>NC_061161.1:10459003-10621415 GCF_022113875.1 Hydra vulgaris | reverse complement strand
TAAATATCATCAGATTGACTGTTCTATTTATAATTAGATAAGTCTAATTTTTAGTTTATTTCAAATTAAGCCAACATTTCATTTTTAACATCATTTTCAATGCATTCTATGTTTTTCTAACATTTCTAGCATTGTTGTAAGTTGTTTTTATTTAGTTTTTTCAAAGTAGATGCAAAACATATTAGAGTAGTTCAAGGTAAATTTTGCGTTGTTTTGCTTTCACTTTGAGCATAAATCTGTATTTGTCTCTTTCTAACTATAACCAGTACAAAATAATATTCCATTTTTGATAAATGAGGAAACCCAATTCCCAAATATTAGTTTCACATTTACTAAACTTAGTGAGTTTCGCTCATTAAATGGAACGATTCTTGTAGCTTTGTTCCCAAACGAGACACATATCAAATGTAACACATATTTTGCAGCCACTTAATATGGTTGCTTTTGCGCTAATTTTCAAAAAAAATGTTACTTTGTTATAATCAATGCGTCTAAAAATTAAAATAACGCAACCTATGCGTCAAAAAAATAAAGAGGATAATGTTTTTCACATTCAGGGTTAGTTTTCCAAAAGTTTACATTATTGGACTTTTAACATTTACCGATTCATTTTCCCAATCTTTTCCCATCTTATTACAAAGTGTCACAAAATCCCTGAAAATAACCCTTCCCCCACCCCTTTTACATTCTACAGCGTGATGTAACTTATAAACGGCTCCAAGGCCTTTTCTTTTCTTTGGGTGTTTTTATATTGGGAGGTAATTTACTAAAAGAAGATTTACAATGTAATATTATATAATAAAGTATGAACTTTGTTTTATTTTTAAGTTTGAAAATGCGTTTTAAAACCATTTGGTCAACTATCCAAATATATTTGTATATATCATTAAAGTCCATTTTCTAGAAAACAAATGTATATTTTTTGAAAAATATTTTAAAATGATCTTCTAGAAGGAATAGTAATATAATAAAAAAAACAAAATTTTTGAAGAGAGCCACTGATGAACTCTGCCAGGTTCTAGCAGTAGACAGCTCTTAACCCAAAAAGAAATTTTCTATGTTAAACCGATGTTATTATTTTTTTAATATAGCAATACCCCCAGTATTTTTTATAAACATAGTAGTCGAATAGTCTATAACCACTTTTAAAAACAATCTTTCACTGTAAACCGAAGGATTTAACTAATATGAGATCACAAAAATTGCCCTAATCCTTTAAGTATGTATGTTTAAGTATGTTTAAGTATGTTTAAGTATGTTTAAGTATGTTTAAGTATGTTTAAGTATGTTTAAGTATGTTTAAGTATGTTGGTATTTTTAAGTGCTATACTACTACTGCTACTACATAGAAACTAGTTCTGAGAGTATAAAAAGAGAAAAAAATTAAATAATAAAAAAGTGTTACATATAAAAAAATATATTTTCATACCTTTATACTGAGGATAGATTAATTTAAAAATTACTAATTTTAATTGTTAAAAATTATTAATTTTTAATTTTTAACCTTTATTAGAAGGATGAATGCTACCCGATTCTACAGCCTGCTAAAAGGTATGTTTACCTTACTGTTTGATAAAGGATGGGTTGACCTTACTAATGAAAAAAAGTTAGTTTATCTTTTAAAAATAACTAACCTTTATTAGAAAGATAAATGCTAACCAATTCTACAGTCTGCTAAAAGATATGTTTACCTTGCTGTCTGATAAAGAATGAGTTGACCTTACGAATGAATAAAAATTAGTTTATCTTTTAATCTTAGTTTTTCCCTTTAGCAAAACATTACATAACCTAAGTTTGATCTCTCCTTAAGTTGATCACCGTACCGACAGAGTGATAGCAAACCTGGAAAAAATTGAAGACCGTTTAAAAAAAAGCAACTTTATAAATTAAACATTGGACCGCTGCACTCTGGGACCAACCAGTATTTTCCATCTCAAAAATCGATAACTGTTGTTATGTGATTTTTTTATTTTTTTACCTAGTTTTTTTCACCTTTTAAATTTTTTTTGTTTAGTTGTGAATATCTAAGCAAAAAAAGAAATCAAACAACATCATTTTAAAAATTATATATTTTATTCAAATTATATATTTTTATTCAAATCGTTAACAAAGTATAGCTTATAATAAAAAGCCACAAACGTTGTAATATAAAAAAAGTATTGTAACAAGTCATTATTATTTGAAAAACGCGGGAAACTTTCAGAAGCTGGTCTTATCATCAAGAAACCGTTTTACATTATGATATATATTTGGTATACTATAGTGTACAGTATAAAATATATCTTATACTGATAATAAATTCATATTTATAATTTACGTACTCAGTAAATTATTGTTAGTTTTGATAGCATAAGAATTAAAAGAATTCAAAAAAAATAAAAAAAGTGCAAAAAATTGCTAATATTACACATATGTTGGTACATGATTTACTATTTTGGATATATAGTTCATATACGTATAATTAAACTTGATAATAGAGGTGGAATTTTTTAAACTGTTTTTCTTTTTTTGTATTTATGAATATTATTTAAGGTTTTTATAAATTTTATAAATTTTTATTTTTTATTTTTTGATTAATAAAAGTCAAAATTACATATAATCTTTTGATTATTTCTTAATCAGTAGTGGTTATCTCTGCAGAATATTGGTATTATAAAAAAATCTCCAATTCCAAAAAAAAATGTAATTGTTAGTTAATAGTAACAATTGACGTTTCGCCATTTTTACCCTTGGATCGTAAACTTTACACATAAGCGTCACAGACATGTCCTATTCTACACTCTTAAACTATTTCCATATTTTTTCGTTTCTTTGTGTTTTCCGAAAACTCGTCAGCCTAATACTAGATTTTCTTGCAGCCTAATATTAGATTTTTTTGACCCTTATTACTGTATTAATGTACACCCTTATTACAGTATTAACATAAGTCTCCGATAATTGAAAGTTGACCAACAAATATTTTTTGATATCTAAAGTACTTTTTCCTTTTATCATTTGATTAAAAAGATAGCGTCAAACATAAACGAATTCACTCATTATTAAATAATATACAATTTTTATTAAAAAGAAGATCTGATTGTAATAAATTACCACAGCAGATAAATATACATGTGGTTAATGTGATCACGGAAAAAATCGCCATAGAAAGATTTTTTCAAATATAATAACAGTCAATTAATTCGTTATTGAATGCTTCAATCATAATAATGTAAAAAAAAAAAAAAAACTAAAACAAGATAGACATCAAAATATAATAATTAGATATAATATTTCATAATAAAAAAGAAGATTTGTAATTTTAATTTTTGTAATTTTCGAGGACTTTTTTAATTTTTTCCCAATCGAGATTATTGCTTCTAAATCACCAATGGCAAATCAAACCTAACACTAAGTTATTATTTTTTTTTGTAAATTATTCATGTTCCCAGAGCAGACAACACGGGGGGAAGGAGGGGGGAAGGGGTATACAGTTTTTTTCTAGAGAATCTTTTTTTTTTTCTACAAATAGATTTTTTTAAGAATTTTTTTCCAAGTTATAGAGGACTTTTTTCACAAACTGATGATTGTGCCCTCCTACTTCAAAACCCGTGTCGTCGGCCCTGGTTCCAACCTTTAAGAGTAAAAAACCATAAAGAAATCTATGAATTTACAACTTTTGTCAAAACAATTTTTGAGATGTCATGTATAGTTTAATCCAATAGTGCGTCGAGCAGCAATAAATCAAAAAAGATCGAACGGCGTTTAAAGAGAGAATAAAAAGTACCGAATTTAACCAGATTTTCAAAATACACAAAAAAAAAAATTTATTTACAAGTGAGTTATCTATCATCAACAAAGTACAATATGCAAAGTCAAAATCAACGACTGGCGATCTATGAGAACAAGACTTCTCACACAGAGATAAACTCTTTAAAGACCATCCATAAAGGACGTCACCATTATTTAGCCAATTTCAAAAATCCTGACCCCCCTACCAATTTTTAATTTCAAAAAAAATAATTATATCTTGCAATGATGTTTGAATTTGCTGCTACACCTTTGAAAAATAAAATTAAAAATATTCTCATACATTATCTTCTCAAAAACACATGTTTAAGTAGTTTTCCATTTTAATTAAACTAAAATAAAAAATCTATATAGTGACGTCCTTTTCTGACAAACTCCCCCCTCCCCTTTTCCTTTTTTGTCCTTTTTAACTCAACCCCCTCCCTCCTATTTGGACGACGTCCTTCATGGATGGCCCCTTACGAGCTGTATTGTGTCGTAGCGGAACTCTTTGCTTCAAATAAAAATTTATGCAACTTTGGCTAACATGTCTAAAAGTTAGCTGGATGAAGATTTTAAACACAGAAATAAATTCTTTAGATATGTGTTTTCAAGGTATAGCATTTGCGCGAAAGACGTGCGTAAATATCGAAATCTGTTAATTGATGCAGCAAAACCTTAACTTTTAAATAAAAATAGAGAACATTTAAAAAAAAAAATCGTTTGAATAGTTTAAATCAATGTCTTTTTAAAAAAAAAATTCATGTGAACAACTGTTTATTTCAAGATTACTACTATCTTAATAAATACATGTTTTCATGCGATTCTGCGCATAAAGTACCATGACGTAATATTAAATACGCGCGCGCATGAAATTATCGGAACTGTGAAGATGCACGGCTGCTCACGTAACGTAAAATTGGGCACTACGTCACGAGTATAGCAAAAACAAAAAGTTTTTTAAAAATTTCGGCATATAAAGTATAAAAATTCAATAACTTTAAAGTAATAGCTTTTTTTTCCTATAAATGCTTATTTGTTCTAATAATAAAAAAATGATACATCTATCTTTCTTTGTTAAATAAATATTTTCATTAAACGGAATAAAAATAAAAGTTGTAAAAATATTGCTAATGATTTAGGATCACTTTTCTGTTTTTTGCGTATTTTACGAAAAACCTGTCTTGGGCCAATCAAGATTAGATATTTTAAGCTAAATGCTTGATGGTTGAAATTTTACATACTTATCAACGAATGTCTATTTTATCAGATTTTTGGTGGGCATAGATAAAAAAAAAATAGTTTAAGTTAGTTTTTTTAGCATTATTATTTTTGTTTCAAAAAAAAATTCAACCTTTCAACCTTTTATGCACATGAAAATCAAAAAAAAAAATACTTTCTGTACTTCTAACTAAAACGTCTTCAACCTTGGCAAATTTTGTTGCTTTTAGCAGTTACTCGCGTAAAATGTTTAAAGCAATGACGTAACTTTAAATGCGTTACTTCCCAATTCAATATATAATTAAATTTATTAAAACAGCTTTTTTAGCGAGACAAATTTTAGTATATAAGTAAAACAAACTTTGGCGGCATTTTCCATATGAAATGGAAATAAAACTAGTATTAATTACATGCAAAGATCGTTTGCTACTTATAGAACATATATAAATACATAAACTAAAAATTTTTTTTTATGTTAATCCACCAAAACGAAAGCAAAAATAATTCGAAGCTCTTTTTGTTTGTTGTAAATCTTTTTTTAAAAAAAAGGAAGTATTTTGCGATTTTTTTATTTCGCCTATTGTAGTGCCTGTATCAGTTCGCATTCGGTGTAAATAAAGTTAATGTTTTATAATTGGTCTCACTATGTTTATATTACATAATAGTCAACCCAAATATAATTGTTCTGATTATTTTTGCTAAAAAGTACTTATAAAATTTCGAAATTCTGCTAAGTTCGTCATTTTGCGCGTTTATTTAAAAATCAGAGCAGCTTTGGATTATTTATTAATGATAAAATATAAAACATTTATTCGGTGTTCATATTCTTTTTACAGAACGTATTTATCTTCAATATTTCAAAAGTTATGAAAGTTTTAGTAACACCCCCTAAGTAATTATTTTTAAAAAATAACAAGAAGCCGTATGTCCACTCTAAAACAGCCGTGGACGTCTTTGTTATAAATTGTTATAAATTATAAAAGATGGTATTAAAAAAGATATATGTTTCATATATTCATGATAGTTGTCAGCGATACTGTAATTACTTTCATTAACCTAGTAAAAAAGAGAAACAACAAAAATCAATGTTTCCGCTATGAACCAAATAACGTTATTTTTAAATTAAAAAAATATGACGTATGAAATCGAGTGAAGTACGACTCCAATAAACCAATACTAGAGCATAGAGGCTAGTTCAATTTGGATTTCAAACCTAGTCGAAGAAAACAAATTTTTCTAAATATCTATGTAATATAACACTGTGTAAACTTAAAATTCTGAAAATTCTTAGGTGAAGTGCACGTTTATTCTTTTTTTTCGGCTCCGCCATTGGTCTGATTTGTTTCCATTAGAAATTCTTCAAGCTTTCCCCGTAGTTCATTGCTCCAGTTTTCCACTTGATCTAGTGCAGCATTTAGGTTATCTAGCTCTTTATCAAGAAGTTCTACGTCTAAAAACATTGTATTATAAATTCATTTCAATCCGACAAAAACCTATAACTTTATTACATATACATACATATATACATACATAAGACTAGCGCTATAAAGGGGTGTGATATAAAAGGATTATAAGTTTCAAATTCTGTTGGGACTAAATATGACAAGCATAAAAAATAGACTAATTTATAGGTGAGTATTGTGGTTTAATCTCCTCTAGCTAGTTGCCATATAGAGGCCACTTACCCAGATCAGCAAAGACAAGTTCAGCTCATTAAAGAGCATAATCACCTGCTTTGCTAACCAAGAGTAAATGAGATGACAAAGAAAGTTAGAGCAAAAGCCAAAAGAGGTCGAGTAAGAAAAATAGCATAAAGAAAGCGGACAGATAATTGCACTAGATATTAGAATGTGCAACTTACGAGTGAGTTAACGCTGCGCCAGAGGTTCTCTGACTAAGATAGACTAATTTGTAGATTTACTAATGTTTTTAAATGGTGCAAAAATAATAAATATGATAAAAGAGTTTTTAAAATTAAATACTTGCGGTTGTATATTCTAACAAAAGAAAAACAGTTCTCGTATTCAAGTCTTTGTGAAAACGTTTTTTAAAGAGTGAATAATAAATGGAACAATCTTTCTTTTGAGGTAGTAACTGCATCATCAAAAGAATTTAAGATGCTAGTTGAAATTCATTTTAAAGGCAAACGACATCTCTATAACTGATTTTCATTTCTTTTTATTTTTAGAAAATATAAACCTGAGGTTAGAGGAATATATGTCAAATGACCCAGAAATTTTTAGAAAATGTCGCCTTATATCTCAGATTTTGCTGATTTTAATACAGTTGAGAGTACTTAGAAAAATAAGAATTCTTTGTAAATTTTAGCCTCTGGCTCCGAGGAGATTCTGAAATATGAACATTTTATTTTTAACAGATGTTGGCAAGGCCCCATTTGTCGTCTCAGAATTACAGTTTATTTAGAGATTTCAAGTTACATAACTTTAAAAATATTCGATTTTATTACTTAAAAATTTGTACAGGCAAATCCAATGAAATGATGAGAAATGTAAAAAATTATTAAAGTACCTGTATTTGAAAACTTAAATAAATTTAGACAATTTTTTATATACCTGATTTTGATGCTTAAGAAAACAATGAGGCCTTGATGATATCAAAAAAAAAAAATACTACACATCTTTCTACAAATAAAAATTTAAAAATTTTGATTTGCAAGTACACAAATTTTCGTATATGGATAATAGGCACGGTCCCCACTTTTTTATAACGGAGTATTGCAATAGATTTTTCACTACTTTCCAGACTAGCTGGAGCTCTGAAACTTTTGGCATTTTTGTAGTGTCAAAGAATGTGGATGTTAAATTTGTTTTTAGGGTCCCAGAAAATAGGGTCCCACCTTTTTGGACCCCACTTTTTTGTAGCAAACTTGTGATTTTTTACTACAGTCCCCCTTAAAGTCAAAAAATCCTTAACTGTAGTGTGTTGCAAGTTTTATAAGGGCATAACTGTTGAATGTCAAAATAATATTGTGTAAATTTTAAAATTTATAGATGCATATTGATTGATAATAGTAATATTAATATTTTACTAACTTGTTGCTCTAACATGCTGAGCAGGTGTAGCTAAAATTTTAAGGCATTTTTGTTCCCAAGTTAAAATCATTGCAATCTTTTGCGAAGCATATTTTATATAAGCATAACATATACATTTTTGAAGTTTGGTCCATGTCTGGAAGTTACGTATCTCAGACATCAAAAAAGAATCCATCTGTGCCTGAATATTTATGACATATTTCCCTTTTATTAAATTTTATTTTAAATTTACACCCTCTTGTGTTTTAGAGTTCAGGGTTAAAAGAGAGCTAACTTCTTAACTATAGAGACCACTGCAGTAAAGGACTTCTTCACTGTAGGAACCACTACAGTCAAGAACTTCTTGACTGTAGGGACCACTAGAGTAACGGATCCAAATCTCTCTTTTAACCCTAAATTCTAACTTTGTTAAACAAGACTGCTGCATGAAGAAACAAGTTGTATTTATTACATAGGTTGTATATTAAAAAGATTATATTTAGTTAGGCTTTGTCCCTAAAAGTCACTTGAGAACTGCTAGATCAATAGCTATGAAATTATTGAAATAAATTTTAATTAAGCATTTACTGGCATACAGATAAGTTTTACTTGTTTGACCATATATTAATTTTAAAAACTTAAAAAAAGCATTTATACTAAATTATTTTAAGCTAATGATGCACTTAAAACATTATTTGAGACAAAAACATGATTATGAGTCACAAATTTTAAATCCTCTCCAATAAACCAACATAATTCTCAAAGAGAAGTTTGTCAACTCCGGATAAGCAAAATTTAAAAAAAACATAATTTAAAACAAATCATTACCACTCACTAATTTAAGATCTTATCTTTTAGGGAGAAGTTATTCAACACTTGATTATGCAAGAAAATAAATACAAAAAGTTAACACACAACATAACACTATTGTTAAATTATATGTGTAAACAAAAACTAGAAACTGGCATAGCAATACACTGTCTGTTCCTAACCCATCAGAAAATAAATGCTTACTCAACCCTATTTAATATTTTTAAGCATGATGACATTAACCAAGTGCTATACTTACTAGATCTGTATACAAAAAACTGCTTAATAAAAAATTATAAAACTAAGGTAAAATGCTAAAAAAAATTAGACAACAAAAACATCATTTATGTTTTTGTTGTCTAATTTTTGTCATAAAGGTTATTGAGTTCTAACCTTTATGTCATAAGGGTTAGAACACAATAAGCAATAAATTTGGTTGAGAAATGTAACTGATATCAAATTATTAATTATTTTATATAATTATTTATAATATTAAAATATTAAATGATTCTTACATTTTCTATTTTAACTTTTTTAGTAATATAATCACAAAGTTAATATCTTCACAGTTTTTTCCCGACTGTGCTAATAATTTTTAACAAAACACCAATTATTTTTTAGTCTCTGTGTTTAGACTGTAAACTGCTCAACTTTCAATAAAAAGGCCCACAAGAGGATCAGAGATGAAGTAGAATAACCACTAAAATAACTATAAGAATTTTAGTACTGCCTACATTTCTTATTTGAATGTTATTTATTTATGAACAAGATTACGAAACAAAACCCTAAAAAATGGATTTTATGAGAGGAAACTATTTTCAAAACAAGAAAAAATAAAGAAAAATAAAAAAACAAACCATTTTTTTATTTTTCAAGCAGAAAAATAAAAAAATGGGATGGGGAAACATAATAAACTAAAAAATAATCAAAATAATTAGAAATTAAAATGCAAACTAAAAAAGTACGAAACCTGATGAAGTATTTTCATAATCACCATTTTCTAATTGATCTGATGACATTGTTCATGTAATTTTTTATTGTGATAATTAGTCTAGATAAAAAAAATATAATAATAACAATAATAAAATATAATAACAACAATAATAAATAAATATAATAATAATTATAATAATAACAATAATAAAATAAAAAAAAAAATAAAAATAAATTTGTCTTTTATAGAAGAATGTAAACGTTGTTGTTAGTATCAGGTATCACAACCACACTAATATTTTGTTTTGTTTTAATTTAAAATGGTAGCATCAAAATATAACAAACAGGTTTTAATGCGATCTACGAGCATAAGTCTGAAGAATTCTTGATAAATTACGATACGGTTTTTAATACGATGCGGTTTTAAATACGATAACGCTTTTAATGAGCTTAGCTGCTTATTGTTATCTAATAAATGCCATAAATTTTAATTATAATTATTTAATATTACTTTGAAAGCTAGAATTTGTACAATTAAAAAGCCCACAAAAATGCTTTTATTTATACAAAAAACGTTTGAACTAAACATTTTTTTTAAGGGCTAATAGTTAGTTTTTTTTGTCAATTATCACCTCCCCCGTCCCCTTGTCAACAACTTGTCAAACTTCCAGATATCTCTCCCCTCCCATAAAATTACGTCAAATTTTTTTTTCTAGTTTATAAACTTTCATAAATTTTCTTTATAAATTTTCATAAATAAAAAGTACTGTTTAGATTCTATTTTCAAATGAATCTAGAGAGGTTATTTTTTTTATTAGCAACGTTTGAAAATGTTTTCCATAGATATGATCCACAATATTGAATTGAGTATGAGCTTAATTTCAAACTATATTTTGGAACAACGAAGTTGTTTTTCGAGAATCTTGTAGTTAATTTACAAATTTCACTAAAATAGGATTCAAATATTTTTGGAGACAATCCTAACTTAGTTATTTACATAAAGACTAAAATTTGATGTAAGTTGATTTCATATATATTTAATATTTGATAACTCTCCCTCCCACTTTCCTGATTAAAGTTAAAAAAGTAATTAACATTCTTTTTTTGGCTCAGGGTCGTTAAAGCGGTTATTAAAGCGATTATTAAAGCGATTATTAAAGCGTTAAAGCGATCATTAAATGTGGATAAAATAAAATATATACTTTTCCATAAAGTAAACAAATTAGAAAATATTCCTCTAAAAATTACCAAATCTTATAACTAATAGAACTTATACTAAAAGGAAAACAAATGTAAACATTTTAGGAGTAAATCTGGATGAAAATTACTGTGGTATTCACATATAAATAGTATTGAAATAACACTCTCAAAAAATATCGCAATGATGTTTAAGGCTAAATCTTTTTTAAATGTAGCATTCCTGAAAAAATTGTTTTCTTCCTTTATTCACAGTTATTTGTCTTACTGTAATATTGTGTGGGCTAGTACTGGCTATACAAAACTTAAGAAAATCTACAACAAACAAAAACATGAATGCAGAATAGTGTTTGGAGTTTACAGAAATACTCTTTGCGAACCACTTTTACGTGCACTCAGTACTTTAAATGTGTATAAACTCAATTTACACCAAGTTTTATTGTTTATGCTTAAAACAAAAATGGGATTGTCCCCAATAATTTTTCAAACCTATTTTAATAAAATTAATCATAAATATTCAACAAAGTTTTCTGATAACAACTTTGTTCTTCTCAAGTATAATTTAAAATTAACCTCCTATTCAATTAGATATCGCGGACCTTATCTGTGGAAAAAATTCCCAGATATTGTCAACAAAAACAAGACTACATTAGAACAATTTAAAAATGAATCAAAACAATTATTACTATTCAGGGATCTTAATTTATCCGACTTCAAATGTTTATCTTAAAGTTTAATCAAATAATAACAAATTTATTTATATCAATGAAATTTAAGTAATGATGTTAAAAATTCATCTTGTGATAATGTTAGTTATGAAATTTTATTTTTTTATTTAAAATTTTTTGTTTAAATGATTTTTAAATATTTTAACGGTTGTTAGCATTTCAACAGTTCTTAATTATTTGCTATTTTATATTTTTTATTTTCTCAGTTATTTTTTGTTTTAATTCTGATCTATATTTTATATATTTGTATTATATATGTTTGCATGTTACGGTTATGTAGAGTTTTTTTTTTTTTTAATATGCATATTAAAAAAAAAAAAAAAAAACTCTACATTTAAAAAAACTCTACCTTATCGCCGAGCCCCATGGGGCTCGGCGATAAGGCAAACTGTGCCTTCTTCTTGCTCCTGCCATTAATTTTGATATATGTATATGCAATGTAAACATTCTTTAACGGCGAAATAAATAAATTACATTAAAAAAAAAGAAAAAGAAAAAGCGAAAAACTTAAAAGCAAAAAAGTTACTGGTTTCTATTAACATCAAATACTATTAGAATTTTTTTTAATAAAAACAAGTTCAATACCGTAAAAACCCCTAATTCCGGATGGTTAAGGACTTAAATTGTCATAAACTAGCTCAATAAAAAAAATTTTGAAATAATTTTTTTAAATAAATAAACTTCATAACAAGATAAATCAAACGATATAAAAAATATTATTTTTGCAATATAAATCTATCTTTTATTTTATTTTTAAAAAATATTGTTTTTATCCGGAATTAGGTGTTTATGTCCCTAATTCCGGATGCGTATAAAATACAGTAAAACACATACACAAATAATACTAACATTAAAATAATTATTTTAATCCATTAGAAAATGAAATCGTTTAATAAAAAAAGAATATATATTATTTTATACACATTCGTTACAAATAAATTTCATGGTTGGATGATAATCAAAGACACATTCAATGCATGACCAATTTAAACACTGCTCACACGCAAGCCATTGGTTATCTAAGTTATTTGTCCAATTAATTTTGCAAGAATAACATAGAAAATCATCAGATACTAAAATGTTATTTGAAGCTTGAGGAAAATGAGGGTCTTCTAATAGATTCTTTGTCTTTATACCTTTTTTACCTGGTATTTTAGACAACTGACTTTGTCTCAACTTTTTTTTTTCTTTTCTTTTCTGTGCATTTTTCGCATTTTGAGTAGCAGTTATATACTTTATTGTTCTCTAGTAAATTTACTAGTGGAAATCTTTTTTTGTTCTCTAGTAAATTTCTTTGCAGCTTGTTCATCTAATTTTTGTTTTTTTGATGCTTGTTCAGCTTCATCGTAAACTATGGCATCCGTCGAAGTCATATTATAATTAGCTGGTCGCTTTATTCTCTCACTTTTTTGAACTCTTTTATTTAGAGTTGGAGTCAATTGATCTTGAAACATATTTAACACTGATTTGTTTATATCTTTGCCCACTTGTTGAACAGCATTATTCAAAGTAGCAAAGCTTTTAAGCAAAAATTCACGATTTTACATTCTTGACGGTGTGTTAGGTGTATTTGTAGCATTTCCCATAACTAGTGGACTAGATACTGTTGAAGAATCAAATAAATTTTAAGTATTGTTGCTTTTGACAGCTTGAAACACAGCACCAATGGAAGTTTTTTTTAGAAGAAATTTGCAAACGATCGAGTGGAAATATACCAGTATTTTTGTAACCACTCCGTGCATTTTCAGGTTTAAACCCACCAATTTGGATGAGATTCTTAAACAAGGCCGGAAAATGTCGATTATTCAGGCTTTAAAAGTGATTTTTAGTCAAATAACTTTCGACAATTCTCTTCCATGCGTCTTTTACTGTTTTAAAAACGCCAACATCTAGTGGCTGTAAAAAATGGCTGGTATGAGCCGGCAAACGCCAAAGTGAAATATAATTTTCTAAAGCTTTTTTTTTCAACTCTAAGCTCATATGTGAAGAATGGCTATCAAGTATTAGAACTTTAAATCCTGAAAGTTTGTTTGCGTGAGGCAAAAAACTGTTTCAAACCACGACAAAAAATGTTCAGATTCCATCCAGCCTGAACTACTACTGTTATAATAAACATTTTATGCACAGCCTTTGCACCAGTCTTTCATAACATGTTTGCCTTTATAAATTATTTGATGAGGTAAATAATTACCGAATACGTCACAACAAGTCAAGATTGTCGTCATTTGCTTTTCATTCGATGGTGCTAGCTTTTTAGGGTTTTTTGTTCCTTTTCTACAAATAATTTTGAATTTGCCTTGATTAAATTGCAAACCAGACTCATCAAAGTTAAATATTTGAAACGGCTTATCGCCTAAATTATGTTCATTCCCAGTGGGCACACGACGTTATTTCGACGTTGATTTACAGTTGATTTTTAGAAATTAATAAATGTTTGGTTCTTTTGTCTTTCTGATATTATTGTTAGAAAGAGATGTTAGTAAAAACTCTTTCCAGTAATTAAAGTAATATCATGACAAATAGTTCTGAAATTCTATGGATGAACTTGCAGCAGTAATTTAATGATTATGATAACAGTTTAAATGATTCTTGGGTGAGGTCAGAAGTGATGGGTTGTTTCAGACCATGAGTTTTTGCAGTTTTTTTTTATTGTTTTTTGATTAAGTATTTATTAATAACTTAGCCTAAATTAATCTACTTGTAACTTTTTATAAATGTACTATAAAAATAATGTGGTGTAATTATTTTCTTAAACCTTTAAGTTAACAAACTTTCTAAAATTGGAGGTAAAACCATTAAGACAAATACAAATACATGTGATGCAAAGGTTTGTAAAAGTAGTTTTAAATGAAAAATCTTTTGAATCTTTTTATTATAGTTTGTTTTAAACTTGTGTTAAAAAAATGTATAGCATATATTTTTAAAAGTTTGACGAATTCTAATCAGACATAAAATAATTTTTTTTTTTTTGTCTGATTATAATTTTTTTTTGTAACTGTTTTCTTTTACTTTTGTATTTCCTTGAGCTAAAGAACAACCTTAAAGTACAAAGGTTGATTTGTAATGCATACTTAACCTTTTTATTTACTCTATATATACATACATATACATATAAACATACATATCAGGGGCGGATCCAGCATTTTTTGGTGTTTGAGATAGCTTACTTCCAGACATGGAGCAACTCCAAACATTTACATGTTTATACTTATATCAAGTAAGGATGGTTTGCAAAAAATTGCGATGATTGGAGCCTGGGAACAAAAAAGCCCCAAAATTTGAGACGTACCTGCCCCAAACGTGAGAGCAACAAGTTGATAAAATATTTTTTGTACTATTCTCAACAAGACTTATATTTATCAATAAACTTTAAATTTCATAGTAAAATATTTTAGCGCTCAAAAATTATGACCATATAAAAATTGTGACCCCCTCGAATTGAGGGGGATTCAAACTTTACATGGTCATAATTTTTGAACGCCAAAATATTTTACAATGAAATTTAAAATTTATGGATAAATATAAGTCTTGTTGAGAATAGTACAAAAAATATTATATCATCTTGTTGCTCTCACGTTTGGGGCAGGTACGTCTCAAATTTTAGGGCTTTTTTGTTCCCAGGCTCCAATCATCGCAATTTTTTTGCAAACCATTCTTATTTGATATAAGTATAAACATATGAATGTTTGGAGTTTGCTCCATGTCTGGAAGTTAGCTATCTCAAACACCAAAAAATGCTGGATCCGCCCCTGCATATATATGTATGTATATATACATACATATGCTTATATGAATATATATATATATATATATATATATATATATATATATATATATATATATATATATATATATATATATATATATATATATATATATATATATATATATATATATATATATATATATATATATATATATATATATAAAATATATATATATATATTATTTATAAAGTTGTACTTGATAAAAATAAATAAATAAAGATGAACATTTTGAATATTTATTGATTATTATGATAAATTATATAAAATATATATAAAGTATAAATATTTTGCAAAAACACTTTTATTTGCAATAACTGCTTCATTAAATTGTGGCATGCTTGCAGTTTATTTTTTATAGTTTCTGTCAACTCTGGGTTATTAGACTAGATCTTGATAATCTCTTCCATAAGATTTTGCTTATTAGTAAGATTTTTTTTTCCAATCTCTTGCTTTACTATTTCCCAAATGTTTTCTATGGGCTTAAGATCATGCGAGTTGTCTGGCTATAGCAATACATCAACTAAGCCATAACAGTTTTTATTGTGTGGCAAGTTGCACCATCTTGCATAAATATAAGATTTTTGACATTATTTTTAAATTTTTTTGTCAATTTTTGACTTGTTTGGCTGGACATCAATCCCTCTTCTTTTAGCCTTCTACAAATGGTCCAGTCTGACACAACAATTACAGCTTCATGGATAAGCTTAGTGGCTTTTTTTCTCTTTTCCAGGCAGATATTTCTGATTATACTGTCCGCTCTTGGTATTTTCTTGCGTTTTGTCATGGTTTGAAACAACCCATCACTTCTGACCTCACCCAAGAATCATTTAAACTGTTATCATAATCATTAAATTACTGCTGCAAGTTCATCCATAAAATTTCAGAACTATTTGTCATGATATTACTTTAATTACTGGAAAGAGTTTTTACTAACATCTCTTTCTAACAATAAAGATATTTCAGAAAGACAAAAGAACCAAACATTAACTAATTTCTAAAAGTGTTGAAACATAAGAACAAAAAATTTATAAAATAAAACATTATTGATAAATTAAATAAAATGTATTAATTTAGCAACCAAAGAAATGTGTAAATCACTGAAGCATAGAAAAAAATGTTCAGAATCTTTTCTTCCTAAATCAACTTGCAGACAGACAATTAATACCTTGAGCTACAGTATGTGGAGTATGCACAAAAATTGTTTTCTGTTTCTTTTTTTGCGTTACAGGAGTGAGTATTTGCTTACTATTTTGTTGGTTATTATGTTTTCTCTTGCATAAGCATGGTAGTGGCTCCTATAAAAATTAATATCAAAATATAACTAATAATACTTGAATTAAGTATCTTTTGAAATAGTTACCGTTTTCTGAACCTGATTCTATCTGAGTATCACTAATAGAGGTAAATTCAAATTTATTACATAACTCATGATCTAAGAATATTCATTCAATTTAAAAATGTTTTAAATACATTATATAATAAAGAATATATTATAAAGAATATATCTAAACATTGAAAACAGCATTTACAGAATGAAAGCATGTTAAAAAAACAAAGAAAAAAAGAAATGACTTAAGGTTTATATAAAAAAAAATTACATTATCTCCATGACATTTAATTTTGAGCAGCGTAAATCTGTATTAATTAGATGCGGTTTATGCATTTCATTGAAACAATTTATTACATTTAATGATGATGGCCAGCACAAAAAATTATCAATTGAATTTTCTCTCTTTATTTCTCTGTATTTTCTATCCAAACAGCTCGAATGAACATTTTGCATGCCCTACTATACTTTTTCAACTGGAAAAGTATAGTAGAAAATATAATAGAAAAAATACTTATACATTAAAGAATTGTTCATGTAAAATAGCTAACAAAAAAATACAACTTTAAACTGTACGTTATGATACATTATACAGTTGCTAAAGTTTGCTAAATTTTTATGTTGATCAATCTACCAGCCAATATCATGGACTAAGGGAGCATGCACAAATTCTTTTTTATACAACTTTACATGAAAAATCTTTAAAAATTTTAATAAAAATTTTTTAATATAAAAAATATTTAAACTCTTTAAATCACATGGATTGGTAAAAAAAGCTTTATAAATCATTATTTTGTAAAACATCATCCATTATATATATTTATATTATGTATGTATATATACATATATAGTGTATGTATATATTATATATGCATATTATATATATGTATATATATATATATACATATATATATGCATATTATATATATGTATATATATATATATATATATACATAGTATAAATATATATATACTATATATATATATATATATATATATATATATATATATATATATATATATATATATATATATATATATATATATATATATATATATATATATATAATATATATATATATATATATATATATATATATATATATATATAATATATATATATATATATATATATATATATATATATATATATATATATATATATATATATATATATATATATATATATATATATATATATATATATATATATATATATATATATATATATATATATATATATATATATATATATATATATATATATATATATATATATATATATGTTATATAAATAAGAAACTTGTTTTTATTGGGCTAATAAGTAACTTGTTAAGTCTTTACTTGTTATTTGTTATGTTGATAAAAAAATTTTAAGTCACGCATGCGTATTTTAGTTATCATATTGCAATTAAGAACGATCGAACTCGTAATATAGATGTTGAATTAACGTGGAATCAACGTCGATTTTATTTGATAGTTTTAAGCAAATTTTTCAACGTTGATACAACGTTGATTTTTGGTTATACGACGTCGCGACTAAAAATCAACTGTAAATCAACGTCGAAATAACGTCGTGTGCCCACTGGGTATGCTACTGATAATTTCTCAAACCAATTGTCAATTATAGCTGGTTGTGTGGCCCCAGGTCTAATAGTTTGCATACCGCTTACTTTTCTTGGGCAAATTTCTTTACGATATTTATTCATGAAACTGGAGTACCATTTTCTAGTCGGTTTGCCGTCTGTGAATAGACTACGTTGGTTTGATTCTTTTAAATAGTTTTCAACAACAATAAACACGTCTATTCAAGCCGAAGCCTATATCACTCATAAATTTTAATAAATCAACAATAATAGCTTCAGTGATGTTGCTCATCTTTCTTGGCGCTCCTCGATTATTAGATGATCCTTTTGTTCTGTCAAAAAGTGTAGATTTTGCCACATTATAACACTTAGGAGCTTATACGTATGATATTTTTTTATCAGTAATAGCTTGAATAGCTGGCTGGATTCAACTCTCTCGCTCTTCTTTTTGTTTAAAATTATCCATATTCTTTAATACAGTAATACAATTAACACAAATGCGTTAACTTTATTAATTATCTTTTCCCTTGAGGTTTTTTTATTTTTTATTACTTCATGAAAGTGATAAAAAATAAAATAGGCAATTGTAATTAACTGTATCCGGGACTCAAAAGTGTATTTGTTTATTGCTGCTGGCTAATTTGTTTATTATTTTTTCTAGGTACATAAAATAATAATTACCTCTATCCGCAAATAGGTTTGGTAGCAAATTTGTTTTTTATTTTTTTCTATTATTTTAAAAGGTAATTTAATTTTTTTTGGCTAAAATTAGCAGCATGAAATTCTGTACAAAATAGTGTTTTTACTTTTTTAATTTTTTTGTTGCAAGTCAAAGTTTTTTTTTTCCTTTTTTTTGTTTTTTTAGTTATGAGAGATTTCAAATTGAAATCTTTCATGATTACATTAGTTTATATAATTTTTTTTTTATATTTTTCGATTTGTCTCGTAAAGACGTTTATTAATTAAAAAAAATTATTCATAAATTCATTATATTAAGGGAGTTATGAAACTTTTTACTAAAACCATCCGGAATTAGGGGTTTTTACGGTATATACTTTAATATACTTAAAGTAATAAAATAATAATTATAAAAATATAAATATGTAAATTAAAATATGTAAATTATTATTAAAAAGTTTATTTAATGCAACGAAAATAAAAACCAGGTTCTTTTGTTAAAAAAAAAAAAGAAAGAAAAAATTCGTTTTAACATATTTTTGGTAATAAACAATAATAAATAACTTTTGCTAATAGAGTATCATCACCGTCACAATAATAAGTTTGACAACAAGCCTAAATACTAATTAAAAAAAAACAGCTCAACCCAAACACAGAAAAGTAACCAAAATTTTATTGTATGATATTAATATACAAGATAGTTATGGTGCTTACGTAAACTAACGGCATGACACGGAAGACATCATAATGTTTTTAAGACATTCTTCATGAAAAAAAAAAAGAAACTAGTACTTTTATTTTATATTTTTTTCTTAGTTTAGTGACTAATTCAGTGATCTAAAACGGCCTTTTCATAGAGTTTTTAGAATGGTTAGAGTTTTTGCTCAGAACCTCATGGATGGAACCTCATGGATGGAACCTCATGGATGGAACCTCATGGTTCTCTGTTGGGGTTTTGAGCTAGAACTCTAATCACTCTAAGATCCACTGCGCCACTCCTACTTAAAAGTCAATATTAAAAATAAAAAAATTTGTGATTGTCTTGTTTAACATTTAAAAAAATTCTTTTTATAATATAATACTGAAAATGATCTCTAACCGAATTAGTAAAATATCTTTAAGTAAAAAAACTTAGATTTTATTCCAAATGCCGAAATATAATGCAAGATCTTGAGTACAAGATTTTCAACATTGCGTGAATACGGAGGTTTAAACCTCCATATTTACTTGATGTTAGAACAAAGGTAGTAAAAATGTTTTTTGGTATAGTTGATAAATACTCCTGAATATTTGGTATACTCCAGAAGTATTTGATATTATATCAATTATACAATTGTCAAAAAACCACTCTATGCCCACTTAATAAGAAATGCTTTCGAAAAAACATTGTTTACATTTGGAATGTTAAAAATCACCAAAAAACGGAATATAGTTGCATAGAATTTACTGAGGAAAACATTAAAGATATGATAAAATGATAAAGATAGGATAAAATGATAAAAACATTTATATACAAAAATCATTCCATAATACGTAGGGAACTTTTTATTTTTTTTATCAAAATATTGAGTGGCATTCAACAAAACTTGGCAATTAAAAATTTTCTTCATCAAAATCTTCTCAATAAAGAAAAAAAAAATGTTGAATTAAAATAAACAAATTAAAAAAAGTAAATTTAAAATAAAAAAACATGATCAAAATTAATGACAGAAGTATAATAAATATTTCAGTCTTACTTCAAAGAAATAATACCCATAGTTCAAATGTGTTCTATAATATTGTGCTATAATATTATAGAACACATAATATAAAATGTGTGCTATAATATTACCAGAAGAGTTCTAAAAACACTTTTTAAATGTTGGCTTTAGTCCTGAAAAATAAAATTATACCAACATCTGATTGATTTACAATATATCTAAAGTTGTCATGTGGCAAGTGCAACCTTTAGTGAAACATTAACATAAAGAAAAACAATGATAATATCACTGTCAAACACACCCTGCTCCAAATAACTGATAGTTTTTACAACAACAACAAAAAAAATCCTCATATTGCGTTTATCAAATAATCTATGTCACTTCACAAAACTGATAACTCTATTTTCTAAATACAGTGATCAATGATGAAAAGCTAAATAATTACGGGGCGAAGAATAAAATATATTGATGGTTAAAAAGCTTTCCAATGCTTCCGGTTTGGAATGGTTTCCGGGATAGTTTTAGAAATTTAGTTCAACAGTTGCACAATAATTTTTTATAAATGGAAACATTTTTTTGCGTAAATATCCACATGTTGGACAACTTAACGTCAGTTGAACAAAAGTTTATGTTGTATAACAAAGCTTGCGTAAATAGAGTCAAATCAATTTCAGCAACAACTGTTGTACAACAAAACCTATTGTAGAACATTTGTACAACTATTGGAAAACCAAAGCTTAAATTAATGTGTTGAGTACCTCAAAGAGACATCCAAGACCCGCTCTTTTAATTTATGTAAATATTTTAATAATTCATCAATAAAACTAAGTTCTGTCATGTTTGCGAACGATAAAAGTCTTTTTTTAGATAGTAGTAGTATAAATCAATTTTATACGAATATGAATATTGAATTAAAGCATATGATCTGTTTAAATCAGACAATCTTTCATTTTCTCCATAAAAAAACTCTAGAAGCAATCCTTGGTCTAAAATGCCAGAACTTGTTATAAAAATGGAAAAACGCAACTCAAACATCTGTTGCAATTTGTTTCGGAGGAGGATTCTCTTTTATTCAGTTTCATCAGCCTTCATAGCTAATGGAAAATTAGTCGCAAATGATGTCATCTCTGTGCACGGTGTTTCTCTCTGTATACCAGCTAAATCATGAAAAGTATATTCGTCAATATGGTCACGCAAAGATGGAAAGTTTTAAGGATCCAGATAAGCAATATCCTTTTTTAGATACCAAGATCATTTCCTTTAAAACGGTCAATGATTACTGTAGAGGCTCTACCTACAGTAACATTGAATGTATTAACCTTAAACGGTCTTTTTGGGTACCAAAATTATTGCCTGCTTTCATCATTAGTATTTTCAACAGACATCTGCTTTATTCTGCTTTATTTATTTGATCATATTATAATATAAATTTTGTTGAATTACATAAAAAAAAATTTTTTAAAGAATGTTTTTTTGAAAAATAAGAAACTTTTTAGATAAACCCATTTTACCCTATTTAAGGCTGAACTCTAATTGAATTTCACTATACTTTTTTTATAAATATATATATATATATATATATATATATATATATATATATATATATATATATATATATATATATATATATATATATATATATATATATATATATATATATATATATATATATATATATATATATATATATATATATTGTTTTAAGTAGTAAAATCTCCAGCTCCAATAAATATTTCTGACACTCTCTGGTTTTGCTTATTAAAAGCCAGTGCATATTATTATTATTATTATTATTATTATTATTATTATTATTATTATTATTATTATTATTATTATTATTATTATTATCATTATTATTGAAAATCATTAAGTGATTTTCAATATCAATAATATGCACTGATTCACCCCTTGGATGGGGTACCTTGATAACTATCAGTGTTTTATGGTGCGCCTTTCTCCTGCACAAACTTGAGAGAAAAAAAAAACATTAGCAGTTTACTCAGAAATAAAACCAAATAGTACACTTTTTAATGAAGTTAATCATATATAAACATTGTAAAATGCATTATTTGGCAACCAAACTCTCTATTGAATACCTTCTTTTTATAATCTTTATCTCTTCTCTAATCTCTAACCAAATATCTATTATCACAAAATGAAATGCTTTATTAAGTATTGACCTATATGAAATGCTTTATTTAGTTTTGACCTAAAAAGTTATTCTTCCATTTTTCTATTTAAATGGAAAATTTAAGAAAAACATCTTATTGATGTCAATGAATTAAATTGTTTTTTGTACAACATGACATTTTAAGTATGTTTTTTTTGCTGATATAAAAACCACATTTATACACAAACAAACCACTTAAAACACAAAAGTAGAACTATAATGTAAACATAATATTGAGTCGAAATGGCTATTCCTATATTCATAGCATAAATAGGGCGTGTAAAAAGGGCGTGTGAATTAGATGTTATAACAATAATGTTGTTTAATTTGCAACAAACCAGAGCATTATTTTTTTGGAGACAAAAGTTATTTTCCAGGTCATTGAGTTCTTTAAGAGTTCTTTGAGTTCATTCTCTTTACATTTCATTCAATTCAATGAATTCTTGATGCCTGAAATAGATAAAAACACAGTAAAAAAAAAACACACACAAAAAAAAACAACGTTCTTTGTTAGACCAAACAATTTTAAGGTAAAGTTTTCAACTTAATTTAAATTTAAATTTTATTTTAAACTTATGACAAAGTCAAGAGTTTAAAATATATATCAATTCTGATGACGAGTTTGAAAATAATAAAGGAAATAACAATAAAATTTTTCAAAATAGAAATACTTTATCAGGCATAAACCTAACTTAGATAACCTTGTTATCTAAATTATGCTAACATTGCTAAGTGAATCACGATCAACACAAAGCAAATAATTAAATAAAGAGAATATCTTCTAGAGCTATATTTATTTAGCAGTCATCTAAATATCATATAGGATAACTTCATTTTATATAGAAAGGTTTAAGGTCTTTAAACAATTTATTTTAATATATTGATATCAGTATATATAAAAATAAATTTTATAAAAATTTCATATCTTCAATATTACATTTTTGAATACTCTCTTCTAAATCACAACAGTTAAAAAAAACAAATGTCTTTTTTTTTACCATTAAGTTTTTGTTTTTTGTTTTGTTCAATTATTACTCAAAATAAATTTCAGCATTGAGAAAAAAACTTGAGCCTTCTCTGCTCCGTTGTAGTATTCGGCTTGTAACGTATGATTCCAATCGATTTTCCAACTTAAATGTTTTACCTTTAATTCTCTTTGGTTTTATTTTCGGCACGTTTAAAATTTTAAACCGTGGCAGCTTTTGTATGAACATCAACGCAGGGGTTGAAAAAAGCCAAGGAAATCAAATGTCCTGAAAAATACCATAGGTGTCTTTTGAAGGCTGTCATTGCTGCATCTCTAATAAAGTTGTTGCAGGTATAATCATTTAAAAGTCTTAACAGCCTCAAGTCATTATATGGAGTTCTTTCTGCCAAGCAAGCTTCATGCTAAAACTTTCCATTAATTAGAGCAACAAACAGGCTAAAACTTTTCTTTCATGAGCAGTGAGAGTCACTTGGTTCTTGGAAACAAGGATTTTTATGGAATAGATGCCCTTCGCCATCCACCTGGCGTGGTTCATGGCTCCTGGTGCTCGAAATTGCACTTCTTTTTTTGGGCAACTACAAAGAAAGACGAGGCACAATTTTAGAAGCTTTTTACAGCTTCTTTGTAGTATGCAACCATTTCATTGCGGAGATCAGTCATGGATCCGCTGAAGAGCTTTTCATCAGCAGCATCATATTTGCTTTAGTCAAATGTTGGCCATTCAAGATATGTGCATGCAAATGCGCTGGAAAGTATAATTTCAAAAACATGTTGGCAACATGCTATCCACACGAGGTCTTTCTTGAGAGTTTTTTTAACAATTGTGCATGCTCCAGATTTCAAGCCAGTGTTTGAGACTGTTGTGTCGAACACAAGCCCACATATTTTGTATTTGAGATGCTAATTATCAAATAGTTCAAAGCAGGTACTGGTATTCTCCTCACCTCTTCCTCTTATAATTTTGGAAACCCAAGCAACTTTTCTTCATCAGCTCTAGAAACTAAGAAATACTGCAAAAAAAATATATATACAGATTATTAGGACCTCGGTGATAAGACAACTATACGTGTTTCTTGCTCCAGTCATTTGCATAATTTACAAATATTTAAATTGGTGAATACTTAATAACGCGGTGCTCTGTGATAAGACCGTAAGGACTTCTTGGGGCACCTAAATCAATAAAAAAAAAAAAAAAAAAAAAAAAAATTACAACAAACTTACAGATAAAAAAATGATCATTAAGTTTTCATCAAAAAATTCTCAGGGGTTGGTACACAAAGGTAAAAAACTTTTTAAATTGACAACAAAATCAATAGTTTTAACTGTTATTATTATCAACATTAATATTATTATTATCATATAGCAGATAAATATAGAATTAACAACTTTATAAATATATTTCAGAACAATCTCAAAGTAATAAAAAATACTATTACACAAAAAAACATAATTAAAAAAAAAAAAAATACTATAAATACTCTAAATACTATATTAAATATTAAATTAAATATCAGATAGAACTTTTATTGAGTCTAGTGCGCTATACGACTTTGATCGACTATTTACATACTTCTGATATCCGTTTGATTTTGCGTCTACCGCCATAAATGACCTACTTATTTTGCGCTTCTCAAACTGAGATTGTTTGCACATTTCAACTAATATACTTTTTAAATCCTCTGTGGGTATGGCAGCTGATCTTTCAAAAACCTCAACACCGTATTCTGCAGATAAAGATAAACGATCTTTAGCACTGACTTCGCGTTGTTTACATTGATCAATTTTATTTGCAATAACTGCTATCGGTATATCATTTAAGTTTAACGCACGAACTTTTTGAATCAAATTTTTAACATTTTCAAAACTGTCTTTGTTAGTTACTGAATAAACAAGTATAACCGAGTCAGCGTAAGAAATAAGAGCGTCGTTCTACAAAAGAAATAAAGATTTTTCTTTAAATAAAAGTATACCAAGTTATACAATATAGGCACAAGGGGTGTGTGACACCCCGCCATAAAGAAGGAGGTTAAGATATTTATCTCCAGTTAGCAATGGAGAATTTTAAGATTTTTTTTTTTTTTTAGTTATCAAAATTAGATAGGCACTCCTCCCCCACCTCTTTCACACGTAAAACTTACTCACACCAGCCACATTAAAAAAAATTTCTTTTAAAGACAAAGTATATTATAAAGTTTATTAAAAATTTTATACATTAAATTATATTTTAAAAATTAAGTAGTGATTAAAGTATATTACAAAGTTTATCCATTAAAATGACACAACAAATATAAGTTAAACATTGTAAGAATACATTAAATAAAAATATATTTAAAAGAAAAACAAAAAAATAAGTAAAAAATTGAAAAATTATTTAATCATAAATCACCTTCCCATTAGAATCCATAATTTCTAACTGAATCTTTTTTGTACCGACGGTTACTTTATACCTATAAGCTTCTTCCTTTCCTCTGACGTAGTTATTAAAAAACTGGTTAGATAAACATCGAACAATTAATGCTGAAAAAATATTTTTTAAATTAGTTAACAAAGTTTTCAAAAAATTATATTAGACGGTAACAACATAATAGTGAAGCAGACGTATGTTTAAAATACCTAAAAAAGGTGGCTATACCTGTTTTTCCAACACCCGGTGAGCCAAGTAAAACCACCCTAAAAGAGCTTGTTTTTTTCCGTGATATTAATTTAAGAATTTTGTGCTTCATAACTTTCTTGTTAGAGTAGCATTTTTAACATTTGTTTTTAAAAATAATATGCAGATCATTACATTTAAAAACGTTAATAAAAACTAACAATTTCGTTAATTAAATACATTAGCATTCCCAAGAGGATAACCAAAATAAATGGTATGCGTGATAAAAATGGTTTGTCATAGCTAGTTATGGATGTAATTATATTATTTTAAGAAAATTAAATTTTAACAATAGTGTGAAAGTAAAAATTGCAACTTTTTGTTAACGTCACCGCTTTAAATTTAGAAAATTAAAAATAAAAGTAATATATTTTTAAAATACATATTACGTAATGCATATTACGGTTTAATACGTCATGCTTTTTATGAGCTTAAGCTTCAAACGTTTGTAAATTTTTAAGTTTTTTATTTCAGAAATCATGACAATGCTTATAAAGTTGCTAGTTACCAGCCAATAATGTCTCTATATTACTTTAAATTAAAAAAAAAAAATGTTATCATATATTAGCCACGAAAATCGTATATATATAAATTAAAGTATAAATTTATTTAAATTTTATTCAAAAGAAAATTAAAATCTTAATCTTAATATACATGTTCTAAACGTTTCTTTGTTTTTTTTTGTTTCGTCGTTTTTGCTACTTGTTTTTAACGCTTCATTTATTTTGCACAAAAAAGTCAAATAAATAGTTTACAAATCTATCTTCTTGACTCTCAATACCCAGCAAACATTCGGTCTAAAAAAGACGTCTTCTAAGCGTATAAAAAACGGTTAATACGCTTAAAAGACGTATTAAAAATTTTTTTTAGACCAAACGTTTGCTGGGTAGACACAATTGCTAAATTGGTTAATCTATCCTGAATCATTGTTGATTTTACAAAATTTTTAATATGCTTTAATTCAGAAAATAACCTTTCTCTAGAAGCCATGCTTGCTGGGATTGTTAAAATTCGAAAATCAAACTTGTTTTAACCATGATTAAATTTAATTTGATCTTTGCGGGCTTACTGGAATTTAACAAAATTTGAGTAATATGCGTATTTCGTGTTGTAAATTTTTTTTTTGATTTGTTATATATCACATATTGTTAAATGTAAAACTATTTCTAAAAATCTTTAAATACTATTAGGACCCATATAACACCCGATTAGGACCCATATAATACCCTATTAGGACCCATATAATAAGGTCATCCTATGGATCATGATAAGTCTACACCAAGAATACTATACTTATCATTCATAAAGTCTCTTCACTTCAATAATTTTTAGTTTATGCCGGAAAATTTATTTAAGAAATTATTAAAAAATTTATTAAAGACTTAAAAGTCCTTTGGGAAGAAGTTTAACTTTGATTAACGTTCAATAACTTAAAATTTCTTATTGAAAACTTTTAATAATACAAGTTAACTCTAGATTTTTCTAAAAACCTCTGATTCACACGGCACCGGCTTCCCACCTCTGGTTAGAAATATCAACCCTTTTACTAGTTTCTAAAAAATTGGAATGTCCTATCTTGATTTAGCGAAGAAAATTTTCTCTTTACTGAGTTAGATGCGCAGATTTACCTTACTTTACGTAAACACGTTAGTAGCATAAGTACCTCTAGCATAAATGACAAAATTTCCAACGGTCTTTTTCGAAGTTTAAGGCTATGATAAAATTTCCACCCACTGAATAACTCACCATCAACCCTACTGATCCTAATTTACGTTTAGTCGTCAGGTGAGAAAACTTTAATTTAAAGTAATCAAGGTTTTTATTCAAAAAAGTTTTTTGAAAATATATATTTAATTATTTAAGTATATATATTTATTTACAATTATCAAAACTTCAATTGTTGAGAGAAAGAAACAAAATATACATCTTTTTGACAAAATTAATTCAAAATTAAAAAAAGCAAGTTTTTTAGTGCCTAAAGCAAGCAGGTAATTGTAATTTTATTTGACTTTTAACCCAAAGTAAATAACTAATGCAAATTTTTGATAAGAATAGTTTTTGATAAGAATAGATTTAAGTAAAGTAGAATAAGTACAATTAATGCTGAAAAAATATTTAAGGAATGAAACGTTAAGGAAAATGGTAGAAGAACTTGATTTTTGATATTAAAAAAATTTTATTTTATATTAAAATGGAACTTTGGACTATTCAAAACAAAACTTTGTAATATTTTTTCTTTAAAAGAAAAATTGCTTCTAATTTTTGTACTTAAAGTTGAACTAATATAACTCTTAAAATGATGCTAATGATGTCACACACCTTCAAGTTACAATGAAATACATTACTACATAATATTTATTTTTTAGTAATTTATAAATTATACTAACAAGTATTAAATTAATTTGTAAAATATTAATAATCAAGTCACTTAAGTAATGCGTAAAGAAAATTAATTTTGCTTCATACTATATAATACGGCAATAGATAATACTCCGAAATGGGAAAAACCTAATCCACAGCAAAGCAAAGCTCTTAACGCAGTTTATTCAAAAAATTATAAATAGAAGAAAATTTATTTAATGATGATCAAAGAAAAATAAGAAATACGAATAAGCAAGGCAAAATAAAAATAAATAAAAAAAAATAATAATAAAAAAAAAAAGATATGAAAAAAATGTTGCATTATTAAAAATTAAGACAACTTCATTTTATTTTCCTCAAGTCTAAAAGTTATAGAAATAGTAAAAAATGATAGCCATTTTGAAAACAATAATAGCTGAATATTGACCGTTATTCAAGTTAGATCGTAGTAACTGTAAAAGTTTACCTTTTTTTTTTCTTTTTTCTCTTGAATCAAATTCTAATTATATTTTACCATTTTACAAACTAATTAGTCAGTCACGAGAAAGTAGGAAAAAAGGAGGAGGATTAGGAATTTATGTTTTAGAAAAGTATGTTTTTAAAATAAAAAACATATTATGCTTTTCAAATAATAATTATGAAAGTCTCTTCATTGAAATTATTAATAAAAAATACCGAAATATTTTAATTGGATGTGTTTATCGTCCACCGAGTGGAAAAATAAAAAACTTCGAAACTTTTATCAAAAATACAACAGGTGACATAAATCTTGATGTTTTATCTAACACTAAATTTCCAAAAATAAAATCTTTTTTTGATTTGCTTTTTAAGTTTAATGTCTTGTCAACTATTAATAAACCAACGCGTGTAACAAAAATTTCGGCAACAGCAATAGACAATATTTTAATTAACAATTATTTAGAAACGACATTCGAAACCGGTATATTTAAGGCAGATATAAGCGATTATTTCTCGATACTCTTAAAAATAAAAAAACTGTAAATCTAAGTCTGACTGTCAATCTAAAACCATACATTTGAAAAAACGAAATTTAAAAATGAGTAACACTGATAAGTTAACAGGTAGGCTAAAACAAGAAACTTGGAACGACGTATATAAATGTCAAGATACTAATGAAGCTTACAATGCTTTTTTAAGTACATTTTTGGAGTATTTTAACGAAACCTGTCCGCAAGAGATTATAAAAATTAAGTCAAAAGCTCTGGCTAATCCGTGGATGGATAAATTATTATTAAAGTCCTCAAAAAAAAAAGCAAAAACTTTACAATAAATTTCTGAAAAATAAAAACAATAATAATGAAAAAAATTACAAAAGTTATAAATATTTTTATCAAGATCTCATTAAAAATGCCAAAAAAAAAAATTACAGTAATCAAATTAACAAATGTAAATTTGATAGCAAAAAAACATGGTCCATCCTTAATGCAATGGGAAGAGAAAAACTAAATTCACCTTCACTACTTAAACGTATTGTTATTGATAACAACGATATATTTTGTCAAAAACTCATCTTGGATGAATTTAATAAATATTTTATTAGTATTAGTCCGAACCTTGTTAAAAAAATAATACCAACACATCTTAAACCCACGAATAACGTTATAATGCATGATTACGAATTAAGCTATGACGAATTTGAGGCAGCTTTTGCCTCTTTAAAAAAAAAAAAGCACCAGGATTTGATGAGATACCTAGTGATATAATTATTGCAAACAAACACAGTCTTAATAGACCTCTGATACATATACTAAAGCTCTCGTTAAATTCTGGGATTTTTCCGGATGTACTTTAATTAGCAAAAGTAACTCCTTTATACAAATGTAATGATCATTCTGACATTACAAACTACAGACCCATATCAATACTTTCTGTATTTTCAAAACTCTTCGAACGTGTAGTTTATAATAGAATCTATGATTACTTTATTAAAAATAATTTTTTTTACCCAAATCAGTTTGGCTTTCAAAAAAATCTTTCAACTGAGCATGCAATTATTGAAATAGTAAATCAAATAACTAATGGTTTTGAAAATAATAAGCTTACTTTAGGAGTATTTCTTGATTTATCAAAAGCATTTGATACAGTGGATCATTGCATTCTCTTAAATAAAATAAGACATTACGGAATAGTTAACAAAACCTATTATTGGATTAAAAGCTATCTTACCAACAGAAAACAATATGTACATAATGTCCACTCTGGAGTATTAAATAATTTGTGTGGAGTCCCGCAGGGATCAATTCTTGGTCCACTCCTTTTTCTTATATATATAAATGACTTCTGTAATGCATCCTTAAAACTGAATTCAGTCATGTTTGCAGATGACACGAATCTATTTCTTACGAACAATGATATCAAAACATTATATGCTGACATGAATATAGAACTAGTTAAAGTAAGCAACTGGTTTAAAGCTAACAAACTCTCGCTTAATGCTGAGAAAACAAATTATATACTATTCCATAAAAAAATACGAGAGGAAAATCTTCCTATCAAATTGCCTAAACTATTCCTAAATGATAAACTAATTAAAAAGCAATCCACTATAAAATTCTTAGGAATCGTTGTTGATGAAAATTTATCCTGGGTTCCTCATATAATATACATCCAGTCAAAAATCACTAAAATTATAGGTTTGATGTATCGAGTTCGCTTTTACTTCTATACACAAAGTCTGAAATTAATCTACTTTGGGCTAATGCATAGCTTCATCAGCTATGCAAACATTTCATGGGCAAGTACTCAAACATCAAAGCTTAAAAAACTGTATAGTTTGCAAAAACATGCTTGCAGAATCGTTTACTATAAGGATAGGCGTGAACACGCTAAACCCTTAATGAGTGATATGAAAATGATGAATGTGTTTGAAATAAATGTCTATCAGCATTTAATTTTCATGTATCGTTACAATTACAATATCTCTCTTATAAGCTTTAATAACAAGTTTAAATTAAATAAAAATGACAACTATAATCTTAGAGCAAATATGTTGAACACATATAAACTGCCTCGGATAATAAAAAAATATTCAGAATATTGCATTTCATATCGAGGTCCTAAAGTATGGAATACCTTTCACAAAGGATTCAAAGGTACGGTAAATTCGTTAAGTTCATTCAAGTTTATAACCAAAAAAGAAATTTTTAAAATTTAAGAAACTTTTTTAGTTAATGTTACCACTCTACTTTTTTTTGTTCTTGTTGTTGTTTTTTAACAATCTTATTAGCGAATTACGCGTTTTATTACGATATTTACTACGATTTAATTGAAATTTTATTACGTATATATTTTACGAAATGTTTTATGAAATTTTATTACGTAATACGTAATACGATATTTTATTGAAATTTTATTAAAGGGGCTCTATGAAAAGATTGCGATGACGTATTGTCATCCTCATCTTCTTTGAGCCCCTATCTGTTTTTACTTACTTTTTTTTTTTATGAAGCACGAAGTTGTAAAATTCTTATGTTATAAAACAGAAAAAAAAAAAAAAATGATTAAGTTAGTGCAAAATTTTTATCTAAGTGATGATATAAGTAATTGATGATGCATAAGTTATCGGACAAAATAAAAACTTTATTATCTTATTAACAAATAAAGAGAAAACAATTTTTTTCTAAACTAAAATATTTATTCCTGAATATATAAGTCAGTATTTTTGATACTAAAAAACTTAATCATTCTCAATTTTGCTTTCACACCTTCATAGTCAACTGTAAAAATTTTTCTTTTAGTTTTTGTTTAATGCAATTAATCGAAGATTTTTTCTGAAGAAGCTAGCTGTCAATACTTGTAAACCTTTTGATGCCAGGTGCCCTCAAAAGTTTCTAATTTGTTGTGCTTAAGGCACATTTGATGAGTTAGATTCCCAACTAACATAATTAAAATTTTCGTCAATCCAATTAATTTTTAAAGTAATAAGAACTTGCTTATTCAAAATAAGTAGTTAAAGTTAACATAATACTTGTGAATGAACGGAAAAAGTTGTTTTTCTAAACATTTATCAACACAGATTGATAGGAAGCAATTGCTTAGACATGCAACGATTGGAAACGGCAATCTACATTAATCTTTTTCCACAAAACAAACACTTTCTTTGCAGGCTTTTGATGATAAAGCAGTATCGACTGTGAAATGTAGTGTTTAGTTATGGGATGTAGTGTTTAGTTATGGGACTGTTTTGGTCGGATCTCCACAACTGACATTTTAAAAATAGAGTAAATAACAAAACTAGTTTATTTGAATGTTTTTAAAAAGTCATGCTCTTATTTCGGCAAGATGGATTAATGAGAAGCCATTTTTTTTTTTTAGAAGAAAAAGACATAAAACCAAAACATATTTTTTGGAACATGTATAAGTTATTTAACTGAGTTAAAGAATAATAAAATTTTGAATAGAATGATTTAGCGTCCCCATCATCAGATCTCTCTCCTACAAGACTTGTATAATGCCTAATGATGCAAAAGATGTATAAAAAACTTATTTGCGAAAGGCATAAAATTGACTTTGATAAATTGGATAAGTCGTAAAGTATAATGTCAATAACATGCAAAGCGGTTATTATCGTTCAGCATGATTAAATAGGCAAGTAATTTATAAACTTTTTATTAATTTTCAAATATATATATATATATATATATATATATATATATATATATATATATATATATATATATATATATATATATATATATATATATATATATATATATATATATATATATATATATATATATAGTGGCGCCAAGAGATACTTTGGCCCCTAGGCAATTTTTTTAACGCTACCTCATTATAAACAACAATATACCTAAAACCACCAAAAATGTGCGCTGCCAAATTAAAATCAAAATAAATTATTTTTTAATTAAAAAAAAATTAAAAGTTAAAGTTAAAATAAAATGTTCAAAAAATGTTAAACACTGTTTCATAATAGAGTTTTGGACCTTCACATCCGAAAAAAAAAAGTTAATAATTTCTCATAATAAATTTTTTTTTTTTCGGCCTCAATAAATAAAAGCAATTTTAAGCAATTTTGTGTTATTCTTAATCTTAATAGGTCTTCTATTTTTTTCAAAAACAACTAACCAACTAAACCATATTTTATGCTTGAAAATGTGCATAATTTTTTAATGTGCATAATTTTTTAATTTTATTTAATAGTTTTATCGGCTGAGGAGAATTATTTTTCATATTAACACTAAAATTTCATTTTAAATGTAGTATTACGTTTCTAAGATGATCATAGATATCATCGATATCATTTTCATATATTTTTTGCAACTTTTTAGATTTTAATTTCATTTAATAATTTTAATAATTCAACCGACTAAAGATTATTATTTTTTACATTGGGATCATAAATTAATTTTAGGTGTAAATTATAAATTAATTTTAGGTGCAACATCACATCCGTAAGATGATCATTGATATCATCAATGCAATTGATATCAAATGCAACTTTTTAGACTTATTTTGCAATATTTGATCGATTAAGTCACGAAACAACCAAAATAGGTTGAATAAAAAATTAATTTCTTTTGCTGTATTAAATCATCTTTCAATGATGCTATCCGTGAAAACATTCAATCAAACAAACAATCATTTTTTCAATGATGCTATCCGTGAAAACATTAAAAATGTTAATTCTAAAATCTTCTGTCGGTGTCATTTTTAACTCGTGAACTGTTTGTTTTGTGCCTGCTCTACGTTTTTAAAATGTTCTTCTAAAAGCGGATCGTAATCATTTAAAAGTTCTAATAACCCTAGTATATTACTGTTGTTCAAATCTCTTATTAAACGAGTAGCACCACTAAAAGCCAATCTACGCTTAGCAAGAAACAAAATCGCATCTAATAAACTTTCCATTTTTGTGTCTCATTTTGTACTTGTTTTACCATTAGGCAATCAATTGCGGTATGTTTATTAATGTTATTTTTTAAATTTCGCCACTAAATATAACAAGATTTATGATTGCTGGATTTTTCATGGTCATCATTCAATTTTTTGTACCCTTCATTAGCCTGCCAACCATATTTTGCAGCAAATATTGATTTTTGCTCACGAAATTTATAAAACAAACAACAAGGAAAACAAATCAGAGCTTTTTTTAGATTTGCTTCAAACTATCCAATTAAGAGGAACTGTTTTATATTTTTTTAATGAAAGGTTAGTAAAAATGCATAGGTAATTGACTACCGTGTTTTTCTACATGAAACATTGTTGGGTTTGGTTCTGGACCTCATAAAATAGCATCTTTACCGTCTTTTAGTGTTAAATTTAATTTTAACACTCCAATATGTTGGCACAGTCCGATGTTGGCACAGTCGGTATAGAAAAAAGGTGTCGAAATTTCGAGCGGAGAAATGCCAGCACATTCAATTATTTTGCTTTTATTTTTTTTATTTTACGTTTTAAGTTTTGCAATAGAAAGATAGAATTTATAAAATAACATAAATAATAAAACAAATGGCTAGAGCAAAAATCAGTTTGTCTTATCCCAAGGGGTTGTTCCCAGTAAGTTCCAGGGAAAAAAAGTAAACCGAAATTCAAAAATCCCGCAAAGTTCTTCCGGGATCCGAAAGTTTAATTTTTGATACCCATGTATTTTAATAACAAATCGTTTAACTTTTCCGCCAAAACTAGACAAAAATGCTCTGTTTTGTTTTTCTTGTTGTTTGTTTTATAAATTTCGTGAGCAAAAATCATTATTTGCTGCAGAATATGGTTGGCAGGCTAATGAAGGGTACAAAAAATTGAATGATGACCATGAAAAATCCAGCAATCATAAATCTTGTTATATTCAGTGACGAAATTTAAAAAATAATAATAATAAACATACCTCAATTGATTGCCTAAAGGTTAAACAAATACAAAATGCGACACAAAAACGGAAAGATTATTAGGTGTAATTTTGTTTCTTGCAAAGCGGGGAATGGCCTTTATCATATCTTCTGCAAACACCAATAGCGCTTTTGACAATTTTTTGAATACTTTTCAAGATGTTTATGACAATGTCAGCCCAAATTTAACCACTGAAATATAAAGCAAACAATTTAAACAAAAGTAAAGAATTTAAAAACCCATAGATGACAAATAATTTGCTAAAATCATCAAAAACAAAACAAAAGCTTTATATAAAATTTTTAAAATCTAAAAAGAAAAATGACAAATTGCGTACAAATCATATAAAAAGCTTTATCAAAATAACTTAAAACAAGCTAAAATAAAGTACTATTCTAACCAGCTAAATAAAAATAAGTTTGATATCAAAAAAACTTGGTCTATTATAAATGAAGTAACCGGAAGAGAGAAAAAGAAACTCTCTTGCTTACCAAAAAAGATAATTATTAACAGCAAAACTATAACAAGTGAAAAAAGTATATATCAAAAATTTAGCAAATGTTTTGTTAATGTAGTCGCCTCTCTTCCATCTAACATTGTTAAGTCAGCTAAAAAGTTTGATGAATACTTGGGAGAGAAACCCAAGCATATCTAACGAGAAACTAGCATATCTAACGAGAAAATAAATAAACACGAATTTAATAAAGCACTATTTGAACTAAAGCATAACAAATCATGTGGATATAACGACATTACCAGTAAGGTAGCTATGTTATGGATAGTATAAGTAAACCATTATTGTGCAGCCGTGGCGCAGTGGTTAAAGCGCTTGCTTTACAAGCAGGAGATCCAAGTTCGAAACGAACTTTAGACATATTTCGCATCACGGTAAGGAAGGAGGCGTGAACTTTCTGGTTAAATGCACTTTTGCGGCGCTCTGTGACAAGACCGTTATGACTTCATGGGACACCAAATAAAAAAAATTGAAAAAAAAAATTATTTTTTAAAATTTTTTCAAAAAATTTTATTATTTAATAGCATCTTCATTTGAGAATAGTATTTTTCTTGATAAACTAAAATCAGCCGAAATTCACCCAGTTTTTAAAAATGATGATTGTTCTTCTGTTTGCAACTACCGTCCTATATCACTTTTCAAAAATATTTGAAAGAGTAATTTTGAATAAAACTTATAATTACATAACATTAAATACACTTTTATACAAAAATCAATTTGGATTTCAGAGATAGCGCTCTATTGAACATGCTATTATTGAACTTTCCAATAAAATACCTATGTCCTAGGAACAAGTACTAGGAGTATTTATTGATCTCTCTAAGGCATTCAATAATGTTGATAACGGAATTTTACTTTTAAAGTTAAAGCATTACAGCATTAAAGGTCTAAAATATGTCGGTTAAAAGTCTTTTTAATATAAACAGTTTGTTGTCCCGGAGGATTTGGGCCCTCTTGATATTATGGATGGATCAATCTTGGGACCTTTATTAATTGTAATATATATTAATGATATGAATAAAGCTTATCATAAAATATCGTCATTTATATATGCAGACAATACAACTTTATTCTACAACAATTCTAATGTAAAAGTATTGTTCGAAACAATCAACACTAAACTAGAAAGCTTTAACCAATGGTTTATAGCTAATAATTTATCATTAAATTATGAAAAAATAGTTTTACTCTCTTCCATAAAATAAGACGACCAACTAACATTACGTAATAGTTGCCAAAACCGTCAATCAATAAAAATTGAACAAATCGAGTAACTCGTAAAGGTTTTTGGAGTAATATTTGATGAGAACCTATCAAGAAAAAAATATATTAGTTTCATTGAATCAAAAATATCTTCTACTATAAGTGTATTATATAAATCTAGGGACTTTCTTGATTTTAAATCACGCAAATTTCTTTACTTCAATCTTGTTCATTGTCATCTCTCCTACGCTAATATTAATGGGGCTAACACACACAAAACTAAATTAATAAGATTTTAGAGTCTACAAAACTACGCATGTAAAGCATTCAACTATTTAAAGAGATTACAAAACCCTTACCCTGTGTGTTTAAGTGTATATGCATATATGAGTATGTATGTATATATAAATTTTTAATCTTCACGAAGTATTTTTCAGAAAAAATATTTTCCTGTAAATTTACTATGGCCATGTGGGCCTTAAATGATATTGTAAAGGGGTTCTATGAAAAGATTGTGGTGACACCAGTCAGTTTCTTCTCAGAGCCACTGTCTGTTTTATATACATTCTTTGTGTAAAGTAAAAGTTTCATTGTAATTTTATTATTTTATATATATATATATATATATATATATATATATATATATATATATATATATATATATATATATATATATATATATATATATATATATATATATATATATATATATATAAAAGGTCAGTGTTAATTTGAATAAATATTCAAAGTATAGCTAAAGGTTTATGAGTACAATCTTCATTTTAATAATGGTTTTATAAACCTTTGATTAGAGAGAATAATTAGATCATTTAATACAAATGATTGCCTTTAACTACTTATCAAAAAATTATACTCGATGTATGTTAGTTTTTCTAGTGATGTACTTTGCAAAACATCAGATGGTGCTTCGATTATGAAAAAACTAAGAAATATTTATCCGGCTGAATATAAACTTTAATTTACCCTTGCAATATATTTAGCTGTAGTTAATGTAATTTATAAAAACAAAGTTAAAAATAATTAGATTTCTAATGAAGAAGATATTGAAAATGATTTTAATGTTTTTGATGATGAAAATAATAAGGAGCATGAAAATGAAATTAGTTACCAACCACTTGATCTTGTTCTTGATCTTCATAAGGTTCTGGTAAAAGAGCTAGTACCTATTTTAGATACAAAAAATTTGTTAGAATTCAATTCTGATCATGATTCAAAGATTCACTAAAGTTAAAAACACAGTTGGTAAATCTCCGGTGGACTGCAATTTAGTAAAAATCTGTTGTCTGATGATGATCTGGAAGCAGTTAAAAGTTTAGCAAAATGTCTTAAACCATTTGTTTTAGGTTCTGAAATGATTTGTAGAAGGGAAGCAACATTATTAACAGTTGATGACACATTAAAACTTACCCGACGGGCATTTGTTTTTAATAGTTACGTTCTAAATGTATTCCGTAAGAATGTTTAGGAGACATTTAAAATACATTTAGAACGTAACTTTTAAAAACAAATGCCCGTCGGGTAAGTTTTAATGTGTCATCAGCTGTTAATAATGTTGCTTCTCTTCTACAAATATTCAGCTAATAATCTTAAGAATGCTCTAGTTGAAAGAATACGTCATAACAACTTATTTTACTGACCATCTTTAGAATATGTTATAGAAGGAAATACAATTTTGTTGGTTTATTATTGTTTTTAGATAATCCACAGTCTTTAAAAATTAATATGTATAACAAGTTATTTTACAGACCATCTAAAACAGAGATGATATATACAGCTTTTGAATTAACTAAGAGACTTTTCCCCATATTTGAAAATATATCAATATTAGGAGATAAAATTAATGATAATGATAACCTTAACAGTGTTATTATTTATGATAAACTTAACAATAGTAATGTTAGTTTAGAAAAGTCAATGGAACCTATGGCTAAAAGAATAGAAAAGATTGTGAAAAAAAAGCAACAAAATTTTAGTTGATAATTGTAATATATCAACTATGGGTCAAGAATTCAATTTGTTTGATCCAACAAACAAAAGATCACATAATTTAGATATGCTTTATAATACACTTTTACTATTCGACTATCCATTGTTGAAGCTGAAAAAATGTTTGACTCAACAGGTTTACTTTTTATAAAGTTTTGAACTAGATTATCAGACAGTCATCTTTTTAAATAATTTTTTTATTTAGGTGCCCCAAAAGGTTATCAAGGTCTTATCGCAGAGCATCGCGGATGAGCATTTAATTGGAACTTCACGCCTCCTTTCTAACCAAAAATATCGCAAAATTTGCCTAGGGGTGGGGTTTGAACCACGGATATTTTATTTCTGAGGCAAGTGCGCTACCGTTGCATCCATCCATTGAAAAATCAGTGCATCCAATCATCTCAATGTACTGATTTTTCTAAAAAGTCACTTTAAATCACAAAAATAGTTTTTAAAATAAAGTGAAAAGAAACTTTTTTTTTTTATTTTTAATATTCTTTTTAAATGCGCTTTCCCAAGAATTTCCCGGCATCCCGGGAGCAAAGAAGAGTTGAATAGTTCCGCCGTCCTGGGAAAGCAAAAACGAATTCGCAATACCTTTTCGGTGTAATTAAGGTGGTTTGCAAACTATTCAAATTCTTTTATATGGAATTAGCATGATTGTATCAGCGTATTATGTCAAAACAGGAGCTTTTCATAATATTTAACAAAATATTTCTTTTTTTATATAATTTTCAAAACCTTTTTACTACCCCCTAAAAGTGAATCTAAAGAGCTTCAATTTGAAGTCACTTTCGCTCATTAACGCCAACTTAAATTTAGTTTTAATCTTATGAAAAAGTGCCTTAACCCACTATAGATCTTAGTTCTAATTGGTTTTAACGTATTATAACTATATATAGTTGTCAAAATACAATATTTCTACAATTTTCACACAAAATACTAGAAATCCGACCAAGAAAGAGCTTATAATAAAGATAAATTACGATTAGAACAGATCATATTATTAAACTATGATTTTCATTTCACCTATACAACGTATTTATTTAAAGTCTTATTATAGTTTGGGCATGCATTTGTGATTATAAGAATATTTTTTTAAAAAGAAAGAATCTTCAGTCTGGGTTTTTTCGCTGCAAATATTTATATTTTATAATACCGCAAAATTTATTATATTAACATATTTCGTCTTTTCATAATTCTCAGACCTGATAATTTAACGAAAATTTGTCGTCGTCACCAAAATATCATTCAAACGCTATAATATTTTAAAATTGCCTTAATTACACCGTGAACTTATCACATTTGTGTTTGTGTTTAAAATGAAAGTTTAAAAATACAGTATTAATGAGAAAAGGTTGTCATGCAATCTTTACAATTTTTTTAAATATTTAAAGATAATCTAATATTTAATAAAATTTTTATATTTATTTTTTAATAAGTTATCGATCACGAAATATGGTTGTATAGAGAAAAAATGGCTTTTTACTATATCCTAAGGACAAATGACCTGAAAAGAGAGATGACCTCATAAGATAGTAAAATGTTAACAGATGGTAAAATTATGTAAGGAAAAATATAGTTTAAGCTTACCTCGTTATATCTTCAACAGCCTATTTCTTATTTTCTTCATTAAATACATCTCTAGAGGTAAAATGTATACTACAACTTAGTTTATTCATCGTTAAGTTTATTATTCAAATAAAATATTTGAAAATTAAACAATAGTAGCAAGTTTAAACTTAGTAGCTACCTAGTACCGAGTACTTAGAGTTTATGTTTTATGATAAGAAAGAAAAAGTAAACGTTTTAAAAAAGTTTTTTACTTGCGATTACTAGCAAGAGGGTTATGTTGTTTCCACAGTGTTGGGTGCAACCATCCTATTCCCACTTTAAATTCTTCTACTAGCTTTGTTTAATCAACATTCTTGCATCCTATCAACACTCCGATGAAAAAAAAAATTAGTTTTAAGAAACATGTTTTTTGAATGATTATCTAAAATACTAAAAAAATAACATGCATTTATTTTAGATAATTAGTCGATTTTCTTCAGTTTTTTAGAGAACGTGAGAGTTTTTTTAGATACAATTTCTGAAGTTTCCAGCAAATAATTTTTGCTCTGCATTTTCTTTAGTGACCAAATGACAAGAACTAGGTTGCATGTAGAACATTGGGTGTTATAGCTTTTTCATAAATATATTCAATTGAATTTAAATAAATTTTAGTTTTGACGGCAATAAAAACTCGTCACGTAATCAAAAAATAAATTTCTAAATGATTTATTTCTAAACATTAACAATGGCAAAGAAAGTTTTTTAAATTAATAAACGGCGAATTACCAAATTAAAGTATTTTCTTTAAATTTTTACAAGTTTGGTGTTATATGATTCTAAGCATAATATATTCTATCATAAATTACGAAGAAGGGATAAAGTTTAGGAATTTAGTATTTGGCGAGTACTGCCTAATTCCAAGAGAAAATTTTCAGTTACCAAATAAATCAAATAAAAAAAACAAAAACTTAAATCTGTGAGTCAAAAGCTTTAATGCAGTTTTAACAGTCCGTTCTTTGTTTTATACTTCGAAAAAAGGAAGTCAAACAACTAAACTACAAAGTTGCAGAAACCACACACTCACAAAAAAAAGCAAAAACTTATTCATAATAAACAGCAAGCTATTAAGATTTTTGTATGAACTCGTTGAAAAAAAAATTTAAAATTAACCTTTTCTTATAAAATGATAGATATTGTCAATGTGCAAACATTTAGTTTATTTAGTCAGTGAACTAATAAATAAATGATAAATTAATTAGGATGGAAAAAGTTTAAATTGTTTTAAATTTTTGCAGTCTCAAATTAAATAAAATAGCCGTAGGATGATCTAATTATATTTGCAAGATGATCTAATCGAATCAGCTAAACTGTTAAAACATAATTACCTGAATAATTCAAAAAATATTTTGCCTATCCAATTATCAATTGCAATCTTCTTCATTAAAAAATGATACCACAAAAACGAATATAATAAAAGATTTAGCAAATAAACAGCGAAGATACATTTAATACAGTTTTATGCAATTTTTCAGTTGTAAACAATTGATGACGATTGAGCCTGTGACAGTTGCAAGAGCACAAAAACTTTTTAGAAAATTGAAAATTAAATCATATTTGAGAACTAGCATGTTTTGTCTTGAATTGTGCAAATATAAATGGAAAAGTCTACATTTAAGGTAACTAAATAAATTTTTACCAATTTTTCTAACGTTTATCTAACGAATTCTTTTTCTTGTTTTATGTAGATTATAAAATTACAAATAATAATATAGTTAATTGTGTTTTATTAAACAGATACGAAAAGATAAAAGGATATATTAACAAGTTTATAGTTATTCCACCGACTATTTCAAAAAATAAAATTTTTAAATTTAAAGATGTTGCAATACTGAAGGTAATTTTTTATTACAAACATATGGTATATAACATGGGCGGATCCATAGGGGAAGACGGCAGAGGAGACAAGATGAAGATAGGGGTGTTAGCCCCCTCTCTTAGAATTTTTGTTCTTATATGACGATATATCTTTAATCACAACATATTTTTAAAAAAAGTAAGAGGTAAATTACTGGGCCTACTGGGCAACTTGATTAAAATTGATATAAAACTTTGTAAGCTCTTAATAAATAATTAATAAATTTGTAAGATGCAAGTTTTAAATCCGACTATTGGAAAATCAGTATATTTCGTCATTTCTCAAATATATAGATTAAGGCAATATAAGACTGATATTCAAAAAAAAAAACAACAACAAAAAAAAAAAAAAAACGCATCATGGTTTTTGGGCTTGCCTGTCTAAAAAGTATAAAATCATAAACTAATCCCCTTTTCTAGATATTCTGGATCCACCAAATCGAAAATACCTAAAAATCACTCCCACACCTTAGATTATAAAGATTCACCCCTAAAATGTAAAGTTGTATCATTTTTACTATTGTAGCCGTCCGGAAAATAAACTCTATATACTGCAGAATTCAGCTTAGGAAAAGTGATCATCTCGCAAGTGCAGCTTTGAAACTGCTACATTCTCAAGTAGCAAAATATTCATAAGTATTTCGTAAGTTTTATTTGCTAAAAGTAGTTTTACAATTTTTAATAATTTTTTATTTTTGATACGAATAAATTTAATTCTTGATTATCAATATTGACAATCAGAAAGTAAGTATTCGTAAGTATTTCGAAGTATTATTTGCAAAAAGTAGTTTTACAAACTTTTTTTTTTTAGGTACAAATGAAACTAATTTCTGGTTGTAAATATTGAGAATCAAAAATTTTTTTCATACGTACCGAAAATAAAAAAGTATTAAAATTTGTAAATCTACTTATCGCAAATAATACCGGAGACAACGACACCAAGGTGGCCGGGGGCTACTACCCCCACTTTTTTTTTGAAGGACCTTTATTTTTTTTTAAGATAAAGAAGACTTTTTTTAAAAATTAACGATTGAGCCCACTTACTTCAAAACCCGCGTCATCGGCCCTGAATACTTACGAAATACATACGCTACTAACAAAAGTAGTGTAAGTTATCGTAATAAACGCTTTAGAAGTAGAAATTGCAAGACAAGTACATTCTCTAAACTACGTTCTGCAGTCTATAAAGTATTTATATTTTTATATATATTTTAAGTATATATATATTCAGTATATATATATATTTTTTGAATACCCTACATATTAAAAAAAAATCTTTTATATGTTTCCTAAATAACATTTTTTATTGATGTAGCTTGTAGCAGTTTCTAAAATCAATTTAAAAAAAGCTAAGATTTTTTTTATCACTTTTTATTTTTTTTTAAGTTTCTATTGTATTTTACAGTTTTATTACAAAGTTTTATTTTACGTGGATTTCTTTCTATTAAATGTTTCATTAATAAATAAAACAAAAAATGTCTTTTTTAAAATAACATTATTATTAAAACCAACCACAGTCTGATTTGATGTATTACCGTAAAAATTACGAAGCCGGTTTTTTAGAGCTTATTTTTAAAAGCTTGCGTTCTTGGTTTTGATTTGTATTTGCTCTATTAATGATGAATCGATGTTTTATTAAAATGGTTAAATGATACTTGTATTTTATACTTTATTGAGTACTTTTTTTAGAAGGCTATTTAATTGTGGTTATAACCCTCTCTCAACTCTTTAACTCCGAAACACAAACCTTGATAAACAAGGTCGCTGCACGGAGAAACAAGTTGAGCGCGGTACTACCAAGGACGTGGTGGGGGTAGAACTTGGAACCTCACACTTATAAAGCAAGCGCTCTACCACTACATCATTACTTACGATATGTTACTCTGGGTTTTGCGTTAGTTAAAGGCATGATACATTTTATTCCAACATCACAGAATAATAATATAGCTTTTAAGCTATACATCAGCATAGTACTAAAATAATTTTAAATATTTCTGAGACCTACAACTACAACTCGCCTGTGACTGTAATTTTTTATTTAATAAAATTGCAGTTAACAGAAATCAAGAAATTTAATTATGAATATTTACACTGCGAAACATGCAGCAAATAAAATTCAACAAATGATGTAGTTATAAATAAAGACATCAGGCATAACACATTGGTTTAAGTCAAAAACTGTAAAAAAGGTCGTAATTTTTTAAATATCTTAAAAGGGTAGATACCGTAACGAAAATAATCTATTTGAAAAAAACCGAGCGCGAGAAATATTTCGAATTTTTTGAAAACACGATACTTTGTACAATTTAAATCTAAATTTAAAAAATATTCGAGATTTTTCAATAATAGAAGGGGGTTAAACGCGTAGGTCATGGAGTTTTGGTATTCAAAGTAACTTCCAGATATTTATACTTTAAGTTTTGTAATATTGATACTGGTATCAGATAAGTATTTAACATAAAATTACATTAAGAGAAGTCTGGGAGCAATATACACCTGAAAGCTCAAGACCTACTGTCCCAAATGTGGAAAAAGAAACAAATAACTTTTATTTTTGTATTATCTTAAAACTGATTGAAACTCAACGGAAAAATTAATTTATCTAAAAAAAATTTTTTATCTTTTAAAAAAGGCAACAAAGAAAAGTTTGAAACTCGCTATAATTGTAGGGATTGTTAAGGTGGTAGGGATGCAAATAAATGATAAAAAAAAAATTTTTTTAGATTTTTTTTTTAATGTGGAATTTCACCCTTTATTATGTCTATTTTCATGCAATTAACATTGGAAACAATAAAAAATATTTCTTGGTTCATATTTACATCTTAAAACACTCTTAGGTAGCATCAGAGCCCATAGCAACGTACCTAGTTACCATGAACAAAAGTTTATTCTTTATTTTCCTTCTCATAATATATGCTCTTAACATATACTAAGGTGTATCTGCTATATGTTTTTAGCAGTCTAAATATTATATTTGAAAGTCACAATCATAACTTAAACAGATATATAAGCTGATAAGTTGTAACAGTACTGTTGAAAATTTTATCCTTTGTATTATTTACAAAAATTTACCAAAAACTGTATTTGTTGGCAAGGAAACCATAGAAATGGGTGTACATTCAGCTAATATTTATTTTAATAATGGGCGGAAAGAAATACTGAAAGTTTTAAAACACTTTGGCTTAAAAGGAAAATTTTGAAAGGCTGTGGAAACAAAGTTAAATAAATCACGCAATAAGCAAATGGATAAAAAGTTCACAAATGCAGAGAAAAAAGCGTAGAAAAGGATTTTGAGCTAGAAAAAGAGAAATTTTCAATAAAAATGGGTAAAAAGAATCAGTAGATTGATATTAAAATGGTTCTTACTGAGGAGTTTTTCTGTGTTTTAATTATTTGCATACTAGCTATAACTCAAAACCTGATAACTCGAGATAGAACTGAGCATTTAACTTGAAATTTTGAATTTGCGCTTGATATAATCTAATACTCCGGATGACCCTTGGATTTTACACAAAACTTCTAATATCTTATAAAAATTCAGTTTAGGTGCAAATTTGTATCTACATTTGTTGAAAAAAAGTATTTTTACAAAAACTTTAATTACTCATTAAGTAAAATAATTTATGTAAATCCTAAAGGTCATCCGGAGTATAATATAGTAATACCCATATGTGCAAAAGGATTTTAAATTTTCATTTTATTTTATCAAGATATCATGTTTCAAAAACATCATTTTAAGGGTCAAAATTAACACATTTTCCGCCATTTTGGATTTTAAAAAATAAATAAAATTTTTTATGTAAACTGTTTCTCTTAATGTATTTAACAGTTTAAATAAACTAAAAAAATGTTGAAATGACGAATTTCAGAAAGTAGTCTATTTGCATCCCTACCACCTTAACTTTACGATGTCATAGCTATTGAACCTTAAAATATTTTTTTACTAAAGAATTTCATGTCTTGCAGATGATACAAAACTATCATCCGAATGATTCAAAAACAGTACTGCCTGTTACTCTCAAGAACATAAACACTGCTACAAATTACATTGTGTTTACGGTCTATTCTTTTTGAAGAGTCCTATGGCAATTCAAGCTCCTTCAAATGACATAAAAACTTTTATGATAGCTTACCAGCTCCAAATATGAGATGATTACAAAGCCTATGCAGAGATCGGGAAAGTTCTCAACAAAAGCTTACTATGGCACACTTGGTATCTAGCTCCCCAGCTTGTGATTTTAATGACGTCGGCATCTAAATCTCTGTCAGCCTCTTGCTGACAGAGATTTAGATGCCGACGTCAAGAACAACATCGTTAACAAACTGCTGTATTTTGCCGTTCCAGAAAATAAATAGAAAGCTTACTAAAATTAAAAATAGAAAGCTTAATAAAAAAACTGTAACGACAACTTCTACAATATATGATAAATATTTGATATTACACGCTTAAAAATAGTGTGGACAAAAAACACGACACAGCGTTTTTTTGGCTACACAATCTGTGCACTTCAAGGCTACACTTGTGCGCTTTAAAGCCACACTTGTAGTTATGAAATTAAACTTTATTATAGGCGAATTATTCGAAAAAGAGGCTAGAATCATGTTTCTAGTAGGGTTGTTCGCCGAAAAACAAAACTTGCGAAAATTTCGCATCTTTATCTACCGTAATAGAATTGTTATTGCGGAAGTTGCACATGCAAAAATGCACATTCCGTAACGCGCTATACGAAAATATAAATAGTAAATAAAATTCCGTAATAAAGCATTGCGAAAGAAAACTTGCGAAACAAATCATTTCGTAAGAATACTTACGAAATAGTTCCTTACGGAAAAAGCATTTCGGAATGTGTAGTTACGAAAAAGACGCAAAAGATTTTGTTTTACGATATATTTAAGATATTAACTGTTAACAGTTTAAATAATAAATAATAAAATTATAAAAAAATGTTGTCAAATGATTTTTCAAATGTTTATACAAATATACCTAATATATATATATATATATATATATATATATATATATATATATATATATATATATATATATATATATATATATATATATATATATATATATATATATATATATATATATATATATATATATATATATATATATATATATATATATATATATATATATCATATCATAGCGGCCAAATGTCTTAACTGAATGAGCTATACGTTCATTCAACTAAGTGAATAGTAATATTTATTTAATATATAATCAAGAAACTATATAAAGCAGAATTTACAGAAAGAGATACGTATGCAAATAGGATTCTATATATCAGGAAAATGAATAGTAATGTGAACAATTAGATGCTTATAATTAATATCTGGACTCAAAAACTAGTTACTTTTAATGGAACACAATAGGCTGTAGGAGCCTCAGGGAAGTTATATTCAGAAATGGTTATATTAGACTCAGAGTTAGCTAGAAATTATTACAAAGTATTTAGGACAGATGTCTAGTACAAAAAGCAAAAGATTTAAAGCAAAATGATTTATATTATTTGAAAAAGTTGTTTTACGTATATTTCATCATAATTTAAGTAGAACTTAGTAAAGCAAGGGAAACGTGTTGAATTAAGCACAATGAACTCAATCTTAAAAGAATAACTAACAGTTATTCTTTTAAGATTGAGTTCTTAATAACCTGTTTTTTGGAATTACTATAAATGTAATTATTTCCAAAAAACAGGTTATTTTTCCTTGAATTTTTCAAAATTTCCTTAAACATTTATTTCAAGCGGTGATATTGGTAATGCTGCTTTATCAGTTTTAAACGACATTGGAGCAGATTCTACTCTATTATTGTTTAAGGTGGTAGACTGCTAAAAAAATTATTTTTGTATTTTACAATATTTCAATTAATTTGTTTACTTCGAACATGATAAATAAATTAGAAAATTCATAATTTTTAATTGTGAATTTTAAATGTATTTATCATGTTCGAAATAAACAAATTAATTGAAATATTGTAAAATACAAAAATAATTTTTTTAGCAGTCTTAAACCTTAAACAATAACTTTTTTTAGTTCTAAATTTTTTTCCTCATACGATGATCTATATATTTTTAGACTCTACATCAGATTCTGTTTAAAACAATGCCACTTTTGAAAATCGTTTTTTTCTAACTTTTTTAGCAGTCTACCACCTTATAAGTAAGTTTGAAAGTAGCGTTATACATTGCAATAAGCCACTCAAGTTTCTTGATACATTATATAAACAAGATAAACACTAAGAAAAAAATTCTCTTTTTGTAACTCCTGAAACATGCAACATGGACCCTCCAACATATGAAACTAATAAGAGAATTTCAATGATAGTTTCATATCATTGAAGAGGTATCAAGTAATATTACATTGCATGATGGCTTGAACACTTGCAAATAAAACATTTTGTTACTTGCAAGAGATTTAATGTTCGAAAATACTTTATCAGAAGACGAATATAATGGAGGTATATATATGTCTACTACCTTAAGTGGGGAGAATGAATAAATAAGAACTTTATAACTTTAATGTGATTTTTTACAACATAATTGTCAATCTGCATAAGTACAAGCTGCTGCAACTTGGCTGTGTGCAAATCTGCAAAAGTGCGAAGTTACTCTTTCTCATCTTATTACATTTAAACCAAAAGAAGGTTTTTTTATAATCTATCTACCTATAAAAGTTAATAAGTATATATAAGTTGTTTCCTGTTTTATTTTTATTTCTATTTAGAAGATACAACTTTGCTTGGATTTAAGGCGCTCCCTTTTCTTTTTTTAGCACCTCCACAGAAGGGCAAGAAGAGTCCAAGAATGGATCTTGATGCAATTTTGGCTTTATTTTATTAAAAAAATGGATGTAGGTTTTTTCTATACATTTTTTTTAAAGTTAAGTTTGGTTTTTGAGCTTTGTATTTTCTGCATTTTTAAAATTTTACTCAAACATTTAGGTACACCTCGGTTTTGAAAGCTCCCTTAAAAGTTGTTGAAGAAGGAGAAAGTTTTTCAACCAATTTTATTCAAGTGTTGCGGCACTCTATTTATAACTCTAATTATAACTCTAATTATAAGTCAATAGTACAGCTATACGGTTGGAAGCCATATCGAGTAATAGATTTGCTTTTAAGTAGCTGCAAGTCTCTTATTATGTATTTAATGTCAATTTTCATCATGAACTTATTTGTGTATATAGATTTAAAGGAAGTTTGCTTGGAATAAACAGCAAAAGAATTATCGTCAATTCTTTTTAAAGAAAGTATTGTCAAAAGTTTTAGATTAAATTAAGCAATATGTTGACATACGGTTCTTCTTTGACGGCGATATCTATTTTTTAAAGGTTTAACTTCGCTTTTGCATCTAAATGTTTTAAGACTTATTTTCACTTTAATATTCACTGAATTGAGTTTGAATTTGAACTGAGTTTATAAACTTAAAAGAAATACTATAGCAATGCATTGACTTGAAATTAAAATAAAATTTATATTTCAGTTTTTATTATTTTATTGTGATATTATTCCGTTATTTCTTGTAAGCCAATATAATATACATGTGTAATTTAGTATATGACTCTAAATGACAATGTGTAATTTAATATATGATATAAATAACATGCTTTATTTGAATTATTTATTTGCGCCCGGTTATATACATAGTACGTGAAGACCTAAATGGACGGAATAAATCACGCATAAATATAAAGGCCACAAAGTGTGGCTTTCAAGTTTACATTTTATGTAGCCGTACGAATGCAACACTAAGTGTGGCTTTTAAAGCCACATAGTGTTGGTGTAGCCGGCGTCGACACTTATTGTTGTATTCTAAGCGACATAATGTAGCCTACGGCTCAACACTATTTTTAAGTATGTACACACAGAAAATAAATGTTGCGAAACCGCTCAACATAAAAGTGTAGAGTTCAATTTTCAACATAAATTGTTGATTATAATGCAACATCAATGTTGAGAAACGAGTTTTTGAGCAATAAACTTCGTTGAAAAATAAAACTCAACATTAATTTTTGAGATTCGATGTATAGACTGCCATTTTGGATAATATATAGCGCTCGGTTTTCTTATAAGTTCACGAGGCGCATGGTCTGGAGTAATGTCAACCTAAGTGTACTTGTTCGTTTTGCAATTTATGGAACCTCAAAAGACACATGGATAAGTATCACAATCAATCATATCGCGAGAAAGAAGTTTGTGTCCCTGTCACTAATTGCAATACTTTATGTAATAATGATGATGATTGTAATTATGGAAGAGAAGATCAAAATAAGCGATACAAGCTTTCAGACATTCATCATGAGGCAGTTTCTTTACTGTCTTCTCTGAGATCAAACAGTGGTTTGCCACATAATATAATCTCATGTGTCATTCTATCCTTCAATCACATGGCTGACTGTTTATCAGATTATTTTAATGAACAAGCTCAGGAGTTGTTAAGGTGTGTTAAGGTGTATCAATGAGATGTTGTAAATAATATTGAAGAAGTATTTAACAAGGTTCGAAAACCTCTCTATTTTTTTTCTACAAAATACAAGCAAGATAAATATTTTGCTGAACATCCCCTTTTTGTTAATTCTGAAACACTTCCAATTGGTTCTAGGTATGAGGTTAAAAATGGAGTCAATAAAGTAATCTATGACACTTATGAATATGTGTCAACTGAAAATAATTTTCGTAGCTTATTTAGTGGTGAAGAATTTATAGAATTGATGTTTGGTAATAAAATTGAAGATGATGATTTAATTGGCTGTTTTCAAGATAGAGAATGCTATAAAAAGCATTGTTTATTTAGTGACAATAATAAATTTTCTATCATGATTCAACTATTCTAAGCTGGTATGGGTACAACTCCACTTCGTGGAAATGCATTAACCAGTAATGTTAGAGTTTTTTATTATACAATCCAAAATTTGCCTCCGAGCATAACTCTTGATATGCTAATATACATCTTATTGTTATACTCAAGATTTGAAAGTTTGTAGCTACAATAATATTTTAGAATGCTTTGTTAGTGAAATGCAAAAACTACAGTCCATTAGCATTTGTAAGGACTTTCCGAAAATTGGTTCTAAACAGATTTATGTTGGTCTTTGTCAGGTGCTTTGCGATAATCTTGATCTCAATGGGTTGTTTGGCTTCATTGAATGCTTTTTAGCAGATTTCTTTTGCACTCTATATTTGGCAACCAAAGAAACAATTCAAACTAAAACATATGAGTCAGATTTTGAAATAAGAACAATAGCTTCTTTTAATGATGATCTGAAAGCATAAGAAACCCTTGCTTTAGGAATTCATAGCCATAGTGTCAAAGCTCCTTAAATAAAATTCATGGTTTTCACGTGGTTGAAAATTTTGCTCTTTATCCAATGCATACACTACTAAAAGGTGTTGTACCTTTTCTACTGGCGGTAGCATTTGTTAGTTTACCTTATACAGATAAATGGTACATTGTGCTGCATTTATGCATTACAGAATTTTTTTGTAACCATTTTCATGGTTATGTTATATCTCAGAGTTTGCCTTTAGAATTTATATGTTCATCCATTGACAGCTTGTGTAAACATAATCCCTTTTTTAATTATTTGCAACTTAGTAAAGATAGCATAAATCTTATTTGACTTCCTTACCATATTGTGTGTTAAAGGCTGTGTACACTTTTAATTTTATTGTTGGATTTTGAAATTAATATAACAGTCTTTTTACAATTTTGTTGTTGTTATTAATTATGTGATATTAGTCTTCTCTGATTACTTTAGTTTAATTTTACTAAAAACAACAAAACAATTTTGTTTTATACTTATCATTTTAATACTGTCATACATTGAATATTGTACAGTATTAATCATTATTATTATTATTTACATTGTTCTTGTTCGATATTAAAATACATAAAGTTTTTTTTTGTTTTTAGTTGAGTTTCTTTTTCAAATAAAATAAATTAAATTGATGCTCTTTTTAAGCATTTATCTGGTATCGTGATCTGGTATCGTGAAGGGCAAACTCTGAGATATAACATAAGCGCTACTAAATATTATATGGGGGGTTGGTGCGGCGCGGGGCTCCCTGCAATAGTCGCAGCAGGGGGTGCGCCAGTGCGGCGCCGGGATCTGGGTGGGGTGAGGGTAGGTTGATCCTCTTTTAGGAGAGAAGAAAACCGAAAGGTTTTTTTAATTCTCTTGTTTTTAATGAGTTGAATGCTTTATAAAAGGTAATTCGTTAAAAGTATGATAATTAGGTGGACAATTTAATGATCATTCTACAGTATTTGTTTTTTCTGCATTTAAATTATTTCAAGAAATAAATTTTTCTTCTGAATAGAAGGCATCAAAAGTTACATAGATGAATCACACTACTCCTATTATAGAAATAATAGAACCTAGAGAGCTAATAGCATTTCAAGTAAATAAGCTATATGGAAAATCTGAATATCTTATAGGCATTCCTGTTAATCCTAAGAAATGTTGAGGGAAAAAAGTTAAATTTACTCCTAGAAAAAAGTGATTTAAAAATGAATTTTACCAAAAGTTTCTATAATAGCAAATCCAGAAATTTTGCAAAATCAAAAATAAAATCCTCCAAACATAGCAAATACTGCACCTAATGATAAAACATAATGGAAATGGACTACTACATAATATGTATCGTGTAATAAAATATCTAACGATCCGTTAGCTAAAATTACACCAGTTAATCCACCTAAGGTGAATAACAATATAAAACCAGTAGCTCATAACATAGGTGTAGATAAATTAGTCTTTCCTCCATACATTGTTGATAATCAACTAAAAACTTTAATTCCTGTTGGAACAGCAATAATCATAGTAGCTGCTGTAAAATAGACTCTAGTATCGACATCCATTCCTACAGTAAACATATGATGAGCTCAAACAATAAAACCTAAAAAAGCTATGGCCAATTGAGCATATATCATACCTAAGTATCCAAAAACTTGATTTTTTGAGCTAAAGATAGGTATAATTTGAGATATAATTCCAAATCCTGGAATTATAAAAATATAAACTTCAGGATGACCTGAACAAAAAAACAGGTAAAGAAAGAAGTAACAAAAATGTTGTTATTAATACTGATCATACAAATAAAGGAAGTTTATCAAATGTCAAACCTGGTGTTCTCATATTAAAAATAGTTGTAATAAAATTAATTGCTCCTGCAATTGAAGAAAATTCAGCACAATGAAGACTAAAAATAGCTAAATCTACAGATCCTCCTGAATGAGCTAAAGGTCCAGATAATTGGGATAAACAGTTCAACCTGTTCCTGCTCCTTGTTCTACTAAGGATGAAGTTAAAAGTAAAATTAATGCTGGAGGAAGTAATCAAAAACTTAAATTATTTAATCTAGGAAAAGCCATATCTGGAGCTCCTATATATATATAGGTACAAATCAATTTCCATAACCTCCTATTAAAACTGGCATAACTAAAAAAATATCATTACAAAAGCATGAGCTGTTACTATAGCATTATATAAATGATCATCTCCTATTACTCTTCCTGGTGCTGATAGTTCTATTCTAATTAACATACTTAAAGCAGTTCCTATCATTCCAGAAAATGCACCAAAAATTATATATAAAGTTCCTATATCTTTGTGATTAGTTGAAAACATTCAACGTGTGATTCAATTATACACTTATTTTTTGAAAAAATAAATAATTTTCTAATTTTTCTATTATTGGAATAATAAATAAAAAATAAAAAAATAAAATAAATATATTAAATTCTTTTTTAAAATATTTTACTGATTTTAAACTAATCAATATACATATAGGAATTAATAAAATACTTAATCCAATAAAAAATATAGATATTCCATCAACAGAAAGAATAAAATTGTTTCAATTATCAAAAATTGAGTTAATTAACAATCAATTAAAATTTGTAATAAATTGAAAGTAAAAAGTTTTATAATTTAAAACAAAAAATAATATAGAATATAATAATAATATTAAAGATCAAAATAAAGAAATATTAAAAATATTATTACTATTTCTTTTAATTAACGAAATGTTCAATATAATTAAAAGTGGGATTAATAAGAGAAAAGTTATATACATCATTTATTAGATAAACCTCAAAAAGCTCATAATAAAGAATTTGTTATAATAATAAATGATAAACTCAATAGTAGATAAGATTTTTATAATAGACTCATTAATTGATCATATCTTAATCTACGAAAAAAAGTTCTTACTCATTTAAATAAAAATACAAATAGAATCATTTTTAAAAAGAAAATAAAATTGTTAATAAAAAATAATTATTTCAATTTCCTAGAAATAAAATTACAAAAAAAGCGCTACTAAATATTATATGATCTATCAGATGAAGTTATGTGTAGAATTCAAAGTACTTTGTTTCAATGTAGTTTCTCCTTATTAGGTTAGTTTGAATATTCTCAACTTATTCAATATAAATCATAATTATAGTTTAATTAAACCAAATAATTATTAATAATTATTTAAATGAATATTTATTTTACTATTTTAAAGTGTTTTTAACTATCCATTTCATTATTATTTGTTAACATCACGTTATTATTAACCAAATTTTGAAACTTTTTTATGAATCTTGGCTAAAAGAATAAGGTGCAGTGAAAATTCTTTTTTTTAAATTCATTTTGTCTGGGTGTGCAAAAGTTGTCAATGCATGTCAAAAATACTCTGTAAAAATTGCAATGCTCTAGGAAATTATCTTGAGGTGCCCCAAGGACTTTAAAGTTCCCCAAAACCCCCAAAATATGACCTACCGACTACGGAGTGCGGAGCACGGACTACCAAGATAGACTAAGACTTTTGTTTTAAATTTGTGTGTGTTTGGGTGATATAATATTATTATTATTATTTAGTGCTATATAATTAGCTGCTATAATGCTGCCATCTGACGATTGAATGTGCATGTATTACTATGTAAAATACAAACGGCTTCAAACAAACAACACAGAATCTAGCAGATAATTATAATAATTATCATTTATTTTTGCTGTGTTGTCTTTGTATGGTTAGATATGGCACAAAAGATTGAAACTGTACAAATGAAAAAACCACTCACTCGTAATGATAGCATATGCCCAGTATTTGGCATCATTTCACGGATGAGCATAAATGTTTTGCCAACGTATGCAGATATCATGAAACATTTTATATCAGTAAGAAAAGAATTGTCTGATGGCCATGCCAAAGAAGCTACAATCAATGAAACAACCAGGAAGATATCTGTTGATCTTGAGACAATATGGCACAGAGCACCAATTCCAGTAATATCCCGTCAGCAAATAATAGCTAAAATAAGAGATTACCTTGACAAACATCGCTCACTTATGAAACCGTTTAAGCAGAGGTCCAAGGACAAGGAGCCGCAGTACCTGAACAAAGTTGAAAATTTCAAAATTGACTCAAATCGAATTTTTGATATTGCTTCATGTAAATGTAAAGACTTTTCGACATGTGCTTGTAAAAAGAATCGTAAAGTTCCACCAAATGAAACAATATTCCTTGCAGATCAAATAACAGAAAGGAAAATTGCGATTGGCAACGTTGATATTAAAAAAAAAAAGCAGCAGGACATGAAACTGAAAAGAAAACTTGCAGATGAATTGAGATTTTATAAAAGTGAATCAATTACAAATGCTGAAACTTTGAAATCGCATCCAGATTGTAGCTTGGAGGATGGTTGTAATGATGTCACGTTAGGTGATTTAGATGAAGCTATCACCGAAAGAGATATCATCCAGCTTTGGAGACCGAGGAGCACGTTGTGTTAATAAAAGAGCTTGTATCTGAATACCTGCGACATGTTAAAACATCACAGGGATCTTCACAAAGTATAAAGATTAGCGTTATATCATTTTTGAATGCAAATGCTATTGATACCAGTTCATTGGTGGCAATCGGATGTGATGGCACGAATGTCAACACAGGTAATATTGGTGGTGTTATTCGACTTCTCGAGCTTTGTTTCAACAAATCTCTACACTGGTTTTTATGTTTATTACATTTGAATGAGTTACCATTGAGACATCTCCTGATTAACCTTGATGGATCTACACATGGGTCAAATTCATTTAGTGGTCCAATCGGAAAGTTATTGAAGAACATAGACTTGCCAATTGTCAGTTTTCAACCAATCGAAGGAAATGTGTTGTCCAGCATTGATGCAGATGATCTCAGTACAGATCAAAGGTACTTGCATGAAATGTGTCAAGCAATATCCAGTGGCCAATGTAGTTTTGAATTAGGTAATCGAAAACCGGGACCCATGTGTCATTCTCGATGAATCCTCCGGTTATCTACAGTATCTACAGAGAAGTATCCACAGTATCTGTATCTACAGAAAAAAAGTACAGTATCTGTATCTACAGAAAAAAAGTACAGTATCTGTATCTACAGAATAAAAGTATCTGTATCTACAGAAAAGCCAGACAAAAACTTGATCATTCTTGTAACTTACATACAAAAGGTTTATGCACCTATTTGATTTGAAGTGAAGTCTAAGTATTCCTGTACGGATGGCAGTCGCCATCTCTTTCGAATGGTGCATTATACCAGATACTTGCGTATCGAGCTCAAGAAAATTGTTGATCCTGTTATCCAAAGAAATGCATATTTTGCTCACCCAGGAAAATTATTAATATCAATGGCAACCGATGAAAAGCCCCACATTCGTCAATTAGCACTAAGACGTGTATTGGCTGCAAGATCGATATCCAACAAGACCGATGCAAAACTTACAGTTAGATTGTTCAAAATACCACCGCTAAACTTTAAAGCAACAGATTAAATAGACATAATCAACTGGTCATCAAATAAAAGTGGTGAACCTCCAATGTTTAGATCAATTGAATCAACTCAGCTTAAAAACAGCATTCTGACCTCAGAAATGCTACAATTTAAAAGCTTTCTATGCCACACTCAGTCTGTAGAAAGAGGCGTGAAGCTAGTCACTGAAGCCAGTATGGGAGTCTGTGAACCTCAGCATGATGGTTTTATTCATGCAAGAATAGAGTCGCGATCAGCTATGAAAGTCTTTAACACAAAATCTGATTTCAGCCTTTCAAAATGACGTTCCTGAAATGATTAACTGACAGAAAAAAAACTTGAACCAGATAATTTTCTAGAGCATTAAAATTTTTACAGAGTATTTATGATATGAATAGACAACTTTTGCACACCCAGGCAAAATGAATTTCAAAAAAATTTTTTTTTAAATGTTATCACTGCACCCTATTATAGAAGAGGGATTGACTCTTGATTTCTTTGTTTTGCTTAATGGAGAAGATCTCAGAGAACTGGGTTTAAAGATGGGTGAGCAAAAGCTTTTGATGTCTTGAATCAAGTGGTAAAATAATTAATCATAAATAATGCTTAAAAATAATTTTCATAATAACTAAAATAATTTTGATTAAGTTTAAGTTACCTAAAGTACTTGTTTGTAGTTTAATAAATAAAAATTTTGATTTTAAGCTATAATTTATTTGGTAGAAATATAATTTTAGCGAAAAGGTGATTCCGAGTTATCTTTGCCAAAAATTATAAGTTAAAATAAAAAGTTTTTAAACACTCTGGTTTTCGTAAATTTTAGATTGTTGTCTAAGTGTCATTTTTTCATAATAGTAAACTCACAATCTAAAACAAGATGTTCATCCATAATGGATTCAACATCATTATCAACTCCTTGCAATAATGCTACCACTACCTGCTCACAGGTAATGTAAGAAAATAGCATAAAAAGTGCATTTATAAGTTATTAGTATAATTATATGGAAAACTAACTCATTAGTACAATTTTGCAGGTTTATGCACTTGAGGAGATACGAAACTATACAAAGGGAGGATCTATAATAGTTGAAAAGCTAAAACAAGGCATCTACTACACAAGATCAGAACGTGTTTTAATGATAAAAGTCCTAAGGAAATATCTGATAAAAAATTGTTTAATATGAGTGCCATAGCGCAACATTTTTATCATTTTTTGTTTGATCTTTGTAACTTTATTTTTTAGTTAGAAAGTTTTCAAACTGTAACATTTTAATTTTTTTACCCAAATCTTTTTAACCAAAATGATCCTAGTTTAAAAGAAATGACAAACTTTGCTAAGTGTATTGTCGTTGAATTTCCAGTTTTTTTTCCAAAATCACACCTAATGGATATGTAAACAATAATTAGTTGTGCATTTTGAAATGCTATATAATTGTAAGACTAAGCATAATCTAGCTCTTTTTTTGGAAAAAAAAAAATGATCTACTGTACAAAGGGTGCCACTGGTTATCTTGCCCAATATGTGCGGCAAAAACTTCACAGAGACCCATTTATTAAAAAGCATTAGACTTGGCGAAAAAAAGGTTTGTTTTTGTTTTAAAGAATAATCTCAGCTACTTTTTTGTTACCAAAATGTATATGTATGACTTTTTTAAATATTTTTAGAGTCAGAATTAGTAATCCTTTACCAAACGTTGAAGATGATGAGCGTCGACTTCGAGAAAGTAGGCTGACGGGGATAGACCGTCATCTGTCATGAGCTGCACTAACTCAAATAAATCTGAGTTAGTGCAGCTCATGCATAACGCTAGAGTGAACAGACGGTCTTGGATCAATACTTGCAATCCTGATGCCACTAGTATTTTAAACAGATTTCATCATTTATTTGATGTAAACGAGTTAGTATGCTTTTGTTTTTTCAATAAGTCCATAAATAAAAAATATAATAAAAAAGTAAGTATATTATCAGATGCAACTCAGTGGAACAAAATAAAAATTGTCTCATAAACATATATTCTGCAAAATAATTGTCAGGTTGTTCTGATATTGTTACAGTTTAATATAAATATGGAATAATTAAAATAACTTAAAAAGATTTTTTACTTATAATAAAACTTCATAAATTATTCATGAAATTTTGCAAATAAAACAATATTTTGCACGGTATACTGTTATTATTATACTGTTATTTTTAGATGAGCCATGAGTTTGTAGCGATAGGCAATTTTTTTACTCTGCGAGTTGCTATGTTATCTTTTTGTCAAAAGATACTTATATACTCTGAAAAGCTTTAAGATAACTTTACTATGCAACAAATGTTCAACCAATCAGATGAATTTGATGAAGGTAAACGATTTTCAGGATTTTTAAACTATTCCTAATTATTACATAAATTAAAAATGACTTTATTATCTTTTCTAGACAAAAAGACTGATTTATTGTTATTGCTGTTGCCTTACATAATGATTCCACCACCACAATGAAGCCTAAAAGTTCCTAGAGTTGGAGGGGTGTCTAATCTGATGTTTGTAGAGATGAACGAGGTAAGTTTAGATTATTTCTAAAAACAGTTCAATCATTCAAAAGTCACACAATTATTTTCAAATTGTCTTTCTAAATTATAAATTTATTTTAATTTTTATTCATACAGGAACAGATGAGTATCCCTGAAGCACTTGCCTCTCTACAAAAAAACGTATGAGCAGGTACAGACAACCTCCCATCCCTACTTTTTCGTCTTGATAAGATTTATTACATCAAGTTGGATGATCGGACCATCGAATTTCGTGATGCAGCTTGTTTTTGTGATGCGATGGAGTTTTTGTTAAAATGTTTTTATATATTTAATTTAACTTATCCACAAGAAATAAAGCCAGTTTATGGTCTGCTTGAGGATCTTATGCACATGAATGTTTCGATCGGGAAAAGTGCTGCTTTATCAGACTTCTTGGGAGCAATGACTTAAAAGTTGCACAAAAATACTTTTTTTATTTATAGTAGAAAAACTTTATTAAATTTTGTAGTTATTTTTTGCTTTTTATATTAATGTTGAGCATTATTACTTTAAAATAATATTAATAAGACTATCGAAATACAAACCAAAGATCCCACATATACAATTATGGAGTGGAGTTAAATTCATGCTTTCATTAAAATTCAATTTTGAGTTGATTTGATAAAAGTATGAAGCGCGCAGTCTTTAAACGCAGAATTTGAAAAAAATATATATAAAAAAGGTTTACAACGCAGTCCTCGCTTTCTCAACATTTGTGTTGTAAAAAATGCAACATTAAATGTTGCGTTAAATTACGCAACATTTAATGTTGAAAATTGTCAACACTAATATTTGAGAGTTAAATACCAAAATTGAATGTTGCGCCGTAATCAATATTTTTGTTGCGTTTTTGCAACATCTGTTTTTTGTTTGTAAGGATGCGCAATGGATCGGGATACCCTGGATAGCCGTTATGAAACTTTTTACGAAACGTTAAAACGTTATAATTCGTGTTTTGTGAAAACGGCTTATATAATCCGGTCAAAATAGACAAAAAAAAAATAGTGGTAGATTTGCAATAACTTGCAGAGAGTTGAAAATTGGTACATACCTTGGGCACGTTATTTCAAATAAATTATTAAAAATCCTCATCGATCCTATATCGGCAAAGAAAGCTTAGTTTTTTTTTTTAAAAAAAAGAAATGTTTTAGCATGAAAACAGATTAAACAAATGCAAAGTGCATTTTAACGCATTTTTAAATAAGCTGCTTCAGCGGCTTTTTTAAACTGATTATTATCGTCTTATTATTACTTTCTTAAACTGATTATTATCGTCTGACTTCCCAAAATTCTTGGAACAAAGTTACGAACGATAAAATACTTTTAGTGTTGAACGTTCTATTGCAGTGAATATCGAGCAGTATTTCTTATTACTATTGGAAGCGTTTAATACTTTTATTAAAATGACGCAACTATGTTTTATTTGTAGTAAACTTTTAACAGTAAGTGAAACTTTTATTGTTCATCGTGGAATGAAAGCTTTGATTGATACGAGTGTTAAAAGGAGTGACGGTTTTTATGAATACCTGAAAGATCTGAAGTCTGTGAGGATTCATGTGGTGTGCTGTAAAAAGTATACTCGGAAGTGTACTATTGCTGCATTTAAAAGACAGCAAGATATAGATCAAGTCAGCACATCTGCAAATAGTCCAACTCGTACGAGAGCGCGTAAATGAATAAATTTTTTGTTTAAAAAAATGTTGCTAATTATGCGGCGATGAAGTGAGCGAGGAGGCTGAGAAGAAGAAAACGATGAAAGTTCGGCGTAAAATTCATAAAGTTGCTAGTCTTGAATTTAAAGAATCAATTGTGAAGGCAGCATGGGGTCGTTTTGATGAGGAAGGAAAAAAGGTTACTGCACGCATTGAATATAAATTTGATTTAGTTGCTGCTGAGGCTAAATACCATAATACCTGTTATGATTCTTTCTTGAGACCAATCAATGGGTGTAAAATCGATCGTCCTCAAGATGAGTCTACGAATTTTGCGATGGAAGAATTATTTAAATACATTGAAAACAGCAATGATTGCCAGTTTCCATTAGAAAAATTAAAAAATATTTGCAAAAATCCACATTTAGACAACAGAAAAATTAAGACACAATTAAATTTGAAGTTAGGTAATAATATTATTATCACTGAAATACTGGGAAAATTAACGTTTATTTGGTTTTTAAACAGTTATAGCGATATTCGTACCCAAGCTTGGTATTAAAAGAAAAGCCAAAATAAAGAAGAAAAACGATTTCGAATTTTTAAAGCTGCGTCAGAAATCATTCGAGAGGATATTGAATCCTTAGTATTTGATAATACCAATTATCACTCGCCTAGTCAATTGTTTGAAGATATTAACAGCCATATTCCAGACTCGTTTATTTTTAGAGTAAGTTATTTTAAAAAAAAAAAAGATCTAAATTAGAACATTTAAAATTAGTGTGTACAAGTATCAGTCACAACATTATGTCTGCTGTTAGGCCTAGGTTTTTTTAATAAAAGTTGCATTTGGGTCTCTCAGTATCTTTCCATCGACGGTTTGGTTCCAGTTTTCTTATACAAATCTTTACGTCTTTTGGTTTATGCGCATCCTACAATGACATTTTGATGTATGAGGCAGCAGCAGATCTTCACTGCCGCCTTTTATCTTACTACCACAAACTGGCACATTTATTGAATACGTTGCGGACAATGCTGATGTAAATATATATTAAATGTAAATAGTTAGACGTTGATAAGTCGCTTCACATCATTCAATTTGTAACCCCAAAAGATTCATTTTCACAAGAGGATCACACAGCACGATTAAAAGAAATCTCTTTTGCAATAGATTTTGAAGCAAAAGCGCATGTGCCAATACAAATCTATCAAAATGAGTTGGTTATAAGAAAATAAATGTGCAAAATTTAGCTTATGAAAGTGAAGCACCAATATTTTTAATCCAAAAAGTTGAAGCAATGTGGTTCTATGGTAAATGCAAGAATTTATCGTTACCCGGCTGGAATGTTTATATAGAGCGTTTAACAAGTAGTATTCAGAATTTTATTTTAGTCAAATATTTTATTCATACAGTTTAATCACCAACCAGCAGTACAATTTACACGACTCTACTTTAGGCTTTAGAAAATGCAAAAAACTACAGCCACAAAGTATGCATTATTACTTTTAATTAACCTCTATATGCAAAAGCTTGAGAAATTGTATCTGCAGCATCTGATGGATCTGATGATCAAAGATCATAATAAGACTTAGAGGATTTCATTTACTAATGTTGTTTCTTGGATCAATTGGTTACATTATGCAAGAGGGTGGCATACAAGAAGCACTTTCGTTAATTTATGCACCTAAGTCGTTAGAAAAAATGCTCAATAGCCATGGTCACGCTTACGCTATTGCTGTTAGAACTCATACATTACTTCAGCTCACTTTTGCAACAATTTCAAAAGATCTTGCTATTGATGAGGAGATGGTAGCAAACCTTGATATTACCATTAAGGATGTCATAAATAACAAAGTTTTATATAGCAATATTGAAAGTGGGGTTGATAATGAAATATGCAATGCATTACTTTATAAGTTCAATGAAAAGCTAAAAGAATTTGAAAAACGAGGACCTACATCAAAACTATGGATACAAAATCTTAATATTGTGTCGATTGCAAAGGAGTTTATCAGAGCTGAACGCATGAGAGATTGGCAAGGTTGTTTGAACTGCATTAAAGAAATGCTTCCTTATTTCCACGCATCGGGACATTTTCCTTATGATAAGTCTGAGCACTTATATCTACAGGGTATGCTAAAATTAGAGAAGTTAATGAATCAAAGTGTTTATCAACGGTTTATCGAAGAGTTTTTCACTGTTAGAGTTTTAATAAACTCAATTGTGGTACTTTAAAGGATATGGTAATTGAGCAATCAATGAACAAATCAATAAAAACATATGGAGGTACTTTTCAAGGAAGAAGTACAAAAGAGAGTGTTATAAGTAAATGGGTTTATGGTATACATCCAATCAACAATGTATGTAATGGATTAAAAGATCTTGCTAATATTAGAACATATACAACAGATCAGCATGTAGATACAAGTGATTCACGAATAAAGAAAGATGATAAAGATATTGAAAAACTTCAGCAGTGGTTTTTATCACATGATCCTTTTCCTAAAATTAAAAAAAATCATTTCAATTGCTAGTGGAATAATTGGTGATAATAAAATCAACTGTCATCAAGCTCGTAAATTTGGGATTGCTTCTATGTCTAAAATGATAAGTGAAACATTTAATATCAAGTTAAAATGCGCTGATAAAGTTCTTCCTCTTCAAACCATGAGTAGCACCATAAAAGTTAATGATGAGAAAGTACCTGTAGATCCAGCAATACTTTTTAACGTTTGAGTATTACTAAGACATTTGAGGATGAAATTAGAAAACTTTTTTGAGTATGAATTAGTCCGCTATCCTTTATCAATGTTTGATGAAACTGGAATGCGTAAAACACAGAAATCAGCTATTTTCAATTATTTTGAATCAGTGGAAATTGAAATTGACAACACAAATACTACTTACATCATTGATGGAGAGTGTTTATTACACCGCGTTGTGTGGGATCGAGAAGCAACCTTTAATATTAATTTTGATAAATACACTCATTACGTACATTTATACACGTACATAAGACATTTTAGTCATCGAGTGTCTATAGTATTATTTGATGGTTGTACTTATTATAAGAAAAATATTAAAGCTGCAGAACAATGTTGTCGAACCACAAAAATATCTTCTTCACCTGATGTCATTTTTGATTAATTTGTGACAGTTCCAACAAATCAACAACAATTCCTTTCCAATACTCATAACAAGTCTTGCTTTTTTTTCATGTTATGCGAAAGATTTACAAATATTGTAGTAAAGCAAACAGATAATGACGATGATATCCTTATAATTAAAACAGCCATAGAACAATCCAATGCAACAAATACTTCTATTGTTGTCGGTGAAGATGTTGACTTGTTAGTATTACTGACTGCACGGACTCCAATTGATAAGATTATTTAATTTTTTAAACCCGAGAAAATTCATCAACCAACATAAATATATTTATCAAAAAGTTCATCTGCTTATCCAAAATGTCAAATTCATACCTTATTTTTTTATGCAATTACTGGCTGCGATACGACATCAGCATTTTTCAGAAAGGGTAAAACAACCGCATTTAAATTATTTGAAAAACGCGATTTAACTAATTGTACCGAAGTGTTTCAAAAGAGACTCTTCACCACAAGATATTGTTACAAATAGGATTTGTTTTTTACTTGCTTTATATGGAGCTTCAAATTAAAATTGATTGTTTAGACAAGTTTAGATACCTAACTTTTGTAAAAAATACACGGAATAATAAAAGAGAGCATTTATCTTGTCTTTCTCTAACATCTGCTTCTTCTAGCCAACACTTGTATCGAGTATATTATCAAGTCCAAGTATGGCTAGGCAATCAATTGGACCCATCACACTGAGGTTGGAAATTAGTAAATAATACATTAATGCTGATTGACACTTTACTTCCATCAGTTCCGGAAAGACTTCTCAACACTATCTTCTGCAATTGCAAGAAGGGTTGTAGTGCAAAATGTAGATGTAAAAAACTCGTTTTTTTGTTCATCGGTGTGTATTAATTGTCGAGGTCAGTCTTTCTCCAATGTTGAATAAAATTCAGTAAATGATGATTTTGATAATATCAATGAGGAGAGAGTGGATGTATCTTTTTTATATATCCAGTTTGAAAAAGAAGAAGAATACAAAGAAGAAAGCGAAGAAGATTCTAATATATAATATATCACACTTATACGAGTATATAATACATAATATGCATTTTATAATAAATAATATATACAAATATAATGTGTATATTATTGGATATTAAATTCGTAATTTCAAAAGAATCGCAATGACTTTTCTAGCATTGTATTTTATATGAAGTCGCAACATATTTATTATATTTTCTCAATATATTTTCTTGCAATATACTCTTGCAACATCTTCTCGCAATATATTTTGGTATATCTCAGGAATAATCACAATTTTTAATAAAGGTTTTTTACTTTCATGATCATATACTTATTTTTAATTCATTTTTGTAATAAAACATTTCCTTTTTTTTTTTTTATTTAAAAACATTTTTTTCAATACCTTTGAACTCGAATAACTTTCTTTGCACAAATGGGATCGATGGGGACTTTTAATACTTTATTTGTAATAATGTCCCAAAGGTATGCACCAATTTTTAGTTCTATGCGAATTATTGTAAATTAAAATTTTTTTTGACCGAATTAATAAATGGATAAAGAGGTTCTTGCTCAAAAAGTGTAAAAAAAATTATTTATTTTCTTTGCTTTAAAGTTAAATTACAATATTTTAAGGATAGTATGCCGTTAAGACACAAACGCACATGATTTATTTAAAATTAGACATTTTATTAAGCAATAAATCTACCCATAGATGAAATTGACCAAAGATGAAAACTTCTTACTTAACGATGTTGACTTCGTTGCACCGGAGGTTGTCATAAATCGACTAAATCTTTAATACGAACCTAGTAACACAACAACAACAAATTGTGGGGTCAAACCTGTGACATACTATGGTAAATCAAAGCATAAATGTACCACCAATATTACAGAAGAATCAACACAATTAAAGTTAAAAACCTAGCCTAAACGATTAACAAAAGCAATATACATTTATAGGTGTGATGACACTCCTCCAGTACCAAAAACAGAAGAAAACCTACAACTACCAATAAAATCAAAGTCTAGTGCAGTCGGTTTATTAGTAAAAACTGATGTCAGTTTCAAGCTGAAAAAGCAGACATCAAAAACCAGACCTGAGACACTTGACTATAATTATGGAATAGTAAATTTAACGTTAAAGAATTAGGAGATATTGATGCTTTTTCTGTTTTTAAAAAGGTTACTGAATTAGATACCTTAATTTTTCTAATTATAGAACAGAGTGAGCTATATATGAAACAAAACCCATTCCATTTCAGACCGAAATAGAATGCCTTTTTGGCAAAAATGTGTGCTTTCTTTGGAATTTATCTTATTATGGACTACCATGTTATACCTTCTATCAGAGGTTATTGGTCTAATCAGCCAGATCTTCAGGTTCCATTTGTATCAAACACAATGCCTTGAACACAATTTGAGACATTTCGTTCTGCATTCCATTTTGAAAATAATGATGAAATGTTACCAAGAAGTCATCCACAGTGTGATTGGGCTTTTGATCAATCGCTTTAATATTTGTTTCCAATCTGCCAGAAATGCAAGCAAGCAGCAGTCAATAGATGAACACATGATATAATTTAAAGGTCAAAACATCATGAAACAATACATAAAGAATACGCCCATTAAGTAGGGAAATAAGTTGTGGTGCAGATGTGATGCTGTAACAGGCTACCTTAATCAGTTTGATCTTTATACAGGATGCAAAGTAAGCACAGAATATGGTCTTGGTGAAAGTGTTGTCGTCATATTTTCAAAAAAAATCGAAAAGTTGTGCTGTCATGTTTTTATAGATAACTTTTTTAACTCGCCACTATTACAAGTTCACATGTTACAAAAATTTTTTTTATCTATTTCGCACTGTTCGTATTGACAGAAAGTATATGCCAAATAACTTCAAACCAGACAAAGAAATGAAACGAGGAGACATGGATGCTATGACAGCTAATGGGATTACTTATGTAAAATGGATGGATAGCAGATCAGTAACTCTGTTGCCTATTTTATACAATGTCAAAAGATGATGTATTGCTTGTTCTTAGGAGGAATGCAAGATACGCAGAAAAGTTACGAGTTCCATATCCAACTATTGTTAAACTTTACAACACGTTTATGGGTAATGTTGACCTCGTGGACCAAAAAAAAGTATCATATGAGACTGATTGAAAGTCTAAAAACCAAGTATTATTTAAGAATTTGTTTTTCATCTTCTTGACATTGCTATGAACAACAACCATTGTTCTTATGTACAAATCAATCAAGAGAAAAATTTAGAATACAAGTCATTAACACCACTACAATATAGACAAATGGTAGAAAGAAGTCTTATTGATCAATGTTCTAACAGACAAAGAAATGATTCATTAGCAGCTGTTAGGTCAGCGTCAAGATCTCTTCTAACAACACCAAAACCACAACACTGTTTGATCAGAAAAGAACAACGGAAATAATGTGCTCAATGTGCATAGCATGGTATTGAAAACCGCACTGACAGTTTCTGTGACACATGTGGTGTGAGCTACTGAGCCACACGTAATTGTTTGCTGAATTTCACAAATTCACGCAGTAAAGAGAATGAAATCTCCTCAATAGAAATTCGAAAATATTTAGTTTATTTCAAGAAAACTGCTAATAATGATCACTAAGTAGAACAATTTTGCAAAGCTTTTTGTATTCTATTAGTATTCTATTTTGTTTTTTATTATATTTGCATTCCTATTTTGTATTCTATTTTGTTTTCTATTAGTATTCTATATGTATTCCTCAAGGTTCTGTTCTCATCCTGCTTTTCTTTATTCTTTTTACAAACGATCTTCCACAATTAAATTCTAAAATATTTGCCGACGAAATTAAACTTTTTTCTAAAACTTTATCGCAGACTAACTTCGTTGATCTGCAGGAGCGTCTACGCTTAGTATATGAGTAGACAAACACTTAGTTAATTAAATTAAGTATTTAAAAATGCTGTGTTATCCATTATGGTAAAACCAATCCAATGTATAGTTACTTTTTGCAAAATAGCCAAGGTAAAAAAAAACCAAGGTAAAAACTCAATTAAAGAGCGCAATTTAGGAGTCATTTTTACATCTAACATCAAGTGGAGTACACATATTCAATCAGTTGTCTCCAAATCTCTACAAATTCTTGGTATGCTAAATTAGGAAATTTACCATTGTTGCTGAAAAAATGGCTTTGTAATTATATAAAGCGTTTATGAGACCACATCTTGAGTATGCAGTGTCTGTTTGGGCCCCGTATTTAAAAACTGTCGTAGCTTTGGTTGAATCTGTTCAACGTAAAATAACAAAATGGGCTTTAAGCTTGAGAAATCTTCAATACTACGAAAGACTTAAAAGACTAAATCTACCATCACTCGAGGTTCGGCTCCAACGATGCGATATAATACAAATTTTTAAACTAATACATCGATTTGATATATTAATAATATAATATTAAATATCAACCAAAATTTATTAACTCATTGTCACGTGGCCACTATTTTAAAATAAGACGTGAATATGTTCCAAACTGTGTTCCAAGACAAAACCAATTATATAATAGATCAACAAAATACTGGAATGAACTACCCGTTCAAGTAACTTTATACTCAACTGTACTTTTTTTTAATATTAGATTAGAGCACTGATTGAGGATAAAATTGGAAAGGAATATTTATAAAACTGGTTGTTTATAGTAGGGTGTTTTTCCTGCTCGCTGTATGTATATATGGTATGTATATTTTACGGCTACAACTATAATATAACAATAATATTAGTATTTTATTTATTTTTTTTATATTATACTTTTTTTGAAAATAATGAATTGAAACAAATGTGACCCATTGTTCACTTGAGGACCATAGGTAGCCATTCAAGACAACTTTTTTTTATGTTCAAATATTCAAAAAAAATTGATGTCGTTGTATAGAGCTTTGCTTGACTTAAATAATGAGGGTTCATTTGGCCTTTGAAATTAGGCGGATCAAAAGTTATTGAACTTTTTGTAGTGGAAAAATTGATGGTTTTTTTGACAAAAGTATAGTGTTTAAGTATGGAAAATTTGCTATGTTATAGCACCAAAAATGAGAGTATTATTGACTTTTAAATAAACTTTGACCCACTATCTATAAAAAAACAAAATTCCAAATTTTTTTTTTGAAATCTGTCGGGAATGACCAGAATTGTCTATTTTACAGACTGAGGGTTTTTACTAATTTATATTTTTTTGGGGTCATACTGACTTTTTAATAACTTTTGAATCGTTATTATATTTAACTTGAAATTTTTCATAGTGATTAAACAACTATAAATAAATTACCAAAATATTATTCAAAAAAATCTGTTGCAATTGTCCAGAATTATCAAATTAACAGCAAAAAGGTTTTTATATTATTTTCCTTTTATTGAAGAATAAAATTTGGAGTCATTTTATAATTGTATCATGAAATATGTCTAAAGGAATCATGGAATCCAAAATATTGTTTTGAAAACTATTGCATAATTTACAGACCGGTCAGTGAAATATTCGCATAAATTACAGATCGATCAGTAAATTGCTAAAAATGGGCCGTACAAACAAACTGAACATATCAATTTTAAAAAGTTTGAAATTTTTTTTAAATTTGTGATATTTTTGAACCGTTATTACATTTGACTTAAATTTTTAAATAGTGATCCAGTTTTTAATTAAACTGTAGAGATTATTTATAATCGTTTAATTTACAGGCTGATGGGTTGCTACTAATTTAATTGTGCTATGAGTAAAAAAATTAGGGTTACACTATCCAAACATCCTTAAAGAAATCACGGAGTCCAAAAACAATACCATTTGATAACTATTGCATAATTTACAAACCTTTGAGTGAAACTATTGTATAAGTTAGCAGCCGTGGTGCAGTGGTTAGAGTTCTGGCTCAGAACTCAGAGGTTCGATGCCAGCTCTAGCCCAACAAGCGAAATTGGTACGGAAGGAGGCGTAAACTTCTTGTTAAATGCTCACCCGCGGTGCTCTATGATAAGACCGCAAGGACTTCTGGGAGCACCTAAATACATACCAAAAAAAAAAAAAAAATTAAGTTACAGACCGGTCTGCAAATTACAGAAAAAGGGATGTTGGGACCAGTTGGACAAATTGACTTTAAATACGTTTGATATTTTTGAATCGTAACTACATTTGATTTGAATTTTGAAATAGTGAACCATTTTTTATTAAATCTATCGGAATCACACAGAAGCGTTTATTTTACAGACTGGAATTTTTATACTGATTTAGTTATAAAATGAAGAACAAAAATTAGAGTTACAATATGCAAATAGGCATAAAGGAATCATGGAACCTGAAAAATACATCATTTTGAAATTATTGCACAACTGACAGACCGGTCAGTAAATTACTGCAAAAAGATTTCACAAATGAGCGATTTGACTTTATATATATTTCATATTTCCAACTGTTATTACATTCACAGCAAAATCCAAGATTCTAGGTTAAGAAATTTTGTTCTTATTTTAAGAACTTTTATTCTTATTTTAAGAACCTGATTTTTGTTTTAAGAATCTGATTCTTATTTTAGGAACTTGTTTCTTATTTTAAGAACTTGATTCTTATTTTAAGAACTCGATTCTTATTTTAAGAACTTGATTCTTATTTTAAGAACTTGATTCTTATATAAAGAATTTGATTCTTATTTTAGGATATATATATATATATATATATATATATATATATATATATATATATATATATATATATATATATATATATATATATATATATATATATATATATATATATATATATATATATATAGTATATATAGATATAGATATTGTTATAGTATATATATATATATATATATATATATATATATATATATATATATATATGTATATTGTTATAGTATATATATATTATATATATACTATATACCTTCTCTCCCACCCTTTGATAGACCCTGTAATCATGATTTTATGTAAACATACAGTCTAATTCATTTGATTGCCATTAAAACTAAAACACCAACTAGAAGGATTTGTATGCTGCAAGAATTCTATAGAATTCGCAATTAATAAGTGCGATTTTTATACCTGCGAATCTACTATAAATCTAAACAGCATAAATGTGAATCTTTTGTAAGGGCAAAGTAGTTGCAAATTAACATATGTGCAAGTGCAACGTGCAAGCATAAGTGAAAACATGCAAAAGTGCGATTTGGCTTGAAGTGTTAAAAAATTATGTATTTCTTTATAATAAAAGAATAAAACAAATATCAATATACTGCTTAGCGACGGATCAAGGAATGTCTTGATGTAGACTCTACAATATTGCTTTGGTACGCCTTTGAAGAAACTTTGCTAAAATTTAAACCTTAATTTTATTTTGAAGAGGGAATACATTCTTTCACCACTGTATTCATCACTGATACCGTTTAGTCCTGGCATCAAGACAAAGTTTGTTCTTTTCTAGCCCTAGTTGTATGAAAACATATTTTTTATTCGACCATTGTAAATTATTTTTTTTGGCAAATGCATTCATATAAAAAATACACGTTTTTTTAACTGAAACCCATCAGTAGATGATGTAGATTTTGCTGAGAGTATCTTTTTTGTCAATTATCTTTTTGTTAATTGTAGGGCTTATAAATTTGTTATTGAGAATAAAAAGTATTAATAAAGTTAATTTTAAAGATTTAGCTCAGTTCATTAAAATCATAAATCAAGTTAAAAAATTGCCACCTTTAATAATTGTTTTTGAAAATCATCTTAAACCTTTTTTTGCCGTTCACCGTTAACTATAATCAATCACTCCCTCCCCCTCTCCCCTACTAGGCCTTATTGTTAATGTTTATACAAGACATGCAAGTCATGTATATACATGGACAAAATTAAGTACACCCACAAAAAAAGTTTTTGCATTGGCTGTTTAAAAACACAAAAAAGTACAAGTATAACTATTTCAAAACAATATTTCTTGTTTCGTATTCATTCATAATTTAATTTACTTATTAAAAAAATTGTTTTAGTGTTTTTAAACGATCAATGTCTCGCATACAAGAAACATTTAATTGTAAAATCACTTTAATTTTAAGTACCAAACAAAAGTATAACTTTCATAACAAAAAAATTTTAAACAGAAGCTGCATAATAGAATAATATTTCTGTATAGAAATAACCAACATACCAAATACGTAAAAATTCAAATAGTAAATAATGGATTAAGCTGTTTAGTATGTTCGTTTATGAGGTCATCAAACTTATACTTAACAGATACATAAGAATTTCAATTTTGATCACAAACTACATGGAAAACATTGTATTCAACCAGCGACTCGTATGCGAAAATGTAATATTTATCAATATCATCATCTTTTTCTGCAATTAAATATGCTTGGAGATTATGCTCAAAATGCAAAGTGGTAAGAATAGTTACTTTAAAGTAAACAAAATCACAAATGACAAAGATGTCATTTATTGCTCAAAAAATTGGCAATAAATTATCTAAATTGACTAACACAGCAATTACACCTCGTTTACAATATTTAGTGCCTAGCAGGATTATCCAACTTGCACTATAAGCAAGTGATAGATCAATTGTGTTGACATGAATTACTGGACTGAAAATGATTTGAATTATTTCTAATAACTCAATTAAAAATTTGTAATAATCATCATTGATATCAACAAGCTGAGATAAAAAGAAAGGCAGTAATCTGAGAAAAACTCTTGACTGTGAAGCTGAGCACTTTAACTCGTAGGCTTCTTTGTTTGTAAATACAGTTTCTTTTAATGGCCCAGGTTTATCACTTATCTCACTATACCCACAATTATCATTTGTAATAATCTCACTCAGCTCACACAAAGTAAACTGTTTACTGCCTATAAAATGTAAAAGTATCAATCTTATTTCATATTGGAGTAATCCTTCCAAGATTGTGTGCATTACATCTTGGGGTAACTGAGAAGTCACATCAAAGCCTGGTAATTCACTCAAAGGACTTCTTTGGTTTAAGCCATAAATCTTTTTTAGGCTTTTTTTTTCCTGCATCACTTGTGACGCTTTCTATTTGAGTGCATTCAATATCATAAGACTCATTAGTTCTCAAAGTGAAACAGGATTCTAAAAAATCAGTTTGCATCTGTGAAAATTTGCAGTAACAGCTACGACATTTTTGTAAGGACAAACCAACTTCTTCTTTAAAACCTCCCCTCAGATGCTGACCTATTGTGTCACCAGCACAAATAACAACTTTCCCAAATAAATAAAGTTTTTCAGTTCCATAGGTTAATGTAATACCAATGTAAAGTTCCTTCAAGTCTAATATTAAATGTTGCATAATTTTAGTAATTCCATATTTTTTCACAAAATTAGCCTTGACAATTGCAACAAGTCTAACAGCAGAACGTTTTGAGCGATACTTTGGATCAATATTAGTAAGTGTATAGTAATACATGTCAAGTTTATGCTTACCAGCTTTATTATCCAATGGACTACAAATCTCCACTTCGTCATGATATTTTATTGCTTATAAGTTGCTTTAAGCTTTCCAATATAGGAATGTATATAAAACATTCCTTATTTTCAAACAATTTACTTTTTCCATCAATCTTTTTGCGCATCAAAACTGTTCCTAGAGCGATTTCTTTTAATTGAACATAAGAAAAATTATTCTTAATGTATGCTTGTTGGAGTGCTGCTGTCTCAAGTCCTTCAAATGGTGTACTAATGTTTTCAAAACATTGATCAATTGTTGTCTGGTGATTAGATCCACATCTTAAAATTTTGCTGGTTAAATTTTTTTGCACATGTGATAAAGTTCTGTTGATAAAGTATTTTGTGCTCTCTATAATTGAATCTACTGCAACCTAAAAAATAGTATAATCAACAGTCAAACTAACATATGTCACTTGTTAAAAAGTAAAATGACTATGTAGTCATTATACCATTTAAAATTACTGGATTTGGAATTATAAGGGTGATTTTGCTCCTTTCAGTGGAATTTTTTGCATTCTTAAATTTGAAAACTTTAAACTGTAATTTTTATTTTATTTGCAATTTCCTACAATAAACATACCTGAGTTAACTTATTTTCTTCCTTAACAGTCAGAATAAAAGATGCTGCAACTCTTTTGCAGATCAAAGATGTATAAATATCATTAGATGTATCAATATAATTTTCAATTTTATTTTCTTAATATATAAAAATATTTAATGTATTTAAATGTATATAGAAGTTTAAATAGCACATTTTATTCAAACTTACCTCCACTACATGACTTTCTATTATTTCCGTATCAAATTCAACACCTAATACAGGATCCGGTGTTTCCTAGTAATTAAAGAAATTTAATGTATTTAAATCTATAAATAAATCTAAATGTTTAACTTAGACATTTTTATAAAACTTACCTCCACCACATCATTGTCTAATATTTCTTCCTCATATTCAATATCAACTACATTATAACATTCTGGTGTATCTCTATCTTCGTAATTATCAAAATGATTTTGTACTTGAGATTCGATATTTTTGTTGGAATAAGTTTTTGAAGAGTGCTTTTCTTGAAACACATTGTATTTTCCATAATCATTTTTATGATGTCGAATTGTATGTTTGTACAAAGAGTTGTAGTTGACAAAAGATATTCAACATCCATCAACAATACATTCACATTTAAAATCCAAACTCAAGCTATGAACTTGATAAACATGACTAAGTACTGTTTTCAAATTGAGAGAGACAAATACATCGCAGCAATTACACTTAAACATAACATAAAAGTTGCTCAATCAACCATTTTTTACCAAGTGCCAGAATTTTCCTTTTTTTTTAAAAAAAATTATCTATTCATCTATTTTCTTTGCACGAAGTACTTCTAATAATTTACTCTATTTACCGTGTTGAAATATTCCATTTTTATTTAACGATGTTTCAGTGTATATGATTAAGCAACACGTGATTAAACGTTAAAAAAAAAAAAAAACAATTAAGAAAACAATTAAAAAAAAAATATCGCGTCTTTCATAAATACATGCTCGTTGTTAACTTGTTTGGTCTTGTTGTTAATTGTTAATAGGATGAAAACAATCTTTAATAAGGTTCGTGATAAATTTCCAGGATAAATTAGTCATTTTAGAGGTAAGCGAATTGATAAATGTAAGTAAACATTTTTTTCCGTTAAAAAAACTAGAACATGCTCATTGTTTTGATTTCTAGTGCAGGGATCAAACCCTGCAATAACAACACCCAAATGAATAAGTTTTTAAAATTTAGAAAACCAGGGAATACATAACCATACTAAAGCTCAATACACAGAATATCATTAAAGGTTTAAGGATTTAGTTTTAGGTTAAAATGTTCTTAATGATAAACTGGACACTGTCCTATCATTTTTATTCTTAATTGTTACTTAGGTAATCGTGGTCATAACTTTAAACTATAAAAGCTCCATTGTAATTTTAACAGTACCAAGTATTTCTTTTGTTGATTGTTAATTCGTAGAATAATTTACTGCAAAATCTGCACCATTTATCTCGATGTTTAAAAAACATCTCATACTATGTTCTACTTGATAGAATTTTGTTCAAACTTGTTCTAACACTTAATACAATTGGAATATTGCAGTAGAAAATTCTCTGATGTATACTTAAGTATTAGTGGCTTTTGGGTCATTCTGCTGTTTTAAAATAAACAAATAATGTTGTTTTTTTATCATTGATATTATTTTATTACTTTTTATAAACATTCGTTTTTTTTTAAATGCAGGAGTTGTAGATGATCGTGATTTTTCGGAGATTATTTACAAAACCTTAAGTGAACTTTTTCCTTTAAAAACTCAAATACTTATAAGGGCAAAGTTATGGAAGCTTATTGAAACCGAGTTAAAAAAGGCTATGCATGAGGTACATATACATGTGTTAATTAGCAACATGCAGTGTATTTTGCAAATTAAATTATTCATGAATGACATTTTCCCAATCTGTGTTTTGTATTAAGAAGCTTCAATAGGTTGAATGTTGAATAAATACCTAATAAAAAAAACAAAAAAAAAAAACATGAAAGATTTAAGTATTTTTTTTTTACTTTAGTTAAACATATCAGACGCTGATTTTTATGAGAATTTAACATCTGATACTTCAGTAAAAATTTTTAAGATTTTTTTTAGAATTAATTTGCTTTGACACATTAATTTGAAATTTACATTTCTATAAGAATATTTTTATTTATATATATTTATTTTTTTTCAGTTAATTGATGTTGTATTGTCTAAAAAAGACATATATCAGGACAATAATCAGACTTGTTCTCAAAGTGTTGATGTAGGAATGAGGTAAATGATATTCACCTAACATTGTATCCTAAGGGATGCGCTGTTACTGTTTTTACCCTTGAGAAACAGTAACAATGTATTTTTTAAATATCTGTTACTAATATTTGTGATACTGTTATGCTTTAAAAATGCTTTTATTAGAACTAATGGCGTAACATCAAAAAGACTTATTAAAGATGTTGTTGATGACAATAATAATGATATTGACATGAATATAATGCTATACTTGACAAGAATAAAGTTTAATATATTTTAAATATGTAAAAAATATTAATTTTTTAATTCATATTATTTTTTTTTCTTAATTTAATTTTTTTTTTCTTAAGCATTTTTCTCAAAAGTGATTTTTTTTTTTTTTTTTGGAAGCATTTGGTGTTTGGAAATATTTTTAAGTTAATATTTAACTTTGTCAATGTTTAATCGAAGTATTTAAGTGTCCAATTAAAATAACAGCTTGATTTATATTACTACAAATAAAATTTTACAGCTAGAGCAGTCACAATACATTGGATCATCATATCCAATACATCATGATCTGGAATTTGCAAATGCTGCTGCAAAAAACTTTATAAGTAGTGAGCTATATAACCGGATGGTCAGAGGAACAATCACAATAATGAATGCACATGCCTCATTGAGGAATCAGTATCCAACAAGACAAGACCTTTTATAAATGTCAAAGTCTTTAGTTATTAAATACCCTTGCATGAATGACAAGACATCAAAACATGTAATCTTTTTTAAATTTTTTTTAGTGAATTATTTACAGAACATAATAATTGATTCTATTTAATAATACTTTTAATTCAATTTAAAGAAGGGAAGAAATCAGTTTTGATCTTGCAAAATGTAAATCACGTTCGCATACATTTTTATATTATTTAATAATACCTTACTTAATATTTACAACTAGATGCTCTCCAAAGTTACACCGCCTAGTTTTACACCATAATTTATACAGATCAGGACTAGGTATTTTTTCCGCAATGCCATCAATAAGATTGGCTAAGGACCCTTAGGTGCTCCATTTTATTTAAACATTCCTAAATTTATAATTCCTATCTGAGAAATGCGCTACTTAAAATCTAGGTTTTAAAAATATTTACTTTAATAATTCAGGTCAGAGTGTGAGTGAATTAAGTTCATCACCACCTGTCAAAAGTAAGTTCATGTTGCATAGTTAACATATAGAGTTTTTTTATCCTATTAATAATACCTTACCTTATTTTTATAAAACCTATGATTTTTATTGATTGTAGAGCCATGTAATGGAACTCCTATTGACAAACCATCCACATTTTCATTGTTGTCAGGTAAGTTATTGCCCATATGTTTATGTTATATTTGTTTAGGATACAATAAAGTTTACTTTTTTATACACACTGTTAATTTTAACTCAGATCACAGTCGGATATGGATTTAATTCTTATAAATAACCCCAGGATAAAAAAAACAGATGTTTTTTATCCTGGAGTGATTTTTTTTCTTTTTTCAATTCTTAGAAAATATATTATTTTTACATTATAGTGAAAAATATTATATTTTCTAAAAATTAAATTCAAAAAATCATACTTCTATGCTTGCTATGAATACAGATGTCTGGAATAAGATAATTTCAATATTGTTTAATTTTTTCCTGACTGGATTTTTACTAATTTTAAAATTTTGCAAATTTAATAACAGTTTATAATATAGTATTTTTATTATTTACAATTATTCAAATTTTATTATATAATAGGCTTTATTGTTTATTTTTAATCTGTTACATTATTACCATAAATTAGGTTTCTATTATTTATTTTAAACCTTTTTTACATCTTGATGTTGTACTTGAATGTAACAAGAATGGTGTAAAAAAAATATTGACATGAATGTAGTTGCATCATGCCTGGATGCTACATTTACTCAAAGAAAGACTTGGGTAAATAAATGTCCAGTTGACAGAATTGCTAGAATTACAACAGTTTTTGAGAAATATCCATGTTTCTCTAATGTGACTGTGGTAAGGTTTTTTTTTTCATTTGTAATTTCATTTTTTATTGGGAAAAATGCAATATTCTTTCAAAATTTAAAATCCTTTTTTAAGCAAATAGATATTTTTTTCAAACTGCCATGTTCTAATGGATTATTCTATAAATTTTCTGTGCTTTTTAAAATTGTTTGTATGCTTTTATTTTTTTAATTTAATTAATATTATTTAATTCAGCTTGTCGGCGAAGTAGCTCGTTTAATAAAGTCTGCTGTCACAGTTGACTCAGCGAGAGTCAGCTTAGCTGAAGAAATTGACATGCTTTTATTTTACGGAATACACAAGTTAGTAGTTCCTCTACCACCGCCGCCCAAAGCAAATATAGGTGAGTGTGCATGCATACACAACCTTTTGAATTAGGAAAACTAAAGTGGGCAATAAATTACCGACCTTAAACTGCTTTAGGTCAGCATCAGATTACAATTAGCAAGCATAAAGCCATTTTTACAAAGGTTTTACCATAAAAGTTAAAAAGAAGGTCAGCAAAAATTCGCCAACCTCAAGCACTTTATGAAATTTGATTGATTAGGGTTTAATACAATAATGTATTGAAATCATTTAACAAACTAAAATAACAATTAAGCATATTGTTTTGGATAAAGCTGTAAGTTAGTATAATCTTTTGAAAACACTTGAATATATATATATACATATATATATATATATATATACATATATATATATATATATATATATATATATATATATATATATATATATATATATATATATATATATATATATATATATATATATATATATATATATATACATATATATATATATATATATATATATATATATATATATATATATATATATATATATATATATATATATATATATATATATATATATATATATATATATATATATATATATATATATATATATATATATATATATATATATATATATATATATATAAAAGTAAAGATTCCTAATTTTTAGATATGAAAAGATATTATTGTTAAGTTTTAGGAAACATTAAATTGAACTTAGATTTGAGTTTGTTAAATTTATTTTCAGATAAAAAGTCCTTATCTGTATATAATAGACGATGGAGTTGAGGCGATCGTTATGTGTGGCGAAAAGACAATCTTACGCAGTTTTTCATTTACTGACGCCGTGATAGGTCTTATCGGAATACACTATGTCATGGATATGGAATATGACGCCCATGCCATGATAGCATATACACTCTTTCATTATATTTTATTCAAAGACGAAAGTTCGACAAAAACTTGCTTGAATCAGATGAGTAGCCTATGGGAGGAGTATTGCCTATACAAGCACGGCCAATAACTGGACATTCGAAGAACAACAAGTGTTATTTTAACAATGAGAGTTGTTTAAATGTATAAATATTTTTTGAATATACTTGTTTTATATTATTCTAATTTCAAAATAACGTTTCATTTTTTTCATGGAAAAAGTACTCTTCTTGTATTGTTTTTTAGTTCAGGGAGTTATTGAAACAAGAAAATAGAATCTTATTATAAGCAAAAATATCCTTGAAACAAGGAAAAAGTTCTTTATTAAAAAAAAATCTAAAAACAAAAATCTTAATTTGAGCAAAAATATTATCGAAACAAGAAAAAAAGCTCTTTATTAGAATATAAATTCTTGAAACAAGAAAAAGAATTCTTATTTTAAGAATATAAATTCTTGAAACAAAAAAAAAAAATTGTTATTTTAAGAATTAAAATTCTTAAAAAAAAAAAATTCTTATTATAAGAATAAAAATTCTTGAAACAAGAATTAAAATATATTTAAGAAAAAAAGTTCTTATTTTAAGAATTAAAAATCTTAAAACAAAAATAAAAATTCTTGAAACAAGAAATAAAATATATTTAAGAAAAAAAATTCTTATTTTAAGAATTAAAATTCTTAAAACAAGAATAAAAATTCTTGAAACAAAAAATAATATATATTTAAAAAAAAAAATTCTTAAAACAATTCTTATTTTAGGCCAAAAAATTCTTAAAACAAGAAAAAATATTCTTACGTGGCGGAGAATTCATTTTATTCTTGTTTTAACACTTTTTTTATAAAACAAGAATCGTTGATTTTGCTTTGTTTGACTTGAAATTTTTGATAGAGATACAAACTGTAAAAAAATTAAGTACCATAAATTTTTTTACATTTGTCCGGATCATTTAGAAACGTTAACTTTACAGACTAAAGTGTTCTTACTTATTTAGCTAGTCTTGGAGAATAAAATTTCGAGTTATATTATAAAAACTCCATACAAATATGCATAAAGGATCGTAAAGTCCAATTAATTTACCTGTTTAAAACTATTGCTTAATTTACAGAACAAACAGTAAATTACTGCGCAAGGACCTTGAAATCTATCTGAATCATTCAGAATTACCTATTTAACAGACAGAAGATAATAAATAAAGTTATAATTTAAATTTAAATAAAAATAACGTACAGCAATAGAGCTTCATGAAATTTTTAGTACTTACATCATCAATAGTAGGTGTAACAGCAAAAACTCTACCTAAAAATGTAATAAAACCATTATTAAAAACAGATACACAATGGTTTTTAAAATGTATATGTTGATTCGTTTTAAAAATCAAAAATTAAAAAAAAATTATTAATTAACAACTAAAACTAAATAAATAAAAAATGAGAAACTTGCTCTTTGAAAATGTTTATCTGAACTATTGACAACACCTAAGATAAATAAAACAACAACAAAAATACAACAACATTAAAATAAAAAGTCTCTTGGCTTTTAGTGAATGATTAGTAGAAAGTGAATGAGAAGTAAAAAGTTTCATTAACAAAACAACCTAATAATCATTTTTAACGTAAGACACCAGCCAGAAGGTAAGCCAAGTCGTCTATCAACACAAAACATCACAACAATAACATTACAATCGCAAAACATACAGACCCTGTGGCACTAAACGCTACAAATTCACACAAGTGTCAATACTTAGCTAACAAGGTTGACTTCTATCCTCAGCCCTTTACCCTTTCTAACCAACATTAATGATCATCCTGAAAAGCTTAAAGGTAAAAAGCAACAATAATAATCATCCTGAAAAGCTTACAGATGGCTCTATTTGTTGATGACATAAGAAACATATGGATTTAAATCGTCTCGATTTGGAGCTGACCTGTTGACTGTCGTTACAGAAAGGTTTGAAGTTATAATTAGAGAGAGGCGATGAGGCACATTTTATTGCTTCGGATGATATGGTGTATCTGGCCAAGTCTTTAAAAAGTCTTTGCAATCTTGTTGACATTCATAAATTGATGAATGGCAACATTTATACTGTGTCTTCTACTTTACATTGTCTCTGATTATATTTTTGTACTAACCCATCATTCAAGTCATGACCTTATATACAAGTCATTGCAAAGTTAATAAATGTATTATTTTCAATCTTTTTAATCGCCTATTAATCGTTATAATCTTCATCTTCGGTCTTCCAGTGACTACCAACTCGAAAAGTGGATGTTTTCAGCCTTGTTTGAAATACAGATAGTTAAAACAAAAGTCAATCTCGCATAATGAATGTTGATGATTGGCTACCTTCTGTTAATTGTTCTATCCCTACTTCTAGCCAAACATCTTCTGGAACAAGTTCTAGAGAATTTGTTTAGGAAGATGTTTAAAAATAAAAGTTTATTTTCTGATTTAAACTTGAAAACTGCTAATGATATTTTTTCAAGATTTGTTACTTCTATACTTCTAATATTTAAAAATTTCAAGATATTCTTGGCAGTATCAAAACAAAGAAATAAGTGATAGATCAATAACTTTTTCTTTTTATAAATAAAAGTATTAAAATACAAAATATTTGTGGTTATGTTAACAATAAAAGGAGGTAGGCCTAATTAATTCAAAAATGTACTAAAACATATGAAAGATATAAGTTCTTACATAATTCCATTTTTGGTCACATTTGAACCTTTTAAAGTTGATACAATTTTTATATACTGTTTTTTTTTAAACTTCTATAAACTGTTTTTTTTTAAAAAAAAAAACAGTTTAAAGAAGGCTAATCTGTAATCACAATAGTCTATTGAATAGCTAGATTGGAGCCTATAACCAAACTTACAGTTTTGATAAACAATCCAGAGTCCAATCCAGAGAAAGCTTCTAAAAAATTTAGGTTGTTTATTTTTAATTTATTACTGTTTTCAGAATTTCTTTTTTAATTTTACATTTAGAATTCAAATAAGTTCCTTATTTGAATTCTGAATATAAAGTTAAAAGTGGAATTTATCCTTATTATCCTTATATACCCTTATTATTCCTTTAGGCGTGATAAGGATTAATAAGGCTATATATAAGGATTAATCTAAGTGTGTGAATAGTTCGTTTAAGGTCCTTTAATTAATTATTCACATCCTTAAATTAATCCTTATATTTCCTTATTAAACCTTATTAAAAATTTTTGTACTTCCCATTATTTTGGTTTGTAATTCAAAATAAAAAAACTTCTTATTCACATTCTTATTATGGATTATTTCTTATTTACATTCTTAAATTAAATTTAATAAGGATCTGAATAAAAAATAATCCTTATTAAGCCTTAATAAAGATTATTTTTTATTCACGTCCTTATTAAGGCAAATAACAAATGATCCTTGATGAGGATTATTTCTTACTCACGGCCTTAAATTGTTTCTTATTCACTTATATATTAGCTAAATAGGACGGTTCATTTTATGAAAATAATATATAACTGCTTTAAATAATTTTTGTTCTTTCTATCATTTTTGTTTGTTGAAATCAATGTTTTTTATATGAAATTATATAAAAATACATATATAAAATTTAATATTTATTTCAATGTTGACAATAAGCATATATGAAATTTGATGTTTTTTTTTTACACTTAATTAGAAACATAAATATTAGCTAAATAGTTTAGTTAATATTAAATTTTCTAATTACGTGAAAAAAAACAAACATCAAATTTCATAAAGCCAACGCAAAAATCAAAACAAAAACGTCATAAAGTACGCAAAAAAAAGAGCTATAATGGATACATTAATATCAAATCTTCAAAAATACATTAATAAATAGTTGATTTAGAGAAAGGAAGGGCTATGCTTGCCTTTTGTACAGGAAACCATTTAAAAAAAAAGTTTTTAAAATGAATCATAGCACTTTCTATATTTGCCTGGAAAGAGATCGAGTAACACTAACTAATGCAAAAAATTCCAATGTGATTGCTTAAATGTACAAAATGATGTGAGAATAAAGTTTGTGAAAATTCGGTGTATTTGATCAAACGTCTAATCTTTTTCGTAGGGCTGTAGAATCGCTACCATAGGAACATATTTGTCCTATCTTATATTTTCACCTGTAATAATAATAGAGTTTTTTTTTTAATTTGCTATTTAAATACATTTTAATATTTGATATGCATTACTTTTACTATAATTATTTTCGTAATTCTTACGGTCTTCAAAAAATTAAATTATTTTTTTGTAATATGTTATGGTTTATGCTAATTTATTTCACTAAAAGTTTAATAACGTTTTTATAAATATTACTTCAGAAAGTATTTAAAAAACGCCATGATGTTACAATAAAAAATAAAACCCAAGAACAATGCTGATAGTTTGGAAAGAGCAGTGTGAGGAAAAAAAGACAAATATATATATATATATATATATATATATATATATATATATATATATATATATATATATATATATATATATATATATATATATATTATAGAAAAATATATATAAATGTGAAGAAAAAAAGAAATATATATATATATTCATCACGCTGCTAAAGAATGTTCCGTTCCTAAAGAAACATGAGATGAAGAATAAAACTGTTCTGTGTTTTTGCAGATGGAAGATATCTTCCACTATTTGTTGTTTTTAAGGGATAAGGTTATTTGTATTTTAAATGGATAAAAAATTGTCCATTAGGACGTGGTTTTGGGGCAATAGCAAGTGGATGGATGCAAGACTTTCTAAACTGGTGTTTTAAATTGAATTATATAACTTTCATTTTTTTCTTGCAACTTTGTTTTTTCTTTCAACTTTTTTTTTTCTTTCCCTTTTTTTATAATGTATTTACACTTAATAGCCTATATTTTTCTTCAAGACGGTACAAATGATCAAATAGAAGTAACATATGGTACCATAAAAGCGGCCATAATCGACAACCATATCTAAATTGTTTGTTTTCCGCTTAATTGCTCGCACGCATTACAACCGTTAGATGTGGCTGTCTTCACAAAATTAAAGAACGTATAGAGAAAAATTATAAAGCGGTTTGCAAGAGAAACACAACACAAAAAAATTGATAAGACAGCTTTTACAGGATTATTGTAACAATTGTGTCAGAGATTCTCTCCAACAAATGCTATAGCAGGATTTTGTGGTAAAGCCATTGAATTTCTCAATCAGTCACCTAAACTTTATAGCCCTAAATCTCCAAAATTACAAACATCAAGATCAGCTATGTAAGAAGTTTTTAAGTCAATCATATGTACTAATGTATCTGCAGAAACAGCAGCAAAAATAGAAAAACAAAAACAAAATAGGAAGAAAGTAGAAGCAAATTCTTGAGAACTCCTTACAAATGAAAAATTTAAACGACGACTTGAGGAATAAAAAGTTAGGTAGGAAAAAAAAACAAGTTAAAAAAAATGTACAAAAAAGGCTATTAACTCTACTGAAGTATCAAAGAAATACCCAAAAAGATCTAAGAAATGCTCAAAATAGCACGAATGTTACCATGAAAGTGCAGTGGTCAAAAAAAAATAGTAGTTTTTTATAAAGCACATTATTAAAACATTATTATATCTGCTTTAAACTTCCTTTTTTAACTTTTACTTCTCCAAATAAATTTTTATTGTTGTGCTGCATGCATTTTCTTTTTCAACAAAAATATCTTTAGACTATTTTTTAAACTAAAACCATATATATATATATATATATATATATATATATATATATATATATATATATATATATATATATATATATATATATATATATATATATATATATATATACTGTAAAAAACGTGCGTACATAGAGAATGCAGTGCTGTATTTACCAAAGGGCTGACCTGGGCTGAAGCCCAGGTCAGCCCTTTGGTAAATACAGCACCAGGGGCGGTCGGTGACCAGGGGCGGTCAGTGATAGGGGGCGGCCAGAAATGATAATGAAAAATAATTATTTGCTCTTTTTGGTTTTTTTACATAGTTGTTCTGCCACATTAAAAAGGTTATTATTACTTTATTTTGTTTTCATCAAATTTCCTTACAAAAAAGAAAAGTAAGTTAACTTTTTCCCTACCGCAAGCCGCTGACAGCGATGAGTTTATTGACCTACTGGCAAGGAAAACTCGTGAGAGTTGCTGAGCTGAAAGAGCAAAATACTTTTCCTTCAGTGTGGACTCTACAAATACATATATCACACACAATGACCAACTTTCTTTTGCTATTCGTTGTGTGGGCAGGAACGGCACACATTTGAAAAATTTCTGACCTTGCTCCAGAATATCGGACACAAATTCGTAGACCTGGCAATAGCTGTGTTTGAAATTCTGAAAACATTTGGCGTGGACATTCATGGCTGCATGGGACAGTCGTATGACAATGCAGCAAATATGGCTCGCAGGTACCCAGGGCTGCAGACTATAGTAAAGGATTTTAACCCATTCACCCGCTTTGTACCTTGCGCTGGCCATTCACTAAATTTGGTTGGCCAATCAGCAGCAGAAGTATAATCTGAGGCAGTTTCGTTTTTCACATTCATACAAAATCTCTACATTTTTTTTACAAATTCAACTCATCGTCATGTCTTCCTCCAAAAGACCTTTGATGGCAGCAACAATGACTCCACAAAGACGCTAAAAAGCCTCTCTATAACGCGGTGGTCCGCACGGGATGATGCTTGCTCTGCACTTATTCGTGGCTGGAAAAAGACGCAAGATGCTTTGAAATTAATAGCGGACGAGATGACCGAGAAACTCTTGTACGCAATGAAGTCGAGGGGTTCTTTCGGCAGTTTTATTCCCTTGGAACAGCTTTTATGACTACCCTGTAGAGTCTCCTGCTTCATTGCCTTAAAGCAGCCAGCGTTCGCCTTCAGGCCGCTTACATCGACCTCAACACTTAACACAGTTATGGAGCTTTATGAATCACTTGTCATAACCTGTCAGAATGGTTCTAATCTGTTCGAGAAGAAGTCGACGAAAAAAGGACCTAAACAGTACAAGCATGAAAAAAGTCGAATGAGTAAACGGAAAAGACATGCATATATATATATATATATATATATATACATATATATATATATATATATATATATATATATATATATATATATATATATATATATATTTATATATATATATATATATATACACTCCATGAGCCAATCAAGTACAAGAAGGGGTCCATAGAGCACTTGCAATAAAAAGCATATATAAAACCCATAAAAAGTTGATTTAAATTTCAAAGTTTATTTAAACTAGTTTTTTATTATTGTCTTTTATTTTTATACAAAATATTTCTTAAGTCTAGGAGGATTAATACAAAAATAATTAGATGTCTGCAAACCTTATAAGGAACCTTGAGCATTGCTTAGTAAGGCACAAACTTTATACATTTTTGCACAGCATTTAAGCCAATTTTTAAATATTTTTTAAAGCCTAAAAATTTAAATAGTTCAAATTATCCCTAAATAACCATTGAACTGACCCTCTGATTTTACCCATTCTTTTGTTCTAAACTTTATGTTGCGGAGATAATATTGTATCTTTAAAGCCCGTTTGTAAATGCACTCTTAGAGAATATGCGGGATCACCATAAATCATAAGGGATTACCTGCAATATCGAATAAATGTTGTCCTAATAAATTTATTAACTAGCCTCAGCTAAGATTTTTCTACCGTAAAATTTCAAGATAAAGCTAAATCTAATACAACCTTTAAATAATAACATTTTAAACATTATAGATAAAGAAGATACCATCGATACAGAAATTAATGAAAGCTCGCATTTTCTCGATGAAATCCAATAAATGATTACTAGAACTCAAAATTATATAAAGGCTTTAGATAAAAGTGAAGTTGAATTAAAATCAACGATTAGTCAAAGTTAGGTAAACTTGCCTAGATTACTCTATAGAAATTTGATGGCACGGCTGTGAAGTGGAGAGGATTTTGGAAACAGTTTAAAACAGCTATTGATGTCAATAACTAATTAAATGATGTAGATAAATTTACTTACCTGAAAACATTGCTTAAAGGAAGTGCCAACGATTTAAAATCAGGATTAACAGTGACAGCAAGTAATTATGAAAGAGCAATTATTATGTTAACTCAACAATTTGGAAATACTCAACTATTAATATCTACAAATATGGAAAAATTACTTAAGTTACCAAAGGTTAAACCAATAGACGACAAGGTTAAATTCCGAATGGTTTATGATAAACTTGGAGTGGACACTGCAACCTATGGATCAATGCTTATAAACATTTTATTTGATCGAATCCCTTCAAAATTAAAAATTATAATCTAAACCTAAATGAAATTATAATTAAGTGTTTAAATGTCACTGATAGAGAAAGTAGGAAAAATATGCTTAAAAAACAAAAACGCTGTTTCATCCGTATGGAACAAAAAATTGCAAGATATCATACAAATGTGTAAAGTGTAATGGAAATTATAATGTAAGCATATGTACTTCTTAGGACAACATTTATTTGATAAATGTTGTCCTAAGAAGTAGAGGAAAAATATGCTTAAAAAACAAGAACGCTGTTTCATCTGTATGGAAAGAGGGCATATCTGAAAAAATTGCAAGATATCATACAAATATGTAAAGTGTAATGGAAACTCTAGTAAACAAAAAAAAAACAGAGAATATATTAATGACTCAAAGCTAAAGGACACTAGGACTAACTATGTCAATTGTTCACAACCAACAATATTGTTATAAACAGCCACTAATTTAACAAAAAATACTAGTGATAAAAAAGAAGTAATTTCCAGATTATTATTTCATTGTTGTAGTCAGAGAACGTATTTCATTGAAACATTAAGAAAGAAATTACATTTTAAAGTCGTACAACAAGAAACAGTTTTGATGAAAACATTTTCCTCTGAAAAAGGAGTTTTGAAAACCTTGTATATTGTGCATATTTGTATACGTAGAAATACAAAATTTGGTTTTATTTATATTAAAGTTCTTTGTTTACCTTTTAAGTGTTCGCCATTGCTAAACCAAGATTTGAAATTGAAAACTTATCCATATTAAAAGAACTTGCAAACGGCAGATAAAAAAATTATTTGGAAATAACCTTGAAATAGATATTTTAGTTGGAATGGATAATTATTACAAATTTATAACAGGTCGCATTATCAAGAAATGCTTCAATGAATCAGTAGCCTTATTAGGTACTTTGGGATTGGTTATTTGTAGCCCAAAAAGCATGAATGTTAAAAGAAGTTATACATATTTAGATTATTACTCTACACATGTGATGCAGATGAATACCTTACAAATTGACAATGATTGAGTTTTTTTAGGGTAAGTAAGTATTAATTTAATTATAATATATTCCATATTGATTTGCGTATGCTTAATAGTAAAAGTCTTTTCTAAACCATTCAAAGTCGGCCGAAGACGTCATTGAAGACCAACAGAACGCAACATTATATTGAAGCATTACCCAACTGGCACTCGAACGTCCATAGTACGTTCAAGGACGTCCAAAATGGTCCGTGTGGACGTCCATTGGACGTACGAAAAAAAAAAAAACTTTCGTCCGTTCGTTTTGGAGCTCTAAAGTACGTCCAAGGAAGTCCAAAACAGTCCGTATTAATAAGTTTATTCTTTAAATAATTAAATCCCAGTATTGAAAAAAATCATTACAAAATAATATAAAAGGAATAACTTTTTTTTGACGATAATAATATATAAATACAATCTAGCAAAAACATTTTATTTTGGCTCGTTTCAATATGTCGCCAATTGCAAACTTAATGTTGCATGCATCATAAACCATTTTGTCACCAAAAATAGTATTTAAAAAAGAATACTTAAACAATTAAATTCGAAATCAAAGTAAATAAAATTTGCTTTTGAATTTGATTTCTATAAATTCAAAAAACTAAAAGACATCCACAATAAAATATATATTAAAATACTTGCTATTAGTTTTGAACAGTCATACATAAAAAAAGTGAATTAAAATAAAAAACAAAAGCAAATATATTTGTAAACAATGAATAGGAAAAAATGAGCAATGTAGTAATGTTTTACGTTCTGTTATTTACTGTTAATAAAAATATTTTTGTCTTATATAAGATATAAACTACAAACTCGCATTCAATGCTCACATTTTATGCATTTAAAATGAGTGCTCGTAAATTTACATTATCTTTTCTTCCATCCTCGTTAAATAATGCCTGTATTCCATGATAGGATATAAAACATTTTAAAATATTTTCCTTGGAATCGCTATTCCTACTCCTTCCATTAGAGTCCCCTTAAAAAATGATAAAATAAATGAAAAGCATGATTAAATATTAAATTAATCACCTTTTTTTACAATTTTTTATAAGTACTAATGAAAGAATGAATTTATATATATATATATATATATATATATATATATATATATATATATATATATATATATATATATATATATATATATATACTATATATATATATATATATATATATATATATATATATATATATATGTATATATGTATATATATATATATATATATATATATATATATATATATATATATATATATATATATATATGTATATATGTATATATATATATATATATATATATATATATATATATATATATATATATATATATATATATATATATATATATATATAAATAAATATATATATAATATGTAACGCGGTAAGTAAATGACGATTAATTTGCTAACGTTACGTAGTAATTATATTCAGAAATTTTATATAAAAAAAGTTACATATTCATATCCAAATGTTCATATATCTCTATATCCATATATCTCCTTCTACTTTAACTATTTATATATCTTCTCTCTTTACGATAACTATCCATATATCTCCTCTCTCTTTCTCTCTTATTTAATTATCCATATATCTTTCCCTTTTGTCCGGTCTTCATCCTGTTTATATATCATAAACAGACGCTAGACGCGTTTACGGTTACTAAACAGGTCAGTTTACCAACAGCGTTTCTGCTAAACACTAAACGCTTCGTATATATATATATATATATATATATATATATATATATATATATATATATATATATATATATATATATATATATATATATATATATATATATATATATATAAATATATATATATATATATATATATATACATATATATATATATATATATATATATATATATATATATATATATATATACATATATATATATATATAGATACATATATATATATATATATATATATATATATATATATATATATACATATATATATATATATATATATACATATATATATATATATATATATATATATATATATATATATATATATATATATATATATATATATATATATATATATATATATATATATATATACTTTAGGCTTTTAACTAAACACTTAAATTGAGCACCAACCCTGACAAACAAGGCCAATGCGGTTAGGTATACGTTGAACACAGTACCTTAAGGGATGTCATGGGTATCAAACTTAGATTTTTTAATAAAGCAAGCCAGTCACAACACTAAAACTATTAATATTATCAATACAGTTATTATTTTTTTCACTAAAATTCTTAAACACCCAGACACCCTAAAGCAATAATAAAAATTGGAATATAGATTTTTATTGTTAAAGTGAGGGAACATTAGAAGTTACTTTGCATTTTCTTGCATTTAAACTTATTTTTAAAATATTTTCAATAAATATTAAATCTCTCATATCAACTTGTTAGATGTTTTTCCTTATTGTCATCATTCAAAACAAAATCAACATTTCCACTTTGTTTGATGCTTTTAAGCCTATCAAGGATTTCACGGTGATTCAGTACTTATGTAAGCTTGAGACTACTTATGCGCATGCGTCTGATATAAAATATTTAATATCCAAATTTGTATTTATCGTGTTAAAAACAAATAAATTCCTTAAAGCATTGTTTCCATTTTTAAATTCAATTTTTATGTGGTTGTTGATAATTAGACATATAAAATAGTATTCAATATAGTTTAGCTGTTTTGTGCAAAAAATCAAAGTGAAATTTATGTTTGAATATTTAACACAATAGTTACAACAGAAAAGATTTTTGTGTCATTTAGAATAGTTTTTAATAAAAGTGTTATTCATTGACTCTCAATAAATATTGAGTTCTACAACCTGTCATCTTTATATGATATGGAATTTCATTATTTAGCAAAGAACTTTTCAAAAATTTTATTTAGAAGATAACTGAAAAACATCAACAAAAGTTTTAAAGAGTTTGTAGAATTTGTGGAAAATTAACAGGAAAAGACTCTTTCACAACTGCCAGTTGGACTGAAAGAATATTTAATGTTTTTAAAATAAATACAAAAGAAGATTGTGCAGAGGTATATCCACCACAAATGCGCCTAAAACAATATTCAACTATGAAGAATATTGAAACATGATGAAATAAACAATTTAAGGCTAGAGCTAAAATTTGATTAAAAATGTTCAACAAAAAAGTTTATGTGTATTTATCGCTAGGTTGGTCGAAAACCATTTGCAAGTGTTTGACGACCAGGATTTTTTAAAAAATGGACGCAATTAAATATAAACTTCTTTCTGGAATCCTTGCCCATACCTATAAACAAAAAACAAGTTTTTGAAACAATATTCAGCTGAACCCACATATAACATTATGTATTTGTAAAGTTTGTGGTAGGATAATGCATCAACCAGTCATGATCAAAGATTGTCAGCACTCGTTTTGTAGTCAATGTGTTAAATCAATTATTAAAGGTAAGCTAGAAATTGAAGCAAGATGTCTTGTATGTTTAACTATCACAATTAATAGCATTTGCAGTTCTGTTAATGTATTAGAGATGATTGAACATTTATATATTGTATGCAAGATTTGTGACGAAAAATTTATTAAAGATGAGTGCAAAAAAGATAATTTATTCAATAACTCTAACACAATTATTGATGATTTATTTCTAAAGTTGATAAGTCAAATCATATTCCACGTAATATTGAAGATGCAGTGTTGCACGCAATTAAACAAAAAATAGAGAACTTAAAAGCAGCTACATTAGAATTTTTATCTGATGGACCTAGAGTAACAACATTTGTAAAGTACTTAAATAAATTATTATAAATAAATATTCAAAATTTCTTATCCGAAACTTTGAATATTCATAATGATAAAGATTGCTGGTATAAGGTTTATTTATATATTAATAAATGCGTTTTAAAGCCCCTTTGCTTATATGTTATGCCCAAAGCATACAAAGTAAGTGCATCTTGCAGTTACCACACCCTGAGAAAAAGACAAAATTTATATTGGACCAAGATAATAATCAAGTCGGAAATTCAAAAGATTTACAAGTAGTGCGAACATCAGTTATGCTTAAATCATTAGATAACAGTAAAAAAACTAGGTTTTAGATAGTGCTAAGATTTGAGTTATTAAGTTTTTTCCTAAAGAATTGGTTGCTCTTAAAGCGAATGTATGGATACGTAGTATGGACATGTAATAGATTAAAAACTATGACTTGGTAAAACTATTTTTTTTAATATTTATAGGTTAGTTAATTTATTAGTGTTAATAATTTAGAGATTAATGTTAATAGATTATTATGTAAGTATATTAGACTTTATATTTAATAAGAATGTGTTTAAGTGAATATAGGTGAACTTTTTTTTTTTTTTCATCACTATATATTTTACATACAATTAACTTTAATTCATAAATACATTTATAAATATTGTATATTTAAAAATATATTTAAAAGTGCATGCTATTGTTAATTTATATAATAATGCAGATATAAGTAATCAGTGTTAAAATAATTTAGTGTTTAAAAAATGAATAAATGTTATTTACTAAATATTGTAGATGGTTACATTCAAGAAATATTAAGATTGCTTCAAACTTTAAACAAAGAGTAATTGCAAATACCTGGGCAGTAAATGATCTTATTGTGTTAAATGGAGATTTTACGTTTCAAAATTAAAATAAGTTAGTTTGAAATCAAAAATGCTTCTTGGCATAGTGAATCTACCCACTAATATTGAAAACATGTTAGATATTCTTGAAGTTTGTTCAAATAAAGTTGAAGTTTGTTCAAATAAAGTTGAAGTTTGTACAAATCTGTTACTTAAAATTGTAAATACAAACTGTTGTAAAAAACTTATTAAACTGAGTTTTTTTTATGTTATATTTTTATAACATCTAAATTTATTAGTTTTAAATTATTAAAACATAATGGAATAAAAAATGATGAAACATTCATAAAAATTTGAGCAGATCATGAAGGTGGTTCACCAAATTGTAAACCAAGACCAACCAAACTCAAAATCAAATAGTATTATATTCAGTACATTTGAAATAAAAGACTATCGAACTAATCTTAAAGTAGGATTATCTCGATATACATTACAAGTTGATGAGATAAAAAAATAATATGGCAGTAATTTACCATAACTAAAGAAATAATCATTGATAATTTAAATAAAATTCAAATGTTTCGTGTTAATTTAATACATTTCAGTTTTTTTTTTAAAAGAGTAATGTTCGTGTTTTTATGTTATATTATGATTTCATTTGCAATGCATATGGAATCACAGGAACGAGTGGTACTTTGCTGTACTTTAAAAATTTTAATGTAATTTAATGATAATTTTTTTTAGTTATTATAAGTAAAAACTTTTGTAAGATTGGAAAATTAAAGCTTTAAAGATATAGTAGTTTAAATATAATATACAATACTGTTACTTATAGCATTGTAGGTCGATAATACTGTTACTTATGGTATTATAATTCGACATTGCTATCGTTTTTGTGATATAACCAAAGAAAGTATTCAACTGACTCCAATTAGTAGAGAGAATAGTGTTTCACAAAGATCTATAAAATATTTAAATATTGATTTTAATCGTTTCCAAAGTAGTGGAAGAAAATTGAAAAAGTTTTTCAATAGTGTGATTAATGAAACTTAGTTCACGGACGTTTAAATATTACGAAAAAGCGGAAAGTTTTTATACGCAAGCGCAGTAGAATTTTATAAAGTTTAGAAATTACAAAATGGCTACAGACCCTCAGCAACAGAAAAAATGTAATTAAAAAAACAGTTATTTGTATATTCTCGGTCATAATATACGTTTCTAATTATTTATTGAGTTAATTAAGTTTATTCAAAGACGAATTACGTAAATTATTATTTCAAAAATTGTTAGAAATGTTTCATTATGAAAAAAATATAAATACAAAAATGCTACTTTTTGTGTGATTTGTTTACAATGTTTAAAATACTTTTGCTCATTATTCGAGCGTTGCGATTAAATTTTTTTTTTTGTTTTAATTATATAAGATTTTTATCTTTTTGGTACTTGGTTTAAATACGAGGATTCAATTTTTTATTCTGCAGAAAAAGATGAAACATATTGTGCTAAATTTGTAATAAATTAACAATTTCTACTTTATTTAAAAACACTAATATTGCAATAGAAATTTAAAACCTAATCATTTTATAAATGAATAAATAAAAAAATTTACAATAGCAACTATTTATCTGTTTTTTCTTCAATAATCTCAATATTAAAAATATATAATCGCAATAAAAGATACTTATAATATATGTTATAGTTTTGAAAGTCTTTTTGCTAATTGTTTGAGCTGACCTAAGATGTTCTACCTGATAATTTTATTGTTTTTCAAAGATAAACTATGTTTTTGTTTACTTTATTATATAAATAACTTCAATTTGCTTTAAATAAAGTATTTTTGAATTATATAATTGTGGAATCGAGTCATTAAGTTTAGGGTTAAGCTAAATTATTGTATTCATTGTGGTTTATATTTATTATATAAATTGTTTGTTTTATTTGAAGCAAGCAATTTACCAAAATTGTATTGGAATATCTCATTTAAATTATAATTGAAATTTAATTACATAAACTTCTTTAGTGTATAAAAAATACAATCTATAAACAGTCTGTTTATTAATTTGAAAATATTTGATGGATATCCACTGTAAAAATTTAAAACTTCTATGCAGGGTTTATGGAAACTTTTTAGGGAAAAGACATAACTTTATTGAATCAGTTTTCAAAGATAAAATAGAGACAGTATTCCACCTAAAACTGAATGATTTAGTGGTTGTACACCCTTCAAAAGTATTCCTTGAGTGTTATTGTACAATAAATAATATACTTAAAAGAAAAACATCTTCAACAATTCTTTTATGTAATGAATGGAAGCCACATTGCAATGATTTTTTTGCTTGTCAATCAGTAGTAAAACTAAGTAAAGGTGCTAGTATGTCTAAACTACAAGTAAGAAATAAAGCAATGTTTATTGGACGTCCAAAAAAAGAAGAAAACATTTCTGTGTGGACATTTTCAATGTTTAATACTTTAAAAGAAAGTATTAAACATATAATAACAATCCATAATGATGAAATTGATATGGAAGAATTAATTAATTATTTCAATCCTCATAAAGCTTTGCATGTGTAATATTTGTGGTAAACTACCGATGCAACCTGTAACTCTTAAGAAATGTGAGCATCTTTTCTGCTTTTTTTGTTTAGTTGAAAGTATATTAAGACAAAACCAATCAATGAAACACTTTGCCCTAAATGCCAAGAACATATTATATACAGCGATTTCCTAAGTAGCCAAAAAACTAACACCCTCATAAAAATGCTGATTGTCTCATGTATGACATGCAAAAAATAATTTAATGTAATACCTGACTATAAAATGTATATTACCCATAAGAAGACATGTTTTAAAACATTATCATTAATGCCATTATCACCACACAAATCAACACCAATATAGTTATCACCGTCATTATCAAAACCATCATCAAATCTACAATTATACTCAGCTAAGAGTTTTATATCAGATATATTCATGCTTACAAAAGATAGTGTTATTCCCAGGGTAGTTAAAGATGCTGCTCTTCATGTCATTATACAAAAATAGGCTCAATGTGAAGAGTAAATCGGTTACATTCAAAAGCGGAGGACCAAGAGCAAATGTTTCTTTATTATTATTTATTTTTGTAGTGGAGAAGTATTGTTTAATAATTTTGTAAAATAATTATATTTTTAACAAAGATTTGTATAAAAATTAAACAAATTTCTAAAATTCCTTTTAATATTTTATCTATAAAAAAAGTAATTCTAAGTAATTCTAAATTATTTACTTTAAAACAACCTTAAACTTTTTTTTTGCAGATGGTTAAAGACATTTAATGTACACACAGCAGCAAATGGTTTACAAAAGAAATTTGCAAAAAAATTAACTGGAAACGAAATTATTGTTGAAAATCCTCCATTTGCTGTTCGAAAAGTATCAAAAGGAGTCTTTGAATTTAAGTTGACATCTTGGGGCTATGTAGAAAATCTACCAACACATATTCTAAGGCATCTTGATAAATTAGACAGGTCATCTTTTTACATTGTTTTTACATTGTTCTTTTTACATTGTTTATTCTGAACTGGTCAAAATACTAGCTATTTTTTAAAATAGACATATTTTTTGCTTATATAATATATATAATTTAATAATTTCCTTAATAGATGATTTGTTGGGAATAAAAATGGATTTATCATGTGCTTATTTTTATTTTTGAGAATTTTATATTTTTAGTTGTAAAAATTTTTACCACCATGAATTTATTCCTCATAATGAAATCCAAATAAAAATTGGAGGAGGAAGTTTCAAAATGAGCTAACAGGTAGTTAACACATATAATCCTGATAACAAATTTAATGCTATTGTTTTTAACATTTTTGAAGCAAAAGAATTTCGAGTCAACATTAAAGTAGCCATGCAAAGATTTCAAAAGCAAATTGAAGATCTCCAAGAAATAAAATTTAAGTGAGTAGAATAAACACATTGAAAAGACGTTCATGCTCATAGGTGTTTGTAGTTTCTTAAGATTAATAGTCAGTTCAAAATAGGAAAAAATTAATGAAAAAAAGTAAAGAATTATTTTAAATGGTTTATTTTGTTTACATTTTAATCATAGATTTCATTATAAAGATAAAAACATTACTTAAATTGATTTTTGTAAAAGATTTTGCATTTATTTTAATAATTGATTTCATCACAGGAATAAAAACATTAGAGTATTTGTCTTTGGGGACTATCAGTTTCTTTGTGCACTCTACGGAATATCAGGAGCTTCAGGTATTTTTTTTAGCTTTCTCTAATTAAAATATGTTTGTTATCAAGTGATATTAAATTGATGGATATTATTAAGGGAAATAATGCTGCCTTTTTTGTTATGCAACATCAAGCGATATGAAAGGTGCAAATGGTAAAAAGGCAGAAAAGAAAAACCGCAGTTTAGAAAATCTATATTCAGACTATAAAAGATTCATAAAAAGTGGTGGTGTAAAAAGTTACGCCAAAAGTTTTAATAACGCTATAACAGAGCCAATTTTAAAAATATCTTTGAAGCAGGTGAAGCTTTTTTTAGTTGTTAATTTATGCACTGTACCCGATTAATTAAAAAATTCAAAGAACTTATTTCTCTGAGTTGTTTCATTTGTTTTATAAAGCATGGTGGCCTCTAAACTATGGAAATATATATCTAAATGAGTATGATATATATATATATATTTTTTAAATAAATATAAATAATTATTTGTAGGTATCTTTACCAAATCTTCACATGGCACTTGGAAATTACTTAAATTTTTGAACTATTTTGAAGAAGAAGTACACCAACTAGATATAATAATGGCTGCAGAAATAATTAAGATTAAGAAATATTAATGCAGATGTTTGCTTAAAAGAATATCAAATGTTTATAAAAGACCATAAACTATTGTCAACTTTTCAATCTGAGATTCAACACCTTGATGAAAAGCTTGAATGGTTGAATGAAGTTGCTATATTGGCTGTAATAAACAATTCTGATGCTGTTGTTGATATTCAATGCCTTTACAAAACAGAAATTGACTTAGTTAATATTGAAAAAGATTTATTTTGATTTTTATTATTTTAAGTAAACTTTTGTTTTTGGTTATTGAAAACAGAAGTTGAAGTTGTTTACAGAAAATTTTTTTGATTTTATTTAAAAAAAAAAACATTCAGAGAAATTTAACCTGGATGTATTTAGGTAATTATAATAATAATAATAATAATAATAATAATAATAATAATATATATATATATATATATATATATATACATATATATAAATATATATATATATATATATATATATATATATATATATATATATATATATATATATATATATATATATATATATATATATATATATATACATATATATATACACTCCTGAACGATTTAGTTTTTTAAAAATCGTCAATTGATTCTTAATCTTGATTAGTGATTTAATAATAAAACTGCTTTTTTTTTTATATCTTTTAGACCATTTAATATAATTCTCTTATACAAAAACATTATCTAAAAAAAGGTCAGGGAACTTGCACAATTTTAGTTGAGACAGTTTTACAGTCATTAAAAGTTCAAAGACAGGCTTACCATAGAAAAAGTTTCATTGGCAATCATGTGCATATAATGCTAAAGGTATTTCCTTATTTTATTATTTTATTTACTCTAAATTTGTATTAGGTATTTTTTATCTTTAAATTAATGTTATATTTCTTTAAAATAATGCTTTATTTTTTCATTCTGAAATAGCATTTTTTGATTTATATTGATTGATAATAACTTATACTTCCTAATTTTCCAATTATAAAATTATTTTAAAAGGCTGTTACGAAATTATGTTACTTCTAGTTAAGTGAATGTTTACATTGTTAAGTAGTTATAATCAGCTGGGTTATAATCAGAATAATTATAATTAGTTATATAAACAATTAGTTATATAATTAGTTGTATATAAACAAAATAGTTATAACAAGCTAATATTTAAGTTGTTGAATAGTTAAATCAGCTGGTATTAAATTTTTAAAATGTTTATCTAATTATATCATCAACTGTTTTAATCAAAAAAGTTAAAAGTTCGAACTAATTTTAAAATTATCATTCAAAATTAAATAATTGTAAAAATAGCTTTGTTGTTCTTTTTTTGTCTTGAAATCATCTATACTAAAATTATGTAATTCGTTTCCAAAGTTTGTGTTTGACCAAGGGTTATCAGGTACCAATGTACATCAACGAGAAATTGATATTAGCACTACATATAAGAAGCTGTTTAATAAGTTTGCTCAATGTTATAATATATTTTCTTCCAAAAGTACTATGACAGCAGACATATTAAGATTTCTGCGTGAGTTTCATTTTACTTTGCTTTTACATCTTACCTTTATTAGTTAAAAAGATTTATTCTAAAAGAAAACCACTTTTTTAGTTTTACTTTAACATTTCTTCTAGAAAAAGCAATTGACGATTTAATGATTTTCTTTCGTTGTACATGGCCAGATGCTTTAGTGTCACCAAAAACTTCATATGCTTGAGTCCCATGCTGTTCCGTTTTTGCAGAAATGGGGTGCAGGATGTGGTTATTATGGTGAGCAAGGTAGAGAATCGATTCATATAGAATTTAACAAATTGAAAACCGTATACCAATCGATTCCATGCCCAAATATGAAATTAAAAAGTATTTTGAAAAGTCATCATCAAACGACAGATCCAAAGAACATACGACTTAGGCCACCTTTATATAAAAGAAAAAGATGTTAAAAAAATCGTACTGTTGTGTAAATAATATATATATATGCAAAATATAATTATGAAAAATAAAAAATATATATATAGCAAATAAAGTTGCTCTTGTTATTTTCAACTGTTGCTCAACCCTTAGGTCCAAAACAAAAATCTCTTACAATGTTGCTACGTAGAAAAATAAGTCGATTATAAACTCGCAGAGAAATCAGACTTGGCTGTAGAGTAGTGGTATACCACTACTCTACAGCCACATGCGTATCTCTACTGTCTTGTTTATCAATATTCGATTTTTTTTTCTTATTTAAGTCCGAACGAGTAAAATTCTCGTTTAACCCAAAACTACGAAGCTTCAATCTTGCCAAACAAAGTCACTGAGCATAGAAATGCTGAACTTTGGGTGTATATAATTGTCTCTACTACCGCAGGGGCTACTATATACCAGTAAATATATTTGTATTTTAAGTCTTTTTTAATACTTATACGCTTATTTTTGAAAAGATTTACCGAACCGTAATTATTTTTAAGTAAGAAATTTTATCTAAAATTATATCGCTTTACGGTATACTGTCAAGCAATTTTGTTTTAGATAAAATGTTTTACACAAATAATTACTACTAGTAGTATTAGACAATCACGCTTAAAAAGTAATCACTAGATAAATATATCTGATTCTATTTTTTTTATTTCCAAAACGCGTATCAGATTTAAATTTTATTTATAAAACGAGTTCTAACTTGCATTCGGGATGTTCTAAAAATTAAATTAATTTCTCTATAAAAATCGAAGTGTTTAGGTTTAAAATTTAGTAAATTTTTAAAATCGGTTTTAAAATTGTGAATCAATGATAAACTTTGCTTAAAAAATAAAAAACTTTTCTTAAAAAAAATTTTATATATCTGAGGGGATTTCATTTTAATGTAATATATGTTGTAATATCTCAAATCATATTGCTTTTTAATTTTATTAGTCATTGTGGTAGCGAATGGGTTGTAGGCTATTCATAATTCGATATTGAAGGCCTTTACAAGTTAAAATTATTTCTAAATAAATCTTTCAGGAGAACCTGATGAAGACTTTATTACATCAGAGTCAGAATCAGAATATAGTACTTTAAAATGGGATTGTAGTACTTCAGATGGTAATGAACAACAGCAAGCATCATAGTTCTCATCACACAAAAAATCACAGTTCTTATCTCACAAAACACATTAACAGTTACTGCAACCACCACAGCCAGCGTACCAACCGCAGCAACAAAAAAAAAAGAAATGTTATTTGAAAAATTAAAAAAGATGAGGATGCTCAGCAAATAAATCATCCATTTCAAAACAATGAAGATTAAGAAGATGAAATTAATGGCATCTCAGATAAGCCAATATCATATGTAAGAAGTTTTCTAACAGAAGAACTTCTTGGAAAGATTGTTGATGAATCTAATAAATATATATCGCAAATAAATATAGAGAGTATGTTACCCTTAGACAAAGATGAACTTGAGCAATTTATTGTCATTTTTTTATTTAATGAGAATCGTGTAGCTCCCATCAACACGCATGTACTGGAGCAATGAGTTGTATTTTGAAAAAGTTGCTGCAGTGATGTAATAAAACCGATTTGAAAAAATAAAGTTGTTTTTTCATTGTAATGATGACAGAGAGCGTGCAGAAAACTGTACTGATAAGCTTTACAAGATACGACCAATCATTAATATGTTGAGGGAATCTTTTATTAGTCTGAAACATGACGAAATTCTTTGTATAGATAGAACAGGTTGTCCGTGTCATAGGAAGATCTTCGTTAAAACAGTATAATCCTCATAAGGCAAAAAAGTTGGTTTTCAAGTTTTATATCTTTGACTAGTTAATAATAATGGAAAAGTTAATGATTTTGAGATACATTCCGGTTCTATTGATGTTTGTGTAGGACAGCCTGATTTAAAAGCATCAGGAAATATTGTGATGCACCTGTAAGGCGCAAATGGCCCAAGCTGTTTTTCGACAATTGGTTTCGAACTGGTGAAAATACTTTAACACCAAGGAATAGCATGCGCTGGAGTAGTTCGTACAAACAAGCTTCCAAATATTAGCATGCCTACTGATAGTGAATTAAAAAAAGAAAGTAGAGGATCAACAGCCATTAGGGTTACCACAGTTAATAATGCTGAGCTTCGCGCTGTCAAATGGTTCAATAACAGGGGTGTTGCATTGTAAACAATTTATGAGGCGGTCAGGGTTACTATGGGATTAACTGTTGGGATAGAAAAACCAAGGGAATTGTTTAAGTCAAACGGCCATCTGTTATTGACACATAAAACACATATATGGGTAAGGTGGACCTTCTTGATGGCATGTTGAGTCTGTACAGGATATGGATCTTGTACAGACTCAATTCGATCTAAAAAAAGTGGTATCACAAACTCATTTGGCATTTTTTTGATTTGATTATAGTACAAGCATGTATACTCTGTTAAAGGTGGTGTTAAAGGGTCATGAAAAAAAAAAAAAAACTGTAGGGACATGAAAAAATTACAAGCTTTTACGCATATTTAAGCTAAAAGTTACAAAATGCTTAGTTCAGTCTGACAAGGTTTTAAGCAGTAGGCGAGGACGACAATCGATTTCTGTTGACTATCTTCATAGATTAAAGAGGAGGAGGGGTCCTGCTGCAAATATACCTGAACCATTCACTAGGAAAGATAATATTGGTCATTTTACTTATTTTGTTGACAAAAAAGGACGTTGAGAAGACAAAAAACTAATATCAATATGTTTACAGAAATTTCTATCAAACTTGAAGGCATAACAAATTGTGGTTGCACCAACTCTGCAAGACTACACTAATGCCATCAAATGGCGAAAGCTTTAATGTTTTTCATATTAATTCAATGGAAGAATTTTGTAAACTAAATGAGATTTAGAAAATGATAAAAAATTATACATCTTTTGTAAGTAATAAAATGACTTTTTAAGTTTAAAAATTTGAAACTGATATGAAATTGGTGTATTTTAATTATCAGACATTTAATAGAAAGAAAAAGAAGACGAAATAACAATTTAACTTAGTTAAACAAATTATGAAAGATTTTGATGAAATAAATAATAGATGAATCATCGAAGAATAGTGTGTAACTAAAAATATTTTGTTCTTCTTAGTAAACGCAGTTATCACGGATCGGTGAAAAGTCGATAAAAAATACATTAAAAACATTTTGCAAAGGTTTGCTAAGTTTTTTGTTTTTTTGTTTTAATATTGTTGTAAATAATGATTATGCAGCACTTTCTTATTTTCGCATAGGATACGCCGGGTCAGGGAAAAGTCAGGAAATTCAGGAAACTGTTAAAAATCTGTTTTGCTCAAGCGGGAAATGATAGAGTCATGTGAACCTTATTTTCAGTAAATTTTATTAATTTCTTATTTTCATGTCACAATTGTCATTATTTCCAAGTTATATTGTAATGACTCAAACAGAATTGTTTATGTAACCAGATATTTGGCAAAATATATTAAGTCTTAAATTTAATACTTTTTAATAAATAAATGGTATAAAATTTAAAACATAAAAGCTTTTAGTATATCTGTTTTATTGTAGTTTTTTACCTAATTCTACACAAGCATTATGCAATATACATGGATCTGGTTCAATGATTGAATTATCAAAATCTAACATTTACAGGGCAATAGTTGGATAAACGTAAAATTTTTGTTAACATAATCATTTACACTATTTTAAGTTTTATTGGCATTTGGACTCCCGTATATGGTCGGCCTAATTAGGTATTTTGGACGCTAATTAGGTATTATGAAATCTACTTATCAGATTTCATAAATTGGGATTTAATAAAGGGAATTGTATCATAATTTATATCTGCTTCTCTAAGTTTTGTTTTAATGTATTTTGGTGTGTGTGCCAATGTAGCTCTTTTATTTTAAGTGTATTATGTACACCATAATACACCTAAAAAATGGGCTATGTTGACACAGACAACATGCGTGATATACAAATGTGTGTCAACATAACTGTTTACACACATTTTTTTTTTGTACTTAAACATAGCTGTTGACATACATATATTTCTTGTACTTAAAATGTTTAAATTACTTTTTTTAACGTTCTTAATTGTTCTTTTCAATAACAAAGTGGCAACTATAGCTGAAATATGCGAATCGATCATGCTTAAACTAAAACATGCGCCTCGACGAACCAAAATTAAAAATTACTTATAAGTTTCCCGGCGCCGGTTATTGAAATAAAATAAACGGTTTCAGATACCTGAAAAACAGCTGAATTACCGAATACATCACTACCCGGTAATTCGGCTTACGTAAAAATAAAGTAATAAACCTCAGCTTACAAGAAAATAAAGCTAACACGTATGGATTTGGCCAAAGCGTATTAAGACAGGAAAGACGAGGACTGGTCAAAGTCATCATTTCAGATGAGTCTACCATCTAAATATTAGATTCAGAGAATATTACCTCCATCAGACAGTAAAACTCCCAACGATGACTATGGTATGGGGCGCAATATCTACCTAGAGGACCAGTAGTCTGCACATTGTACAGGGCACAATAAATGTGGAAAAGTACATTGAAAGGCTCAGTACCCGTTTGAAGCCCCAAACACGCGACTGGTTCCAGGACAGCACGTTAACTTTTTAGCAGGAGTCAGCTCCTCCTTTTTAGCAGGAGTCAGCTCCAAGGATAAAATCCATGAAGTCCCAATAATCAATAAATCAGTCCTAATAGAACGTCTGACTTATGTTTGGTTTTTTGATGATGAGATGAAGGAAATATGTGGCAAGATGATTAAAGGTATGCCAGATCATATATATAAATATATATATATATATATATATATATATATATATATATATATATATATATATATATATATATATATATATATATATATATATATATATACAGGGGCGGATCCAGAGGAGTTCAAAGGGTGCTCCAGCACCCGTCAACTTCCAACAAATAAAATTTCTTATTTCGTTGCATTTTTTTATAAATAAAAATTGAATTGTTAAAATAGTTTTTTCAACTCAAAATTTGCGATTTCATTTTTTGTGAAGGAAATAAATATTTACCTTTGTTGTTGTGAAGAACTTTGCGTTCAACGCTAGCGTATTTTATATATATATTTATACTTCGACTAGGAAACTCCCGTATAGTCGCTTTCTGATTCGCCTGCTCCCCTCAGAATTATTTTTGATTGGCCTGCACCCCTCCGAAGCTATTTTTGATTGGCTTGGTTTCTTAAGCTAATCAAAACAGGTTCTGAGGGGTGCTAAGCCAATCAGAAAGATCTCTGAGGGGTGCAAGCAAGTGCAATCACGCAAAAATCAGAAAAAAGGTTTTTCACTAAACTTTAGGTTAATTCGTAGGTTAAGTGTTCTAAACATGGCGGATTCAATGCTTCAGATCATTTTAAAATGTATTTTAGATGAAAATAGGGTTCAATCAGAAAAGAAATCATTTTTAATTTAATATAATTATTTAAGAGACAAAACTCAGTAAAATTAGAGAAATATTTTTGTTTGATGAAAAATCTAAAATAAGTATATTAAATAAAATATGCAAAGCTTCAAGTATGCAGTTTCCTGTATCTCAATCATTTCGAGTAGAAAGTGATTTTTAACCAGTGAGGTAATAATTTGTTTCTTAAATAATTATATTAAATTAAAAAAATATATATCATAAAAAAATTTTTTATAACAAAATAAAAAAACAAACGAAGTATTTATGTATGTGTGTGTGTGTTGATTAATGGTTAAAATAATAGCAAATTAAGAAATCATTTATAGGCTATACAAAAAGCTATACTATAGCTTTTTGTGCTTAAACATTTTACTACAAACTTTTTTATTTAAACTGAAAGATGTGTAAAATTTTGTTCTAGGTACTCAAATTTAAAAAACCTTTATTTCAGTAAAATTGTGTTCATGCTTAAGTATATATACTTAAGCATGAACACAATTTTACTGAAACACAAAATGAAGGCCATTAATAAGTTTAATAAACATGCTGAAAGTTCACCAATTCACCAAACTGCAACTCTAATGAAAAAGTCAAGAAAAATAGAGAAATATTAAACCAATAGTTCTGGCAATTATTATGTGTGGAAAACAAAAAATATCTCTCCGAGGTCACAGAGATGATTCATTTTACTATGAGAATGAAAATAGTAACTTTGGAAATCTTCAATCAATTTTGAAATTAATATCTGTGTTGGTCAAGGTTATGACAATGCTGGTAACATGGCTGGGAACTGTTCCGGTGCTGCAGTTAGAATAAAAACTATTTATCCAAAAGCATTGTATGTTCATTGTGGATCTCATTTTTTTGTTGCAAATGCCTGTAACATACAAATAGTTAGCAATATGATGTCAAATGTTCGTGTTATATCTCAGTTTTTTAATTTTAGTCCAAAGCGTTTTGATGTTCTGAAAAAAAAATTGAAGAAATGTTTCCAAAAGCTCATCACTCTCGTCTAATAGATAAATGCCGTAAAAAATGGATTGCCAGAATTGATGGTTTATAGAGGTACTTCTTGTTAATAATTAAATGCTTTGAACTAATGATGAATAACGATGAAAAGTTTTGGAATCATGACTCAGTGCGTTATGCAAATAGTTATTTTTTTGCTACTAGATCTTTTTAGTTTCTTGTTACTTTAGTAGCGGTGTCCGACTGTTTGGAAGTAACAAGACCAAATATAAAACAATTTCAATCTCCAAACTTTGATGTTTTTGCATCGCATGAAAAAGTAACTTTGTTACATCTTGCTTTACAGCGACTAAATTCAGACATTGAACACAGTCATTGTGCTTGGTATAGTGAGGCAGTTGTATTGACAGCTAGTGTTGGTGTTTATGAGCACAAGCCTCGTACAATAGGAAAACAGATTTATCAAAATTATTGTCCTAGTGAATCTATTAATGAGTATTACAAGAATATTATTTCAATTTTCTTTCTTGACCATTTATAGCAATAGAAACATTGCTGTTTATAATGGATTCTTTGCAATGCCAACATACGTTTTATATGTTGCTGAATGGAGAAGCAACTTTCTTTTTTTAAATGAGTATAAGGATGAACTTCCGGAATCACGCTATATCATGACCGAATAGAACATATGGAAAGATTACTGGCGTAGTTTTAAAAACTCCCATTCTCTAACCAAATTCCTTACTCTTATTGATAGAATAACTTTTCCTAATATGTTTACCTTAATTCAAATTCCTGCAACTATTCCAATAACAACATGCACTTGCGAAAGATCAATAGTCGTTTAAAAACCTATCCACGTAACACAATGTCACAGAATAGATTTAACAGTCTTGCTTTAATGCATGTTCACCAAGGTATCAGCATTGATGTGAATGAAGTGATTAATTGTTTTGCTAGGAAAAATCTTCGTAGAATAAAACTTGTAGATATATTAAATTCTGATCCAATTTAAACTGTTTTATTTAATATATTTTATATATTAAATAAAACAGTTTTATATATATATTTTATTATGTAATTTAAATAGAGGTCCTAGAAAGTTCCGCAGTTTTTTTTTTATTTTTTAAGAATGAATTTATACTTCGAAAAATATATACAGTAGAATCTTCTTAAGTCTGACTCTTAAAGGGAATAGATAAACTTGGCGAATGTCAGAGTTAGGGGAAGTTCTCGGTATGAATAGGAAGTTCATTGGGAATTGAAAATCTGACTTAGTAAAAGTTTAAGTTATCAGAGATAATTATAAAGTTTTCATTATTAATAAATTAGCATTATTGATAGTTATAATTATAGTTTAATTATAATTAAAGTTAAATTATATCTGGATTTAAAAATAAGTCTGTTATTACAGAATATCATGAAACTCAGAACATCATAAAACTTATTTTATTACTGTTACATAATTTTGTTTATAACCAGTGTTATATAATGTTATTAAATCTATTCACGCTTATTAATGTATTTAGTGTAAAAGTTTATTGTTAATGTTATTATTGTTATTACAATTTATAAATAATTATTATGTATAATTATACATTTTAGGTATATTATGTGCATAAATTTATTATATCATAATATTAATAATTATTTTTAATAGTGAGTTGTAATACAATTGTGTTATAATTGTAATATAATGTGCATGACACAGGTGTTTTTAGAAGTTAAACTAGATGGTTACTTTGTATATTTTCAAGTTTCTGTTTAAAGATCATATTAGAAGCAAATTTTGAGTTTCATTGAAACTAGATTTTTATTAACAGTTTTTTTTCATCAGTTCTTCATTTTGTAACTATTCTACTATTTTTTTTTAGTTTTCCTACTGTTAAACTATGGTTTTAATTTAGTAAAGTTTCATGATTTGAAACTTACTTTATTGGTCATAAGCTAACAGTTTAGAAATGGAAATTTAGTACAGTTAGGGTAAGAAATTTGTTTACTTTTAACATTTCAAAACTGGGTTTTACTGTTCATTTCTTATGCTATTTCTAGTTTATGTTGTAAGTCGTACGAATAATAAATAAGTTGTGTGTTCATTGTTTGGGTTCATGAAATTATTGTATCATTATTGATTGATTCTTCGTATAACGGTCGATTACTGCCAATAAATAGTTGCTGCATTACTTTATATAAAAAATATTTTTATGTACACAAAATTACTTTCGCACAGTATTCTCGCCTGCCGAATAAACGGGGGAGGGGTTGTCCTAATAAATAAGAGGGTCGGAAATTTTTTTAAAATTTAATGAACGGTGGAGGGGGGGAGGGGGTATTTTAATAAACCAAAGGGTCGTTTTAAAATAGTTTTTTTGGTTGGTTGTTCATATTTTTATCTATTATTGAGAGAAATATTTTTCTCTAAGTAAAAAAATTGCAAAAATATTTTATATTGTTTCAAAATTAATAATCGGAAGGAAGGAGGGGAGGGGGTTCCTAATAAGCTCCAAGGGGTCGGAAAAAAATTAATAAACGTCCCCTCCTGTTTATTCGGCAGGCGAGAGTAATTATTTTTATTATCATTTTTATTAGTAGTAACCCTGTTATTGAATTGTTATTGATATAAAAGTTGATCACTGCTAATAAAATAAAGTCGCTGCATTACTTTGCACACAAAGTATTATCATGTGCATATAATTGATATGTTTATAAGAATTGTAACCTGATCTGATTATTTAATCAAAACACGGGCAATTTATAGGGAATAAAAAGACGGGCAGAAAGGTAAAAGACCCTGAGGGATATAGCCTTTTCATTTGTTAAAAAAAGGAGGTTGAATATTTTTTAAAAAGTTGATGAAAAATATAGTCCAACTATATACATATTCGTTGCCTCGAACACCTCTTAAAAAAACTTGCACACTTTTAGGTGACCCCGTCCCCCGTACTTTATAAAAACCTTTTTTATAACCACCCCCTTTCATACTCACCCGTCCCCCACAAAGTGCGGGGGGGGGGGGGAGAGGTTAATGGAAAAACCCTTTATCGTCGCAGCACAGCACATATTTGCCAGCACCCCTCAAAAAAAAAAGCTAGATCCGCCCCATATATATATATATATATTTATATATATATATATGTATATATATATATATATATATATATATATATATATATATATATATATATATATATATATATATATATATATATATAATATATATATATATATATATATATATATAAATATTTAGACATATTAAATAGAACATGAGAAAAAAGATATTTTTTTTTGAAAATTTATTAATAGAACCTATAAAAATAAGGATTAAATATATATTGAGATAAAGTTTTTCAAATTCTTTTTGTGAAAAAGTTAAGAACCACAAAGAATTTTTTTTTGCTAAATGCAGTGAAAACGACTTTTTAAAAATTATTTTTACCTTTTTATTTAAGTATTCTATTAATGACCTGAGTTATTACCAAAAAACCAAAAGTATTAAAAAAAAGTTTAATTTCAAACAAAAAAAAAATATTTTCTTTTAAAAAATTGAGCAGAAAAGCTATGACCTATAAAGCTCGTTTGAAAGTACTGCATTTTTGCCAGGAAGGTAAAAACGCTCGTGTTATTGGAAAAATAATAGAACGATGACATAGTTTGGTGCTAAAAATCATCAAAAGATTCAGAGAGACAAAATCTTAGGTTTATCGCCATCGTTCTGGAAGACCGCGTTTGACGACATCTAATGATGATTGCCTTTTAATCAGGTTGGCAAGGAAAAATCGAACCATGCCGTCGCATGAATTAAGAAGGGAATAAAAGCTTTCAAATGGACGTCAAGCATAGCGTTTTGTTCATTTTTCAGCAAGAAAATGCATCGTTTCACAAGGACTAAAATTGTCTCTGAATGGTTCTTAAGCAAAAATATTGAGCGTCTAACTTGGCCAACAAATAGTCCAGATCTTAATTGCATTGAAAATCTTTGGAGTTGGCCTGATAAAGAGATTGCCAAGAAAGGACCAAGGAGCCTTGAGGAGCTACGCAATATTTTACCAACAATACTTGGACATATACCCAAACATATTTTAGAGAATTTGATAGGCTCAATGACAAATTGTATAAATGGGTGCTTTAAAATTCATGGCAAAATTACGTGGTATTAGGTAAAAATTACCATTTTTTGTTCTGTGGTTCTTAACTTTTTCACAATTTTTTTAAAATAAAAATTAACAACAAAACTTTAAACACATTATTTTTATTTGTTTAAAGTCTTTGGCATTATTATTTTTATTTTTTTACCAGAAAAATATATTTGACAAAATAAAAATTTAAAAATAAAAATAAAAATGATTTTTTTTTGGTAGTTCTTAAATTTTTCACAATACTGTATATATATATATATATATATATATATATATATATATATATATATATATATATATATATATATATATATATATATATATATATATATATATATATATATATATATTCACACACACACACTAGTAGTACCCCTGTAATTTTCACAATTTTTTTTAGAAAAGTAGATATATAATGCATTGGTGGATTTAATTATTTATTTTTATATATAAATCACGTCATCTATTATTTTAGGAAATAATAGGCTTAAAGGAAATCGCAAATTTTAATCGTTTATATCAATTTTAGACATAATTATGGGATACAATTGTTAATTGGAGTAAAAATGAATCTTTCCTATGCTGATGGGTTTCTCTAGTAAAAGGTGAATGTCTTATTTATTTTGTGCTTTTGTGAAATTAGTCTATTTATTGAGATGACTAATAGTTTATTACGCTATTAGTTAACATTATTATCCATAAATCTTTTGAGCTATAAATGCAAGATCATTTTTTTGTAGCCCTTTAGTTGAAACTTAGCAATTGCTGGTGAGTATTCGACAGTGCTCTTAAAGATTCAGTGTGTTTTATAAAATTGTTCTTTTATTTACAATGGCTAAAAGGACATTGCTCACCTACAAAGCGATGCAAAGCTGTTAAATTACGCGGAGAAGGTTATTCGTACATGGAACTCGCCAAAATGTTGGGAAATCGAGCAACAAAATCTGGAATGAGGAAGGTGTGCGAAAGGTTAAAGGCAACCAATACCTTCAAAAATATGTTAAAAAAATGTAAAATTAAGAATACAACCGCTATTAATGACAGGATGGTAATGAGGCTTGCACTTGAGGACCAAAGGGCAATTTTAACTGAATTTAATGATTAAGAGGCCGCCGGAGTATCGATTAGTTATAAAACAACTCGCCGAAGGCGTTTTAAAAATGGTAAAATTAAATAAGAATTTCATTTAATCATCATTTTTTAACACCTCAGTTTCCATGCATGCCTGAGAAATCTCAAAAAAACACTACAGGTAATCCATTGAATCAATCTCCTCAGGGTATTGTTGTTTTTCCAATGTATCAAGGGAGTAAGTATTTTTGCTTCATTTTATCACTTTAATAAGAAATAGGATAGATATTGATGAATAATTGACATATAATTTATACTTTAGAATTCCAAAGAAGAGTGTTGTATATACTTGAACAACTATTAGAGGAAGTAAAGCCGTTAAAAGACCGTCTTGACACCAGACTTAATCAAGTAACTGAGGCAGATGAAAGCATGTCTTTGTTGAAAGAAAATATGAATATGGACGATTTCAATGAAAATGAAGGTCACCTGGCTGAGGAACCAATGAGAATTCTAATTAATGCCCCCAAAATAAAAATAAAATAAACTAAAAATTTTCTTGCAGACTGTTTAATAATTTACATTACTGTTATGTGACATTATAACAAAATAGATTGCAATCAAATTTGTTTTCAGATTGAAAGGCTGAGTAAAGTTGGAGGCGCCACTATAGGTGACTGTACTCGAACGATTATGCGGCGGTAAGAATGCTTTGTTCATTGATTAAGAATGAAAAAACAGCCATTTTAATTTATTTTATGTTTTTCCATATTAATTTATTTTAACGTTATTTCTATATAGTTTTTTAATTAAACATTATTTCCTATATTTAATAAATAAATCAAAATGAACCTGAAATAAATGAAAAAGAAATGTAGAGAAGAGTTAAATAGTACTGAAAAAAGAAAATTTAAATCAATCAAAGAAATGATGGACAAGTTAGATTGTATTACAGAAATAACAAACTTTACAAATTTAAAAGAAATTTATGATATTTGTTTTTTATTAACGTGTATACGAAAAAATCTTTTTATATTATTGTTATTGATACTCCGAGTTATAACGAAAAACAATCAAGTTTTGAATTATTTATCATATGGAAATTTGATAGACATAACAAACGTTAAGTTGTATTATTAAAACGTTAGGAAAGTTTTACTAATTATTATAAGGGTTAAAAAAAATTTAATTTAAAACACGAGTATGTAAACGGTTGTAATACAATATTTAATAAAATAAAATGATACAAATTTTTTTTTTTATTTTCCAATTTGATTGATTCCATAAGATATTCCTCCCGAAACTGCGCCACCCAAAGCGGCTCTTCTTATTACAGGTAAAGGTCTTAAAGCATATGCTTCTATTGCTCCTAAAAATTTCCACGCATTTGTTTTTTGTAACTTCTTTTATTTCATTTTCCTCTTAGTCGTTTACGCATTTTGAAAATAAATTTTTTGAACAAGCATTTTTTTTAGCGTTTTATTGAAGATAATTAACTACCTCCCAATAAAGCGCCTAATATCGGAAGAAATTTACCGCGTATTCGTTTCCTTCCGGCTCCTTTTAACGGAGGTAAGTAGAGTCTTCCTTTTCCTCGTCTTTTATGAATTCTTCATCTTCTACACAGTCTACAAATTACGTTGTTTTTGCAAATAATCAAACGCTAAACCTCCTACGTCAAATTTTAGTAAACGTCTAGCAAGATTTTTAATTCCAGTTATTATTTTTCCATTACCTCGATGTTTACGACCTCTTATTTCACGATAACGTCTTCGCGCCATATAATTAGTTATGAGAAAGAAAAATTATAAATATTTTTTTGATAATTTTTTAAAATTAAATAGTCGTGCGTGCATAAAAAAACACAATTAAAACATGGTTAATTTAACCAAAATAAAAATGTTGCATAAGGTGTTATGATGATTTATATTTGAAAGAATAATATGTGTAATTTTTGTCTTCTCCTGTTCCAGTTGAATCAATTGTGCCGCATGTTGAAGGTACAGAGTTATGTTACCTTTGAAAGTGGTAACAAAATCAACGGTAATTTGAAACGAATTGTCTCCTTGAATGGTAGCCGGAGGTTTGTTCTTTAATAAAATTATAATCGCTAGTCATGTCAACAGCTAAAGGTTCTGTTAAATTATGCGTTGACTGAAATAATTAGAAGAGTTTTTAATACAAGTGTCGTCCTCACTTGTATAAAAATCTGCATAATTATTAATATTGAGAGTAGGTGTATTTCCTTTACACCAAGAAACATAACTACGATAACGTAATTGTTGATCTTCTACTTTGTTTTCTAAATCAAATTCATAAGTGTCACCTGAAAAATTGACTAAAGTTCTTCTGAAATTATGAAAATTAATTTTTTTAATCATAGTGCAAGCCATTCCAACAGGTGTCAAACAACCTTTGGTAAGATGATCGCTTTCTATTTTTGATTGAACAGAAAACGAAATGAGGTACCATGTCAGCAGCTTTTATATTTCCTGAGCTTATGGTAACGTTTATGCTTACCAGTGATGATCACACCTTCTAGTATTTTCAGAGTTTTCAATCATTCAACCAACCAGCAAGTTAATCCCTTAAAAAAAATGTTATTCCTTAAAAAAAATATTTGTTTAAAAATGTTAATCCTTGTTATTTTGTTTAATCAAGCGCGACAACGAGTATATAAAGTTTGAATTTTTGTTTTGTTTAGTAAATGGAAAAAAAAAACCATTACAACAATTTCAAAACTCGACACCGCCAGTAGCTATTGTAAAACCGTATTAGCCAGAACCTGAAAAACCTCCTAAAATTTGTCACTACAGTGGAAGTATATAATGAATAAATTTTGTAATTTTTTAAAGTTGTTAATAGAGATTTGCACGATTCCTTTAATGTTATTGGTTGTACTTGTTGCTGGATTTATACAATTTGTGATACCTTGGATCATAGGAGGAGTATACTGTTTAATTTATTATTTTTTGGCAGTTTGGCTTTGTTTTGCAGCCGATGCTATTGATAAACATAAACAAAAAGTAAAAAAAGAATGAACTTGAAAGAAATAAAAGTCATGTAAAGATAATTTAAAATTAATGTGGAAGTATATAACGAATAAATTTTGTAATTTTTTAAATTTAATTGGAAGCTTTTTAATATTGTTATTCCGGATTTGCACGTTTGTATTGGTTGTATTGGTTGTAATGTATTTGTATTGTATTGGTTGTAAAATTTATACAAATCTTGCTACCTTGGATAATACGCGGAGTGTATTGTTTAATTTGTTAAATATATGTAATTTGCTTTCGTTTTCTTTTATTTTATTTTTCTATCGAAAAAGAATGAACTTAAAAGAAATAAAAAAAAAAATGTAAAGATGTTTTAAATAACCCAGAGAAAAGAAAATATAAATCAATCAAAGATATGATTGACAAATTAGATTGCGTTACAGAAATATCAAACAAAGAACTTTATAAAATTTGTTTTGTATTGTCATGTATAAGAAGAAAATATATTTATATCGTTGTAATCGATACTCCGGGATTCAAAGAAAAGAATTCGATTTTAGAATCGTTTATTATATGGAGGTTTGACACACGTAACAAACAATTAGTCGCGTTATTAAAACGATTGGAAAATTTTATCAATTATTATAAGGGATACGAAAAACTTATTTTAAATCACGAAAAAGTTTACGGTTGTAATACAATTTTTAATAAAATAGAATGCTACAAAACAATTATTATTTTCCAATTTGATTTATTCCATAAGATATTCCTCCTGAAACTGCAACTCCTAAAGCAGTTCTTCCTATTACGGGTAAAAGTCTTGGTAAAGGTCTTGAAGCTATCGCTTCTATCGCTCCGATAAATTTTCCACGCATTCGTCTTTTGTAGCGTCTTTTTGTGCGTTTTTTTTAATTTAGTTTTTTGTTCATTTTTTAAAAAAGAATTTACTAGCTCCCTGTAGTGTTACCAATAATGGTATTCCCGCTAATATACCAGTTAATCCTGCAGCTAAACCTAAAGCTCCTAATCCTTTACCACGTATTCTTCTTTTTAAACGTCTTTTATGGCTTTTTCCTCTTAATCTTTTGCGCATTTTGTAAAAATAAATTTATAAGCGAGGTATTAGAGAAGGTAATAAACCACCAGCCAATAAAGCGCCTAATATCGGAAGAAATTCACCGCGCATTCGCTTTCTTCTACCAGCTCCTTTTAAAGGAGCTAAACAGACTCTTCCTTTTCCTCGATGTCTACAGTGATGTCTGCGATGATGTCTTCTAGACATTGCGTTGTTTTTAAAGATAATTGAGCGCGTAACCTCCTAAGTCAGATCGAAGTAAACGTGTAGCTATATTTTTTACTTTAGTAAATATTCTGCCTTTTCTTTTTTTTTAAATTTTTTTTAATTAAATAGTCGTACATGCATAAAAAAATACAATTCAAACATGGTGAATTTAACCAAAATAAAAACGTTAAGATGATTTAAATTTAAAAAGCAGGATAATATGTATAATTTTCGTCTTCTCCTGTTCCGGTTTGAATCAACTGCGCTCCGTATTGTAAATATATAGTGAGTACAGCTCTAATAAGTTCTGTGAAATTGACGACAATTTGAAAAAAGTTGTTTCCGGCTATGGTGGCTGGAGGTTTGTCGTTGATAAAATTGAGTTAAGATGATTTAAATTTAGTTAAAGTTAAGATGAGTTAAGACAAATTTAGTTAAAATTAAGATGATTTAAATTTAGCAGGATAATATGTATAATTTTCGTCTTCTCCTGTTCCGGTTTGAATCAACTGCGCTCCGTATTGTAAATATATAGTGAGTACAGCTCTAATAGGTTCTGTGAAATTGACGACAATTTGAAAAGAGTTGTTTCCAGCAATGGTAGCTGGAGGTTTGTCGTTGATAAAATTGTAATCGCTTGTTGTGTCTATTGCTAAAGGTTTTGTTAAATTAGTGTTTTACTAAAATAAGTGTCTAAATTTTTAATAAAAGTGTCATCGTCTGCGGTATAAAACTCTGCAAAATTATTAATGTTTAAAGTAGACGGCGTGTTACCTTTACACCAAGAAATGTAACCGCAATAACAAAGTTGTTGATCTTCTACTTTGTTTTGCAAATCTATTTCATAAGTGTCGCCAGTTTAACATTTCCGTTTGCTTCGATACTTAGTTTTGAAATAATAGTATTTTCGTTATTAGTTACATAACGTAAATGTGTGATGGTGTCAAATAAGTATTTTAAATTGAAATACTTTTGAATGCTAATATTACTACTTTTGTTTTGATAATTTGAAAAAAAATCTCCAAAAGTCAATCTTCTGTTTAAAGTTGTATTAAAAAGTTCTAATCTTCTAATTAAGAAATCGCCTTGATACGGACTCGGATACGTTACTCCAAATAGTTTACCATAAGCAACAATCGAACACATGAATTCCAAATGAACTGCATCCATATGTTCAACTCTTAGTATGTCATAATTTTGAAACGTGTCTCTGGTAAAACAGCAAAATCGGTATACAAAACAATTTTTTTAGTTACAAGATAAAATGGAATTTTCCTATTAGGATTGGATGTCATGTCGTTTTGAATATCTGTCATCATTTCTTTTATAGACGGTTTGGTTTGCATTCTTAATCCGTAACTGTTTTCTGTTATCGAAATGTTTTCGTCTATACGTGTAAAATTAGTTGGAACGTCCACCGATGATAAATGCATAATGGTGTTTTTATTAAAATACGGTTTATCTAGATTGTTAGCAGATAAGGGTAAACTAAAATCGTTCAAAACGTTGTAATGTACACTTTCTTGCTCTTTATTTTTAATTTGACTAAAAAAATACGTACTGCAATCATACTTAATTACATCTAAAACGTCATTAAAAACTAAATTGTTCATTTTTTTCACTTTACAGATTTTTGCAAAGATTTTTTTAAAGGTTTATAAAACGTGTTTACATATTCGTTAAAATTTTTAAAATAAATGTCGAAATGTCGATGTTAAAATAGAAACAAGTCTTCTCTCTTGACTTTATGCGTTGTATTTAAATCGTCGACTTGTCCTACTTTATAAATATGAACCGGTATATATCCTTGCACCGATAGGTTGGTGCGTTTTATGACGATGACGCGTTTTGTAGTGTCCCAATACGGATCATTGAGCGTGGTCGATTTGCTATAGGTGTCTTTGGCGTCTTTTTTGTATTTTCTCAAATAACATTCTTTTCCGATAGAAAGCGGTTTTAAGAGATTTTAAGTTTTTGATTTTTGTAATCTTTTTCTACGCGATGCAACATGTTGGACGAAAAGTTGTATTTTCGTCTTTTGTTGCTTAAGGCGGTTCTCCACTAGTCGAAAAATGTCGCGGCGGGCGAAATTTTTCGCTGCTCCACATGCGCAGCTGAGTCTGCAATACAGGGATAACAATTTCGCTGCGAAAAAATCGCTCCGCAAAAAGTTTGAAATTTATTAACTTTTCGCTCATCGACTATTTATCGTTTTAAAACAAACCAATCACATTACTTAAAAATATTAAAAATAAAGATGGAAGTTTCTAATATATAATAATTAATAGAAGATGATGAAAATGAACCTAATGAAGAACAAATTTGAGGTGAATTTGATAAAAAAAGCTTTATTGAGGCTGTTTGCAAATTTCGGTGTCTCTGGGACACAAACGAAAAAAGCTACAAAGATAGAAATGTGAAAGTAAATTCATGGAAACAGCTTTCAGTAATTTTTAATCAGGATGGTATAAAACTTTATCTTGTTAAATACACTACAAATTTTTTACAAATTTGTTTAACAAGATAATATTTTGGGTTTGTTGATAAAAAAACTCTACATATTCATATATATATATATATATATATATATATATATATATATATATATATATATATATATATATATATTTATATGTTATATATATACATATATATAATATATATATATATATATATATATATATATATATATATATATATATATATATATATATATATTTATATGTTATATTTATACATATATATAATTATATATATATATATATATATATATATATATATATATATATATATATATATATATATATATATATATATATATATATATATATATATATATATATATGTATATATATATATATATATATATATATATATATATACATATATGTATATATATATATATACATATATATATATATATATATATATATATATGTATTTATATATATATATATGTATATGTTATATATATATATATATATATATATATATATATATATATATATATATATATATATATATAACATATGTATATGTTATATGTATATGTTATATATATATATATATATATATATATATATATATATATATATGTATGTATATGTTTTTTTATCAACAAACACAAAATGTATATATATATATATATATATATATATATATATATATATATATATATATATATATGTATATATATATATATATATATATATATATATATTTATATATATATATATATATATATATATATATATATATATATATATATATATATATATATATATATATATATATATATATATATATATGTATATATATATATATATATATATATATATATATTATTTTGTGTTTGTATATATACATATAATATATAATTTATGTATATACACATATATGTATATATACTTATATATATATATATATATGTATATATATATAACTTTGTGTTTGATTAACATTTAATGAATTCATACATTCTGTATTTAGTATGTGTTCTACAAAAAACCTTAAAGAATTTGAAAGATAATCTAAAAAAATGTTTAGATCGAAGACGAGCTCTTACAAAATCTGGAGCTGGAGCTTTTTCCTTGGCAAAATGTAAATACTTTGATCAAATGGCTTTTCTTCATGAAAAAAGTTCAAACAAACCAACCGTGAGTAACGTAAAATCGACTACTGAATGTACAAATTCTAAAAACTTGAATGAATATAATGCTAGTTTGACTACAGAACTAACAACCTTGCCAATTATTTCTCAACCTTCCATCCCTGCAGATGATTCAAGCAAGAAATGTAAAGATGTACGTATAAACAAAAAGCGAAAATCAGTTATAGAAAAATCCGATAACCTTTTTTTAAAGCAAATGAAAGATCTGGACAATTGTTTAATCGATTCTTTAGAAGAAAAAAACAAAACAGTCTGTGAAATGTCTGCTTTTTGTAATAGTCTTATTCCTGTGCTGCAAGGATTACCAATAAAAAAAGGCAAGACTAGCTAAGTTAAAAATAAATCAATTTTTATTTGAAATAGAATTTGGAGTTGAGTATGAGTATGAAGACATTTAGAATTTTATAAGTTCTATTTTATTAGTTCTATTTATTTTCTCTTAAAGATAAAAAACAAAAATATAATTATTATATTTAATCAAAATAAACTTTTGTTTAATTTCATTTTACTCGCTTTACAATATCTAATTGCCAATCTACTGCACCTTCTTGATTAAAAAATTCTTTAAAAGAATCCCTTACTTTTTTTGCAGTGTCAGAGTAGTTATTTGATGTATTGTTTATAACTACTAAACCATTAACACTAGGCACCTCTTTTCTCCAATCACCAAGTTGTATTCCATTCGGTCCATCCTGATCAACAAAGTTTAAAGGGCAGTAACTATTACACTGGCCAACAAAAAAAAATTTTTTTTTGTTGCAGAGGATATTTTTACGAATTTATAGTATATCGGGTGTGCTGATTTCAGAAATGACATTAGTTTTCCACGATTGGCTCTAGTTCTTGAGATACAGGGTGTTCCAGATATATTCTTATACAAATATCTTCGTTCATGCATATTTTACAGTAAAATAGTTTTATTTCTTTTTAAAGGGCATACCTTTATATATATATATATATATATATATATATATATACATATATATATATATATATATATATATATATATATATATATATATATATATATATATATATATATATATATATATATATATATATATATATATATATATATATATATATATATATATATATATATATATATAAAGGTATGCCCTTTAAAAAGAAATAAAACTATTTTACTGCAAAACATGCATGAACGAAGATATTTGTATAAGAATATATCTGGAACACCCTGTATCTCAAGAACTAGAGCCAATCGTGGAAAACTAATGTCATTTCTGAAATCAGCACACCCGATATACTATAAATTCGTAAAAATATCCTCTGCAGCAAAAAAAAATTTTTTTTTTGTTGGCCAGTGTAATAGTTACGGCCCTTAAACTTTGTTGATCAGGATGGACCGAATGGAATACTTCTTCACGAAGAGGATGTTTGAATAACCCCAATGCATTTTGCCACATCTGTGGTGAATATTGCCAGAAGAGCCAAAGAAGAAATATTACTAACTTTGTGCAGCAAGCATATCTGGCATACTTTGGAATGAAACTCGGAGACCAAGATAATTCTTGGGCTCCCCATATTGTATGTAAAACGTGTGTCGAAAATCTACGTCAGTGGAAAAATGGACAAAGAAAAGGCTTAAAATTTGGTGTGCCTATGGTATGGCGGGAGCAAAAGAATCACGACAGTGACTGGTATTTTTGTTTGGTTAATGTGAAAGGTATCAATCGTTTCAAGAAACGTAAATTTGAGTATCCGGATTTAGAATCAGCAAGGCGACCTGTACCACACTCAGACGATGTCCCCATTCCAGTGTTCACTACACTCCCAGATCTAACAGTGTCTGATGAAGAAGATATGCAGAATTTGGTGTGCGAACATGCAGATAGTGGTAGTGAATATGAAGACAGTACTTCTAAACAGCAACAGTTCTCCCAAGAAGAGATCAATGATTTAGTACGAGACTTAAGTCTATCCAAGCAAGATACTGAGCTTTTAGCATCTAGACTAAGTGAAAAGAACAGTTTGAAGGCCGAATGTAAAATAACTTTTTTTCGGACAAGAGAGGCAGCACTTCTTCCATATTTCATTCAAGAAGAAAAAATAGTATACTGTAGGAACATCCCTGGACTCCTCCTCCAAATGGGGTTACCTGAATACCGACCAGAAGATTGGCGATTGTTTATAGATAGTTCGATGAGAAGTTTGAAGTGTGTTTTATTGCACAATAGCAATAGTTATGCATCCATCCCAATACTTCACTCAACAAAACTGAAAGAGGAATATGAAAATATAAGAATGATGTTGCAGAAGCTTAGATACAATGATCACCAGTGGTCTATATGTGTTGATTTAAAGATGGTAAACTTCTTACTAGGGCAGCAAAGTGGATATACTAAGTACCCTTGCTTCATATGTTTGTGGGATAGTAGGGCTAAAGAAGACCACTGGAAAAAGGTGGTATGGCCTGCGAGGGAAAATGACTGTAGGTGCATCAAATATCATTAACGAACCACTGGTAGACAGGGGGAAAATTATTTTCCCACCACTCCACATCAAACTAGGACTGATGAAGCAGTTTGTAAGAGCCCTAGACAAAGATGGTCAATGTTTCAAATATATTTGCAGATTTTTTCCAGGCTTGAGTATGGAGAAAATCAAAGCTGGAATCTTTAGCGGCCCTCAAATTCGCCAAATCATCAAGGATGAGCAGTTCCTATATACAATGACAGATATTGAAGCATCTGCCTGGAAAAGTTTTGTCTTGGTTGTTCATAACTTTTTGGGCAAACATAAATCTCCCAACTATGAAGAAATCGTACAGAAATGCTTTCAGACTTCAAAACATTGAAAGCTAATATGAGCATAAAAGTTCACTTTCTACATAGTCACTTAGATCGGTTTCCCGATAATCTAGGAAGTTATAGTGAGGAACAAGGGGAGAGGTTCCATCAAGATATCAAGGTAATGGAAGAAAGATACCAAGGAAGATTGGATACACACATGATGGCTGACTATTGTTGGAGCCTTCAACGTGATTGTCCACATTCTCCACACAAAAGACAATCATACAGACACCGATTTTTAATGCATTAATTGTGATTTCATTGTACTGATTTGAATGTTTTGATCTATTAGCATTGTATGTACTTCCCCATAAACAATTTGATATATATATCTAGTGTTTTTTTTGTGAATTACGCTACAACCTAACATAAATTGTTGCTATTAATGTACTTTCGTGACCACCCTGTATCTCAAAAACTAGAGCCAATCTAGGAAAACGGATGTCATATTCGGAATCAGGGCAACAAGTTACCTATAAAATGACCCCCAAATGTTTTAGCGCAAAATCTTTGTTGGCCAGTGTTATTATTATTTACATTTTCAGTCATTAAAAAGTTATGTAAAGCAACTACAGCCTTTGTTATTGCAATAACATTTTCAACATTAGCTATAATTGGTTTATGAAAAACACGAAATCTACTTGATGCAATACCGAAGGCGTTTTCAACAACTCTTCGCGCTCTACTAAGTCTATAGTTGAAAATAAGTTTATCTGTTAAAAGATTTTTAAAAGCATAGGGCTTCATCATGTGAACATGCTTCATCATTTGAACATGCTTACCATCAATGGCACCAACACAGTGTGGAAAATGCCATCTGGTTTCAAATTCGTAGGCAATTTTTTCCCACTCAATTTCAGAATTAGGCGTTTTTACGTATTCTCGTAACAAGTTGTTCCAAATAGCATTACAAGTTTCATGAACTATTCTGCCAACAGTGGTTGGTGACATTCGATAATTAGCAGCTAATCTAGTATGTGCATCCCCAGTTGCCAAATACCTTACTGTTATAGCAAGCCTTTCTTGTACACAAATAGGTTTACGCATTTTCGTATTATTTTTTGTTATATCATGAGCCACAATTTGTAAAAGTCTTTCAAAAGTTGAAGGAGACATTCGAAAATATTTGAAAAAAATCTCATGATCATAAAGTGTCAAATCATTAATAAGAGTTTGATATTCCCCCTTCAACTTTCTCTCGTTGTAAATCTTTCTAATCCAAAAACGTCTTTTTTTCTTTTTTCTCTTTGCCATATATAAATATTCGTGTATATCTTTCAGAGAAGAAGTAACAATTTTAACTTTTCCATCTTCTTTTTTTATCGCAAAATTGTAATACTTTTGATAAAGCGAATAACGCTTTTGTTTTCATGTGGAGATTGACACATTTTGGCGGCACGAAAATTTGATTAATCTGCGCATGTGGAGCAGCGAAAAATTTCGCCCGCCGCGACATTTTTCGACTAGTGGAGAACCGCCTTTACGTATTGATCAATCATTCGCAAAACTTTACCTTTGGCGTCGTCGGCGTCTAAATCTTCTGGACTTATTCCGCTCGTTGATTTTTCTTTTTCGTTTAATTCTTGTTCAATTTCTTCGATATAATAACTCTAATTCATTTTTTAAAGTTTTCCTTGGTTTTTTAATTTTTGATAAAGTAATTTTAAACGTCCGATGACTGATTCTGCTATGTAGGCTTTTCCGTAATTTTTACTATGAAAGTGATGTATGTTTTCGGCTTCACACCATTCTTTCATTTTGGAATTAAAAAACTCTGTACCTTCGTCTGTTTGTAAATAAATAAAAGATTTGTCGTCTCGTTGAACAGTTTTAAAAATGTCTTTAAAAATATGTTTAAAGCTGCTACTGTTTTTTTAGCAGTTTTTTTTTTCATAACTCTCAAATATACTTTTCCTGAAACACCGTCAACTACTACTAAACAATAATCAGGACGATAACTGGGATTGAAGTTAAAACTTTCCATGTCTGCTAAATCGGCTTGAAAATATTGGTACGGTTTTTCGTAAGAAACTTGATGAGTAAACTTAAGGTTTGATTTTTGACGTTGACGCTAGCTGTTTTTTTAAAAGTTGCGTTTAATGAGACCAAGCCGTTATCATTTCTTCCCATTTTGCGTAATCCGAATCTTCTAATAACGTTATCATTTTTTCGTAAAATTTTAAATCTGTAGCATTTTTTTTCAAAGTGTTCATTTGTGCCATTATTTTTTTATTTTTGACAAGTTGGTCATGCCAAACAAACGACTAGATAATTCGTCAAGTTGGTTTTCAACAAGTTTGTCAATTTTATCTCTTAACGCGTCGTCCATTTTTTTTTTAAATGTCTTCTAATTTTTTTCTCAGAGGATATTTCTTTTTACGAGTTAGAAGACGTAAGATAGAGTTAGAAAAAGTAAGATATAACATGTGTTCGCATACAGGTAAGTTTTGAACTACGTTCGTATCGTAATTGTTGATCATGAGATTGTAAATGTTTTTGTCAATCATATAAACGTTATTGCTTTTGATAAAATCTGACAAAATGTCAAATTTGTGTCCTCTAAACATTTCTCCGTATTGCAACAACCACGCGTTGACAATGTCTTTTGTTTCGGATAAAAGATTAAAAGCGACATTACCCGAAAAACTTTTGTCCGTTAAAGAATCGCTTTATAAAAAAGAACTAGTCATTACCGTATAAGGATGTCTCAAAAACGTTTGTTAACAGGTGCTTTCGGGCGTTAATTGGCTTTCGTTTCTAAAAGGTATGTTATAATTTTTTGTGTAATTCCACAGTTTAGCAAATGTGAGATGTTAGATGTGATAGTAATCAGCCACCATTCTCAAATTGCTCATACTGTGAGGTGAAACAAGTAAAGTTAAAAATTCGTTATCGAAGTAAGAATATTGTTTGTGATCTTTTATTATTTCGTAAGAAGTGTTGGAAACGTTGTTGACGATGCTAGCTAACGATTCTTTTACATCGATAACGTTCGATAATGTATATTTTTAAATTGTTCAAAGTTGCGAGCTCACTTCTAGATTTATAAACGCGTAAGGAAATTTGATGAGAACCAAACGTATGATTGACATGATTTATGCACATGTCTAACAGATGACGAGCTAATTCGTCCATTTTATGTCTAGCTAAATTTCCCATAAGTTTGGCTGTTTCGGCTTCGTTAGGTTTTTCGTAAAACGTTAAAATTGAGAAATGGGAGTCAAAACGTAAACTTTTTTGTTAGATTGTTGAATGTTGTTCAACGTAGATCGTTGTGATAAATTATTTAAACTCGATTGTACAGAGTTAGGAGGCATGGGATTTAAAGAGTTATTATTTTCTTGAGGGGTAAATTTTTATAAGTTTCTCATCATTCTTAAAGTTTTGAAAATATTTCTTTGACCGATTTGATTGATAAATTCGTTGTATTTGTTTTGTCCAATTAATTTGCTAAAAGCGTGAGCGTCACCTCCGACGTTCAGATAAGTCTTCCATTTTTCTTGATCGTTGATGAGCAAAGTTGACAAATCACCGTTTCGCATTGTTTCGACGGGTAACAATTTGTTAAGTTGCTGTTGAAAGTCTATTTCGCCTGAAAATTGGGCATCTGCTGTTAAAGGATCTGCATAGATGAGGAAAGAAGGTAAATCATATCTTTCAATTAAATTAGAAGCATCAGTTTTGTTTGTAGCTTCTGGAACAGGGTTAGGGATACTTTCTATTTCTTGTTTTTCCTCCATTTGTAATCTCATTTTTTTGTAAATATCAGTATTGTAAGCATTTTGCGATAGTATTTTTTGCAAAGCGAGCCAGGGATTCTGAGAAAATTCGTGAGGATTATATCTTTTCAAAATAAAAGAAATTTTTTTTTTTTTTAAATAACACAATTTTATCTTCAAAATACTACGAATCTTTTTGACAATAGTCAATATCAAATTGCTGTCTTAACAAATCGATAACAGTTTTTGTAGGTTGTAGCGTATCAAATGAAATTAATTTGTTAGAGCAATATTTTAAAATTTCGTGATAAAGTTTAAAACGAGTAGAGTTGAAATATTCTTTTAAAACGTCGTAATTGTTGTAAACAAAATCGGATATGGCTTTGTTTTTATCTTTCATTTTTTCACTTTTTCACAATTGTCATTTTAACACTTTACGCAGAGTTTTTTTTCTACACAAAGTTTTTTTAAAGTTGTTTACAACTTTTTTTAATTAAAAAATTCCCTACTTAATACCTATGTAAAAAGCAAGATAAAAAGCAAGATTAATACCTATGTAAAAAGCAAGATTAAAAGTTTCTAAATATAACTTGTTTGTCACAAAATTCTTTTATTTTACTTAATCTGTAGGGATTAACTAATTGACATAAAAACAGCATTTTTTTAAATATGAATTCAAACGGCAATAACAAAACTTGTACGAAAAATAGCAGTTAAAGTAATTGAAACTATCGTTATAGACGATGAGCAAGAATTAGAGTTTCAAGAAATAGATTTGACCGTTGAAGAATTTATGAAAAAACTTAATGAAAAAACACAAAAAACAACATTACAGATAGAAGGAGCCGAAGAGCCAAAAGAATCAGTGCATTTTCAGGTGGATAAAAAAAAGGTAAGAATTTCTATACATAAAAAATTATTTTTTTTAAACATTAAAAAAAATATTTTTTTTAGAAAAAAAGCAAATATAAATTAAAAAGAAGTCGCCAAAGAAAAACCAATTTTATTTTGCAAAAATTAAATGACGATTTAACTTTTTTTAACTGATACAATAATTGTAAATAAAAAAATATAACATATTTAAATAAACTTATTTTTTGTTTATTTCTTTTTTCTTTTTTTTAACGCTGCATTTCTTTCATGTTTTCGATCAACGTAAACTTCGTTGGATATTTTCAATCGTTTATTTTTTAACCAACGCGTCCCAATTTAGGATTAGATTTGTTATCTTTATATATTTTTTTAGTTTTTCGTAAACATATTAATATATTTTTGCAATTGCTTGGTAACCCTCTTCTTTCTGTATGCGTATGTTGTGAGTTTCTCGTAGTACGTACAAAATCTACAGTAGCTTTTAATCTAGGTGTATATCTTGTGCGAGGCATTTTTTTATTTTTTCAAAGTAAATCATATTTATAAAAAAAAAAAATATTTTTTTTTCACAGATTATATTTTATAAATTATCACCATGGAAAATAAAATAAGAAATATGTTAGCAAAGTATCTTGAAGCTTATTGGACGCAATTTGCTGTTTATTTAAACATGAATACATACGTCATTCAAGCTATTGATGACTACAATAAAAATATTAAAATATTAACTTTATATTTTCAAGTAAATCCCGAAGAAAAATACAATCCGCAACTTATATTACGAGCATTAGAAAGATGGTTGAATGAAGAAAAAACAAAAACACTTTTTATTAATTCAAATTTAATAAACACTCTTACTGAATTAAATGTATTGATAAAAAACCGTGAAGAGGAACCCATGGAGATTAACTAATTTTTTTCTATGAATATTGTTTTAACTTGTAATTTTTTTTTCAGATTTATTAATTAAAAAAAAATGGAAAAAATTATAAAAGATGTTAACAATGCCATCAACAAATATGGCAAACCATCTGAACAAAATATTAAATTTATCGTTTCATACGAAATCATGTTTGTTGATGGCAATTCCGTCTATAATTTAAAAAACGTTGATATAACCGATGAAAATACTGAATATGAAGAGGATGAATATGAAATGGACGTTGATTATGAAACAAAACCGTTTACAAAAAATGTACTTTGTACAATTAGAAATAACGGTTTTTGTATTGAGAAAAACATTGCTTCGTATAGCGAACCAAACAAAAAATGCTTTGAAAAACCAACGCAATCGTTCAACATATCTGTCGGAACAAGTCATTTTGCAACCCATCAAGAACTCAAAAATTATATTATAAATAATAAATTATACACGTTTCTTTACTTTAATTTTTTTTTTGTAATTTTAATTCTATTTCTACTTTGTATTTTTAAATTTTTTTTTAGATTTATAGCAAACAATGGACTTGAATAATCTTATTTTGAGACAAATGGCTGATTATATTACGACACGTGATGTAAAAACATTGAAAATGATACTACAAATTCCACACGGTATCGGTGAAAAAATTGATGACGGTATAGATTTTATGGATTATATTAGACAACAAAACTTTATTTACAATATATTTAAATACGAAATACTGGAATCTAAAATAAATCTTTTAATGAATCTTTTCAACGAAATTGGAAGAAAAAACATTTACAAAAAGTTTAGTAAAAAACCACCTCCTTACGAAAAAATTGTTGAAAACCAACCTTTTTATCCGTCTGAAGTTATTGTTTACAAACAAAAAGAACTTTTAAATTTTTATAACAAACATTTGTAATTTTTTTTTTAAAGTGTCAAATAAAAAATTTTTATAAAAAAATGCTTTTTTTTTATTTATTTTTTTTAAGTGTGTTTAAACCAAATGGAAATAATATATATAATTTTATTTAGATTATAATAATGTTTTCATTTCTTTCAATGCAAATTACGCTTCAAACAAATTTCAAACAAATTACGCTTCAACGTGATCAAGACGAATTTAACAGAGAAAAAGTTAAATTTTTGGTTACCTCTTTATCACCCAGTCCAAGACGAAAATAATCACCTTAACTTTATTATATATAAGTAAATTGGCATATATCAAACTATTAAAAGAAATTATACCAAGTCTACAAAAAGAAATGATTTAATATCGTGATTTAATATATCCGTTTTTAAAGTCAAATGATTATTGGTTATCCCATTTTAAGTCAAAAGAAGACTATTTTTCTAATGAAGTTAATGAATGTGTTTTAAATCATACCAGTTATTTTGAATATAGAGATTATTATACCAAATGCTTCGAATATAAAGATTTAACACATAAAATTACTAAATATTCTAATCTCTTATGTTGAATTGTTTTTAATACAATATAATCTTTTTGATTCTCTTTATCGTCTAGAAATGTTTATTGCTACTGATTATTCGTTTGATTGTTATAGAAATGTCATGTCTTGTTTTTTTAAAATTTATATAAATATATTGGATTGGATTATTAAACATTGTGAATATGTTTTAGACCCTTATTTTAAACCTACTCGTGATGATAAATATGAATTTATTTAACTTTTTTTTTTTTAGAAATAAAACAATGAAACTAACAACTATTAATAACGAAAGATTGGTACTTTTTAATCCAGACGAATATCCAATATTTATAAGGTTAGCCAAAGAACGGTACGGTGAAGATTATTGCAACGTACTAAAAGAATTTCACAGGTTGGGACGCATTATAAGCGAAGAAATAAAAAATACTAATCGCTATGTAATTTGTTATAATGTAATGTCAAAGTTAAATGCGCTTTTACTTTTGTTACTATCGGCTGTTTTGTTAGGCTTAGTGATGCGCAGTTTTTTTTTTGTGTGCTGTTTTGTGCCTTGTTAGTTTTTCTTCTGTTCTGGAGTTTTGAGATTAAAATTTCCAGACCTATAAAAAAGCACGTTTAGAATTAATTCGTTCTATTGCATCTCATCATATATTTGAAATAGGTTGTGTTCTGTTTAAATTATAAATTAAATATTTAAATTGAGATTTATAAAGTTTATTTATTATTATCAAAGTTTTATTGATATCATATTATTATAATCATAGTTTTGGTTTAGTTTAAGGTTATTTTTAGTTAGTTTTAGCTTTAGTTATCTTATTTCTTACCTTAGACAACTTTATGGAGGAAATGAGGGAAATACGTAAAAAAATTATAATTATAAATATATTTATGTTAACGTTATTTATATGTAAATATTCTATCAATTATTGAGGTATGTTTTTTTGTCTTTCGTGTCTGGAAGAAGCATAACTGGTAGGGCTGTGTTTTGCATTTTAAATGTTTTGTATAGAGAAATATGTGCAATATGTGAAAGAATTATTTCATTGGTATGATATTTTTTAACTGTTTTAATTTTACCTATTTTTTTTAAATAAAATTTTTTCACATTTAACCTTTTTTAATTAACTCTTTTTTTTTTAAATGTTTAAGCATCGTCTACTGTCATTAATGAAACTGGTGAGGTTATGGACTATATTTATATTCAATAAAATCGCAAGTTTTTATAATTTTCAATAAATATGACATTTTAACTGTTCCAATTTTACTTATTTTTTTATTAAAATAAAATTACATGTTCAAATTTTTTTATTTTACTCATTTTTTTTTTAATGTTTGAACATCGTCTTCTGTTACTATTGAAAATGGTGAGGTTATGCTTTATATTTTGATTAAATAAAATTCCAAATATTTATAAATTTTATTATATTCTTCTATTTGTTATTTTAGATCAACTAACATTCGAGATGAACAAAAAATATCGCTCTTAACACCCAGAGCCTCTCTCAGAGAAGTCCTTCAATAAGTGGTGTTCTAATGGCGGTATGGATGAGTCCTCCTTCAAATGGAGGGCTCATCCATACCGGGGTGTTGGGAGACACCGAGGATCAAACAGCAGTAAAAGAGTTATAAATAACTTTTATCAATTATGATATTTATAACTTTTTCGTTGCTGCCTTTTCATTGGTTTTTTTTTTTTTGGTAATTTTTTTGTTTAAGTTTGTAATTTTTTTATTTATAATATATTCTAATGAGTATTTGATTTGTTTTCTTCTTTTTTAATTAAAATGAAAACTTAATTAAACTTAAAATACAGTTAAATTGAGTCATCCAATTGTCATTTATATAATGATGCTACATTCAATTGTTAAAAATAATATATTGCAGTTGCTCTTTTTAAAATTTACTATAAGCCAAGAATATATTTAGCTATATAAATGCAATTAATTTATATCTCAATTTGATTTTTTATCTTAAATGTTTAGTTTCAGTTTAGCCCCTTAAAGCATTTTATTTTGCTCTTAATTTAAATATTTTAAATATAATGTGATGTCTTCTAAATTAAACTAAAGCTTACTGAAAGCCAGCATTAAATAACGTCATTAAACAACACCGACAAAAACTGTTGCATCATGACAGCAACTGAAGTACGACAACAGGTTACCAAAAGCAGGTAAATTGTTTTCCAGTCATTTTTTCTTTTTTTTAAACTACTTTTTTTAACTTTTTTTTTATGCCTACTTATTTGTTACAATTTATATTTTAGGTTTGTCGTATGACGCAATATAAAAGATCAAAGTTAACATTTTTTAAAAAATTTGTTATGTTTGATTTTAATTATTTAACTTTTTTTTTAAACGTTATTGTACCCAATTGCTTAGTTATTTATAATAAACTTAGTTATTTTTAATAAATTTATTTACTGCATTTAACGTTGTTAAGATAACAAATTTTCTTATCTAAAGAAAAACTTAAGCTGAGAGGGGACACCAAAAGTTAATAACTCCTTAATAATATAATATAAGTTAACTTCATGATAATCTCAATAAATAATTAAGGTTTATGTTATAAAAAATATTAAAAGAATTTAGTCGATATTTAAAAGGGAGTTAGTTAAGAATTTGCAACTTTATATTGTGGAAAACAGCCACTATAAATTAATTATGTAAAAGACCGACCATAACACGTATTACGGGTTACTTTTTGCTAAGTTAACTTCATTGTAATCTTAATGGTTCATGTTATAAAAATTATTTCAAGGATTTAGTTAATACTTTCGTCAAATAAAGTATGGTGAAGTGTTATTATTTTGTGTCAGTAAGTAAAAACGTATTGAACGTGTTGAACTTAGGAAGGTCGATGAAAATGATTCTGCCTTACACTGTCAGTTGTAAATTACTCAAATAATGTTAGGTAGTAATTAGTAAATTACTTAACCTCCTCATACTATTTGTGTTAATTATATAGATGGATTAACTTTTTTAAGCTGAAGAAGTTTTTCTAAAAGGGTATTAGTTAAGGTTTTGGAACATTAAATTGTGGAAAAAAGCCACTATAAACTTATTAATTAAGTCTTAGTTAAGGTTTTGCAACATTAAATTGTAGAAAACAGCCACTATAAACTACAGACCGACCAAAACCCGTATTACAGGTTGCTTTTTGCTAGCACTATTATAATCTCCTCTAAATAAGCCATCAACAAAGCTGTAAGAAGTTGCAAAACACTGCTGCAAAGTACTAAAAAAACATAATAACCAAATGCATAAACTACATTATGATGCAGCCGATTTCACATTAGCAAATTATTAAACAGAATAAAAACTGTGGCAAGAGGCATTAGAATAATCGGAATAATTATCGTTGAAAGATTAAAAAGAAATCTTGCAGTATTTTAATCGCACATTCGCGTAAGAACATTAGAATATATAACCTTATAATTATATAAAAATTAAATTATATAATCATTTTTTTATTTTTTTATGATAAACTGCTTAAAAAAAATCTAACATTGCTGATAATGAATAAAGATTAAGAAACAAGTTTAGAAATTGTCGGGTGTGGATTAGACTTGACACGACCCGTACCGTACCGTCAATTCTGGTAAGTATATTTATCTGATTATAAGAAAAAAGTGAAATGTAACAATAAATTAATCTTATGCTACTTTTCTTACTTTTAGTGGTTACCTTTAGCTCGATTCCAAGATACCCAGACTGGTATAAATATATATAAGACTTATTAAAAATTTAACATATGCAGTAAATTGCTTTTTTATGAACTTTTGTTTACATTTTTAGTGGTTGCTTCATCATCAAACATACTTAAGGTAACCTATTGTCATATTTCAAAGTGTTTGGTTTTTTAAAATGTTTAAATTTCAAAAAATTTGAGGTAGTTACTTGTGTTTATATTATACGTTTATTTGTTATAGAACTTTTTTTAAATAGTTAAAATTACACCTATGTTTAAAATATTTTTATGCTCCTTTTCTAAATCTATTATAACTTTTTTATTTTATCTGTTGATGTAACAGCTTCAGCAGGCAACAGTGGTGAGCGTATACATTGTTACTTGCAAAAGTAGCTAAAATAATATTTTTTCAAGACTATTTTTAATTTTTATTTTAAAACAAAAACTTGTATTATGCTTTCAGAACTAACACATGAGCGCTATATGGAATATAGGAGGCAGCACCCGGGCTCCAACTCACATTATTCTTATCTAGTGTGGGTGGAGTATGGAGGTCACGATCGGCAACATTATTACTGGAATCGTGATTCTCCATACCCGGGTGCCGAGTGCTGGCTACAGAAGTAGAAGACGAGATGGCCGTGGAAAACGGGGAAATGTGTTTCATTACAATGTCTATAATTAGTGAAAATTCCTTGCAAATGGTAGCATTTGTTACACTGAAAGTTATTTACAGGGTTCTAATTACACCTGTTATAGACAATGTAATGTTTTTTTTTTAATTGTTTTTACTAAAATAATTTTAAAATTTTAAAATAATTTTGTTTTATTTATATTTGCTTCAATGGCTTTTTACAACAAAGTTTAAAAGTTTTTTATTTATTTACCCGCGGCTCAGTAGTTTTTATAATAATTTTAATTGATGCTGGTTTCAAACCACTAATACTAACACAAAACAATGTTCCAAATGTACACAAAACAATGTTCCAAAATGTAATAGAGTAAATTCATGTAATAGAGTTGACAAAACAATGTAATAGAGTATATTCATTACTGTCATCAGAAATGTATATACTATTATTTCTTCTTGTATAATTTTTTCTATAGATTTTTTTAATACTAAACTAATATATCTCATGATTATAACTTAATATGGAAATCTTTTGACTTGCAAAATTTGTATCACAGTTGGTTTAAGTGGCAAACAGGTACCGTTTTGTAAGTGTCTGAGTGAGTGGTAAGGATTAATAAACTTTTTTTTAGTGTTATACATATTTAAACATCAACTTTAATTTTTATTTTATTTTTTTGGTTTCTTTTACATTCTTAAATTCATTAGGAAACTCATCAGTTGCAACTAATTGATGCTTTAATGGGTCGACACGTATTTAAAGGATAATTTAAAAAACATTTAATTAGTAATTATACGTTGTAACACGAATATTGGGTGCCTGAATGAACACGTTTTGTTTCTCTTTACTAGCAATGATGAGTTGTTTACCAAAGCAGAAGCAAAAGTCAATGACCATTTTAACTTGAATATTTGCTCCAGTTATATTAAAAAAGTAGTGTCCATAGCCAAAAACTGGTCTAAACATTTTTTAAGGAAATATGACAGTTGAGGTTGCATTTTGTAATGAGCCCTTTATAAACCATGCACCAATGATTGCAATTATATCACAGTTTACCTTAAGTAGCACTAATTACACACTATAACATTCTTCTGTTTTGTCATCAGAACACACCAGTGTCACATCTCTGATAAGTAATGAACTTTCATGTTCTGGTGGCCATGAAGCAAATTTAACAACTAAGCAGACTAAGAAGAAAAAATTATTTACCTACTTGTCTCATTTGTTTTCTAGATTACCAATTTTTTCCATAGCAAATCGTAAGAAGATAGCTTCAAAGAAAGCAAAATTATCCAGCCTGCCATATAATTTAAAAGTTCTAAGGCAAAGTGTTAAAAGAAAAGAAGATATTATAAAAGCTTTAAGAGCTTAGGTTAGAGATTTGAACATAATAGCCAAACATATTATTACAGCCGGCAAATTCGCTATCTTATTGCATTAAAAAGCAATAGAAATTTGAGAGAGAAAAAGTTTAGAAAATTAGCTCTCAGACATAATGCTGCGATTAGAAAAAAAACCGGATAATACTAGCTTAGATGATAGTTTCACCCAAATTGACGAGGACAAGATAAGTATTACAAATACAACTGATTGTAAAAGCTATCCATTATCCTACTCATTTAGCACATAGAATACGAATAAAAACACGACTACAACATATTAAATTTAGAGCTGATATTTCTAAAAATTCAATAAAAAAGAAAAAAGAAAGTTAGAGCAACAATTAACATTATTAACTATCAGTGAAATTCAAAATTTGTTTAAAAACTTATCTACTAAGCAAATTGATAATTTAAATGATGTTTTTGCGTGGAAGAAAAGTTAGGAGAAATCTTCGCCATGAATGGTATGATTCCGATACAGCAATGACAGTCTTGTATAATGGCAAAGTGGAAAAACTTAAAAAAACACAAAAAGGCATTATATACACTACTTCTTACTGGATTAGAGAAGAAAATAATACTAAAGCAGTTGATTATAATATGAAAAATTCCAGCTAGATGCTGACATTGTATCCGGTGAGTTGATATTTTCCTAATGTAAATATGTTGTATTTATATTTTTATAATTAGAAATTCATTTTATTATCTTACCACTTTATTTTACTTTTTTTTGACTGACTCTCTTTCTATATATATGTATATGTATATGTGTATATATATATATGTGTATATATATATATATATATATATATATATATATATATATATATATATATATATAGTTATATATATAGTTACATATATAGTTATATATATATATATATATATATATATATATATATATATATATATATAAATATATATATATATATATATATATATATATATATATATATATATATATATATATATATTTATATATATATATATATATATATATATATATATATATATATATATATATATATATATATATATATATATATATATATATATATATAAGTTATATAATATATATAAAAGTACAAATCCGTTCTAACTCAAATCGCAGACCTGGAAAAATGTTTACGCATGCGTATTTTCTGTGTAATTTAAAACCATATTAAAACATAAAAATAGCCTCGTGCGCCAGTTCAAAGCCTAATGTAAGGCTTATTATTTCTCTATAGCTTATGTAAACAGATTAATACATATATTAAGTTATAATTAAATATATATAGTTTATCATAATATTAGATATTGTTATGTACTTATATAAAACAAATAAAGCTTTTGTTGTTTGTTGTTGTTAGGAATTATCATTCATCGATTAATTAATCAACATTTAATAAAATGTCATCATCTGGTAAGAAAATCTAAATCTGCTGCTGTTTTGTTTTTCAATCAATCATTTATTTGAATTTAAATGTTAATGCAAACTTAGAATTAACAAACTTGTTCGACATATATGTTTGTATGAAAATAAGTAAAAGCATAAAAGTTAATAACTCACAGAATTTTTATATAAAAACTCTGTGAGTTATCATGACTTTTGCTTTTACTTATTTTCATACAAATAATAATATACATATCTAAAATACTATATAATTATATAGTATTTTAGATATATATATTATTATTTGTTTATAAAATAATTAATAACAATATTAGCGTTAATAAGAGCTTAATAGTAGTAACAATAACACAAAAAATAATTAAAAAAAAAACAATACTAATAAAACAACTAAAATGACACCTATAGGCTATAGGTATCATGTTTATTAGTATTGTTTTTTTTAATTATTTTTGTGTTATAGTTACTACTAATAAGCTCTTATTAGCGCTAATATTATTATTAATTATTTTATATTACAAATAATAATAGAGTATAGCAATAACAACTATAGTAAGATATGCATAGCAATATAAATTAACTAACTACAGTATAACTGCTAATATATAACTATAGTATAGTATAACTAATAATAACAAAAATGATAGTATAACTAATATAATATATTAAAAGAATTGTATAACTAATAACTATCTATAGTATAGCAATGACAAAAACATGAGCAAAAACAACAATAGGAATACTAATTAAGCATTAGACAATAATAACTTAAGTTTTACAAGTACGAAAGATAAGATAAAGATGATATAAAATCATTTGAATAGGTTTTTCAAGAAATTCAAATTTTGATTCATTTTTAGAGGAAGAACAACTTCGATCTTCTAGATCAAAATCATCCAGATCAAGATCATCCAGGAGATCAAGTATATTTAAAAAAAAAAACATGTATATGTAAAGAGAGAGATAAATTATTTTTTTCTAATTATAGTATATATTACGTTATACTTTTATACTATTTGTTTTTAGAAGAAGAACCCAGACGTTCTAAAAATAAAAAATAAAAAAAAAGTATAACACTTTAATTTTATATATCCAAAAGGGATATATTAGTTAATAATAATTGATATTGTTGATAATACTTTATAATTTAGAAGTGTGTTTATGTATTATTAATTTTCAGTAGGAGGAAGGATGGACTGACTAAAAGTTTTACGCTTGCCTAATATATTTTATATATATATATATATATTTTATATATAGATATATATATATATATATATATATATATATATATATATATATATATATATATATATATATATATATATATATATATATATATATAATATTTATTAAGAAGTAGAACAAAATATATTTAATTATAATCTTTTTTTTATTGTTATGTTGAATTATTAAACAGTTTTAGATGGAATAATCAAATTTTTATTTATCTATTTGTAGATAGAGAAAAAATGTTGGAAAGTATTGGTGAGCTTTTTTGTTTTGATAGTTTATATTTTATACATGTTACACTTTTTTTTTGTATTGCTCAATTAAATAAATTTTTATAAATTTTTAATAACTGCATATAAATATTGTCCATTCATTTCTATATGTATATGAAGTGCTTGTGCGTTCTGATGGAATATGAAATTCTGAAGGAGACAGTTAGTTCAAATTTCATAATAATAAAAATAATCATAAAAAGTACGTGTTACGACTATTAAACAGTTTGACTGTTGACTAAATCGACAATTATGTTTTCTACATTTTCAAAATTCACTAAATTGACTAACACTTTTTTGAAATTGACTAAATCAATTTAGTCGAAATATGTGAATAAACTATTTAAAATAAATGCAATTTAAATTAATCGAGTAATTTAGGGCTGAGTACCACATTTTTAGGACTAGAGCTGTAAATATTGGGGGTTTGATTATCACTTAAAAATACCCAGCGGGAGAGAAACTTTTTTTGGGTGTCTGCAGGGCTGAAGATCCCCAGTCACACTGGTATACGGTCACAAGTTTGGGGGACAGACAGGTTCCCCAAACAGGCGGTTAATTTTGTTAGATGTTATGGTTAATTAGAAAAATAAAAAGCATTAACATTACTTACCATTAACTTATGGGGAAATTAGTTCTAGTTACTAGACATAGCCATCAAAAGGTGTTAATGAAATAACTTTCTATATTTATTAAAATTTATATGCAGTTATTATTATTGGACAATATTTATATGCAGTTATTAACAACTTATAAGATTTAATTAGTTGAGCAATACAGAAACAATAGTGACATGTATAAAATATAAATCTAATACTATCTACATAGAGACTTGTTGTTTAAGTTGTAATTTTGTCTTTTCTTTAGTTGCACAACAAACAGAAATATGTATGTTTATTTTTTAAGTAATTTTTATTTATAATCAATATTTGTTTGAGATGTTAAACGACTATGTAAAACTCAAAAAGTCAAAGTATATATATATTTTTTCCTTTGTCTTTTTGTAACTATTACGATTTGTTTTTTTAGTGGAACAGCAAAGAGAGATGTGTAGGGATTTATTTTCAGTTATGTTTAAATTATTTTAGATATATACTTTAATTTATTATAGATTACATCACTGATTATTTATGTTTTATATGTATATTTTTTATAACTTATTTAGTAAAACGTGTTGGGCAAATAGAAGATAAGGCAGGTATATGTTCAACCTATTTAAATTATAAAAAAAAGCTATCTACAATCTTCTTAATACGGAGGTCACTTTTATCATTTTTTAAAAAATTTTATTGAGGGTTTTTGGTTTTTGTCAATATAATGGTAATATATGTTTTGATACTGATATATATGTTATATATATAGTTTCTATATATATAACATATATATCAGTATCTGGTAGGTTTCATAATTTTTTAGCCTACCAGCTACTGATATATAACATATATATCAGTAGCTGGTAGGTTTCATAATTTTTATAGTTTCTATAAAAATTATGAAACCTACCAGCTGAAAGCTTAATTAAGAGAATAGTAAGGGAAAATATGTTTTAGATTTTTCTGGATATTTTACATAAACTATATTTTCTGGATTTTTAAAAAATGACCTGGATAATCACTGATATATATATATATACATATATCAGGGTGTTACCTAGCCCAATGGAACCACGTTCCATTGGGCTAGGTAAGACCCTTTAAATCCAAATAGGTTTAAAGTTCCCAAAATTCAATGACCTTTTTTTTGTAAGAGTTTTTTTTTAGCGTTTCTGTAGATATAAATATATATAAATATATATATATATATATATATATATATATATATTATATATATATATATATATAAATATATATATATATATATATATATATATATATATATATATATAGTATATATATATATATATATATATATATATATATATATATATATATATATATATATATATATATATATATATATATATATATATATATATATATATATGTATATATATATATATATATATATATATATATATATATATATATATATATATATATATATATATATATATATATATATATATATGTATGTGTGTGTGTGTATATGTATATATTTACATATTATATACAAATAATTTATATATATACATACATGTTGTTTGTTCTAACCTTTACTATCACAAGTGTCTTTTATAGTTTTTCAAAAAATTCTGCAATGGAACCTTACGAATAAAAAATTTGCAAAAAAGAGGTTTTAGGATATGCATATTTGCTAAGACGAATGTGTGAAAATTGTCACAATGAAAGACTTTTTGAACGAGTAATGAAATTAGAAAGGGAGAAATTATTTAAATCACTAGAAAAACCAACTGATATAAAAAGGTATTTATCCAAAAAGCTGATTAAGCTTAGCAAAAGTGGTAAATATGTTTCTAAGGAGGAGTTGCTGTCAACTCCAGAAAAAAGTTCGGATGATGACGAAGGTACAGATCCAGACTTTGTTCCTGGTACTCCTAAAGCTCTATCTGGTTTACAGAATAATAAAAAGTCCATTCTTCCTCCCTCTAACCCTGCACCTGTGATACCCTGCTCTCCAAAACAATCCGAGTCTGACCTTTCTAACCCTGACACCTTACCGTCCAATAATGTACCTGACATACCCAGCACTCCAAAGCGTAACAGTGAGAAACCTTTATTTAACATCCTCCCTAAGCGTAACATATACAAAAAATCAAAAACTTCAAGAGCAACTGACGTTTCATTGTCAAAACAGCCTGAGATTAGCGAGCCAGTTGAGGAAGTGCTATACCTCCAGGATAAAATAAGAGACCATCAAAACTTTGAACGGCATTTTTCTGGCGATTCACATTATTTTCCTGGAATTAGTCATTCTGCCTCGTTTTCTGAGGACATTGATCCAGAGATTTACCTCTCTTGTAGTAGGTATTTGGAATATAGAAAAAAAAAATTATCGAGGATCTCAAAGAGCTCTTTGGAAACAGTACCAGAGTATGCTTTTTATAACATTATTAATCAAAAGGTACATATATAAAAGTAAAAACGCACCCTGACGGTTTTTTTGTTTAGTGGAAAAAACTCTTCCACTATTATTTTCATGTTCAACAATTTTTATGTTAGAGCATAAAACACTCAGTTGATTTATCTTATAACTAAACTGAGTGTTTTATGCTCTAACATGAAAATTGACAAAAAACCTAGATGGTGCATTCTTACTTTGAGGTGACGATTTAAAGTATTTTAAAAGATCCTTTTTTTTAGGTGGTTGTTTATAAACGAAATAACGGCAGGGTTGAGTACAAAATCAAATGCCCAGAGCCAAATTGCTCTTCTTTTACAACGAAGTTTTCGAGACACTTGCAGGAAAAGCATCAGTATAGTACTGAGTTGTCAAACTTTTATCAGTCTTTTTATATAAGATATTTAAGTTTAAAACGCGTGTTTTAAAAAACACCAACAAACCATATTCTTGCAGCCATTGCATGCTGTGGTTTGATAGGCTAGACAAGCATCTAATCAATGAGCACCATTATATTAATGGAAGGTAAGTTACTGCATATTTTATTAATTACTCTTTTTTTAATAACATTCGCTGTAGTAAAAACAATGTTATTTATTTTTATAGTGATTCATTCAAAGAAAAGATGAAGTCAATGAAACAAAAATCATCGGCGTTTCTTTTGAAACAGAACAAAAATTTTTTGCGGTAAATTGTTTATTTTACATTTAAACTTAATCGTAATCAGATAAGGAAATTTTTGATAATAATATAACTGTGTACCTATGTTACTTAAATCCAAATTCAGTACCAACAGATTCAGATTAAGGTGATGATGTTTTTAAGTCAGATGTTAATAAAAACAAAGAATATTTACATTTTAAAGGTCATTACATTTTTAAGAAATAGTTATATACATGAATTCAAATAAATTTTTATTCCACTAATTTGTATTTACACATTGACAATAAAACAAAAATAAAACTTTAGAGGTACCTACTAATTTTACGGTGAAGGAGCCCTTAGCTGGTCCAAGTGGCAATGTCAAAAAAAAAGTTATAACCCTGACTCACCTCCAAGAATCTTTAAAAAATGTTTATGGTAAGAAAACTTTATGTTTTAAATGCACATAATCTTTTTTTGTTTATTGATAATATATATATAAAAGTTTTTTTAAGATTATTCTTCGTCGGATGACGATAAACCTAATAAGGTCCTTGAAAAATTTAAAAACCCTGAGAAGTCTTAAAATCAATCGTGTTCCTTTCGAGGTGAGAAACGTATAGTTAATTAGTTTTTGTCAATATTTTTACTTTATCTTTATATAAATTTGTTAGTAATAAGTAGAACTTTTTTAGTCAAATTTGTTTGACGTTATCTTCCTCAATCATTGCAGGCAAAGAGCCAATGAATTTGCTTGGAGTTAAAAGTAACAAAAGCATATTGCTCCATAAAACCGACCTCACCTCTTTTGAAAAAAAAAGGTATAAAATTACCAACTTTCCTTCTTTTGAATGATTTCGAACGTTGGTTGCTTAAAATAAAGCATCAAAATAAAGACAACGCTCAAAACCATTCAAACCACGTTAACAAAATATGGGCTACATTGGATCCACTCCAACGATGTTTGCTAAAAAACTTATTGGTGGATCCCAATTTGTTGTCAGATTTTTATGCTTCACCTTTAATTGAGATTATTAAAAAACAACAAAAATTATCAGCGGACCAGCAAGAACCCCATATTCAGCCAAGAACAATCATGGCAAAACTAGGTTCATTAAAAATGTTTTTAGAGTTTCTCCAATCAAGGTTAATTTTCGCAGGTATGACGCCAATTGATATAGAAAATTTAAAGCTGCGCATTAAAGAAATAAATAGCTCTTTGAGACCTTATGTGTCTCAACGAGAACAAGATCTGAAAGGCTTTAAGAACCTTAATGTGATTACAAAAGAAATATTCAGTGTCTACTATAACAGTAAGCACGTTGTCAACATTCAAAAACTATTAGGTTCTGCTTCTGTTAAGCCAACAATTTCGGAAGCAATAGACATTAGAGACTATTTGATGATAAATATTTGCTTCTGGAATGCGACTAGGTCGTCAAATTTAATGAATATCTGCTTAGGCGATATTACAAACGCCTACCAAAACGAAGAGTTCCCCGATGTCTATTGTATTAACTCGGACAGATATAAAACGTCCATGATTTATAGAACTAAAATCATGGTCGTAGATGATGTTTTGTTGGACAATATAAATGTGTATATTGAGACCTATCTACCGTTGTTAATGGGAAAAAAACCTATTTCTCCAAGTTCATTTATTTTCGTAACTAAATCTAGTGAAAGAATCACTCAGTCAGCAATTGCAAACGGAATGACTGTCAGTTTTAAAAAAGCAGGTCTTTTTTCATCATCGAAAGAGCACAAACGAGTCTGCCCTACAAGAATAAGAATATCGATTGCGACAGAGATTGCTTCTGAGGGTGACAATGGGTTAGAGGAGCTGGCGACAGTAAGTTACTATAAGCATTATAAAACCTTTGAATAAAGTGTATTACTTTTATGACTTTATTTGTTTGGAAAGTTTAACAATTAAATTATTTTATTTAACCAGTAATTTGTTTTTAGGTTTACATGAAAAACAATCCTAACACCACAAAAAAGTTTTACATTGCTAACTTTGTAAATCGCAAAGCAGCGTCAATAAGTATTAAAGTGGGAACCCACTTTGATCTTTTTAGAAAAACAAAGCCTAAACCGGTATCAGTAGAGGGATTGAAAAAGTGGATGAAGGTTAATTCGAATAGAATTAAAGAGCAATTTAATGTCAATTATGTTGATGAGGAGATAGATCATTACTTAAACAAAAACGGAGGTGAAGTTGTGTCGGAGGATGGTAAGTGTTTTATTGATGCAGATCTAAAATTTGATAAGATTTCTTTAAGTATTTTAAATAAATATTTTAATTTTAGATGTGATAGTTCCAAAAAGTAAACCCAAATATGTTGAAAGGCCAGAAAAGAATAGTAAGTCAATTGGCAATTTTAAATCTTGTGGTATAACTTATTATTTTTGGATGAGTGTAAAAAAGTATAATATATATGAATAAATACTTAATGTGAATGGTTTAAATATAATTAAACGTTGAAAAGTATTTTATGAAGAAGCAATATTAAAAAAAAGACCTGAGCCAAATGGTAACTTAATTACATAGATCATACTCAACGTTATAGTAAAACTTTTAGAATATTCTGAATTTTATACATGTTTAGTTTTGGAAAAAGATCAGAATGTTGATGTGGATTTTTCAGTTACAAAATCATTAGAAAAAAAAGGTAAGTTCAACTTGACATAACATTAAAAACATTTACGATATAATGATTAACTAGTTAACAACTTTATGCACGATTAGTAAATAGGAATGAAAGAATCCGTTGATTTAAATGAATCTGTTGTTAGTGAAGATGAAAGTGGTCAGGGTTTGAGTAACATAGAAAGTAAGTAAATTTTAAGTGTTTTGTTAAATATTCATGTTATACCCAAAACTTTTATGTGGTTTATATTGCAAATTCAATTTAGAAAATGATGTCAAAGATGATGAAAGTGTAAGTGTGTGTGTAATAGGAATGAAAGAATCCGTTGATTTAAATGAATCTGTTGTTAGTGAAGATGAAAGTGGTCAGGGTTTGAGTAACATAGAAAGTAAGTAAATTTTAAGTGTTTTGTTAAATATTCATGTTATACCCAAAACTTTTATGTGGTTTATATTGCAAATTCAATTTAGAAAATGATGTCAAAGATGATGAAAGTGTAAGTGTGTGTGTAACAGATATGTCTGAAGGTAAGTAAAATTTCTAATTTTTTTCAGATATTGTTATTATGTAAACAGTAAGGTTTTATCACTAATTTTATTAGGCCTAAGTGCATATTATTATTAACATTATTATTTACAGAAAATGGTGAGAACGCCATAATGAGAACGTCTTTACTTGAACGCCAAGTCTTGCATACGAAAAAACTGAACAATCCAAAGTTTCCAGTTTTCATTCAAAAAATAATTCCAGGTAACAAAAGAATTTGATTATATATTGTGTTAAAACAATTATTTTACATACAGAATATAATACATCAGATTTTAATAATTACTCTTTTTAATAGCACGAAAACCAGAAGAAAATATGTACATAAAAAATCAATCAGAAATGTTGATAGAAATTTTAAAAGATTCCAGTAGTAAATCGATGAAAGGTAATAAAACAGATATAAACTTCAAATAACCTTGCATTTATCTATGTTACAGATTATTGAAAAAAGTTTTTTTCAATAATCTGTAAACCCTGATGGAATTAGGTAGCGACCAAGAGGTGGTAAAACAATATAAGAAAAGGAGATTGATAGGTATAGCTTTTCTATTCATATATATTTATATATAAAATTATTCATAATTGTATAAACATTTTTTTACTTTTATAGATAGTGATAGTGAAGATGAAGAAGGTATTAGAATAAAGAAGAAAAGAAAAGGTTCAGGTATTACATTTATATATATGCATGTATATATATACATGTATATATAAATATATATATATATATATATATATATATATATATATATATATATACATTATATATATTATATATATATATATATATATATATATATATATATATATATATATATATATATATATATATATATATATATATATATATATTATATGTATATATATAAATATATATATATATTTTATATATATATATATACACATATATAATATATATATATATATATATATATATATATATATATATATATATATATATATATATATTTATATATATATGTATATATATATATATATATATATATATATATATATATATATATATATATATATATATATATATATATATATGCGCCTACGTTAAAGTTTTACTTTTTACACTTAAAAATGTAGATTGTGGAAATGATTCAAGAGTTGAACGCCTCGATGAAAGACAGGAGATGGTTTTAAAAGGTAAATTATAATTTTTAAAAATTTCTGAAGAATATTTAAACCATTACTTAAAATATTTAATTTTATAGAGTATGATCAAAAAAAGAGATCGGACTGGTATGTCACAAGATCGACGAAGTATAGAAGAAGTGTTTATTTAGCGATTGCTCTTATTGGAAAAAGAATGATAATATCAACAAATCCAATAAACTCCAAGGATTGGAAAATTTGTTTTCAGGAGAACGGAGAAAAATAAACCTTATCAACCTATGCGAAACGATGATTTGGGATGAAATGCGGACGGTTCTTCGCAACATGCAAAAAAAGTATCAAAAAGAAGAGTGCCACAAAGATTTCGCGAGTTTTAATGACGAGGGCACCGTCATGTGTAGACTTTTGTTGTAAAAGTGCATCATTTCTTGTATATTTAAAGATTTCTTATATATGCTTAAAGATTTCTTATATATTTCTTAAATAAAGTATTTGTTTTTGATACTTATTGTCTTTTTTTAAGTTAACCCCCTTATCCGTTTTTACAATCCAAAATTAGATCTTAAAATGGATTTTTTCATTGATAGATCAATCAATATTACCATCGATATGCTAATTAAAGGTCTATGTTATGAATAAACGTATAGGTGCTGTATAGTTCGTCCTTAAATAGCTAAAAACTGCTAAAAAACAAATTATAAACACTAACCCGATTAAAACCAAAAACAGGGTTATGGCGGAATATATTTGGGTTAGTGTCGATGCGGATTTTTTTAAACCCCCTATAAACCAAGACGAACGATACAGCAGCCGTTACATGTCATACATCATTTCGATAGAAAATTTAACGGTGAGTATAACAACGCAACCAGTGTTTACGGCTGCCGTATTGTTTGTTTTCATTTTACAAAAATACCATAAAAAACAAGTTTTATGACAAAAAAACGTCTTTTAAGAGACAAGGTATATAGCAGCAGTCACATATTATACCTCATTTCAATAGAAAATTTAATGGTGAGTTTAACAGTGCAAACACTTTAAACAGCTGCTGTATATTTCGTCCTTAAACATTTAAAACTGCAAAATAACAAAACCTTAATCACTAACCCGTTTAAAACAAAAAACAGGATTTTGGCGGAATATATTAGGGATAGTGTCGACGCGGAATTTATACAAACCCGTATAAACCAAGACAAATTTAGCAGCAGCCGTCACATGTGATACATATATTTGATAGAGAATAAAACGGTGAGTATAAGAACGCAAAAATTTTTTACTGCTGCCGTGCCGTTCGTCGGCAATTTGCAAAAAACGATGTAACCGGACAAAATTATTGGACGAAAAATTATTGTTTAAAGACAAACTATACATCAGCCGTCACATATCATACATCAATCCGATAGGGAATTATACGGCAAGTCTAACGATGGTATTACATTCAACGGCTGCCGTAAACCTTGTCTCTAAACAGGTAAAAACTGCTGAAAAAACAGGGAAAGAGCTAATTGAAAAACGCGATTTATAGACAAACTATGCGACAAGCGTCAAAACAGTTTGCGTCGTTGAACTCGCAGTTAAATTCTCTATCAAAATGATGTATACCATATGGCAATCTCAAAGATCAATTTTTGACCCAATTTTCCTGATGGTACATCAGGGAAAAAGTCAATTTTTGAAATGCTTTATATTATACATCATTTCGATAGATAATACAATGCTGAGATCAATGCCGCAAACAGAATTTGATAAAACTATATAGTTTGTCTCTAATCTGCAAAAAACTGACGCAAAAATTTGAGGGGCGGCAACAGAAAAACGTCAATTAGAGACAAACCATACAGCAGCCGTCACATGTGATACATCCATTCAATAGACTATCAAACGGTTAGTATATAATTGCAAACAGATTTGACGGCTGCCGTGTTGTTCGTCGGTAAATTGCAAAAAACTACGTCAAACAACAACTCCCAATGACCGAAAAACGTTGTTTAGAGACAAACTATACGTCAGCCGTCAAATATCATACGTCAGTTCGATAGAGAATCAAACGGAGAGTCTAACGATGGTATCACATTCAACGGGTGCCGTATACCTTGTCTCTAAACGGGTAAAACCTGTTAAAAAAACAGAGGGGGACCTGATCGAAAAACGCGATTTATAGACTAACTATGCGACAAGCGTCAAAACAGTTTGCGCCGTTAAACTCGCAGTTAAATTCTCTATCAAAATGATGTATACCATATGGCAATCTCAAAGATCAATTTTTGACCCAATTTCCCTGATGGTACATCAGGGAAAAAGTCAATTTTTGTATTTTTTGTAAAATTTGTATAAAATTCCTTTTTTTTTTTTTTTTTTTTTTTTGTATATATATGTTTGTGTGTGTGTGTGTGTGTGTGTGTGTGTGAAAATTCGAAAAAGAAGAATCAGGAGATTTGATCGTTAAAAGTGGCTGGCTACCCTGAATAATTTAAATGTCATAGTTGTATTAAATTGAACTCAATAACTTTTCTTTGAACTTTTCAATAAATGTTTAATAAATTTATTTACAATTTCATTATTAAATAAATTTCAATCAATGCTAAATAAATTTATTGTTTGCTTATAACTAATTGCATTGTTTAGCTGCGCTAACTAATCCACCACCACTACCAGAACCTGTGCCAACTAATGCACCGGCTTCAGGTAAGAATTATTTGTTGTAAAAAAAATTTAAAATGGCATAATTTTTCAATATATTTATTACAATATAAGTTTCAATATAAAAGTGTTCAAATGAAATTGTTTAAGTTTTTGATAAATATAGATTGTAAAGAGTTTTCATATTCTCCAAAAATAGATTTTTTACTTTAAAATAAATTCCACATTTATTTTTTAGCTTTAATGTCCGCTGCAACCGGTAAAAGCATCATTTTTAAATATATTTTTATATTAATAATATATTTCATACATAGTTTTAATTATTCCTTTTATAAATTTTAACATATGTTATAATTACTTCTTTTCTTTAAGATACCTCGTACGAAGCTTACAGGGTGTATCGGAGACGAAATCGTGGGCCCACTAGCCCCAATTCATATAGGAGGTGGGCCGAAAATGGGGGTGCAGACGACCCCTCCTTCGTTTAGCAGGGTTATGGAAGGGGTAGGGGTAGGTGAGGGGGCAATAAACATTTTAATTTTATTTATAAATAGTTTTTGTATTGTACTTTTTTGTTATTTCTATTGTTTGAGTTTTTGCTTTTTTTGTTTTACAGACATATAAATAACATATTTAACTTTATTTGCTTTTATTTGAATTTCCCTTAACTTTCCAATTGTATGTTTCAATTTATACATTCACTAAAATTTAAATACTATTGATGTAGTTTCATCAATAGTATTTAAATTTTAGACAGCAAAAGTTTAGCTTGAAAAAACTACATTATCAATTTCATCAGTTATTATTACATATATATCTTTATCCGGATATTTTTTAAGGCTTTCAATCCGGTTATTTATAAAGTACATACATACAAGTTAAAGTATTTATTCATGTTATGCATATTTATGCTCATGCATATTTCGGCATATATTTTGGATGCGTACTAAAAAATCAAATTTCAACGTTGAAAGTTGAAAATTTTAAATAGTTTTTTCTTCTTTAACATTAGGGAAACAATAGTCTTTCATTATCTAAAAAAATATCTGTTATATATATAATATATATCATTTATATCAAAATACATATATCAAAAATATCTATTATATATATAATACATAATATGCATTCAATGTATAATTCTGATAAATCTTTGAATTTGCTAAATTTAGGTAAATTCGGATTTTCTTCATATTAAGTCTCAACATATTTATCTATCCATATAGATAAATATTAAATTACATAATGGAACTAGAATTAGACGGGCTTTTAAAGAGTGATTTTAAAATTAAAAATATATGGTTTGTGGTAATTGTTTATTTTTACTAATGAGATATAATTTCAATTTGAAGATATATGTTTTTCAACGCATATATAAAAAATCCGAAATGAAATAAATGATTTTTAGAAAATATATAGCATTTCAAATTTTAAACACAGAAAGAAAGAAAATATTAAAAAAATAAATTTTAGACGAGATTTAGGGTCCACGGACCCTAAATATGTACTACGCGCTGCGATAAACAGCTAATAAACCAATAATGGTATGATCATGAAATTTTTACAGCTTTTGAATAATAAATGATTACACTTACCCTGCCAAAATAGAATAATTTCATAAAATATTTATGATTTTGTAAGGAAACCGGTTTAAGGGGTAAAAAAAGACCCGAAAACGCTTTGAATCGACACTAAGTATTTGGAACCGATAAACTGACATAAATTATTTTGGTAAGTTAAGTGTATATTAGGGTGGAGTGATTTTCATACTTTTTAGGAATTTTTACCCGGGAGTAAGTTAAACAAGGTAAAATAAGAGCTTATGAAAAATTTCAGCCTCCCAAAGTAAAAAATGGCAACCTTAATTGATTTTGAAAACGTAATTGATTTTGAAAACAAGTAAAACGAAATCAAAAAATCAAATAAACTCACCAAATTTATTCTTTTATGAATTGTAATTCAAATAAACTTAAAGAAGTCTATACAATGGTATATACAGTTAAAATATTACATGCCGGACGGTTATTGATAAAACGGGCACTTGATAAAACAGCGATATAAGCGGACACTTATTAATAATACTAAATATCTTCACTAATTAACCGATATTTGCAAATTTTAAAAAAGTTTTTAAATTATCAGTGTGTGGAAAATAATAATCAAAATAAATTTATTAAAATAATTTCTTTAATAAGATATTTAAGTCCAAACAAACCCTAATCGTAAAAGTCAAACGTTTTTGGGAAATTAGAATTTAAGAATGAAATGTTTAAAAAGGCAATTTAAAAGATACATTTAAAACCGATACAGTTAAGCGACAAGTTTTGTCAGAAGAGTGCTACAATTTGGTGTGTATTGTAAGCAGACCAAATTACTCTTCAAAACAGATATAAATTACAATTGAGCCTACATATTACCATATGTAATTTGATCAAACCTATTTTTGTTGGCTTTCATGCTGACATTTATTAACAAAACGTTTGTATAGTGGAGTAAACTATAAATAATTATATGGAAAAAGTTCTTTTAAAAAAGTTATGTTTGTAAAACCATACTTGAAAGCAGTGTAGCTTCTACAGTTTTTGAATTTAATGAAGGAACAACTACAGTTTTGATTGTATTTTTAAATCTCGGCAACCATACTGGGAAGTACATGAATATAGCACCATATATTTTAACACAAATATATTTAATGCACGCAATATTTAATGTGAAATACTCGTAAGTAGTAGGTAGAAAAAAACTAGTGAACAAGGCAAATAAAAATAGCAAGTAAGGTGAAAAAACTTAGAGTTAAAGAGAAAATGTTTCTCAGACAATGAATAAGACACTGATAAAATAGAGTCCTGAATATATGGAGTTAATTAGTTTTGTATAACGTAGAGTTAGCTATATTTGTAAACATTTTTCAACGCTCGTTTTCTCTAAAGTAAGTATTCGTACTTGGTACAAAGATATCTCAAGTTCTACAAGCCCAACTGACTTGAAATTTTCACAGTATCTTCAATGCATTAGTGTCAACAAAATGTACAAAAATCAACACTTTCCTACTTGGCTAAAGGTAGTTATGAATAGTCATGTCCATTTTTTTTATCATTATTTTCAAGCAAATTATTAAAAATACCATAAAATATTGAATTATTATTTTTTCATAACTTTGGTACATTTACACCCATGCATGAATGCTACCTGCAAAATTTTATTACAATTGGATTAAGTAATATGGAGTTATCTATGTACCATTGTAGGACCTTTTTTACCTAATTATGCTAACTAATGATATTAAATTAATTTTTTTAAATTAGTTTACTTATTTTATTTATAGGGCAAAAATGTTATTAAACAAGAAAAATCTCTCTATAGTAATTTTTAAAGAAAATAGCTTGAATAGGGATCTACCACCTTAAAGAAATAAGCAAGGTTGCTTCTACATTCAAACGGCGTGTCCGATGATAATAAAGTTTCCGACAATTTTTAAAGATTATATAGAAATCTGCCAATTATATGGAGCAAATAAAAATTTCTTACATTTTTTTTCATTTACATCTTTGTGATCGCAACACCCCCTTTGTCAAAACTTTTCGTAACCTCCTATATTTACTTACATCATTTATGGATTGCGCTTAACTAGCAAAAATGCATTCAATGAAGATTTTTTTAAATGATATACTATCACCCCAAATAGTGTGTATTTTGATTGCGATGTTCCCTAGGCTATGTAAAGAAAAAAACATTCGCGACAACCACCATGCGCAAACACCACCAAGGAAAGTGTTGTTAAACTGTTATATTTCCTAAGGTATTCAAAGGCTTTTCTGCGGTGCATGTTCGTTTATACCGTAAACAGGTAGCTGGTATAAACGAACATGCTATAAACTTAACAGCGCAAATTAGTATTTTAAAAACGATTTAGTAATTTTAAAAACGATTTTTTTTTTGTATATTAATGGATTATTTTCTTTCTCCGCTTTTTGCGGAAAAAACTTAGAGTTTTACAGATCAGTCTTTGTTTTTTTGTCATAGCATTGGGACCAGGGTCAAAAATAGTCAATTAAAGATCAAGACAAATATTATTATAAATTAAACATTTATTACATTCATGAACTTGGTCGAGAAACATTGGAGTTCCTTTTTTGTCTATAAGAATGAGAGTGAAGGTGTATTACTAAACTATGATAACAGATTTATACGTAAAATATGCATCATATGGCGCCAATATTCGCTGTTAGCTAAAAATAAGATATAAAATTGTCATAGTATAAGCAGAACAATATACATTGCGACATAGTAATAGACTTTATGACTAACAGTGCAAGTCGATCATGATGTCTATATAAGTATAGTCTCAGGTGCTAAATACTCGAGAGGAGACATTGATTTTCTTCTTTTATTTTATATTTCACTATCACTAACCTTATTTATACTAGGGTAATAATTAATTTTCTCTTAGTAAAACAAATAAACTGCATCCTTAAATCTAAACTGATTCAAATTTTTAGCAAAATTTAGCTTTCGATATAGCTATATATAGATATATATCAAATCCAATTGAAATTATTACAACCACAGATATGAAATTTCGATGCAACAACCTACCCTCTATTTAATGGAACTGAAAGGAAATACAACCCCCGTTAGATTTTGTAAAATATTTTCCACTTCTTTCATTTTAAGTAATATTTACTCACCCTCTTTCATTTCTACTTCGCTATGTATTAAGCACTTGAGAGTACCACTTCAAATATATATAACATATTAAAAAAAAACTTACAAGGGCTGTTATAAAAATTTACCTATATGCATTTCTAGTAGCAACAATTGGATTGCTGGTGTCATCACCAAGCTATATGCATTTCCGATAACAACAACTGGATTGCTAATATCATGACCAAGCTATATGCATATCCAATAACAAAAATTGGATTGCTGGTATCATGACCAAGCTATATGCATTTCCAGTAACAACAATTGGATTGCTGGTATCATCACCAAGCTATATGCATTTCCAATAACAACAATTGGATAGCTGGTATCATGACCAAGCTATATGCATATCCAATAACTACAATCGGATTGCTGGTATCATCACCAAGCTATTTGCATATCCAATAACTGGTACTATTTTCAAGCTTTTTGTATTATAATAACAGCAACAGAAATGCAAGAATGGAACTATTTCATTTAATTTCAGTGGTGAAGAAGAAACATTGAATACTAAAACCCTAAACCGCATTTAAATAGTGGTTAAAATTTAAAGAATTTTAAAAATAAAAAATCTTTTTTTCACTTGTCAACTTAAAACTAAAATTTCAAAAATATAAAATGCAACAATGAAAATTTATATTAAAAAAATCTCAATATTTATGATAATACTTTTAATATTAATTACCTTTGTAACAATAACCAACTATAATTTTAACAATTTAATATGTTGGGTTACCTTAACAACTTATGACATTTATTAACAGATCAAACCTTAACTTCACGTAGTGTGCATCTGGCAATTAGAACAGTTCCATATTACATCTTCCTTTTCATAAGCACACAGTGGAATTTTTTGACACTCACGATGAAACCATTTTTTACAAAGACAGCATTGAGCCATTTGCCTGCAAAAACGAATCCATTAGATGTTATCAATGTGAAACTAGATATCAATTATATCATAATTTTTATACTTTAAAATTTATAGGGAAACAATCACAAAGGGAATTGCCATGCAAAGTTATATTGGTCACTCTAACAATATCAAAGTTAATATTGTCACTACCAATCTCAAAGTCAAATATAAATGATAACATACCTATTAAAAATGTGCTCATCTTCAAGGATCCAAAACATTCGACATGAGCAATGTAGAGGAATGTTGAAATTTTTTGCTACACATCTTCTAAACATAGAAGGAGTAATGGCAGTTGGGAAAACATCTAACTGATTGTTTAGCATACAGTTAAGAAGGTGAATCCTCATTTTACTTTGCTCAAACATAAGAGTACTTGGTGGTATTTTATTTGCTTCAAGTACCTGTCGAGCCAATGCAATAGCATAAAGACCACAATCTACACCATTTGTTTGCTGCTGAATTGGTAAAACTTTAATAACAATTTTTTTTTTGGACAGTGCAAAATAGAGCATATTTGCCTTTTTGTCTCAATACTTATTGAACCATGAAAAAGACTGTCAAAAACATATATTTCCCCAGGCTTGCAATCATATGTGGTAATGCACACCCAATGTAGATTACCATCATGCAGAATTTGCACAAATGGATCACTTGGACATATATCAAAAGACATAACCTTTCCTTTAATGGGATCGTGCAGGCCAATGTTGATGTTTAACTGAACTGACATCATTTGTTGACAAAAGTGAATGACCTTATCATTTATCATTTTTCCTTTTCCTATGTCATCCCTTTCTAAATCTCCAATCAATGAGCATTTCAGTTGCTGAATAGAGTGCAGATCCTTTTTAAGTTGGAAATTATCATTAACAATATTGGCTTCGTCAAAATCTTGGCAAATATCAGCTCTTACTTTTACTTTACATACACTACCTTCAATGTTTGATTCATTGGGTACTGTAAACATTTCACAATTTTCATCCATTACATGATTTGTTAAAATCTCGGTGATACAAGATTTATCTTTTGCTTTTAATAGCACATCGATATTTGAAGCTGCCTTGATCTTATCATGTTTTAAACCAACTCTTTTGGACACTTTCCTTCTGTGTCGAAATTTTATAGCGGTAATTTTGTATCTGACTTGACCCATGTTTCTGGTTCTTTACCTGGACGTAGGATAACCGCTTGATCATTTTTAAGAGTTTTTGCAAAGTTTGTTTTAAGTTTAGAAAGCTCATCAAATAGATTGTCTGTAGCAATTTGAGATTCACATAAATATGTCATTTTTATTATTGCATTAAGAACTTCACGACATGCTGCTGGTGTGTGCCTTGACTGTGAGAGATCATGCACTACATTTTGATCAAGGTTTGACACTTTACTATTAATACAATGAATACTATGTATTGGCTGATTATGTTCATGCGAAACAAATTCATTCAGTGGTTTTGCATCTTCAAGGCTATGCAGACTTGATGATATATTGTTCGAAACCAAATCTATAAAAATACCGCAATCTGACAATGGGTCAAGCACAAAATATGCTGATTCTCCATAAGAGGGATCAAAATCAGACCACGACATATTTTCTTTAATAAAAATGGCAAAAAAATGTTTCCACGGATATGCACTAAATAACTAAGCAGAACATGAACAATAATGCCAATTGGTTTGCACATCCAAGATTGCATTTGTAGGTTTCTCTACTATTACTCTGAAATGAAGCAACATTGTATAATCTGTCTGTTACTGCACTAACTCTGACTGAATCCATGCTTATTACTTTATCTATCAATTTCATGCAATGTTTTACTAAAGGTTGTGGACGATTTGTCAAATATGCTGGAATATTAGCCTTATATTTTCTGTAAGATGAATGTGCTCTCCTATTTTTATCAGCATAGCTAAATGAAATGAAACTGTCTAATTAGACAAGATTTAATCAAATCAAATTTAACAATACAGTAATGGCAACAGTTACATCAGCTATACATTTAATGCTATTTATTTTCTAAATAAAATCACAAGTACAATAATACAAGTGGTTGTAGCTAAATAAAATCACAAGTAACATAAAAATAACTAACTTTTCATAATTGTGAAGTAGAAACTCCTCTACTAACTATATACTAAGCATAGCTGTCAAAGAAGAATTTTTTCTTATTTCCAAAAAACTATATTTTAAAGATTGGTTTTGTCTTCCAGTGCCATTGTTAGTATTAATATTTCGCAATAAGCGTTGTCGCCAAAAAGCTAATACCCATCTCTAAATAAGAAAATTAATGCTTCAAGCAATCGAAATGAAGCTGAAATAAAATAAGGAACAATAATAAAGAAAGATTTTTTATAACATAAATACTAACCCTTTTGGTTACATAACCAAGTTCTGTTTAAATATTCAGCTAGTTTTGGGTTATTTTTCCACTCTTCAGAATCTTTTAAGGCTTTAACAGCATGTTGGCAAATTTCTTCTGTAGTTGCATGAGCAATTTTATGCAATTTTACCTTAATTGCATCTTTAGCAATACAACATCCATTAGAGGTTTTGGAAAGCCATCTCTCCCAAGCTTGCTCTCGATGAAAGTCGCATATCAAAACATTACAGCCTAAATAAAATGAGTTGGATTTTGTTTATACAGTGGTTGAGCTAACACAAAAAAGTAAACTAAACAGGATTATTAAGCAACAGTCCTCACCTGGAAAGACCGACTCTAATGACCTTATCTCTTCATTTGAGTAATCAGTTAAACAAAACTTTGGCTGAAATGTAGGGTTCCATTCTTTACTGCATAATAGTGCTTCTGTGATAGCAGATGTGGTTTCATTTTCACAAACAAAAATGGCAACAACCTGATAATCAATGTTTGTTTTAACAACCAGAAAAAAAAGTGGGAGAGCATACCTAGTTATGCGGTATGTTGCATCAAGAAAAATTAGCTCATTTCCGTATCGCAAGAGTAATCTTTTCTGCCAAACATCTTGATAGATAAATAACAATGAATCCTTAATCTCTGGATCATCAACCATGTTTACACCTTTTGGTCTAAACTTTATCATTGCTTCTTGGAAAATTATTTGCCATTCACTTATTTTATCATGCAAACATTCTTGATCTATCAAAGATCTGCGAAGTTTTCTTCTCACATTTAGCATATGATTTCGAATGGTCTTATCTATTGGAAAGTAACATTTGTTTGCGCTTTGTAGGTTATTATTGACATTAAATTCTGCTTGAACAAAAAACTCAAGATGTCGTCTCATTTCCGATACAGTGTTAACACCTTTTTTTACTAGATCAGCAACTTTTACTATAATATTTTCAGAAATGGGCTGACTGATACCTGCATTCTGAAAAAATGTAACAAAATCAACCTTATAAAAAACTTTAAGAAACAAAGCCACATAACTTTAAATTAAATAAAAATTTTTACTTACATCACCTACTGCATGACTCTTAAGAACAGAAATATCAGGCAATACTAGGATATACTTTCTGCACTTAAGTAAATTTCAGGGTCAATTAAAGCTAAACGGAGTTTTTTTGATGTTTCCTTTCTTAACCGTACTGTATTTTTAGAAACCTGTAAAAATGAGAGATAAATTGTTATAACTAGAAGATAAATTTTTAGTTATTTTTAAAGCTATCTAATTGTAGGGTAATATATTATTAACATATTAAAAAATAATTATATATATATATATATATATATATATATATATATATATATATATATATATATATATATATATATATATATACAATAAAATACCTTAAACTCTGGAAATTCAATAATTTCTTTTATATAGACCATGGCAGGACAATCAAATTTTTTGGTATCCTGCAAAATGATTCTATTTTTTTGGCAATAATGATCTGTACTCTACACATTAAAATAAATATGCACAAGTTAATTAAAATCGCATATCTGTTGTTTATGAATTAAAAATAAATATGCTCAAGAATATGATAATAATAAATATTAAAGAAACAAAAAAAATATATATATAAAAATTATAATCTTTACACTATAGTTATTTATAATCATTATAACAGAAAAGAGATTTGAAATTGTGAGTTAATTAAATAAGTTTCCAAAATTTTAGTTACACTTACAGCTTCAATATTTTTCTTTATCCTGTACTGAGCCTTTTTTTAAATATATCTGTCTTTTCCATGCTGACAGTCGAGTGTTGCTGGTGTTGACACAATGAAGGTACTCCTGTGTAGGAAAAATCTTTGTCCTCTTAAAACAACTTGTGTTCTTTCTTGAACAATTCTAAATAAATTATACTTATTAAAGTAATTTCTATGTTTTAGTAAAAAAAAAAAAACATAAGAAATTGAGTTAAACATACAGTTGCTTCAGGTAGACTGAACTTTATCTACAGCTTATTTAATGAATTTGCAAACCTTCATAGTTCTTTTCCATGCTACCTGTACAAGTTACAACATAATGCACTGTGTGCAACATTTCGTGCTCTGCAATTTTCGCACAAACATCTGCATAAGTAGCAAAAACATGCTTGGTAACAGGTACTTTAGATTCAACTGATGCCATTTGTTCTAAAATATAAAAATTTGTAATCCTATAGGAATACTCTTGCATGATACAAGTTGTGTCATAAGAGTAGGTCACCATAATCACACAAGATAATAAAATATCTTACCCACTGAATGTTTTAAATTAAAATAGCAACTATCTTCAAGAATTAATACACAAATTTGAAATAAGAACTAAAGAAACATTTTTTAAACTGTTTAACAACCTTATCATAAAGAAAAGCAATACAATAAATAACATCATTAAAATACAAACATATTCTTTTGAACGACATTATGCTATTGTTATACAAATTTTAAGAACACAAACATAAAGAAAGGCAATATAATAAATAGCACTGAATACTAGTATGTCTAATATTATTATTGTCATAATGTCGTTCAAGAGTACATTTAAAAAAAAATGCAATTATTGTTAGCTTTTAATACAAGCATGTACTTTTGAACAACATTACGCCATTGTTATACAAATTTTAAGAACACAAACATAAAGATAGACAATATAACGAATAGCACAGAATATTATTATATGTCTAATATTATTATTGTCATAATGTTGTTCAAAAGTCCATTTTTAAAAAATGCAATTAATAATAGCATTTAATACAAGCATGTACTTTTCAACGACATTATGGCATTGTGATACAAATTTTAAGAACACAAACATAAAGAAAGGCAATATAATGAATAGCACTGAATACTAGTATGTGTCTAATATTATTATTGTCATAATGTCTTTCAAAAGTACATTTAAAAAAAATGCAACTATTGTTAGCATTAACACAAGCATGTACTTTTGAACAACATTACGCCATTGTTATACAAATTTTAAAAACACAAACATAAAGAAAGACAATATAATAAATAGCACCTAATATTATTATGTATCTCATACTATTATTGTCATAATGTCGTTCAAAAGTACATTTATGTTTTAAATGCAATTATTAATAAACAAGCATGTACTTTTGAACAACATTATGTCATTCTTAAACAAATATAAGAACACAAACATAAAGAAATGCAACATAATGATTGGCACTGAATACTATTATATGTCTAATATTATTATTGTCATAATGTCGTTTAAAAGTGAATTTTTGTTTTAAATGCAATTATTAATAGCATTTAATACAAGCATCTAAGGATGTACTTTTGAACGACATTATGCCATTGTTATACAAATTTTAAGAACACAAACATAAAGAAAGGCAATATAATGAATAGCACTGAATACTATTATATGTCTAATATTATTATTGTCATAATGTCGTTCAAAAGTACATTTTTGGTTTAAATGCATTTATTAATAGCATTTAATAAAAGCATGTTCTTTTGAACGACATTTTGTATATAAATATATTTTTCTATTTAAAAACATAAAATAAAGAAAGGCAATACAACGAACATTACAGCATTTAAAACAAAAATGTATTTTTGAACGACATTACCTTTAAGCTGGCGCACGAGGCTATTTTTATGTTTTAATATGGTTTTAAATTACACGGAAAATACGCATGCGTAAATATTTTTCCAGGTCTGCAATTTGAGTTAGATCGGATTTGTACTTTTGAACGACAGGATATAGCACTAACCATATATATATAGATATATATATATATATATATATATATATATATATATATATATATATATATATATAAATATATATATATATATATATAATATATATATATATATCTATCTATCTATCTATATATATATATGTATATATATATATATATATATATATATATATATATATATATATATATATATATATTAGATATATATATAGATATAGATATATATAGATATATATATATATATATATATATATACATATATAAATATACATATATATATATATATATATATATATATATATATATATATATATATATATTTATAAATATATATATATATATATATATATATATATATATACATATATATATATATATATATATATATATATATATATATATATACATATATATATATATATATATTTATAAATATATATATATATATATATATATATATATATATACATATATATATATATATATACATATACATATATATATATATATATACATATGTATATATATATATATCTATATATATATCTATATATATATATATATAGATATATATATATATAGATATATATATAGATATATATATATATACATATGTATATATATATATATATATGTATATGTATATATATATATATATATGTATATATATATATATATATATATATATATATATATATATATATATATATATATATATATAT
>NC_061161.1:10426249-10451249 GCF_022113875.1 Hydra vulgaris | reverse complement strand
CCATATCAATCGATCTAGGATGTCCTTTCTGATGCTGAGATATTAAAAGGGCCTGTCTTCTGGAATTGTTATAAGAGTTAGCGCATCTGCATGTGCCATATCAAACACATCTTCTAGGCGATCCACAAAGTCAGCTTCTTTTTTCTTGTATCTTGGAGTCAGTCGATTTTTTTGCTTTTGATGAGCTTGTCATTCAATGTGAATGTTTTTTAGTTTCTTGATTGCATATTGTTTAGCACGTATCGGCAACCCTGCTTTCAACCAGACAGCTGTAACCTCTTGGATGGCGATCCAACTTGCTTCTCGAATAGATTTTGTTTTTGGCCTGGTGATGGTGAAGAAAATGCCCAAAATCTTGTCGGTATGATGGTAATTTTGCATTAAGGATTTCCGTTTCGTAGGAAATAATTAAATATAAACTGTAAATAAACGTGTGGTACTAATGTGATGGCCAACCACTGTAATAAGATTTGCACAAAAATTATAACTGGTTGGTAAAAAATGATCGCTGCAAAGAACCGAGTTCTTCTATGGAGTAAGCTTCTTACGTTTCAATGCGACTTTACACTTGTTTTCATAATTCTTGGTTATGAACTAGATACTTATGAAACAATGTTACTTCTTTTCATTTATCTATTAGTTTTCTTCAAAAATAATTAAAATCAATGGATTCAAAATTATACTAAAAAGCCATGATTATTGAAATAAGGTTTCTTTTTCAAAAATGCATAATTCGATTATTTGTTTAAACGTTATTAAAAAAATTATTTTTAAACGGAATAATTTCATGGTAACGAGCCAAAACATTCATACCACTTAAATGTCGTTCTTTCACTTCCGCAAATAATTTTCTTTTGCCCAGCGAGGATGCGTTGACCGGGGAACGTCCGATGGACGTTACTCGGACGACGCGTGTCCACTTGGTGGTTGCAACCGTTTTGCGAGAAAAGTCTTTATTTTCATAAATTTTGTTCCTCTGACACGAGCAGATTCTTTTAAAATTTTAGCTTTGTCTTTGCATTGTTAAAGTTTTAAAACTATTATTCTTCGACGCCTTACTTTACGTAAGTAAGTGCACGTTTAATTTCAATACCCTTTAAGCCCAGTTTTGGCAGAAAAAATGAATGAATAAAAGGTTCATTCTTCGGTTTCTTCTTACAATTCTACTCCATCTTCACATATTTCATCAATTCTTAAGTTATCTCTTCGCAATCTTTCTTTAAGGTTACGGATTTTTTCGTTATTTTTGTTTTTATTTTCAATCTTTTTATCAAAGTTCGTTGAAGTTTAAACTTTTTTCTATCTCTTCAAGCTCTTTTCTAATTTTTAATCTTAAAAGCTTTTTCAATCATATTTGTCTCAAATTCATCCAATCTTTTGATTAGTATTTTTGTATTCGCACTGACAATAGCAGCATATTCGCACTGACAATAGCAAAAGATCTTTAGAAAGTTAATTCACGCTTAATAAGGAAAAGAAATTTTGTTTATGAAAAAAGTTCTTCTGACAAATATGCTTCTTTAAATATCTTTCTCAAAACGAATAAAAGTTTTTTTGTTGGTTCCTATTATTTTTGACTGATTCTTATTATAATGACTTACTTATTTTTAATGACTTACTTTGAGTAACGAAAAAAAAATTTATTAAAGCAAAAAAATAACGAAACTATTTTACATCGCTTTAAAATAAAAAACGGGAGTTTCTAAAAAGCTCCAGAGAGGTTTGGAAAACAATTTAAAATTAATAAGCTTTTCCCCTGCCCTATTTTATTCGTCAGACGAGAGTACATTAATTTGTTATTTAAATAACTTTTATATTTAAGTTATCGTTATTAATTAAATACAATATAAAATAAGATTGTGTTACTACACTATAAAGTGTCTAACTGATGACAGACCATTAAATTTACTTGGATTGAAAACTAAATTAAAAAAATTGTAAAAGATATGGGAAAAACGAATTTTCTGATATCATGCAAAATCAAAATATTTATCATAAACTGAACCACCTATTACTGGTACTTAACTCACTTAAAATATATAAAATGTTTTAAATTTTTGTTGATTATAAATATATGGATCTTTTTTTTTTCCTTAAGGTATTCAACTTCCTACTGTGATATTCTTTAACTAATTCTAAAAAGACAGTAATTTTATCGTCTCTTTTTAACTAGATTCAATGTTACAAGAGATGTAAAAGAGATAATTACAAATGCATTTTAGGCTTTGATAAAAGATCATAGTTATAGTATGATTTTAGGTGATTTCAGATTATCATGAAAATATAATAAAATATTATCATGAACCTAATGAAAATGGATAAGAAGTAATCAGTTTTGTGTAAAGTAAATGCAGAAGAACAGCTCAAGACAAAGGTAGTCAAAAGGTTTTGATTTTTAAAAAAGGTGTTTTGTCATGGTTCTACAGACTAAAAGAACTAAATAGGCAGGGCAAAAAGCGCTTAGATAGAGAAATGCAATATTGTAAATACAATATTGTAAACTTTACAATGTAATTACGCCGAAATTTTGTAACTACATTGTAAAATTTAAGCCGTCCTATAAAACAATGACGTTTTGATTTAATTGGCATTTTTATGTAAAATCTAAAAATATATCTCGCAAAAGCGATTTGAAATTGCGCGCTAATTTAACTTTGACTTTAATTAAATAACAACAAAACAAGATATCGCTTTAATAACACTTATGTGTTACAACATAGGAAAGTTTAAAAATGTTACAATGTTACAACATAGGAAAGTCGTTGTATATAAAGGAAAAATGTTACAACATAGGAAAGTTTAAAAAACAAATAATGACCTATTTTTAAAAAAAATTTATTAAAAAAATTGGCATTATTTCTGCGATAATAAAAATATTAAAATAATTCGATTTTTTCGAAAAATAAATATTTATTTAGCCTACAAATAAATAAGATAAAAACCTTAAAAAAAACAAGAATAATACACTACCAGTGAAGTTAGTGAATGGAAATAAAAAAAATGTTTCAATTTTCAAACGAGGCCTGTATGGTTGAAACATTAATTACACTTTACCTTAAGTTAAGTGAGAAAAGGGGTTTGCACTGAATAACTTGTTATTATTGTTAAATCTATTTTTAAATTTTAAAGTAACCATCTTAGTTTTAATTATAGCTTTACCTCCTTATGGCAAATTCTTAGCAACTTTTGAAAAAACCAAAAGCATAATTTAATATTTTTATAATCCTATATAAAGGAGACTGTTTTCTATCAAATAATTACATGAAAACAAAGTAAAAGAAAACAATTTTTTATGAGAATGCTTACTAAAGAACAGAAAACTGTTATGGCTAATTTCATTTTGCAAAACAAAGAGAAAATATGATCGGTTCTCTTTCTCCATTATGCAACAATCAAGATATAAAAGAAAAATGGCAAGAAGTTAGAAATCTTCTTGTAGCTTACGGGCTTTCTTCCACTGTTTCAGTTGAACATGTTTGGACAACTGAATGGCAAAACCTAAGAAGATCAACATTGAATATATTTAAAAAACTCAACAAATCTAGTGCTGAAGATGGTCAATTACTCGATTATGAATGCACTATGGTGGAGATCATTGGAAAATAATCAGCAGATATTCTACCATTTAATAATGATGACATGAGAGTTTGAAAGAAAGTATTGATAAAAAAAGTTGCCGGCGATGCCGTTCTAAATGAAAACATTTCTTTAGATAATTCTGTAGACATCCCAGACCCAGGTAGTTTAGTATCATATTTAAAAATCAATAAATTTTACTTAGATGTTCTAAAAAGTCATTTGAATCAGTTATAACAGTTGTTGATAAAAATTCTAAACAAAAATTACAAAGTAGATGTTAAAGTAGTACGATGGTTGATAAATGCAACATATGTATAAAATTAAAATTTTCAATGTTTTCATTTTAAGTTAAAACAAACTCTAATTTATAGCAATCTCATTTGGGCAAGACGCTAGTTCATCAAGCTCTTGGATTGTTGTACTAGTTAATCCAGCCTCTAGCCTAGAGTCTGTCTCAAAAACGTTTGTCGAAACAGTTCCAAAATCTTTAGCTGCAAGATCGATTGTCCAGAATATACCAGCTATATCTACAAGTACTAAACGTTCTGTAAGAAGCTTATTTTATAATAATCATTTAACTTTTGCTATAATGTATTACTGTATCTACCTATGTGCTCAGTTAATAACAATTTAGTTTGTGTTAAGTAGTCACTAAAATATTAGTGTAACTTTTTAATTTTTTAAACACTTAGTAATTGATATTATCATATGCATGCAAAAATTTATTTTAAATTGTAGTCGTCATAAAGCATAACTTAAGTCTCCACTTTCACATTTTTTTTTAAGCATCTTTAAGTAAATTTTTTAGTCTTTGACAAAACGACCGGCATCATCGTCATCTAACATCTTTTCGGATAATGAGTACGGCACATTAAAGAAAGCCAAAATCAAACAGGAACTGGATATGTTAAATAAAGAGGCTGAGTACAGAGCTGAACGTCATCTGATGTAGAAAATTCGGTTTAAGGCGGAAATGGAAAAAGTTGTTCTTGAGCAACAACTTCTCCGAGCTCAAATCCAGTCTTTAACTCCTCAAAAGGCCCAAACATCCGAACCAAATACTTTCAGTCTTAATGAATAAAAACTTTTATATTCTTTATTAAAGTTTTATTACAGAACTTTATTAAATTGTTGTAGCAATTAAATTGTTTTTAAAATTGTTGCCTAAACAAATTTAAAACTTTTTGTATTATTATCAAGGAATATATTTTGTACTAACTCTAGATTAAAAAATCTGCAAAATTTGATAGCTGCTAAGTGATTAAAGAATATTTCAATATAAGTTACTCTAATTAGGGTCAGGTAAAAATTAAGCAAATGTCGAAACTCCTCAACTCCAACATCCCATATACCTGAGCAAGACAAAAATAAGTACATACAAAGTTTTCTAGTTACTGCTCATTTTTAGTTACTGGTTTTTTAAAATGATTGATTATCTTTAACAAAAATATTGAATTTTCTTTGTATTTTTAATAAAAAATCTTCTTTATAATTAAAAAATTAAAATCTAGTTGAGGTTGTCTGTTGGTGACAGTTTTTTGAAAATCCAAGAAATCTTTAATATCTGACTCCGACTCAGAATTGTTCCTTTTACAAGTTTGAAATTTGCTATAAACTTTTTTTTTTTTTTTTTTTTTTGAAGTTTTTTATAAACTATTAAACAGCTTTTATGAAGATTATACAAGAATTTAGTTATTTATTAGTCTCATATTTTTGCTAAGAATTGAAATATGGCAAATAAAGAAACAAACAAGAAACATAACTTGACTCAGATAAATTTTCAAATGAAATCTGATTCAAGTTATATTTCTTGTTTGTTTCTCTATTTGTCATATTGGTCAGTACAAAAGATTCTTTTGCACTGACCAGATTCCTGAAATAGAATTAACAGATAAAGAATAGAAAAAAAACTAACTAAAGAATATTAATAGACACAAGAAACAACATGCACTCTGTAGTTTTTTTGGAAGAAAGTAAATAGTTATAAAATATGTTATTCTTTAAGCATATGCTTCAAGTATTTATTTGCTTAGAAGAAAATAAGTAGTTATAAAACATGTTTTGCTTTAAGCATATGCTTCAAGCATAGTATTTGTTATTATTAATATTAGTATTAAATAATATTAATAGTATATTACTTTATTTATACTTATAGTAAATATTATTTTATTTATAACAATAGCATACATTTAATATTAGATACTAAAGTATGCATTGCTTGCTTATGCATACTTTAAAAAGCATTGCTTGCTTATGCATACTTAAAAAGTATTGCTTGCTTCTGCATAGTTTTGTATTCAATATTAAATATATGCTAATAATATAAATAAATTAATATAATATTAATACTATTTAATACTAATAATAATAACAACAAATACTGCTTGTAAATACTTTAGAGAGATGCGCATCTCACTAAAGTATTTTCAAGTAGTATTTGTTATTAAATAGTAATATTTTTAAACAAACACTTAAAAAATAAAAGACTCAGAACTCTACATACATAAGAATCTCTAAAAAGAGTTTTAAATTTTAAAAAATGTTTATACGTACTCTTAGCAACTCGATTAGCCAAATGTTTAAAATAGTTTGCAGTTTGAAAAACCGTTTTGCTTTTTAAATGAATTTATATTAAATTATTACATATTTTGAATATTTAAAGTAAGTAAACCAAATACAAAATAATTATTGTTTTCACTACTTTACTTATTTTCAATATCTTTGATATATTTTTACATTTTTAACTCAATAAAATTCAATATTAATTGGAATTTTACACACCTCTCGGGCAGTGAAAAATTGTAGTTTACATAATTGTAAAATTGTAAACAAAAAATCGTAGTAAACTTTTTATAGGACTGTGTAATTATACAATGTAGCTACATTGTAAAAATGTAAACAATGTAGCTACATTGTAAAAATTTACATTGTAAATTCGCTTTATGGGATAGGCCCTAGGTTTAACTTATTTGGTAGACCAGGAAGGACCAAGTCATTTTACTTTTAAATCAGAAAATAGAAAATTCAGTGAAAATGTTGTTTTTAGTTTGATAAATAAAAGCTCTATAATTTTAAGAAAAGATTGTAATTATTGTAATACCAAATTTTTTATATAATGCAGATAATAAAGATAAATAGTTTTACCAAATACTGGTCATCTGACCAATTTATAACCCATTGGTCAGTGAATGGGGAACACATTAAACAGGTCAATAGAACATTGCAAATTGGTTTATTGCAATGCAATTTTCTGGAAAATAATGCAAAACTAAAAAAAAAAACAGCATAAAATCAAGTTTATTCATATTTATTATATGCTAATTACAGATAATGAACTAAAAAAAAGTATAAAAACTTAATATTATAAAATATAACTTTCCTTTTTTCATATCTTCGTTAATTTTTACATATTTGATATCTGAGCATCTTTAAAATCTTGTTTAATTTTTACATATTTTATATCTGAGCAAACTTTATTTAGCAAAATTTTCCTTTTTCATTTTTGAAATGTTTTTGTTTTTCAATTTATTTATTTATTTTTTTTTACAAATTTTTTCACGAGCTATTTTTGCAGCTCTGTATTCAAGTTTTACATTGTAAGCTTCTGCAGATGTGAGAACAAAAAATGTTAGAGTTTTTTGTTTTCAAAGCAGAGCTTCATTAAAGTTACACATTTGTTAAATTTGTTATAAAGAGTTTTTTAAGTTATTCTCTTTTTTTTTTTTAATTTGTGGTGAAGGATAAATGAGATCATCTGAGTTTTAATCTGATAGACTAGGTGAATTAGCAAATGGAAATCAAATTTTGATCTATGGATGCATTGTGTGAAAATATTTTCTCATTATTTAGATCTAGATGTCGCGAACATTTTCTTATTGCATCAGAAAAATCACATGCAATCTGAACTTCATAAAAAATCATTGAACTATCAAAGGAAACTCATGTGAATATGAAAATTTCTACTTTTTAAAGACTTAGTTCTGTAATAATTTTCAATTTCACTAAATTGTCTTAAATATAAAAATCAATAGACTCGTTTTCTGTTACCGGGAAGGTTCTTTCATAGTTGTGATCAGATCGATAGACAATGATAAAAGATTGTTTATTATTGGCCCCTCGCATAAGTTTTGGTCTGGCATAATATCAAAAAGGTATTTGGGATATATGGCTTATTTGGATTAAAATTTCGATTGAAGGAATAAATTTCGCAAGCACGATATCTTGAGTATTTTTTTGATTCAGCCATGGCACATTTTCATGCTTTCAAAAGTTAGAATGTGAAACCGTTTAAGTAAGTTTACGATTATGATGGAAGCAGGAATCCCAAAAGAAGGAGAAAAGAAGATAAAAACTATATAGGTAACAATAAATTTTATATTTTTTCAACTATAAAGGAGAAAAGAAAATAAAAACTATATAGGTAGTCATTCATCATTGTTTGGCAGACATCAGAATAGGCAATTTTTTAGAAGCTTAAAAGCTGTTCTGTCACAAAACCGCAACCAGTTGCCGGTGTGAGCCGGATGTTCTACAATTTTAATTTGGTTCAAAATAGCCAGCTCAATTATTTAAATGAAGTTGTGCGAGTCATATCCATTTAGAATCAAAATCTGTGGTCGTGTAGAACTAATATTTGGAAGAAATGTTTTTTCAAATCATAAATCACCAATGCCTAGTTTAGCAATTTTCAGACACACCCCATGTTGCTTCTTTTGAATTATTTACTGTATTAAAACTATGAAGGGTTCGTATAGTTTTTAATTTTACTATTAAATGAGGTGAAATGACTTGGCTAGCTGCATTTAATCAAGCTATAATAGTAACAGATTCATTGTTGCCTCATGTTTGACTCTATTTGTACTTTAAGCTCATCCTTGCAACAACACTCTTTAGTTGTATCTCTGCTTTATCCATGTTTTAAATACAATCTGGTTTGTTGAGTAAGTTCTTATAATTTTAAAATATATAAATTTTTGCTCTGTCCATACATTTTGATGCACAGAAGCTGAAGGTTCTGGACAACGAAGGCTCACATAACTATGTCTCTTTTAAAGTAGTTGCCACCACTTTTCACCAGGTTTACACTTTTTTTAATGTTTTGTTTTGTTTTTGGCCTTCTTAGCATCTTAGTCAATAAATAATTCCAATTTGGGCATGGTTTTCAGCATTATCATTAAAAGATTTTTCAATACCACCTAGAATTAGCTTTTTGCCTAGTTTTAATCTAGTTTTAATCGTATTTCAAATCACAATCTGCCAAATCGATCGTGGCAGTTTATAATTTGTACTTGCTTTTCGCTGAGACATACTACTTAAAACAGTATGTATAGCCAAATTCATGTTATATTCTGCCTATTGTTGCGTTTTTTTGTTTTCCTTGAAGTTGGTTTCATGAAGACATTGTATTTTAGATTTTTCAATTTATTTTTACTGGTTTGTCTTTTCATATTTAATTCATTTGTTTCTATTAAAATACAATTGCATACAACTATAGCAACAAATCTACAAACATATATGAAAAATAATTCAAGAAATATATATTTATTACTTTTAATTTATTACCTTTTATGCAACATTTAAAACTTTCATTTATGTATAATTATAGTAAATTTAAGTAAAATTTAGATGTTGCTGCTTACCAGTTAACAAGCTAAATTCAATTTTTCTCACAGATGCCATCTGTCAAAATTTTATCGCACATAGTTATTAATCATGTACTTATGTATTATTCATGTACTTTTCTTATGCATTCTATGTTTCAAGATTTTATCACGCTTCGTTATTAATCATATATTATATTAACTATGAGTGAGAAAAGTTACTGAATTAAATACTTTTATTAGGATTTTTGTCAAATAATTTTGGCCATAGCCAATAAGTGGATTATATAACCGGCCATCATCATCAACCGGCAACATCAGTTAAAACATTATCTGTGAGCCATTAATTGAATACTTTGTGTTCAAAACAAACAAAATACATTCTCCATTTTATTTTTGTTGTAAAATTTTTACGAAAGAATTTACGAAAACTTAAGTTTTTTCTTTTATTTTGATGTTTTTACAAATTGTTTTACTGATTAAAACTTCGTAGAACTTTTCCGATATGGTGTTATTTATACAGTTTTTATAAGGACATTGACTTTAAATACTTCTGAAAAGCAACTTACGCCACTGTTTTCTGTAGATTAAGGTTTAAAGAGTGGCCGGTATATGGCTAATGCCCGGTAGTTGGCGAAGTTAGCCTATTAATATTAGCTTTAATAATAGTATTATTATTACTAAAACTTATTATAATAGTAAATATATTATTTAATATGTTATAAAAATATAAATAACTTAATATAGATTAAAAATAATAAAGCAACTAAAATAGTTTGACAAATACATTATAATAGAGTGACACAAAATATTAAAACTAATAATAATAACAATAATATCAAAGTATTGCAAAATTAAAATATTTATTGATCAGATAATAAATAATAATATCCAAATTAATATCGATTATGTATTATGTTTGAAGATCTAATTTTAAGCAACTAATAATTTTAAACTTTTTATTCTATGTATACAATATAATAATCTTCATAAAAATAAAATTAGATTTTTGATAGCAAAATAAGTTGCTTTCTAAAAATCTTTTAGTTTAATCTACCTATTTGCTATTCCTTAACAATTTTGAAGTTTATTTATTACTTAATCTGTCAGTCTTCCTGCATCATTTAATTTTTCTCCATCACTTAGAACTTCCCCTTTCAATATTTGAAGCAAACTGCGGCATCGTGTACCTAATCACTTTTGAACGTGGCCTACACATTCCAGTTTTTCAATTGTATTTCTTGGCCATATGGTTTAAAAGACTTGACTTCAATAAAATATGATGTATCACCATCACTAATAAAGTGTAACGCAAACCATAATTTTTTATTCATCGAGGAAACGTTAAAACTGCACCAGCAGCATCCATGAAAAAAGTTTTGATTTGCTTGGCAGATATGATTTGTTTGCCAGTTTAAGCACCATGGTTTGTTTTTTTCTCTTTCCACATGACACATCCGTTGCAATATTTGGGTAAAACTGCTGTGTTTAAACACTTTCCATTTTCTCTTGAAACTAAAGTTACAACAACGTTCATTGACGATTACCATAACTGAGACCTGGCATTTCGTAATCAAAAGTATAGTTAGCAAGTAAACTCTTTGTTTCTAAAGTAGTATTGCTCATGCTTCCTGAAGCTGCATCGTTACAAAAAGTAGGTAATTTATTATCTATTATTTTATATCCGGGAAATGATAATGGTGTTGGCATGTTCATATTGTTTGCAAATGTAAATATTCTCTGACAACCTTGACAACTCACAAAAAGCAATAACCATTTGATAATCAATGCAGCTTGCAAATGTTCCTAAAGTAAGTTTATTTATCTTCTTTGAGCTTTCAAATTCATATTTCCAGTCACAATTTGTGCAAGTCAAAAATAGTAGATATAGAAAATTCCGTTCTCTTTCGGAAGTTATTTGATAAAGTTACTGTTATTCTGCATTGAGGAGAAAAAATAAATTTTACAAGCTCATTTTGAAGTATCAAAAAGTTAACTAGAATGTTGTGATCGTCGTTGCTACTAAATGAACTACTGCATTTGTTGTTCTTAGTTTTCCTTCACATAAACAAGGTTTTTCGAAATGCGTGGTTTTATCGTTAAGCTTGTTGTTTTTTGTGAATCTGTTTCCTTTAAAATTCACCTTTTTCTTTGCTTTTAAAGGCTTTGGCATCTTTAAATATTAACTAATTCACTTAATAAATGTTTTAATAATTCTAAAGAAAATAAATAAATGAGGAACTAACCAAACAATCAAACAATGTATTTGTAGTTAGGCGTCTGTTTCACATTAAAATTTAAAACTTGCAATCATGGTTTAATGAAAATAATGTGTTTTCAGCTTATGGATGTAAAACATTTTTTTAATAAACTTATTTGCGAAAATTCAATGTGACCCCTTATTTAAAACTGTGACATATTTTTTTTTTTGCTTGTTGTGCAAACCTGTTTCGCTAGTTGTGCAAATATTCATGCATTCAACCAATACATTTACCTCTGTTTAAATTTAAATAAAAAGCATCTAAATTTAAAATACTTTTTGACACTTCAATGTATACTGTGACTAATGTATACTTGTAACGTTAAAGTAGGTCCATGTCTACATATGAGGCTTCTTAGACCTCTGGGTAGACCTACTTAAAATAGTTTTCTAAAGTTCCACGAGGAACTTTGTATTTTTTGCCGCTAAATTAATAGACATCATCCAATCTTGAGGTTGACTCACTTCATGGAGAGAGAGTCAATCTCAACCAGAGTAACTCTCTCTCCGTGAAGAGAGAGTCAATCTCTCTCTTTATGTTAGTAATGTCATACTGCTTTCTTTTTATGGCTTCTCCGATGTTATTGGACTTTATTACTTTCTGCCTTGTATACTAATAATAGAATTGTAGAACTCAAAGTAATTTATAGAATTATTAAACTAAATATATATGAATATATATATATATATATATATATATATACAAATATATATATATATATATATATACAAATATATATATATATATATATATATATATATATATATATATATATATATATATATATATATATATATATATATATATATATATATATATATATATATATATATATGTATGTATGTATACATATATATATATATATATATATATATGTATATATATATATATATATATATATATATATATATATATATATATATATATATATATATATATATATATATATATATATATTTGTATATATACATACTCGTAAAATATTTAATCGCAATACCATTAAAATATGCTACTCGTGTATGCCAAACATCAGTTCCATCATTAATTCGTACTATCACAGGACGTTATATAGCCAAGATAAAGATGAGGGCATAACATGCAACAGTGTCAACAAATCCATCTGTCCCATGAACAATCATTACTTGACAAAGAACACCGTTTACCATGTCACCGTGTCGTCAAATAAAACTAATACAAAAAAAAAGTTTATCAGGCTTATGTGAAATTCCATTCAAATCTCGGTATGCCAATCACCTAAAATCTTTCAATATTATTAAATATAAAAATGATACTGAGTTAAAAAGAAATTTGGGACATAAAAGACAAAATGTTTACTCCCTTAATTAAGTGGAAAATTGTAAAACGTTGCTATTCTTTTTACGCTTTGTCAAAAATTTGCAATCTTTGCTTATTCGAAAAATTCCTTATTTTAACATATAAAGGCGATAACTTGTTAAATAAGCGAGATGAGTTCATTTCAAAATGCGGGAACAAAAATAATTTCTATTTATCTTTATTTAACACCAGTGATTAGCTCATATTCTGTTTTTTCTTTGGTTGCCATCATGTATGTCTTAGCGACGCAAAGATCCCACTCACAGCATTTTGTAATTTTAAGCATGTTTTTTTGTTTTTGATTTTGTATTCAATGGCTAATGATTTCCGTAAATGCATAAAACTTAAAGGGCTTAATGTATACTTAATATATATATATATATAACATATACTTAAAGTATATAAATGTATATTTATATATGCGCGTATGCAGTTAAAATAAGTTAATAAGTATCATTTATGGTATTTAAAAATACTAAGATTCGGTAATTACATAAGTTTTATTAATTCTCCCTGTTTCAATTCTCATTTAAGTTTCATCGCAGAGTGAGAAGGAGAGATAAAAAGTGTTTTCAAAGCAGCATGTTAAAAAAAGTTTAAAAACACGCAATAAATAATAGTAACTGATTTTATTATAATATCAGTATACAAAATTCTTTATACCTTGATTACAAGTAAATTTCCAGCATTTTTTAATTATGTTCCAGCTTGTTTCTAAGTCTTGACTAATTTACAAAACTAAAACCATCTTTCAACAGTAAGCAAACTAATCAAGTGGTGACAGCAGAACTTAGCAAGCAAAACTTAGATATTTTAAGAATTTTATAGAAGGCTACGGATGCCGAATATAAAAAAATTCTTATTGACAACGAGCTACTTTTTCTAATTTTAGCCATTAATGCATTTACCCGTTTATTAAAAAGAAATCATTATAAAAGTAACTTCCAGTACATAATGATTCAAATTAACTAAAAACGATAACCTTTCAAAACGAATAGAATAGAATTTTAGCAATAGCTACTTTAGTGTGATTTGTTTATTGTTTTTAGATCTTTTTTGAAAAATATTTTTGAGTGTAGAAATTTAATATTTATTTCGCTTTCAGATAGATAAGCCATTTATCTATTTTGGATATATATATATATATATATATATATATATATATATATATATATATATATATATATATATATATATATATATATATATGTATTTAAAGTTTATTGTTAAAAAAACAATCAGATGATAACGGTGACGACAATGCTGATGATGTTAATCATGACAGTAGATTCACCAGTGGATATATATATATATATATATATATATATATATATATATATATATATATATATATATATATATATATATATATATATATAATAGTAAAAAGACTTACCTAATATTGTCTTCAACAGGCTGTTTCTCCTTCTCAATGAGAAACAGCATGTCAAAGTCAAAATTCTAGCTCTCTAATAGCAGAATAAACTAATATAAATTTATAATTTATATATATATATATATATATATATATATATATATATATATATATATATATATATATATATATATATCAAGGGCGGATCTAGGATTTTTTATAGGTGTAGCAAAACTTTGTCAAACTGCGCTATAATCGCAACTATTTTATATATCAGTAAATCTACGTCAAAAAAAGACGTCAGAAACGCTGACGTCATTAAGACGTTACTAGACAATTTTTATTTTATCTAAGCGTCAGTCTTTAAATGTTAAATTGAAGGGTTGTACAGGTTCTGCGGTCTTTATCTAGTTTAGTTATCACTTATTGTTCACCTATGTTTTTTTTTATATTTTTAATCGATTTTAATAAAATAACTAATGCTAAAAATACAAAATTTGCCTTGGCTATTCTGTTTGTAAGTTAGACATACAACATGTCTAACTTACTTAACAAAGTGCACCAACTAGAAGGTAAGCCACAGGACTTTGCACTCCATATGTAAGTTGTAATTAAGCCTAAGGTTAGCCCTCCATTTCTGGATTCTTTCCTTTTCTTGATTGGCATTTAACGTAAAAGTGTTGTTATTGTTGCCTAAGGTAAGCCCTCCATTTCTGGATTCTTTCCTTTTCTTGATAGGCATTTGGTGTAAAATTAGTTACAGTATTACTAGTGTAGGTTTATTTTTTTGTTACTAATTGCATAACTGCAATTGTTGTTTAAAAACATTGAGCACTCTTTTTGTAGAATACAATAACAAAATTTACACACACACATATACAAACATTATCTATTTAGTTTTTTTTACATTTTAGGTATTTTTTTTTTTTATAATTTTAATTATTTTATTTAATGGTTTACATTGAATTTCGTTTAGAAGACACTAGAGAACATTTAATATTGTTAAGACAAAGTTCATAAAAAGTACAGAAAATAGAAAACAAACTTATTAAATATTAAAAAAAAATAAACAATAAGGTGCTCTGAGAAAAAAGTTAAAAAATGGTTAAACAATAAAAGAATTGTAAATTTAAGATTTAATAGTTACTGTCAACCATAGCCAATTATTTAGAGCTCAAATAGCAACGCTAAACGTCTCTCTCCAGAATCTGAAAATATGCTGATAACCCTGTCTATATCTGGAGCAATTTCTATATGAATTGACATTAAGGCAAGGCCATTTAATCGCTTTTCTAACATTCTGTTCCTTGAATAAGTTTTTAACCTCCTTATAACAGATATGAACGTTTCACACTCACGTGTTGTTATTGGTATTGTACCTAGAATTAGAAATACTTAATGAATGTTGACGAAACCAGTCGTATTTATAACTCTTATTGTTTCAGAAATACTAGATGGGGGGTTGGAATGATTTTTCCAAAGAGACTCCCATAAATCTAACTCTGCAAGAATAGAAGATGGATATGGAAGATCTGAATGATAGACATCCAAAAATTCCTAAAAGTTTGTTTTCCAAACTTTGTTAGCTTTCAGGCAATTTTACATAATGGTTGGAAGTGCAAAAAGACCTTAGTAAACAACCATGTTTTCTATTTGAAATCGATTATCAAGCTCATTAAAAAGATGGTTAAGTAGATAAAATGCTTAAAATAATCAAATATTAAAGTTGACGGGTGGTTATTGTAATTGATTTGCTTACCACATGTTCTAGACTTTAGTTCTTTTACATTTAAAGACATAGCTAACTCAAGAGCAATATTATACTAGTTAAAATGATAAGAATCAATTCAATTTTAATTTCTAGAAGTTTTTTATTTAAAGTTTTCAATTTCAAGACTTTGCTGAGATATATCATATTGTTTTTCTTAAATTCTAATTGTAATGCCATAGAAATAATCCATCAAATTTTTAGTTAAAACTAAAATTACAATGAAAGTCAGTCATCAACTTTATATATGAAGAGGCCTTTCCAGAAGTATCACTATTAAATAGTTTTAAAGTATTATTACCCATTTCTTCAACTGCATGAAAAACTGATAAAATATTCTCAAAAAAAAAATCTAGATCTTTCAGTTTTTGAACTTAACGTGTACGACAAACATCAATACCAACTAGTGATAGTAAGTTTATTGGTATTTTAAAAAACCGGTAATTCGGTAAAAACAAAATTATTACCGGGTTACCGGGTTTTTTTTCTAAAGGCTTAAGTAGTAATAATCTAAACACTGAAAACAACAAAAAGCATAACAAATGAATATATTAGTAAAACAGCATCAGTTTACAGGTCCATCCTAGTTGAAAATAAATAAATAAACAATCAAAAAGATTTTTTTTATATAATAAAATATAGTTAATTCATTATTATACATTAACTTTTTTGTATTTTAGCGTAAACAGAAACAAACATAAACATAAAAAAAACTTCATTTTTTAAATTAAAATTAATTAATATAGTCAATTTTTTTCAAAGAGCATAAATTGTTTATTGAAGTAAGCCCTTAAAAAACATATTACATTTAATGTTTCGTCATTTAAACTTGTTCTGTACCTTGTGCCGATTAAAACTGCTGCAGAAAAAGCTCTTTCCGACTCTACACTGATTGGGCGAACTGCTGAAGTATACTTTTGGAGTTTGTTTAAATATTTTCCTTTAATATTTTGTTCCTTGAAATACGCCATTTCTTTCCTGACTATATTTAAAAGACTGGATGTTGTCTTCGGATCACTAATCTCTTCGTGAGCAATAGTTTTCTTTTTTTTTAATTACTAAATCAAGTTTTTCCTTAATCGACATTGCTTGACTTGATGTCGCCACTGCTGATAAAACCGCAGATTCACTAGTTGATTCAGTTTCATACACTTGCACAACTTCAGCTTCAGTAGTTTCGGAATCGTTTTTTAAAAATTGTTGAATGATTTCTAAAATATTTTTTTCCATAACCAATTTACTTGTTGTATTAAACACGCCATAATTATTTTCATTATTCAAAGCTGTACGTGGACATGGTTCATGAAGATATGAATATATATATCAGAATATACGGTTCTCCTCTTACTTATTCGAAATATTAAATCTTGTTTCAATTCATTACATTAGAAACTATTTTGGTTACTTAGTTCATCCACCATGATTTTAATTGTCAAATTTGCAACATATAGATTCGTGTCCCTTGAACAGAGAGCTTCCACAGCTACTTTAACAAGTTGCAAAGCCATTATTATATTTGATACAACATTGAGATCATTTTCTGATCAATCTATATCGGATTTGATATCGATTAGACTCTTACGAACACAATTTTTTAACTCATAAATTCTTTCCAACATTACCAACATACTGCTCCACCGTGTTTTTGTGTCAAGGACTAGCGTAAGTTCTTTTTTAACTTCATCCTTAACTTATGTTTTTGTATGATGTCATTTTTTGTTGGTAATCTACGGAACATGACAACAATTTTTCGAATTTTTGTTATTATTAGATCTATACTTTCATGTTGAATTGATGAATCAGTAGTTGATGTATCCTCAATAACGTCAAAAACCCCAATATCTTCCATTACATCGTCCTCTTCATCTTCACCATGTTCAAATTCAGTAATAGCTACTTCTTGATTTTCTTCGGAAACATTATCCAAAACAGATCTTTCATACAGCACCTTAATTACTGATAACTGGATGCCGTGGGCTAAACAAAGTTGATGATTTACGTCCAGTAATCTGCCAACCTTTTTTATTACGGCGGCCCCATCCGTAGTAATGGAAATTATATTTTTTATCGCAATACTAAATTTTTTAAGTGTATTTTGAAGATACGTTATACATTTTTCAGCAGGCATCGACCCTTTAATCCTAACCAATCCGAGATTCCAAAATATAGACTTTGGGCAATCATATCCTTTGGATTTAAATAATTGCTGAAGATCGTATGATGTGCAAATCTTTTTATACGATAAACAATCTCGTGCTGTTAGTCGTGCTAAAACAGCTGAATATGAGTCATCAATCGTTTTAATAATGTTGAAATAATCAGAAATTTTTAATCTAGAATTTGTATCATTCGTAACGGAAGTTGTGGTATTGATATTAGAACAGCTAGCTTCTGCATCATCATGTTGAACTCTTTTTAGCAGATTAATTTTATGTTTTCTGATAAGGTAATTGTGCAAACCACTTGTGCTGCCGCCAGAGCATTTTATATTTTTTTTGCATACATTGCATATAGCTGAATTGCCATCTTTCGTACGTAGAAAATGATTCCACGATTGATTTTATCCGGATCCAGTAAACATCATAGATAAAGTTATTTTTTTTAAATTATTCAATATGTAAATTTTGAAACACAATACAAATATATTCTATAATATAATTTTAAAGACTTTTTGTGAAATACTTACTCAACACAATAAAAATATAGAATATTCGCTTTATTTTCAACGTTATGTTTTGTGTTTATTTTCAATTTTTTTTTTTTATAATACTTAATAATTTTATCATCCAGTGCAAAACACTAAATATTTTTAAAAAAACTCACTAACGCACTATTTAAATTAAATAAAATGTCACCTGTAACTGTAACCACATGGGACGCGAACACAAAATAAACAGAATGTAATTATAAATAAACTACATAAACAAATCCTAATTGTATGTAAATATTATTCTTTCTCTATTAAAAAACGAAAATTTAAGAAAAATCAATAAAGTAGGCTGTATTTTTTTTTAAGAAATGCATATCGTAATATTGTAAGAAAACAAAAATTTTTTCCATTATAAAGATCTTATTTTTTTGCGATTTTAACTGTTTTTTTATAATATGTAAAAAAGTTAGCTTTTTTGTAAAATTTTTATTTTTAGTTAGAAAAAAATACTACTAATAATTTATTCAGAATTCCCATAAAATTTTACCGAATTACCGGTAAATTATTTGAAAAATACCGGTAAATTATTTGAAAAATACCGGTAAATTATTTGAAAATTACCGGTAAATTTAAATATAGTTCTTAACCAATTTACCGGTAAACCGGTGTACCGGTTTTGCTAGCCCTAATACCAACAGAGATATAATTATTAAACATGTATTTCGTTTTGGGGACAAATTAAAAAAGTAAGAAATGTCCTTAAGTTGCTCAAATAAGTTTTTTACACGTTGAACATTACATGATTTGCTAACAACCAAACTAAGTTTGTGAGATACACAATGAACAAAAATGGCCTTAGAGTTTATTTTCTGAATTCTTGCAGCAATTCCCTTATATTCTTTTGACATAGTTGCATTACCATTCTATCCCTACCCTCAGTATTTATAGATGTCAAAACCAAGTTTTTTAATGCTAAGAGTATATTTTCAGACGGACGCAACCCAGTAGTGCCAAGTTAACAGTCAATAAACCTTAAAAAATCTTCTCGAGTGTTATAGTTACTGTCTATATATCTAATATCAATAGACATCTGTTCAAGATTTGCATCATTCGATAAAGTTTCCTACACGTGTACTTTTTGATGGCTCTCCTATACTATTGTGAAACTTACTGTTATCCCGATGATCTTTTAATGCTATATCATTGCGTGCAAGAAAAATAATAGTTTTAACAATTGAAAATAATTTGCTTTTATTTTTATCTATTATACTTTTTTAAAGACAATCAATATTAACACCGATAAGATGACTCACAGCTTTATTAGACTTTGATCGAGCAATTAACATATTTATACAATAAGCATTTTGTGAGTGTAGGCCATTTAATGCAGATTCATGATCTCTAAACACTTTTATTGCATTTTTCCATGTACGAAATGGTATCAAAAATAAATTTAAAATAAAAGTTGAACTGGGAACACCTCCACCAAACAATACACATGAGAGACAATAAGCACCATCGTTTCGCTCTGAATAAAACAACCATGAAAATTGATCCATCCATTTTGTTTTTTAATTATTTCCAGATACAAAGGAAACTTAAAATCATATGCTTGCACAAAGACATTTTTAATAAGATTTTATTAACAATGCATCATCATCATCTTTTCCTGCTTTAAAAATAACTGATATTAAAGAAAATGTTGTTATATCAAAAGTTACAACAGAAATATTAGACAAACTTGTAGGAGCAATTTATGGTAACGACTTTTGATTTAGACAATCATCAGCAACAACTGGACTAATGCCTTTAGTTTTTTAAAATGAATCAAAGCTCAGCTTGCTTTGCACTTGAGGTTCTAAAAATGATGGGTTTTTTTTCCCAGTAAGGAAACAAATGTAAGCCTAGAGTTAATTTTTTTTAATGGTTGATTTTCTGAAGTAAATTGATTATTTGACTTATTAGAAATGAGCGGTCTTCTTTACTCCTAAGTTTAAAATAAGTGGAACAAAATGATTAGGAGACCACATATTGGAAATTTTTGTGTATTGCACCACAATATATTCTAATAAGGTTTTTAAATAAAGTTTCGAGATTTAATGCAAATATTAAATAAATTTCTGTATTTTATTATACCACAATCTGAATATATGGAATTAATAGGTTTTTTTAAAACATTGGATAATACTATTAAACACAAAAAAAGATGAAAAACATTTTGTCAAAACAATTAAAATATGCTTCCTTCTTAACGATATCATTCCTTTAAAATCAGGAAAAACATTAGATGCTAGAAAGATAAAAACATTAGAAGATAGATAGAATATAAATATGTATATGTATGTATGTTTATATATATATATATATATATGTATATATATATATATATATATATATATATATATATATATATATATATATATATATATATATATATATATATATATATATATATATATATATATATATATATATACTAAAAATTTATTTTTTAAATTGCATTAAACCTTAAAGTTAATATGCATATATAAAATAACTCTTTACTGTAAAAATTAAAATAAAAACTTTTTTTTTACTTAATTTTTTACTAACTTTGTTTTCCTTCTTACTAAGAACACAATATTATTTTATCTTTGATATCATTATTTTGCTTGTTATTATTACCTAACTTTGATATTATTATTAATGCTTCTAATTCACTATCATTATTACTTTTGATTACTAATTATTAATATAATTTACTACTTAGTTATGATTGCCTTTTTTGTTATCTATTATCATTACTATTAGTATTAATATAGTTATATTTGTTATTGTTAAAATTTTAAAATAATTGTTTAATATCATCGTAGGTCTTTACATATCATCAGTTTTTAACTGTATTTTAATGTCCCTCACTATTGTATATATATATATATATATATATATATATATATATATATATATATATATATATATATATATATATATATATATATATATATATATATATATATATATATATATATATATATATGCAGTTATTAAGTTGAAATATATTGATTGATTGATTGTTGAAAGTTAATATGTAAAATTTTTAATTGTAGATTTAACTAAAACGCTCAATACAATTTCTTATAAAACAGTAAAAGAAGCTCAAAATGCAATTGAATTTCATGAGCGACACATGAATGTGAAATTCTCTGATTATGCAAAAGATGCTGGGTTTGCTCAAAAAAGTTATTTTTTTTACTTTATGAATTGATCCTTTTTCTATTACTTTAGTAAATTTTACCCATAAAGCATCATCGATAACTATAATAGCATTTATTCTACTATATATGACAAGCATATTTACAACAAAAAATTATGTATATTTATGTATGTATAAACATATGTATACATACTTATGAAAAACAATATTGATGGAGTGTTATGTATATCACTCCATCAATAAAAACTCATCAGAAATGAATGATCAAATTAGTAAAACTTCAATTTATACCAAAAATTAAATTACAGTCTTTACTACTGTAATTTTTCACACATTTGTGTAATTTGCTGACACAGTTTTAAAAAGAATTTTTTAGAAACGATAACTTTAGGTTTTTTAAAAAAATATATTTTTAAAGGGGGGATTAAATGCAACTATTATTTGAGCTCACTTATTTTAATAGTTTTGTCGGGAGAAACTTATTTTTGTGCCTGCATTTAGAAATTAATTCTGAATAATTAACGTTAATTAACGTTTTTAGTTTGCATGTGTAATTATTTCAAATTTTTCTTGTAGACATAGTATGCATTTTTTGAAAATATTCTTATATGCAGGCGCTGTTTTAAGGATTGACCAATTCAGTAGAAAATCATCGGTCTTTTAGTTCCTATAAATCTTTTGACAGCATGGTGTCTTTTTAATATTTTTTATTTTTAAAAGATTGCTTATGATTGGCAAAACGTTTTTTCCGTTCACCCTCTGTTATGTCAATATATTGTTTATCAGGTACATTCTTAGAGAAAACAACACATTTATATACCACATTTTTTGATGGGCAGCTTACACTCATTGGACAATTGTTTTTTTGTTTACAATTACAATTTTCTGTAGTTTTTTTGTTTTGGATTCTTTTTTGCTTAACAAAGAATAGTTGTGACCTTTTATAATTCTTTCTATATTTTTTGTGCAACTGTTGCTAACTTTAATTCTATTTCGATTGAATATTTTATGTAATTTATTAGAGGGCGGGAAATGCTTATCGATCAATTTTAAAAACACTTTTCATATGTTAGAGGAAACATTTTTGCTATATGGGGGGTTAAACCAAATTTTATTTCTAGTTCAATTTCGCTTTTTGTATTCTTTTTTTTCGGAGTCAAATTTTAATTCAAAATTTTTGAAACCACTTTTTTTAATATTTGTGATGAGGAATTAAATACATTTTCATTAGAGGAGTTTTGGTTAAGCCTGTTATTCATTGAAATCGGGATTTGTTATAGAACTTGTGGTGGATGATTTGAGTCAATATTAATATACAATAATTCATCGTTTGGTTTTTTGAAAGGCTTATATGAATTTTCAGAGAGATTAAATGTGACATCAAGAAAGTTCACAATTTTTAAATTTATGTTTACTTCGATTTGAAAGCCAATATTTATAAAAATTTTTATAATATCTTTTCTAATTTTATCAAGCTGTGGACCAAATTTTTTACTCATCACTATTATACCATCGTCGCGATAAAGACCTAAATCATTTATATTGATTACTTTACTTAATAAATCTAAAATATATTGTCCAACAAATTCAAGAATTTCTGCTCCGTCATAACTGCCTATTGTTACATCAAAGCAGTCATGTAAGTTTTTTTTTTCCAAGTTTCTATATTAAAATAAAGTAAAGTTTTTCTGCAATATTTCATAATGCGGATTGTTTCTTCAGGAATAACTGTATGGCTTTTTGCAAATTCAATTTTTTTATCTAAAATATCTGCAGTTATTGAGGGGTAAAAATCATTATTGTCAAATTGAATAAACGTACAGTCATTTTTATTTTCGATTATGGAAAATTTATAACATCAGTGGTATTTTTTCACTGTTGCAAACTTAATTTATTTCTAGAAATATTATTAATTTTGTCCAACTTAATTTTGCTTACATGTTCAATCTCACTCTTTCAATCTCAATCTTTTTGAGGGAACCAATAACCTACAAGGAAGTTTGTTTAGAAAATTTGGTTTATGGTCTTTTAATGTTACAAAGGCTCCTGCAGGAGCAGTTGATTCGATTCTGTTATCAAGGTTTATTTTTTTAACAATACTTTGCGCTTCTAAATTAATTGCGTTTTCCAAATTTTTAGTGGCTTTCTCATAAGAACTAGTAATATTTTCGTGTATAATTTTTTCATAGTTTTCTGTTGTGAGTTGGTAATGTGGAATATGGAAACTAATAATTTCACTTACTCGTTAAAAAATATACCTATACTAGATGAAAAAAGTTATACTATTTCTTTGATTGAAAAAGTTTAGCATTTTATAAAAAGAATTCGTTGGGAAGCGCATTTTTTCTTAAAACCAAATACAAACACAGATGATGTATTTAATAATAACCAAGATAACGATAATTATAGATTTAAAACAAAAAATACCCCATCTTTCATACCTGATTTTGAAAATTTTGAAAATTACCTATTGCATTTAATTAAAACAATAAAGTTTCGCCCTATGAAAAACGAATTTCAAACAAATTTAAAGTTAGATGTTAAAAAAAATTAAATTAAACTCTAATATTTTGGTTTTTGCTGATAAAACAATATTTACACGGAATGTTAAAATACAATTAAGAGTGCTCAACAAATATTAATAAGGACCCTAATATATATTTAAACTATTAATCCATCATAGTTGCATGAGTTTTCTTTTCATATGAAATTAAAAACCAATAAGATATAAAAATCTATAAGTAAATATATGCAATTGTTGTTGCCTCTTTTTAAGGTTGATTTTGTTATCTGCAAATAAAAATAAATGATATTAAATGTAATATTTCTTAGCACATCAAAGATTATACTGTTTTAAAGCATTAGACATAATGTACAAATTTTTCAGCAGTTTCCAAGCTTTGTTTTGGTCATACTTTTAGGAAAATATTGTTAGACTTTATTGAAATTACTACAAAAACAAAATTTTGAAGGATATCTCTGTAGCTACAATAAAATCTTGAATGAACTATTGATCACTTTTGTAGCGTCCTTAAACAATAAATTGAATCCACAAATAAACTACTTCAGCTTAGGGCGGTTAAGAGCTAAAGTGTTAAGGCTATTTTTGATATCTTCAGGATTTATCTTTTGCTGGGTATATATCTTGAATTCCAGCTTTTTTTTTTTATCTTTTTCCAAATTTCCAAAAAGTTTTTCATTGAAACAAATTTGAATATACATATTTTCATAACTCTAGG
>NC_061161.1:10391249-10423749 GCF_022113875.1 Hydra vulgaris | reverse complement strand
ATGTTGCAAATAGATTTTATTAAATGATCAAAGTCATATAGAAGAAAAGTGTTATCATTAGTGCACCTAGTGTTATTGAGATAAAATATTCCAAAAAACTTTATTTACTTTATTGCCCAAAAAATAGCACCAACAGCAACCACCACAATTTGTTATTGTTTTAATTGATTGCATTGTTTGATCATATTGAAAATTAGCATCTAATGGTAATGCTTTATAAAGCATTACATTCAATAACTGTTATACATATATGCAAAAACTTTTTTGGCCAAATAAAGAAGAAATCATTAAAGGGAATCTTAAAGATTTACCAAAATCGTTACCTCTTTAATATATTTAATTTTTGGTATTCTGTGGTTTACCACTTGTAAAAAATGACCAAAAACTACTTTGAGCTGACCTGAGAAAACCGCTTTGACAGGGTGAAACTACAATGTTTCCTGACTCCAAAAATATAAAATTTGAAATCTAACTATTTCGTCCAAGAAAATAATTTTGATTTTTAGTTTTTAATTTTGATTTTTAGTACTTTGCACAATAGGGCAAAATGACAGCTTTTCAAATTTTGCATTTTTACAGCATTCAAAAACTCTACAAAATTAGCATTTATTACTCTAAAACATAACAGTCTATATAGCAAGTATAATTTGTATTTATTTTAACTCAGAAGATAAAATTTTACCTACACTTTCATGGTTGAACTATATTATAAACATTTTGTTGCATCAAAATTGTAAACAAGCTAAAAATTTGGGGAATAAGCAGTGAACATGTTTATTTTAAGTTTTGCATCAAAATTGTAAACAAGCCGAAAGTTCCGGGAATAGGCAGTGAACATGTTTGTTTTAAGTTTTGCATCAAAATTGTAAACAAGCTAAAAATTCCGGGATTTGGCAGTGAATATGTTTATTTAAAGTGTTTCACTTATCAGTTGTGTGAGAAAAATTTCAAAATGCCAAATTTTTCAAAAAATCATGAAGATTGTCGAAAATCTGTCTGTGTTTTGTGTCTGAAGAAGTGCTCTCGAGAGTTGACACCGTTCCTTGTTAAAAAGATCCTCAAGCATTACCATACAAGTCTTGATTTTAATGATACCAGAGTGCCAAGAGGCATTTGTGACTCATGTCGAACAAATCTTCGGAGAAAAGATGAAAGAAAAGATGTTAACCTGCCACCTTTGTTTCCTTTCTCATCTATAAAAGTTAGACCACCAACAAGATATCAAGGTTGCAACTGTCTTATTTGTCAAGTTGGACATTTGAAGTTGATGAGAAGAGCCCAGTGGACTATTCTAAACCTGTGGAAGATTGTACCCCTCAAAGATGTGGTGATTGTTTGAGTCTAGTTGGAAGAGGTCTGCCACACCAGTGCACTCCATTCACTTTTAGAAAGAATCTCAAGCAGCTAGCTACAGCTGATCCACTCGCTGCAGAGCAAATAGCTACTCAAGTCATCTCTACTAAACCTTCCACACCTGGTGGTACTGCTAAAATATCGCATCTTAAAGGCGGCCCACCACTTAGAGTTAATACAGGTGATACTTTTATATATACATATAAAGATGGTAGGTTCAGAGGGAATACCTTTAATTTTAAAACTTAAAATTAAAAAAAGTAATAATATAATTTCATTTTTAGGAAGCTCAAGTGCAAGAGCTCTTTTTCCTGAACCCAGCATCAAAACTGAAGATCTTGTACAAGTTCAGCTAAACACAGGACTGTCCAACTTTGGCATTAAGAAATTGGCATCAACCATCAACAAAGTCAGTGACACCAAGATTGTGGAGTTTTCTTGCTAAGTTTGAAGCCATTGGCAAACAGTTGTCTGAGTTTTTTACTCAAACCAGCATCCAAGTTTTATCAAAGAGTAACTCCACTGACTTTGTGGTTGTGCATTGCAAGGATCTTGCCGAGCTTTTGAATGAAGTCCTGCTTTCTCGAAGAGTTTTCCAGAATCATATTGTCAAGTTGGGAATTGATGGAGGTGGAGGATTTCTGAAAGTTTCTCTTGGCATCATGGAGTTGGATTCTCACTGTGATTCAAGGTCACCACCAGTGAAAAAACTTTTAACTCAGAGACTGCCAAAGAAAAAAAGCGTAAAGCGTCAAATGCTTGTGGCTTTATCAGAAGGACTACCAGAAAACTTTCAAAATGTGAGGCAGATCTTTTCTTTAATCAAGTTAGACAAAGTCAACTTTGTTGTCTCATGCGACATGAAACTTGCCAACATCCTTTGTGGCCTTCAGAGCCATGCAAGTACCCACCCTTGCTCTTGGTGCAACACAGAATCAAAGCATCTTTCTCAATCAGGATCTTTGAGGACACTAGGCTCACTTGGTGCCTGTTATCAAGAGTTTGCTAAGTCTGGTGGTGATATCAAAAAGGCGAAATCTTTTGGCAGTGTAGTGCATGAGCCTTTGCTATCTGATTCTGAAAACAAACTCATCTTGGAGCTCATACCACCAATGGAACTCCATCTTCTCCTTGGTGTGGTCAATCACATGTACAAAGCCATGACAGAAATTTGGCCCAATATTGTCAAGTAGCCCTCAGCTCTCCACATTCAACAAGAACCATACCATGGTGGACAGTTTGCAGGAAATGCCTGTCACAAGCTTCTCAACAATCTTTACCTCCTTCAAAGAATTGCAGAGACTGAGTCTGCTTTTCAAGTCTTTGGAATCATTGATGCCCTTCAAAAGTTTAAGTCTGTGGTGACAGCATGTTTTGGTATGGTTCTGAAGGATAACTTTTCTGAAAAAAATGATCGCTTCAGAGACTCATATTTAGCAATCAAGAACTTCAGTGTGACTCCAAAAGTTCATGCTGTTTTATTCCATGTGAAGCAATTCATTGAGATCAAATGGGCTCCCTTGGAGATCTTTAGTGAGCAGGCAACAGAATCAATGCATCATAATTTCAGCTCACATTGGCAGAGATACAAAAGAGACCGCAATCATCCTGAGTATGCAAAGAGGCTTCTTTCATGTGTTGTGGACTACAACAGCAAGCATTTGTGAAGAATCAAATATTGAGAATAATTTATTTTATGTACCATTTGCTCTTTATGTGTTTAGAATCAAGAGGTTGTTTTTGTGTTTTGGCTTAGAATAACTAAATAAATTATTTAAGAAAGTGTTTATTATTTCCATCTTGTTAATGAAAAACTATATCAGTTGTGTCAGAATAAACTATTATTAAAGTGAATTTTAGACAGTTATGTTTTGGAGTAATAAATGCTTATTTTGAAGGGTTTTTGAATGCTGTAAAAATTCAAAGTTTGAAAAGCTGTCATTTCGTCCTATTGTGCAAAGTACTAAAAACTGAAAATCAAAATTATTTTCTCGGATGAAATAGTTAGATTTCAAATTTTACATTTTTGGAGTCAGGAAACATTGTAGTTTCACCCTGTCAAAGCGGTTTTCTCGGGTCAGCTCAAAGTAGTTTTTGGTCATTTTTTACAACAGTGTTACCATAATTTTCATCAATTAGTAGAATAGAAATATAGAATAAAGAGAAAATAGAAAATGTAGAGAAATAAGAGAAAATTTAGAGAAACAGATCAACATAAGAATATTTCTAACTTTAGATATAAACTTTGTCATCAAAGATATACTTGGTAGTTCAATGTCATCAGATGGTTGAGAGTATGGGGTTTTTGACAGTGAAAAGTACTTAAATGCCCTAGCAACGATATCAGAAAAATACTTTTTTTTATCAATAAACATTAAGAAGTACATACTTTACATTTTCATGCAAAAAATTTTCACAGACTTTGTAACATCGTAGTTACATATGCATCCAATGACACAACACTATAAAATTAATTTTTTTTATACTCTTTAAATCTAATTATTTAGCTCTAAAAAGAAAGAAAATTTGATATACATTAAGTGAAAGCGTATTGCATATTAGATTAAAAGACCATGTTTATTGTTTGGCGTTATATTAGAAGTTATTAATTTTATATTCATAAAAAAAACTCGCCTACGGTTTTTTTTATGCTGTTACTTTAGTAGGTTATGATGTCAAACAATATATTAAGAGCTTATTTTCAAAAACTTGAAAAAAAAAACACTTAATTACTATTTACAAAGAAATATTTGAAAAAAACTAATTATAAATAGACTAAAAAATATTTGCAAAGTGCTTCACACGTTAATTTTTTCTTTTTAAATATTATTTAAGATTTTTTATACTTTAATAATTTATTATAGAAATTGCTTATGCCACGTTTTGAAAATAAGTTCTTCATATAAACCATTTCACAAATTTGGTTATTCTATTTTAGTTTAGAGGAGTTTCACAGCAAGTTGACAAACGTATAATAAGAAAAATCAAGAGCTTGGTTGGCGAAGGTGAAATAAAAAGATGTCTTTAACGCTATGTTAAATATGACATTTTCGAAGGCTTGCAGCAGCCGGAAACAAGTAACAGACGTTTTCACCCTGGGATTTCTGATATCAGAAATTATATTAGCATCACAGTGAGTGCACTCAAATATTCTAAAATGGATCAGGAGAATCTTTTTTATAAGATAAGGGAATGGCAAAAATCACACCCAAATGATAAAATTTTGTTCAGGGGATACAAAAAAGTGAACTCATATAATAGTAATCAGAAAAAAAGATGGTTTAACTGTGGAATTGAAAATCTCGTATAATAAGAAAAATCAAGAGCTTGGTTGGCGAAGGTGAAATAAAAAGATGTCTTTAACGCTATGTTAAATATGACATTTTCGAAGGCTTGCAGCAGCCGGAAACAAGTAACAGACGTTTTCACCCTGGGATTTCTGATATCAGAAATTATATTAGCATCACAGTGAGTGCACTCAAATATTCTAAAATGGATCAGGAGAATCTTTTTTATAAGATAAGGGAATGGCAAAAATCACACCCAAATGATAAAATTTTGTTCAGGGGATACAAAAAAGTGAACTCATATAATAGTAATCAGAAAAAAAGATGGTTTAACTGTGGAATTGAAAATCTAACGGACGTTAACGTAAGTCATTTTAGGTATAACTTGTATCAAAATGAAATATTTCTTAAAATGAGTTTGTGTCATTATTGCAACATTAATTCTTTTGATTCTTTTTAAAATGAAGCATCACTTGATTTGAATGAGTCAAAAAATAATCGATTACTTTTTTACCAAAATGCTAACCAGCGTCGTTTACTTCAAAGGTATTTGAAGTAAACGACGCTGTTTGTCTTCTTAATGCAACATACAAAACGACACGATATACCATCCCGTTGTTCTTTTTAGTCGTTAAAACCAATGTTGACTACCAAGTTGTAGCATCATTTGCCATTCAAAATGAGACAGTTACCTCAATTACAGAAGCTTTAACATTCATTAAAATACGGAATCCACTATGGCTCCCACAAACATTTATGGTAGACAACTGCGATGAAGAAATTCAATCCATCTTATTTTTGTTTCCAAGTAAGTACATTATTTGCAGGGTTGGGGTTGTTACATTTTAAGGATACTTAAAAGTAAAAAAAGTAAAAAATAAAAGTACTAAATCTAAAAGTAACAAAGTAAACTCAAATGTATTGCTTAACCAAAATACTGAAATAAATGTGTTTTGGTGTAGCAATACTTTTGAGTTACAAAGTAAAAAGTACTTTTGTGTGTCACAAAGTTGAATATATCAAACAATAACATGAAAGAAATAAGTTTTTAAGGTATCTTGTCATAAAAATTTAAATGAAATTTATTCATATATGTGTTTCAGTAGTTGTTAATGTTTGTGAATCATTGTATAATATAAATTTATGTAAAATTATGTAAGAGTAGTATTTATGTAAAAAAAAGTTTATTTAATGAAAATATAAAACTTTTTTATGTTGTCTTTAAAGCGATAAAACAATACAAACAGCATAGCTGCGTATATTTATGAACGCATTTGAAAAGTGTTCTAAACAGACAGTTAGTTCTTTCATTCGGAAAAAAAAACACACTGAAACTTTTTATTCCCTGTGTAACAAGTCCCTGTGTAATAAGCAAAACTAATAATAATAGCATTAAAATTTTACTGAAAGGAGGTAATCCACTGTTATTTAGGGTGGTAGCCCTCCTATCCAGTAATCCAAATGGTTAACTTTCAACTAGGTGATTTCAATACTTACAAATGTGAGCAAGAAGCAATAATCGTAGATTTAAAAAAGTTAATCAAAACTTTAAGAACAGTTAATGCAAACTTGACTAAGAGAGTTCTGGATTTAGAAAATTCTAAATCAAAATTCTAAATCAATATCAGCAGTGACTGGTGATTGGGCCAGTAAAGTAAAAAAAACTCCAGATCAAATGCAAATTATTAATACTATCGCAAATGAAACCAAAGAAAGAGATAAAAGAGAAATTAACTTGGTTATTTTCGGTTTAGAGGAATCAACATTAAGTGATAAAGTCAAAGCTATTGAAGAAGATAAACAAAATATTGAAACAATCATAAAAAAGTTAAAGGTCAGTGTCAAAATAAAAAATGTTATCAAATTTAAGTTAAAAAATGGATATAAAGCTCCAAATATTGTAGTTTTAAATGATAAATTGGAACGTAATTCTGTTTTTAAAAATGCCAAGGAATTGAAGAAAGATAAAACATACGAAAGTGTATTTATAAATCCTGATTTGACTGAAACTGAATGGTAAAAATCAAAGCTATTAAGAGAAGAGTGTAAAAAACTAAATAATGACAATATTACTTTGGTATTAGAAATGACAAAGTTGTAAAAATAAAAAAATAGCAACTAATACCATAAAAGACTTAAACCACATTCGATGCTTTAACTATGAAACTAACAATAAAATAAATCTGTTTAGTGGTGGAGGTCAAAATCTTAATAAGTTACTGAGCAATAAGAGACAGCTAGATATTGAAATAGTAAACTATTCATGAGCGTAAGAAATATGATTTAAGTATAAACAAGGAGCACGATACTCAAAAATGCAATGAACTGATGATTTGGTATACAAATGCAACGTCTCTGAATAATAAGATTGGTGAGTTAAGGCTACAATGTGAAATATATAAACCGGATGTTATTTGTGTTACAGAACTTGGTTTAAAGCAGAATCAGATGTAAATATAATTAGTTATAATATTTTTAGAAGTGATAGAAAGTCTCATGGAGGAGGTGTTTGTATTTATGTAAAACAATGTATTAATCAGTTTGAAACAAATAATTTACCGTTAAACAATAATTTTATAGAACAAATATGGACTTGTATATGTTTTAAAAATAACAAAATGCTAATTGGATGCATTTATAGACCACCAGATATATCTCATGAGTATAATAACTATGTTTTGCTATCTATTAATGCTGCTAAAATGAGTATTTATCAAAAAGAATACAGCGATCTTATTATTACAGGTGACTTCAACTATAATACAATAGATTGGTCTGATAATAATTGTCCTTTTTCAGCAAATGATAATGAATCTCAAGCTAATAAATTTATTGAATGTCTTGAAGATTGTTTTCTGTTTCAATGTGTATGTGAGCCAACATTCCAAATAGCAAACTACAAATCAACTAATATTGTAGACCTTATTATCACAAACGATAAAAACGAAATTGTTTCTATAACTCACTCAGCTCCTTTAGGGAATGTCAAACAGGGTCATCATTTGTTAAAGTGTTGTTATCTAATGAATGATTATAAGTTTTCAACCGAACATAAGAAATCCATTAGATTATATCAAAAAGGAAATTATGAACTATTTTCTTGCCATTTAAATAATGTAGATTGGGAAAATGGATTTAAAAGTAAAACTATAAATGAAATGTATGATTTATTTTTGTATCATTACAATTATGCAACTAATCTGTTTATCCCAAGAATTAATTATCAAAATAGAAGCAACAGAAACAAATGGATTACTCCTGAATTGAAACATAAAATAAGAACTAAAAACAATATATGGCTTGCTAATAAACGTAATGGCTGGAATGAGGAATCAACAAAAATTCAGTATAATAAACTAAAAATTAGAATAAAGAATGATATTAAGAACAATATAAAACAATTAGAAAGTACTTTAGCTAGCAAGTTTAAACCAAATCCTAAATTGCTTTATAAATATATCAATGAGAAGAAATCAGCGAAAATTCAAATTCGAGCTCTAAAAATTGATGATGGGGAAATTATAAATGATCAATTAGCTAGAGCTACTGAACTAAATAAATATTTTCATTCCGTGTATGTTAATGATAATTGTACAAGTATTATTGAGTTCTTCAAATTTATTATTAACCACAGTTTTAATAACACAAAATACGACTTCAAACTAGACTTCAAGCACTTGATAAGTCAAAATCAGTCGGTTTTGATTTTGTTCATCCATACGTTTTAAAAGAATGCAGCTCGTCAATATCATACCCATTATATTTAATTTTCAAAAAATCGATGGAAACAGGTACCCTACCAGATATGTGGAAGAAGGAAAATGTAATGCCACTTTTTAAAAAAGGAAGCAAATTAGAAGCATCTAACTACAGACCAGTCTCGTTAACTTCAATACCATGTAAAGTGTTAGAAAGAATAATAGCTGATTGTATCATGCAACATCTCATAAAAAATAATTTACTTTCAAAAAAACAACATGGTTTTATGAAATGCAAGAGCTGTAAAATAAACCTATTAGAATACCTAGAAATTTTAACAGATGCGTTCCACAATAAAACACCGGTAGATGTATTGTACACAGATTTTAAAAAAGCTTTTGATAGTGTTTCACATAAAAAGTTATGATCCAAGTTATTGACTTTTGGTATTTCTGGTAAGCTTCTTACGTGGACAGTCTGTTTTTTAGCTAACAGAAAACAAAGAGTGGTTTTAGGTAAAAGTGTGACAGATTGGGTTGATGTACTTAGTGGTGTACCACAAGGGTCTGTTCTAGGTCCTCTTCTTTTTTTGGTATTTATAAATGATTTACCAGAAAATTGTATTAATGAATGTCGTTTATATGCTGATGATAATAAGATAATTGCACCTATTTCTTCTCAAAATGATTCACAAATGTTTGAAAATGATATAAATAAACTTGACGAATGGTCAACAAAATGGAAATTAGGATTAAATTTTGAAAAATGTAAAATTATGCACTTTGGTTCAAATAATAACAACCATTCATATTTTATGAACAATATCAATACATTAATGGAAATTGAAAAGTCAAAACTAGAAAAAGACATTGGTGTTTAAATATCAAGTGATTTAAAATGGGCTAAACAAGTAAAATATGCAGCTAGTAAAGCAAATAGTATACTCTCAATACTAAATAATACATTCAAGTACAAGGATAAAGATCTAATAAAAACACTGTATTGTTCATATGTTAGACCAAATTTAGAGTTTTCAATTCAAGTATGGATTCCGTATTATACAAAAGATATTAATGAACTAGAAAAAGTCCAACAAAGAGCTACCAAAATGATACAGGAGCTAAGACATCTTGAGTACAAAAAAAGATTGGAAATTTTGGGTTTGACTACTTTGGAGACTAGAAGGCTAAGGTGCGATTTAGTCCAGCAATTCAAAATATTTAAAGGTATTAAAATCATTGATATTAAACAAAATCAAACAATGAACTCTATTTGCTCATCAGTTCCTGCAGCCAACATTAGAGGAGCAAAATATTGAATGAAACCTGAATTGGTCAGAAATTGTTTGAAAAGGCAATATTTTTTCAGCAATAGAGTTGTTGATGGATGGAATAGTCTACCAGCCGAAGTTGTTCAATCTACTACTGTTAAAAGCTTCAAATTAAACTTGCAATCGGTCGACTTAGAAGCAATAACAAACAAGATAAAAACCAAGAAAGCTTATTATTAACGTTTTTATTATTTAGTGACTGAACTAACTTGTTCATTAATTAATTTATACCGGCTGCCATAGATATTGCCTGGTGCTTTATCTCAACAGCATTAGTTAATAATAATAATTCGTTATTAAGTAAAAAAATAGGTCTGAAAAGTAACAAAAGTAAAAGTTCTACGTTGCTTAAGGAAAAGCATTTTATTTACTATAAAACGTATTTATATATATAATATAATAAAAGATGAAAACTATTAGTTTTTTTTTTGACTTATTTTCTCACAAAATATTGACATACTTTGCAAGAAAAATATGCTAAAGAAAATTAATAGTTTTTGTTTTTTTAGATACGCATCTTTTATTATGCGATTTCCACCGGGAGCAAGCATGGGTTCGATGGTTATCTGCTCATAATAATGGACTACGAGATAAAAAAGAAACAATTTTAGTTATGCTAAGAAAGATTGCATCATCTGAACCATATGATCTATATGAAGAACATATTAGAGAGTTAAAAGCGAGTGAGCTTTGGAAAAGGGATAGTTCCAAGAATTTTCGAAATTGGCTCGACAAAACTTGGTTTCCAGTCCATCAGGTACAATAGAACAATTTTATTACTCAGAGGTATTAAGAAATAGTTTTAAACAAAACTTATACTGTAATTTTTGACAAGTGTATTAATGCAAATCATCCTTGAAGGCTAACACTCTTCTTTATTTCCAGTAACTTCTGGGGTTCCCCAAGGTTCCATCCTGGGCCCTGTTTTGTTTCTTATCTACATAAACGATCTTCCTGACAACCTTTCATCTAAAGTAGCTCTTTTTGATGATGACTCAACTTTATACTCCTGTCTTGACAAAAGTCTTCTCTTTTCGATCGCCTAGAACAAGCAGCTGATCTTGAATTTGATCTCACTTCAGTAATAGATTGGGGTTCACAGTGGCTTGTGAATTTCAACTCTAAAAAAACCCAATTGCTTACTGCAAACAACTACCGTAATATGGTCAACATTCCTATTTTAATGAATGGCAACCCAGTGGGCATTGGGACGTCCATGAGACGTCCAGTAGACGTCCGTTTTGGACCAGGAGACGTCCTAACTGGACGAACCGGCGACGTCCTAAAGACGTACTATTTTAAACGCTTTTCGTCCGTCCCAAAGGGACGAAATAAAAACGTCCATAGGACGTCATAAAATTTGTCGTATGGACGTATAACCTACGTCTTATGGACGTCCTAAAATCCAATACCCGCTACAGTATATAATAGTGCTATAAAAGTCCATTATTTTAGATTTTTTTTTCAAATTAAGTTGTTTGCAATCTGCTGTTTATGACCGAATTTCCATTAATAATGCTAGCTAATAACTAATTAAAATTTTCTCAGTGCAAAAAAAACAACAAAAACATAATATTATATTAATATTTATTCGCAAAAATAAGTTATCTTAAAACAAAATAACATTAATTATTAGGTTGTTTATTCTCTTTGTTAAAACTGTCAGCTTTATTTTGAATCTTCGCTCTTTTGAGCAAGTCTCCAACATTAAAATCAATTATATCCTTTGTAAATTTTTTTGTAGGATCCAGAAACGCTCCTAAAAATGAGAAAAATGTTGCGTGAAAACATATCAATAACTAATGATAATTAACAAACAATAATGAGTTCAGCTAATTTTATGGAGACCACTTAGTATTAATGGCGATCAGCAGCATTGGATGAGGAAACCGAAGATTTTTTTTCCAGTCATTTATTCATTAAATGATTAGCTATTATGAAATATTTAAATTAACGATTTATAATTAGAGCAATAACAATTATTGAAAATACATACCGAGCAAGCAACGATAATGCATTGTCTTTGAAAATGCTTTTTTCCCGGATATTCCATCCTTGCTAAATAGGTTTTGGACGTCACGAGCCATCAAAGCATCTAATGCAAGCCTTACAGATGCTCGCAAATCCTTACCTCCTAGTGTCTTTATAGCTATTTTCTATATAATAAAAGTTATAAATTTTATTTTGATCAGGGAAAACATTCTTTTCGAAATATTCTAATTAACTCACATAAAAAAGTCAAAAAATTTAGATGCCTGCAAAAAGTTGTTTAAAAAAACAGTATAAAAAAAGTTTTGATGGGGCAATTATATCTTATGTACAACTCAAGGCTGCGATGTAATAACAACTTACAACTATGAAAGGTATCATCGCCTCCATTAAAAGTTTGTATTATTTTTTTAACTTCTAATTTAGTTTACAAAGATTACTCCTTTAGACATTTTAATCTGTTTTAAACGAATTTTCATCCTAATTCCAGCTCATAAATTTTAAACCGTTCGATACTATATACTAGACGGTAGATATAGTAATATATGGCCTTCTTAAAAACCTTTATAGAATGTTTAAAAAAACCAGCAAAAAAAAAAAAGATATATATATTTTTATCTATGCATCCAAATCGTCAACCTAATCACTAAACAACCTTTATAGAATAAAACTTGTAGAATAGAAAATTATAAAGGCATAAACTAATTAAGAAGTTAATTAAAAAAATATATTTGTTGCATATGATATTAATACTTTATGAATAATTACCTTTTTATCTCGGTATGTTTTATTTTGGAGTTTTATTTCCTCTATGTCGAACTCTTCAATTGATAGCATAGGTTGCATGTCTTCCACTACAACACTTGCATCACCATTACCACCATCACCTAGAGATGCTAATGAATTTGTAGTCTGGATTTGGTTATCCTCTAATTGTTCCATTTTCTTTAACATAACATACTGAAACGCACGGAATTGTAACGTCCTCTAGACGTCGTGTGGACGACGTATGCCCACTGGGAATCCTCTAACTGAGTCCTCCTCTTTACGTCTTCTTGGATTATCGCTTACTACTGACCTTTCATGGAAACCATATATACAATCGATTGCTAAATTAGCTTCTGCTAAAGTTGCTTCTCTTTATCGTGCTCGCCATTTCCTTACTTCTGATTCCATTCTCTACCTCTACAAATCTCTTATTCGTCCCTGTATGGAATACTGTTGTCATATTTGGGCTGGTTCTTCTAACGATTCACTTTCTCTTCTTGACAAGGTCCCAAAACTCATTGTAAATGTTGTTGTACCTGGACTATCTGCTAAGCTTGAACCTCTTTCCCATCGTCGTAAAGTTGCATCTCTTTCTCTTATCTACAAATACTATCATGGTCACTGCTTAAAGGAGTTATCATCTCTAGTTCCATCAACTAAAATTCATTCTCGTTTTACTCGTCATTCAGCTAAGTCTCATTCGTTTACTGTATCTGTTCCTGCATGCTCTAAAAACTTTTATTTATCTAGTTTTTTTCCTCGCACTTCAACCCTTTGGAACTCTCTCCCATCTTCATGTTTTCCTGACTCATACAACCTTTAACTTTTCAAGTCTTCTGTCAACCGTTTCCTTGCTATAAAACTCTGTTCTTTTCCTAGTAACTCCCAACTTAGTAGTGGTTGCTTGCAGCCTTGTTGGAAGTGAATGCAAATAAAAATAAATAAATAAATAAATAAAAAAAAGATTAGTGTGTTTTTATAACTTTTGATATATGTATTTCCTTTAATTAGCTCTGGGTACGTTACTATTGACTCGGTTCGCTTGAAGTTGCAGTGAACACAAATAATGGAGTGGAAAGTAAAAACAAAGATTTTGGTTACTTAAGTAAATTCCATGACAAAAGTAAAAACTTAAGTAAAGGACTTAAGTAAAAAATACGTATGGCTACTTAAGTAAATTCCATAAAAAAAGTTTAAGTGGAATGATTACGGTTCTTGTGGAACAATTTTTACCTGATAAGTATAGCAGGTACATTTTAGTGTTGCTGTTTTGACACACGTATATATGTGTGTGTGTTTGTGTATAATTAGCTTATAACTGTAAAAGTAATTTTTTAGCTATGTTGAATCTAATTTTAAAACGTCTGGTTATTACCGTTCCTACCAACAAAGTCTGCCTTCTTGGCTACATAACCGATAAAACTTCTATTTGCCGCGAATTGCTAAATCAAATAAAGTTATTGACTTACTTAATTGAGTCTCAAGAAGTATTTGATCAACTAGAAGAAATACTACAAACCGCATTAAAAGACTGTGAAGAAAGTACATGTAAAGATCACGGGTTAATTTTCGCACATAAAAAAAAAGACATCGTGCTATTTGCCAAACAAACAACATCTACTTCAACATGCTACCTCCTTCCAAAAAAAAGAAATCGAATCTTTCAGGTAGAGTTGGAATTGCAAATGACGCACAAAAAGCGGCATCAAAAATATCGATTGAAACGGAAGCTTCTGGAAAAAAAAATTAATATTATATTTCGCAAAATAAAAAATTGAAGTTGAAACCTTTATCTCATTTTCTTTCATTACCCGGCATTAGATTTGAAAAAAATCGGCTTTTTTATTAAATAAATTATTTATTTTATATTGTTGCTACCAATAACACATCGGTATATAAACTATGGGTGTTAGTCTTAAGCGCCATTTAGTCTTAACAAAGATAAAGACTCTACAAGTTAGGTTTTAACAAAGATAAAGACTCTACACCCATGTATATAGACTTGAAACATAACATTCAACTCAATCATATTTTATTAGTTTTAACTATAAATCTGGTTTTCAATCAGTTATAACGTAAATTATCTATCATGTGAGTCTTGGCAAACTCAGTTTTACAGAAGAGTTGGAATATATACGACTCCGATTAGAGATAGAGTCTCTGTCTCAAAACTCGTAACGTTGCACCTCTCACTTTTCCACAAATACACTCTTGGGGATAGAGTAAAGTTTTCTTTTATATTGGTGTGCAGCTATCACTCTTATACACAGACGCGGGCTTATTGTGCGCAGTTGTAGATTAGTTGTGTTAAAACCTGAAACTGTGGAGGTTTACTCCACACTTAATGGAATAAAACTCCACAGTTTCTGCGAGAATGCAGTACCGTGCAAATGCTATTATCTCTTATTCCATAAACCCAAAAACAGTTCTTTCTCTGTAACTATTTCCTTAGGCTCAAAAACCGTGTATTTACTGAATTTCTTGCACGTCTCTATGTTTTCTTCTGTCATACAGTTTACAATTTATTTTCATTTATTTTTTATGATTCATTTTCTGTTAACTGTTTTTTTTTTGTGCTTAAATCCAAACTTTAAAAGCGGTTTCTTGCGGAAATGTTAGAGCATAAAAATAAAAATCGAAGTAAGATCTAAAACAAAGGTACAAGAATTGTAATCTAATGTTTAAACAATTTAATGTTTAAAATTTACATTGTTAACCGAAGTATTTGCTAACAAAACAACTTTTTATAGGTTGTAATCAGTTTAGTACAAACTTATTAGGGTTTCTATGTCAAGATCTTCGTATTTTATAATCAGGTAACGTAAAAAAGTTGTTCTTTGTAAGCTTTTTTGACTTCTAAGCTATCATATTTAGCATGGAACTATTTAAATTGGAAAATTGTGAAGCATTATTCTGTTGTATTTCCTGGTTTACTATATTTGAAATATTTTTTAAACAACATTTTGTTGGCTATGAAAGTAATCTTGAATAATACGTATAAAAGTAATCTTGAATAATACTTATACGTTTCATTAAACATTAGTTTTTGTTTCCTTAACTAAAAGACTTGACTCAATATTTAAGTTTACACCAAATTAATGGAAGTATAAATTAAACTTGTGAAAAGCACTCATATTATACTCTTTTTTAATCTAAACTTAAACAGCGGTTCTTTGCAGAAAATAAAGATGTAGGAAGTGTTATTTAATGTGTAAAAACTACATTATAAACTATATTATTTGTAATTAAAACAACTTTTTGTAAGTTTTAAAAAAACCAGAGGCATGAAAGCATTTGTTGATTTATTTATATTTATAATAAATTGATTGTTTTATCACGAACATTTATTTATATATAATTTATACTTAATTTTGGTTATACCGAAGATATTTAAAAACTAAGTATTTACAACTTAAATTTATTAGAGAAATATTACACCGCTAATTTCTTTTGGAATTTTAATTTTTCTCTCCTAAAATGTATTTTAAAAAGTTTCTGAATTAATATTCAAAAAAATTTTACTACATCTCAGAGTTCTTTTATTTTTAAGTAAAATATAATCCCGTTGGAGATCGCATCGGTAGTCAGTAAAATCTAGGTAGCACTTTAAAGGGTTGGATTTAGTGTTTCCCACGGAAACTTAATGTTTGGAAAAGAAAAAAAAACCTTTTTTGAGAAGAATGTATCTCTTGACTTGATTTTTTTCTTCCTCCGCTTCTTTATCTTAGTCGAGCAAAACTTGAGTTATATTTGCTTTAACTGCTGGTAGATCATTGTTATCAAATAAGGCGCGAGCAACAGATTCGGGAACTAAATACCAGCGGTGGTTGGAAAATTTTTTTGCAGCAGCCTTTCTGACTTATGGATCTATATCTTGATAGTTAAACAGTTAGCACATGAATATGAAATTATGGTATGGTGCTTAGGGTTAGGGTTAGGCTTCCAACGATGGAAGCAAGACATTCAGAAATTCAGCAAAACTAAAACCATTTAGGCTTAGGTTTTGCTGAATTTCTGAGTGTCTTGCTTCTCTAAATTTTTTTTCTAAGGCGTTGAAAGTGCAATTTATCACCAGATTTTCAGTATAACATCTGAAAGCTTCTGCGGCAGCCATTAATATGTAAACCCCAATTCTGTCAGTAATTTAGCACCTATCAATAACTTCTGCGAGACGGGGAGCGAAAAATGGTAATGTACCTCGTATTGTTGGAACTTTTGCTGCTACTCCTGCTGTTGATATTTGCTTAACAATGGCAGATGAACTTTCACTGTCGTCACAACTATCAATGTCTTTACTGTTTGATGCTGAATAATCAGTTTTTGATGTAGAAAGAGTACTAAATATTGTTCCATTTCTTCATAAGTCCTTTTTCTCCTGGCAGCTTGTATTGCAGTGCGTTTCAGTGCCCTTTCTTACTTGTATCTTAGTTTCTGATACACAATAAGCCTAGACCCTGGTTGTCTTTTTTGGCGCTAAAGAATTATGAAATTCTTATCCTCGATAGCAATTTCACTCCGACAATTTGATTTGAAATGTAGCCAACACGACAGACATGAAAATCTTTACTTAACTTCTGTGACGAACTCCCAGGCCAGCTTGATGCCATTTTACTGTTTAAAAAGAAGTGAATATAAAAGTCACCTTATACGAGCAGCACAAACAGTTTTGAAAACAGTTTTTAAACTTTTCATTTCAAAAATGACTCTCAAGGCAAAAATTTCGAATCTTCATGGACGATGAGGGTCGACTTACAGTTGTCCGAAGTTGTAACGCTAAAATTTTGTATAGATCATTATTTTCATGATTGGAACAAGAAATAGGGTTGGGAGCTAAATAATTTAAAAGTTTAAATATAAGGGCTACCCTAACATATATATATATATATATATATATATATATATATATATATATATATATATATATATATATATATATATATATATATATATATATATATATACATATATATATATATATATATATATATATATATATATATATATATATATATATATATATATATATATATATATATATATATATATATATATATATATATATATATATATATGTATATATACAGTACCAAACTTAATTAATTGGGCCAGACACATTTTCATGCAAAAAAGACACAATCTTGAATAATACTGATTTAATTATTTACAGATAGCAATAGTATTATATAATAATGTACAAAATATGTAAATGTAACAATATAACAAAGAAATTCAGTCATTGAAAGAAAAAAATCTAATATTTTGTACTTCGACCCTTGACCCTCAATAATTCCCTCAAGCGACGCGGCATTGACTGTACCAGATTCTGGAGAGTGTCACGTGATATATTATTCCAGGCATTGCAAATCATGTGCCACAATTCATCCAGATTACTTGGCTTTCTGTTCTGCACCTTTTTGAATAGCACTTCCCACAAATTTTCAATCGGTTTTCAATGTCCGGACTCTGGGCCGGCCAAGTCATTGTTGTGACACCTTTAGACCTGAGAAATGTGGTCACAGTCTTTGCTGTGTGACAAGGTGCATTGTCATGTTGGAAAATATACTGCTGACCATCATAAAGCTTTGCAGCAGATGGCAACATAGCTGATTCCAACAACTCTATGTATCGGTTTTGGTTAAGAGTACCTTCGATACGCCGAAGTTCTCCCGTTCCGAAACCATTCATGCAATCCCATACCATTATTGACCCACCCCCATGTTTTACTGTTGGCAGAATACAGTCAGCATTAAATCTCTCCCCTGGCCTCCTTCTCACAAAGGCACGCTTTGCAGCACAGAACAACTCAAACGGGCTCTCGTCTGACCATAACACTCTGCTCCAGTCATCGGCCATCCAATCCTTATGAGCTTTCGCCCATTCCAGTCTGCTACGACGATTCTTCTCGAACAGAAGTGGTTTCTTTTCTGCTACACAACCACGCAGATTAGCTGCCCGCAGTCTCTTACGCACAGTATGGCTGGTTACGTCAACTCCGTAGTTCTCGTTCCATGCCTTTTTCAGCTTCGGCGAAGTCAACCATCGGTTACGCTTTGACATGCGGATGAGCTGCCTGTCCTCTCGCTCAGTGGTAGCTCGCTTCCTCCCTCTTCCAGCTAAATCCCCAACACTGCCGGTATTCTTATGCTTTATTAACAATGAATCAACGGTTTTGCGGTTGATTTTTAGGTCTGTAGCGATCTGGCGATGCGAATGACTTTGCTCGGCCAGCAAGACTACCCTCATCCGCGTCTACATACTTAACCTCTTAGCTCCAGTCATTCTCTAAAAAGATAAAATATACCATTTTAACTTAACTTTTATACAAATTCTGCTTTATTTGACACAATATTACATATTGGAAGCATTGCTGACTTTAAATTTAATTTTAAATTATTTTGTTTCAATTTATCTTATTTTTTCTTATAAAATACCAAAAAATTAAAATAAATAATGAATATTTATTGTTTTTTCAACTTTTTTGGATGAAACTACCTGTGTGCATATTTGGATAACTTGTATTATCACTCAAATTAATATAACAATAACATAATTTCCTTTTATTTCATATTATTCAAACACATGAAAATCATAAATTTACTAAATTTTACACCAAGTACACAAATAATACTACTAAATATCTACTAACCTCTTAGAAATATTTATTTAATTTTACAAATCAACTTCAATGTTATTGTTATCACTTTTCAAAAGGTTTGCCTAACTTCCAAAAGTCAATTAATCAAACAATATGGACTTAAAGTCATAACTTTGTATGAGAATCAGCTCGCCCAGTTAATTAAGTTCGGTACTGTATATATATATATATATATATATATATATATATATATATATATATATATATATATATATATATATATATATATATATATATATATATCAGTGTTTGGAAAGTTCCTTTTTATTTCGTATAATAAGAACGCGTTCTTATTATACGAAATAAAATCACTTAAATTATATCTTTTTTCAGTCATCACATTAGACTCTGTTGAAAATAGTCGCTCTACCGGTGCACTTGATGAAAGAGGTGAGTTTAGTTCTAAAAAGACTTTCAATACTGCTGGGTATAATAATAAAACAGATAACTCTCTTGACTGTGATTTTAAATATAATTCTAACTCTTCAATACCTGAACTTGTAACTATGTTGCTTTCAACAGGTAAACAGAAAAAGTTTTCTTTAGATGTACCTGTAATTGTATGTGAAGAAGATTTCATTTCACAAGCTGCTGAACTAGGCCTATGATCCACATTTTCAAACAAAGATTTCAACGAGGCTTTCCGCTGTAAAACATTTAATACCATCAAGCCATAATAATTTAAAACGAGGCAACAAACGCGATGCTAATATTAGTTTTGTTTTTCCCATATAGCGCTAAATCAAGTTTGAACTGAACATACTGGGTTGACAAGTGGACAACAAAAGCTCATACTTTTTTGCTGCAAAGTAGTTAGTTTTTTATCTAAAGCGTAAAGCGTAGGTAATAAATACGCCATAAACATTGATTCTTTTTCTTGTAAAAAGTCTAAAGATTAGGCCAGAGGAGTTATTATTTCACAGTATTCTTGCATTATTTGAATTTCGTGATTTGACATATTTTGTTTACTCCATAACGATGACCCCTTGCCCATTGCTTTCCTATAAAGTTTCTTGAAATTGCTAGATGAATTCTGTACCATTTTCTCAACGTCATTTTTTGCTATTAAGTCCAGTGTATGACTAGCACATCCAAAATGTTGTGGTAACTGAACAAGTAAGTCACTCTCTTCTAATTCATGAATGTTTTTGTCCAAAATATCATACAAACTCATATTTTCACCGTATAAATCATCATCATCATCTTTATTGCTATCCTCCTGATTTTCTAATTTTTCGGAAACAGTATATGATTTAAAAGCTTTTTTAAAATTTGAGCCACTGTCTGTTGTTGTAGCAACTAACTTGTTTTCTATTTTATAGTTTGCATGAATCTTATACAAAGCAGAAGCCAAAACAATATATGTATGTCTACCTTTTATTCGGCTACATGCTAAAGATACTGAATTACGCCTAACAGTCTTTTGATCTATCAAAAGGCAAGTAACCCCATTATAACTTCTTTTACCTTTGCTCCAACAGTCAGCTGTGGTTGCAACATGCATAATATCTCCAAGGGTTGAAGTAATATTTTTAACCATTGATGAATATAGAATATTAATATGTAGTTTTAAAGTTTTACTGTAAATAATTTTCAGGTTTTTAGGATGGCCTAACTTTACCAAATTTACAAACGATGGTTTATCAACTATAGATAAAGGTTGTGTTTCACTAACAACAAAATTTACAACAGCTTTTATTGAAACCACTGTGCTACGCAAGCATGTTAGACTTTTTCAATTTAAAATTTAAAATTATAAATTAAATTATCCAGCCGGCAACTAATCTCAAAGTTGTTTGCTTGTACTGCAAGCAAATATCTTTTGCGTTTAATAATTAAATATAAAGTTCCTTAGAAATTTCGGCAAATTCAAAAAATGGAAACTGTAGCAAATTATTGAATGTCCAATAATTGTATATATGCTTTTAAGGCACAATAGTATGCATTTTATTTACACAATAATAATTTATTATTACAGAATAATAATTTATTAGTACATAATAATTATGTATAAACTAAAATGAAAATACTATAATTTGAAATAAATCAGTTGATAAAACTTTAAAATTTGAAGAAGTGCAATTATTTATTTACCTTAACATGCCGTTTTAGATGATGTATTTTTAGCTACACTTATATATTTTCCTGAAGGGCCACACAAAACACATTTTGCATTTTTATTGTTGCCATTTATTTTATTGAATATAAAAAATGATGCTAAACCATTCCAGGGCAAACATTCACGTGAAAAGGTAAACATTATATAGTGTTAAGTATAATTAATCTTTTAGTTAAAGTCTAGTATTTTGACTTAAACTTACGCATTATGGCTTCAGTTAAGTCTGCAAGCCAAGACATGTTTTATAGTAATAAACTTACCTTAAAAATACAATTTGCAAGTCAATGAAATATAAAATAGATAAAAGTAACGGTATATTTTTTTAAACTTACCACTAACTTCAGTGTCATTATTACATGCGCTACCACTAACATTATCAACTTCAATAACTTGAGAGTTATTTGAAACCTTGAGAGTTATTGAAGCAAACAGAGAGGATTCTTCTCCTTCCTTAAAGCATGTCGAAAAGACACCTAAAGCGACAGTTAATAACTGCTGTTTCTGAAAACCTACCAGAGAGTTTTGAAACTTGGAAAGCATTTTGAGATTGCTCCAGTTGCAAAAAATGCTTATTGTTGTTTCATGTGACATGAAAGTAGCGAATTTTATAACTGGACTTCAGGCTCATGCCAATGCTAACCTTTGTACATGGTGTGCTGCAGATTCAAAAAATCTTTACGTCTGCGGGAATCCCAGAACATTTAATTCCATTCAAGCTGACTTTGATGCATTTCAAAGGAGTCGGTCAATTTTGAGACGAGCAAAAGAGTTTAACAATTTTGTTTACAAATCAATTATTTACTTGGACAATCAAACACTCTTATTGGACTTTATTCCTTCAATGAAGCTACATTTTCTTCTTGGAGTAGTAAATCGTCTCTACAAAAACTTGTGTTAAACATGGCTTGATACCGATTAATGGCCTGCTGCTCTTCATTTTTGGGAACAGCTTTTTCACGGGGACCAATTTGCTGGAAATGATTTTCAAAACCTATTGAAGCATACAGATCTTTTACAAAATCTGGTTGAACAAAGCTTTCCATTCAGTGTCATGTCTTTTGCTGAAACTTTCTGATGTTTTGAAAGCGCTGTGAATTCTTACTTTGAAAATAATCTTTCTCCCAACTTTGCAAAAAACTTTGCTCCAGAGTTCCTTCTTGAAGTTGCCAAACACCATCACTCCAAAGGTGCTTGTAGTCTTTTTTCATGTTAAGCTTTTTACTGACCGCCACAAGTCAAACCTTGGAGTATTTCTGAACAGGCCACAGAATCTTTGCATCGCAACTTTAATGTACATTGGTAAAGATACACACGTGATCCCAGTCATCCAGAATATGTAAAGAAGCTTCTGAATTGTGTTGTAGACCTTAACAGCAAGTATTCATTTTAGTTGAAAGAGTCTTTTACAAACCAAAATTAAGAATACTGCAATCTTAAAGAATTATTTCACATTGTGATTTTTTCATTAAGAAATGTTGTTTTATATACATAAGAATGCTTCTTTTGTTGTCTTGAACTATAAATGACTTTTAAAAAAGAATAATTTCCTGTACGTAATAGTTTGATTTTGAAATTTATATCTAAAGGTTCTACTATACATGGGCTATCATCCTCTAAAAGGGTTTTCTGGGAACATGAGTTTAGAGTTGATTATGGTTTTGTTACACAGTGAACTAAAATGTTTTAATTTTTTTATTTAATAATATTATAAGTAAAATCTATATCCAGTATGTAAATCTAAAAAAAAGATCTTAACATAATGGTTTGCATAAAAATAAAGAAATATACTATTTTAATTTAAAAAAAGATTGGACAAAAGTAAAGTATATATTTCTAATGATATGTCAAAACAATACTTTACAAAAGACCATAAAAAAAAAGCATTTTAATATTTTGCAGAACCACCTTTCTTTATTATGCATTGAAGAAGGTAGTTATCTAAAATTTCAACATACCTTTCAGCATTAAGTCAACCTTCAAATAATCAATAACATCTAAGTCCTATACAATTAATGCCCTAAGGCCTACACTGCCACTACCTCGCTTGGTTATTTTTCATGTACAATTCAAATCAAATGACTTTTGAGGTGATCACAGTAGCATAACACGATATTTTCACATACCTCAACATTCATTTTGTCTGAGAATATTACATTTTGCCATTTGCAATTAGACCGATTTTTATATTGATTTCACCTGGCAATCCTTGCTTTTTGCTGTTTGTTTAAATGATATCTTTCTGTTTTGTTTCAACAAGCAAATTAATAAACGCTTATCTCATTGTGTTGTTATAGCTGGCCAACCAGATCGTCCCGATACTTAACGTCATCTGTTTCAATATAAAGTTTTCAAATACATGCTACAATTAAATATCCAATATTTAACTAAATGGCTGTTTGACGATGAGGTAGTCCTTCGATTTAAAGCAAAAACCATTTGTAACATGTTTTTTCAGAGATTATCGATCATAACTTTGCATTTTCATGGTGTATTTCTTCGCTTGTTGTGTAGCTTTTTTAATATCAAATTTATTTGTGTTTTCATCAGTACTATTTTTATATTATATGAAACTAAATTCTTTCTAAAAACTCTTTTCTGGAGCAGAACTCAAAATATAATTACAAAAAATGCCTGCAAACATGTAAGAAGAACAAAGATTATAAGATTATAAGATATACATAGATTCCTCTATGTATATCTTATAATCTTCATATTTCTGCAAACTTGAAAAACATGAATGAGAGTTTGCAACTGACTTATTGTATTACAATAAGTCAGTTGATAGCTTATTCACTTATGCAAGAACATCTTTAAGAATTAAATGTAATATTTGACAAAAACAAGGTATGTACAATATATTAATTAGATGTTGTTTTTTAATTTTTTGATATTGGTTATAATTAATGTTTGATATTCGTTGCAGTGTCACTACTCGTTGAAAGTGTTTTATCAATTTTTTCATTCATTTAGAATTAACTCAATTTTGGGCTATGCTTTAATGCAATCCAAAAATGTAAACAAAAATTTTGATCAACAAAATGTACTGTGGCACCGGTGTATGAATGCTAGGCTTGTGATGTCCACCCATCTGTGGTGAGATGGCAGTATTCAGCTTGGTTGAAAAGATGCAATATTTTTACTTTATATGATTTAAATTTAAGCTGTACTATTTCATACGAAAACTTTTGTCTTGTCGGCAATTTGTATTTATTATTAAACGAAGCTAGCATTTTAATAAAATACTTATTATCAACAATTGACAGCGGTTGACCTGTTTGAAGAACAAAGTTATACATAAATTCCTCTAAATCTCCATATTTCTGCGAACTTGAAAAACATGAGTGAGAGTTTGCAAATGGAACTTTGATAGATACATGACAAGTTGTTGTACTTGGAATTTTAGACTCTTTAATATTTATCCGATGGTTACTATAGAAATGATTTGCCATTAAGTTTATATTTTTATTGCATTTTAGCTCTATGTTGAAAATTTCGTTTGTTGAAGTATCTTTATATTTACACGTTGTTATTGAAGAATCATTGTTTTCCACAAAAAAATTCCCGACTATACTTTTATGAATGTTTCGATTCGAAATTTTATTACAAGTTTATGTTTGTTTAAGTGAATTTCTTCATGCAGAAATAATGTTCTAAAGGATTTGCATGAGTACCTGTAATTATTATTATTAAAACTATTCTAATCGTTATTAATTTCTAAAGGGAGTTAAACCAATCCTTTAAATGTCCATTGGGAATTATTATATGTATCAACTAATAAAAATAATTTGATTGAATTTATTGACTTTGAATTTGGATTAAAACAGAGAGAACATTAAAAAAAGATTCTCTCTGTATCATTTATCTAAACAATTAAAGAAACAAATTTGTAAAAAAGGCGTAATTTTGGCGTAAATTTTTTGGCGTAAATTTGTAAAAAAAGTCGAAAATTTGGCGTATCTAGGTGGAGGCTTGCAGGGCCAAACTTTTTTGTGGATTTCAGATTTATAAAACTTTCTTTTGGGCATCCTTAACTAATAACACATTATTAAATTTTTTTTTTTAAAGAATTAACTTTTTATAACGAGTCAGTATAACGAGAAAAAATAAACATTTATGTAGTGGCACAGCATACAGTAACCTTAGAGCTGAGTTTTTGTGAAATAGCAAATTCAATGTTCAGATATTTTGGTTAAATTAGAAACTCAGCTATAAATAATGATCTTGCGCATGGCTCAGTTTTGACAAATATTTTATTTTTATAAATTAATCTACTTATAAGGATATATCTTTTACTAATTGATCAGCATCATAATAAAATTAAATATTGACAAAGTTAAATCAAATAAGGAGATGAAGATAAGAATTTTAGGACCCGACTAAATCGACTTTTAGTCGATTAGTAGAAAATCTAAAGTCGATTAAATCAACTATTAGATTTTTCATAGTCGACTATTTTCGATTTTCGACTAGTCGACTTTTAGTCGATTTAGTCAAAGTCGATAACAACACTAAAATTTAAAATTATTTGTTCTTCTATATTACATAAATACATCCTCATTATTCTGAAAAAAAAATGTAACTAATAAATACATACAAAGAAAATTATCAAATATGAATAGAAAATCAATGCGTCTGATAGAGATAAGCTGTTGTGATACCAGAAAATAGAGATAGAGATAAGCTGTTGTGATACCAGAGTAGGGTATCAGAGTAGGGTATATTATAAGGAACAACTCATGTTAGCACTTGGTAGTTCTAAAAAATCAAATTGAGATATAAACAAAATGGATATATGGAAAAATGATTTTTCTTGAATGGCTTTAAGTGAATGATTAAAAGCAGTGAGTTCCAATATTGACTAAAATTGTTAGTCTTTTTTAACAATAGATACCAACAAAAAGGTAAACCAAATGTAACAACATAAGTAACAACATTACACTTGCTTTATTATCAATAATTAAGGTTAGACAACATTTAGACTTAAAGCGGTAATACTGGCAACGTTGACAAATCTTACTCTACACTTTTGCCAACTCATATCAATTTGAAAACACGGAAACAACATAGTATAAATATATATACTAACTATAAAACACAATATATTTGTTTACTTAATATAACATATAACCCACTCGTCACATAAAAATTATTTTCACATTAGATAAAATACAATTTATACAAATATTAAGACGCATAACTTGTAATAAAATATCTAATTATAATCAAATATATTTTAAATCAAATACTTATTGAAAAAAAAACAAAAAAAAAAAAAAAATAACTGCAATCCTTGTAACAAAATGTAACCTTTACAAACAGCAAAATGTCAGTGTAGGCTCAAAATTTTAATTTATTTTTCTAAATTTTGTAAAAAAGAACAAAAACAGGTAAAAGCATCAGAGGCATGTCAATAAAATATTAATCAGCATAATGAAATGAGCAAGATTTGAAATTATAGCATTCAACGCATATTGAATTATATTTATTAAGGACTTCTTATTTATATATATAAATATATATATATATATATATATATATATATATATATATATATATATATATATATATATATATATATATATATATATATATATATATATATATATATATATATATATATATATATATATATTTACATACAGCTGTGAGCATGAAAATAGCAGTACCAAAAAATTATTCGTTTTTTCAATATTACTCTCCTTCTGTTAATACAGAAGGGCTAATTTTTTATGTGTGTATGTACTAGAATGAGATAAATAAATTGAGCAAATGAGAATTCATTACATTGTAGAATATCTTTATTTTTAATAAAAATATTGTAATTGACAAAATGCATTAAAATAGCAGTGGTTGTATTAATTTTAAAGTTAGTTAACAAAACTTGAAGAGATTTTAGTATTTTTCGTTGAAAAAGTAAGTACTACTTCAATTATAACATATTCTTTATTTATTTGAGTATGCGTAATGGTAAAATTGTTTTCTAAACCTTTCAAAGTGGGCCGAGGACATCATTGTACACCAGCAGAACGCAACATTATTTTGAAACACTATAGAGAGGGTAAATCTTACTCATATATACAAAATATTCTCGGATGTTCAGCAAAGATGATTTCAAATGCCATAAATTATATAGCAAAAGTTGAAAAACGAGGGGGGAAACGTAAGACTACCGCGCAAGAAGACCGAAGAATTGTTAGATTTGTTAAAAGCAAACCATTTTCATCGGCCAAGCAAGTCAAAGATGATCTTGACCTACAGGTGAGTGAAACAACAGTTCGTAGACGCTTACGAGAGAAAAGTTAGTATGCACACAGTCCACGAAAGGTCCCTTTGTTGACAAAAAAACATACCGCTAAACGTTTGCAGTTCGCAAACCAACATCTGAATTGGCCCATCGAAAAGTGGCGCAACGTATTATGGACTGATGAATCAATAATAGTTCTTTATGGAGGTACAGGTTCAAGACAATATGTAAGACGTCCATCTAATACAGAATTCCAGCAAAAATATACCATTAAGTCTGTAAAACATGGTGGAGCCAAAGTCATGGTATGGGGCTGTTTCTCATATAATGGTGTCGGACCTATTTATAAGATTAATGGTATTATGGACCAACATATATATGTCGATATCCTCAATAATGTCATGCTGCCTTATGCTAATGAAGATATGCCGTTAAAATGGGTCTTTCAACAAGACAACGACCCAAAACATACTAGTCACAAGGCAAAAGAGTGGTTTCAGGTCAATGGGGTTGAGGTTATGAAGTGGCCTGCTCAGTCACCTGACCTAAACCCCATTGAAAACTTATGGGGAGACGTTAAAAAAGCAGTTTCTACTGCTAATCCAACTAATGCTCAGCAGTTATGGGAAGCTACTCAACAAGGATGGTACGCAATACCATCGTTGTACGCAATACCATAGTTGACTCAATGCATCGGCGTTGTGAAGCCGTTATCTCAAACAAAGGTTTTGCAACGAAATACTAAGGGTAAATATTGTTATATTAGACTTATTTTTAACTTTATAATGTTCAAAAGTTTGCAATTTTAATGTTTAATACCATAAAAAATAATTTTTTCTCTATTTTCAGATACCACTGCTATTTCAATGACTGCGAGCTTTCTTGATATTATTGTTTTTTTTTCTGAAATAATATGTAAAACTATTATTGATGTAATTTTTTTTTGTTTTATTAGATTGAAGTGTCAAAATAAATGCAATAAATTTTTTTCAGTAATAAGTAAAAAAAAATTGCGCAATAGTTTTCAAAATATTCCAGGTACTGCTATTTTCATGCTCACAACTGTATATATACACACTCTTAATTACAAAGTGTGTAAATACACCGTTTTGGTGTTAATATAACCTCAAACGGTGTTTTTTGAAATTTTTTTTAGCAAAAAGTGTAAATTTACACTGTTTTGGTGTAACTATATAATCTGAAGGTTAATTTTTAATAAAACGGTAAAAAATAACATCTTTTTATAATCACTATACCGTTTTAAAAAGGTGTAAAAATCAAATATTGTAATTTTTTTCTCCTTTTACACTTTTTAATAAAACGGTGTAAAACGGTGTAAAGCTGTTTTACACCGTTTAAATAAAAGGTATAAAAGAAAAAAAAACTTCACAACACTCAAATTTACACCTTTTTGAAACGGTGTAGTGATTTAAAAAAAGTGCTTTTTTACCGTTTTATTAAAAATTAAGCTTAAGAGTGTAAACTTTTAATTAAAAAGTGTAAAATTATACCCTCTTGGTGTTTACATAACATTGGTGTTTTACAAAAGTTATTAGGCAAAGAGTTTAAATTTACACCGTTTTGGTGTAAACGGTGTAAAATGGTGTAGGGGAGATTAGGGAAAAGAGGGGCACGTAAATTATTTTAAGGATAATTGCAATATCTTTTTTATTTGAAGTATAAACTAAACTAAACAAGTTTTTACGAATAAAACTTCTTTTTAAGTACCTGTTGAATCTCCTTAGGTTTCCAGCCAAATATAAGTAAGCATATAAATTTTTTTTTTAGATAAATCGTCCCACCGGGATAAAGTAAGACAAGTGTGAGTAGAAGTGTGACAAATAAATTTAAAATAACATTTAAACACAAGTTATTAAATCGAAAAATCATAAAATTGACATAAAAATTCACCTATCAAAATAATAAAATAGAGACGGGAAGAAGCGGAGCATAAATAACTCGTTTCTCTGCCCTGTCCTCTCTGTCCTAATTCACCCCAATGAAAACACTTTTTAAGGTACATTTCAAAATTAGGGCTTCTTGCGCACGCAGGGAAAAAATGCAATTTCTGCTAAATAGGGTGGAAAGAAATTTATTTGTTTTCATTAAATAACAGTATTTAGGCATCACTCCTAATTAGAAATTTCAGGCTGTCCCACTTCTTCCACGTCCCGCATCTCCTCACTTTTCCCTAAAGATGTTTTACACCTTTTTACAAAGTTATAATTTCAGTTTTACGCTGGTTTACAAAACGGTATTTTTCATAAAACCGTGTTTTTCATAAAACGGTGTAAGCTTTATCGGTTACACGGTGTAAAACTGTTAATACTGTAAAGCTGCTTATAAAACGGTGTCACAAAAAGGTTTTTGCAAATCTTTTTTTATTGACCAATTTTATATAAAAGTGTATCAACATTAGATGGTGTAGAATTGTTTTAAATTTTTTTCAAAAGTGGCCACCAGTTTTACACCAAAAACATAAACTTGTTAAGAATCAAAACGTTGTTAGACGCATTTTAGTGTTTAACGTTTTTTTGTGGCATGGTTATTATCATATAATTGTTAAACCTAATACAACGCTATCATAATATATATTATGATGTCATATATTCTGTAGGTTACAGGGAATTATTCCCTATATATAGTTTAGATATTATAATTTATAATTATTTTTTGTTATCTGTTGCTTAGTTGAACACAAATGCAAAAGTGTGTGTACAAAAGAGTGAATATAAATTGACCTTTTGCCAGATAAAGACGCCATTATAAAACGCATTGCATTCTGGGATCGCCTGGGAGCAAACAAACTTGATAGATATATAATTCTATGCGAATATCCAGCGATTATTGCATTAGCCTAGATTATTATTCTTATTTATTGGTTTTAATATGGTTTTTACTTCAGTAGATTTGTCAAAGTGGAAAATAGATGAGTTAAAAACGTATTTATTATCAAGAGGTGTCCCACTTGGTTCAGGAAGTGCACGAAAAGCACTTTTGATAGAAAAAGTTATCATGGCAGAAGCTTTAAACCTACCATTGTTACCTACCACTGATAACCGTATTAATGAAATAAATAACAGTCGAAGAAGGAAGTTAGTAGTTGACGATGTTTTACATCTTCCATTTCCTGAAGATTTAAAAAGTAACTGGCAAAGTGGAAGTCAATATCTTCCTAATGCGACTTTAGAAGTCATTAAAGAATATGCTACAAATAAGAGTGCAATGAAGGCATTTAGAGAAGGAAAAAACTTGCAATATTCTGGGCATGTTAAAGATGTCGCCTTTAATAACATTGTTGACAGTATTCGGTATTGTTACGTTAGAGCTACTGTTGTTCCTCAGACAAGAATAAACGAAAATCCATATTTAGTTTGGGTATGTTTTTATGGTTCAGAATATGTTTTTACTGCTGAGTGTTCGTGTATTGCAGGTTTCAGTTCATCTTGTAAGCATGTCTTTAGTTTATTGCATTATATTGAGAATGAAGTCAGGTTAGGCCATAATAAAACATGTACTGGCAAAAAACAACAATGGGATGTACGAGTTGAAAAGCGCCAAAAAATACATGAACCATGTAAAATAAATTCAGTTATTTTTAGGCGACCACATCCTGAAAATGATGATGTTGAACCTGGTCCAAGTAGAAACTTATATGAACCTCGATCACGAACAGACATTAATGTCACATATTCAACTGAAGACTGGGAGAATATTGCTAAAGCTACCAACGGTAATGCAAGTGTTTTGCAGTTTAAAAAAACAAGTTTTTATAAGTTAGATATTGATTTTACAATTGCTACAGAATATCCTAAAACAATTGATGAAATAGTTTGTATAACCGATATGAATTTGTTTCACTATAAATTAAAAACCTATCGAACAAATTCTGATATAAAAAAAATTTGCAGTATAACAACAGACCAGTCATATTCTATTAATTGGTTTAAATATAGAAATGGTGTTATTACATCATCAGTATCCCATGAGGTAATTCAGAAAGTTAGTGATAGGCAAACAATTACAAACCCAACATCCTCTTTTAATTTATGTGCAAAGATTTGTGAACAAATTGAAACTATTTCCAGTAGTGCGCTATCATGGGGACGAAGCAATGAAGAATTTGCTGTCAAACGTTATGTTAGAAAAAACAAAAATTTACATAAAAATTTTAGTTGTGACATAGCAGGCTTGACAATATGTTCTGAGTATCCATTTCTGGGTGCAAGTCCTGATAGAATTATAAATTGTACTTGTTGTGGATTTGGTTTGTTAGAATGCAAATGTCCTTTTTCAGCAAGAGATAAAACTATTTCAGAATACCTTTCAATGTCTTCTTGTTTTATAGTAAAAAGTAATGAAAGTTTTGCAATCAAACTTAATCACCCTTATTACACCCAAGTTCAGCACCAAATATTTGTTACAGGTGCCAATTATTGTGACTTTGAAATTTATTTACCCAAAGAATCTTGCACATTTCGTATTGCTAAAGATCCAAATTTCTTATTAAAGTGCCTACCAAAATTAGTTACATATTTTAACGATGTTATGCTTCCATATTTATATGACATAAATTTTGTGAGAACCACCTACACCTGCAGTAAAGTCATCCAAAGCCTTGTTTCACAAGTTGAAAAGGTAGAAAAGCAAAATACAGCAGCATTACAACTAAAACAATTATCAGATAATTGCCAAATGCTGTCCAAAGACTCACCACCATCTTGTAAAAGAAAACTGTAGAAAACTATATAAAAATAATATATATATATATATATATATATATATATATATATATATATATATATATATATATATATATATATATATATATATATATATATATATAATAAAATATAAATAAATAAAAAGAATAAAATAAAAAATAAAATAAAAATATGTAATATATATAAAATAAACAGAATAGAAAATAATATGTATGTATGTATATATATATATATATATATATGTATATGTATATATATATATATATATATATATATATATATATATATATATATATATATATATATATATATATATATAAAATAATTAAATG
>NC_061161.1:10350743-10390249 GCF_022113875.1 Hydra vulgaris | reverse complement strand
CTATTGATGAAGATGAGATGCTGTATGAGCTAGATTCTAATACATAATGTTGATTAGATGGTTAGTTGTTTTTTTTATCTATATCAATAGTTAAAGAAAAGAAATTTTTTCATTGATTTTATATTTCATTATGTATACTTTTAATATCATATTTTAAAATGATATTTCAAATAGTTTACCAACTTTTACTTTTAAAAGATATATTTGCCAAAATGTTTTATCGAATTTTTAACATATACTAAATACCGATAAAAATTACCACATATTTTGTTAAATTTTGATGATTACAACTCTCAAGATCAATAAATTAATAATATTATTATCAATAAAGTAAATAACAAATATGTTCTGAAAATCATTGTTAGTAAAAAATATTTAAATGAAATTATAAATATGTATAAAGCATTAAAAAGTATTTTTACAGTTATAATATCCAAGCTATAAATTTTCTTTTTCTTTTACAGTTAAACTATTTTTACTATATAACTTTTTCATATTGTTAAGTTGAATGGCAGGAAATGGTGTATTTTTGTTATTTATTAATATTAACGTTTTAGAATTTGTTCCATGTGGTATTCATCATACCTCTCCTGAATAACATCATTATCACATCTCCTCTCTCAGATCAAATATTAATTAATAAAAAGAACTGCAGTTTCTCCTTCGCTAGGAATAACTGGAAGCTGAAATAGAATCATTAGGAAACAGGGAGTAAAAGAAAAAAATATTTTTTTGTCTTTACTAAGATAATTTGGATACAGAAGTACGAGATCTTAAACTTTACTTGACTGAACAATTTTTGACTGCTTTTTTTTTTTGTCTGAATTGATGTCAGGCATATACCAGATGCAGAAAATTATTCTACATTGCTGTTTCAGAGCTTGAAATCTCTCTATAATTTGATGGATTAAAGTAACAAAATAAATATCTTAAAATTCTTTATTGGATGTTTTATTCGATACGGTGCTAATTTTTTTTTGTCATTTGATGTTGCCTCTTAAACGAGATACGCTGCGAAAACTGACTCCTATATCCCACCCTCTGTGCACTCCTAAATGTATGCATAATTGCATGTATATACTAATTTATATATTCATGTATATATGTATGTATACAGGGCCGCCGAGAGGTTTTATGGCGCCTGGAGCATAGCGTCGAGTAGGCGCTTCTTTAAAGATACATTATTAAAAAAAAAAACTTTATCAAATGCAATCATGCGTTTAGTGCATATGGTTTTAAAATAAATTTTCTTAATTGTGGTTTATTCCTGTTAAAATCATTTTACGGCAATATTTTCAAACATTGTGTCTTTAAAAATATACAACTAAGCAACGCAAATACAACATAAATGCATTGTTAGACATTATTTAGAAATTCAAATAAGAAAAAACGGCTTATATTAAAACACTCTTTTCTTGCTTTTTTAACGGCGAAGTTTGTTATTATATTATCATATGACAAAGTCTTAGCATGCTCATTTTCCACTGAAAGCAATTCTTTATCAATTTAAGTTTACTGAAGGATCGCTCACCCTTTGCAACAAATACTGGCATTATATTAAAAATTCGAATTAAAATGCATACATATGAAAAATTAGGCTGCAGACTCTTTGAATGTATTTGGTTGAGAAGGCTCAATGAGTTTCCAGGAATAAAAAAAGAAAACTCCTTCAAACGATTAAGATGCAAAATTTCTTGTATGAAGTTATCTTCTTTGACATCATTAGCGTAGAACTGTGCTAGTTCACGAGCTTTTATCTCTTAAGAATCTGGTATTTGGTCTTTCAACCAGATGAATGAGAACCTTGAAGAAACACTCTTTTCTATGTCAAATCTTGACTGAACTTGATAAATAAAATGATCAAGAGCAACGTTGAAAATGCTTACCTCAAATTGATGCTCGGGGCTCTCAAAGCAGAAAGCTGCATTTGTAAGTTCATTGTGATACCGTTTCGCTCTATTCTTTCGTTTTATCAAAAATTCCATTTCAAAGCCTAGAGGACCTGCAACAGCTTTTGCTTCAGTCAATATATTATTCCATGATGATTGGGTACGGCCAAGATCGCTTATTAGCTGTTAATTTAGAACAACTTCGTCATCTATTTTTAGTGAAGTTGACTAGAACAAACGACTTACTTCATTTGTTACTTGAAGAACTTTGTAACAAAAGGTCAGAAGTACAACAGATTCAAAAGATTTAAAAAACTTTATCAAAGACTTAGCTTGATTTAGCATGTCAGCAGTTAGGTCAAGATCCTCTATAGTACGATTAAGGGCACTAATTTTTTCCCGTGGTCGTTTTGCTATTGGCTTAACAGCGGCAATCCAAGCTGACCACCTGGTATCAGAAAGCTTGTGAAGAGAGATTCCAGTCAATTCTTGCAAAAACTTCCTCCTCGCTGGACTGCAGCTAAAAAACACGTAGAGAGCTTTGATATTACCAAAGAAAGTCTTCATCTCAGCACAAGATTCAACTGCATGTACTTTAACTAAATTAAGACTATGGGCACCACAATGAATGTAGAGAGCTAACGGATTTTTCTGTAAAATTAAAGCTTGTACTCCAACGTAAATTTCAGCCTTATTTGAGCCGTTGTCGAAACCTTGGCCACGTTGTCGAAACCACGGCATTTCTGCAAGTCAAGACTTACTTTTATTAAAACATCACTAAATAATTTTGCAATATCCACTCTTTTTTTTTCTCCGTGTCTTCTACGCAAAAATAGCGCTCTTTTACCTCCCAGGTTTTTTTGTTGAAGCTGAAATGAACAAAGCGAAGAATAAAAGTGATCAGTTCAGTGTGTGAAACGTAAGGGGATTCCATCGATAATGACTGTAAAGTATCCAGCTTCTCTCACTTCCTTTAAAAGGTCACACTGAACCAATGAAGTACACTCACGTATGAACTCATTCTGTGATTCCCATGAAAGGTAGTGTGCCAGTATTTGAGTTCCCTCTTTTTGGTGACGAACTAAGTTTTCTAGATGGATTTTTAACGTTTTGTTGTGGTTTGAAATTATACTCCTAGAAAATTGCCACTTTCTTGCTCTCCAAGAGCAAATGTTTGACCGGTTAATAACACAAGAATCTGTAAAAATATTATTTATACAATAAATATCAATAGCTAAGTAAAAATAAAGTTTACCTCTAAACGCCATGTTTCTTGATGAGAGAAACAATGTTACATCCAAAATACAGCGCAATATTTCACGCCACCTCAGACTCTAAAGTTTTGTTTGATTGCCGTACATTTTTTATTTACTATTTTTAAACATTTTTTCTTTTAGCTTTGTTATGTTTTTATTTGTTTTTGTTTTTATAATCTATACTTATTTAAATCTTTTAACCTTGTTTTACATTTACTTTTTTTAATTTTTAAATTTATAAAATAATTTTTTAATTTATTCCTTTTTTCTTTCTTTTCTTGTTTCACCTTTAAATAAGCAGATTTGACATTTGAGATGGAATTGCATTGATTGACATTGAAATATGCACGTTAATACTTTCGTGAGATTAAATGCCGAAATGTAAGACGTCGTCACTTTCATAATATGCATATATACAAAAAAAGTTCTCTCTAAAAGAAAACTCACTGCACTAAACATAATAACCGTAAACATGAAAACCGAAGTTATAAATTAAATAAACTTTTTATTTATTTCATGAAATTATACTATAAAAACATCATATAAAATCACAAAACATTTTAATTGATTTTCATTGTAGTGAAAAACATTTTAACAACAGTGAAATAATTTCACTTTTTTTTTGGTGATGAACTATAAATTATACTCAGTATAATTTTAGATTTGTGTTTACAAACTTTAGGGCTTAAACTCAATAAAATATCTCACTTTTTTTGGCTTAAAAAATGTATAATTTGGCTTTGAAAAATGTTTATTTTCATTAAAAACGAATCAAACTAATTTTTTAATTTACAGTCTTTACATTTGTAATAGCAATGGGCTTTGTAGATCATGTTTTCTAAACACAATATATTCTCAAATAGAATATATTGTGTTTAGAATATTACAAAATAAAAAAAATATTGCATGGGAAAGAGTCTATTTCCTACAGCCAAAGTATTTTTTTTTTCCACCACTATAGTTTAAATAATTCAAAATAATAAATCCATAAAAAAGCCTAAATAATATGTTATTTATGTGACTTTGAAAATCATATTTTTTTGTCCATTTATAAATGTGGTTATATATATATATATATATATATATATATATATATATATATATATATATATATATATATATATATATATTATATTAATATATATATATATATATATATATATATATATATATATATATATATTTATATATATATATATATATATATATATATATATATATATATATATATATATATATATATATATATATATATATATATATAATATATATAATATATATAGGGTAAGGGCGAGTTCGTCATGTTTTACTTTAACAAAATGAATTCGCATATAAATAAGTGAACTTTTCTAGTTTAAAAACTTTTTTTTATTAATTAGGGTCTCTATTTTGTTAATGTATTGAATCAAAATGAATTCTAAAGTTACTTTAGCGTATAATTTGATTTTTTCATCATCAAGTCCTGAGGGGCGAATTCGTCAATTACGGGGCGAATTCGTCAGTACAGCTAAACTAATTTAAAAATTCGTGACTCGGGCGATAGACGAAATTCCTTTCTAGTGGTAAAGGCAACTTACCTAGGAGAAAAAAACTTTGACATAAAACATTTTTGAGGTCACAGTAGGATGATTTCCCTAATCTAGAAGTAAACCTAGAAGTTGCGAGTTCGATTCCCACCGCGTCCCTGGTAGTACTGCGCTCAACTTGTTTTTCTCTCAACTCTATAACTCCGAAACACGAACCTTGATCGTCAAGGTTCGTGTTTCGGAGTTATAGAGTTGAGAAAGGGTTGTAAACACAACTAAAGTAGCCTCCTCGACTGCAGTGGCCTAGGGTAAAAGGACATCAAAAAGGACATCAAAAAGGACATCTAAAAGGACATCAATTGTTAAACTTTTTCCAAGAAAATATCAAATAATGATTTTGGCATAAATAAAAACCGTAACCGCGCTAGCGCAAAAAATAGCACGTTAAAGCAACACAAAATCATATCACTACTATGACTATTTAAATAACAAAAATCATGTCACTACTATGACTATTTAAAAATTTAAAAGACTTTTATATGTTCATTGCACACAATTTGCACATGTATCAACTCCAAAACATCCTTCGCATGCCCACTGATTGCAATTTAAACATTTAAGCCAATCTTCACTTGCTTCTGCCCAAACAGCTGCACAAACACAACAAAAGTTTTTATCAGTGTTATTTTTTAGAATAAAACTTGAAGAACTTGGGTGATCAGAATCAGCTGAAAAAAAAGTCTTTTTTGATTTGGTTTTAACTGATTTATCGTGATCCTTTTTTGACTTCTGTTTAACACTGACCACATTTTTTATTGCAGCCTTTTTAGCAGGAGGCTCTTTTATTAGCTTAACATTACCTGGTGATGTAATAAGAGCAATGTGGCGTTTTGAATCAGTAGGTTTCCTTTTTTTTTCAGGAGAAGGTATAATAGTCCTTAAAATAGATAAATTTTAGTCTCCCTGGTGAATTGTTGCTTTATTAAAAACCTCTGCTTTTTTATATTCGAAATCTTTTAGTGGGTTTCTTAGGGGATGCAAACCACAATGGTAAAACGCATTAACAATCAATCCTCTTTTTGTAAGTATATTTGGCCATATTTTGTTAAAAATAATGTGAAAGTTGCAACGAGGCAAAGAAATATCATCATTTTCAGCTAAGTAATTAGACAAGGCTTCAGACCACATATGTTTAACTACTTTATTAACATGTGTGTCAAGTGGTTGAAGGCGATGTGTACTATGAGGTGGAATGCATATTATTTCAATATCCATCTTTATTGCTAATTCAATCGCTTCAATAGTCACATGACTTTTGTGGCCATCCAAAAATAACAATACTTTTTTCCCATTCACTTTTGTACAAAACTCATTAAAATGATGTAAATAAGCAATAAAAATCTCTTGATCAATATATCCACTTTGACTACAATGCACTTTTGTACCCAAAGGAAATTTAGATGCATCTGGAATCTTTGTTCCCTTAAATATGAAAAATGATGGTAAGCTGTTTCCTGCTGCATTAACAGTGGCCAGGTATGTTGTTAGTGTGCCACGTTCACCAATAGTTAACTTTTGTACCTCATGAGAACCCTTTAATGCTATTACCTTAACAGAGACATTTGGCACAGATGAAAGGCCAGTTTCATCACAGTTATAAATCAAATTTGGATAATTTTTTATGTCAAGCTGTTCATAAAAAGGTTGTAAATCGTTAAAAAATGTCTGAACGCGATTCTCATTAAATGCTTCTGCTCTTGCTCGAGAAAGCCCTTCAGGAATTCTTAGTGTCAACTGAGTATGCCTTTTTCGGAATGAGAGAAACCAATCACGTGATGCAAAACATTTATTATGCCAACTTTTTGGAATGGACTTCTGTAATTAATGACGACTACACAAGCTTTTGGCATAGAAATAAGCAGCAGATCTTAACCACATTATTGTGAGAAGAAACCCTCTATCAGCCATATAAAGCAGCCTTTGAACAAGAGTTTCTTCTTGATTTTTAAAGAAAATTGTTTTACCACCTATAGAATGTGTTTGATGTTTTCCCCGTAATTTATCAATCAACGTTGTACGTGGAATATTAAATTGTTTTGCTGCAGTTGATATAGTTTCTCCATCTATAATGGTTTGCAAAGCAGCCTGAAAAATTTCTGCATTATAATTTTTTTGTCGCTTTGGTTTATAATTACGTACCATCTATACATTTTAACATGAAAAATGATGTTATTAAAATCTACCATAAGTAATAATACATTCTTAGTTTTTTTTATATTGGTATATATATATAAATAAATATATATATATATATATATATATATATATATATATATATATATATATATATATATATATATATATATATATATATATATATATATATATATATATATAATATATATATATATATATATTTATTTTAATAATAATAACTATAATAATAAATATAATAATAATTATTTTAATAAATATATATATATATATATATATATATATATATATATATATATATATATATATATATAAATATACACATATATTTATATATATATATATATATATATATATATATATATATATATATATATATATATATATATATATATATATACAATATGTATATATATATATATATACACAAAAAAATATATATATATATATATATATATTTATATATATATATATATATATATATATATATATATATATATATATATATATATATATATATATATATATATATATATATATATATATATATATATATATATAAATGCTTTATATTTTCCAATGAATGATACATTTGTTTATAATAAATACTACAAAAACTACTTATAACAGATATTTTATACTGTACACACATTTTATACTATATACTTACTATTTACTTTTTACAATATATAATAGTTATACTAAATAGTATAATATTATATATATTTTTAAAAATAGAATAAGATCTTTGGTATATAATATATAATAAAAGTCTTATTTTAATGTAAAATTAGTAAATAATATTAACTATTCTAATAATATTTACTGAATTTCAATAATATTTTAACAATATTTAATACTTATACATATTTTTAATATGTATAAAAATAGGCAGTGGATAGCCTAAAAATATATAACATATATGTTTTATATACTTATTATTTACTGTATATATATTTCAGACTATACATTATAATATAATACATTACAATAATGTTTCACATCAAAGTCGTGTTTATAATTAAAACTTCAAAAAGTTTTAAAAGCTAACTGTAAATTAATATATTCTGAAGAGCCTTTCTCTTATAAATGTCTAAAGCTTTGGAGCGCATTTTGATCACAATTTGTTTTTCTTTCAAACGGCGCTCGGTAGTTTAAATATTTGCATGATGAAACAACCTAACTTTTTTTTCGTATAAACTTTTCTTCATCGACAAAGTTGCCCTTCATTTGAGCATGTGCTAACAATCATTACGTGACGATTCCAAAGGCAAAAACATAGTAACTTAAATTATTATTTAAAAACTACTGACATCAATCAATCAAAAAATATATACTTTGTGGTCAAAACATTGCGTATTTTGATAATTTTTTGACGATAGGCATTTAAGCTGAAAAGTATTTTTACAACTTCAATGTTTATTTGCAATATTTAAAGAGTAATCGGAGGTAAATATATAAAACATTTATTTAGTAATATTCTACAAATATCAGTTAAAAAAGTTTCGAAAAAACCTAGTTAATAGATTTCTTAGTTTTTATGCATTATTATTTTAAAGCTGAGTCGCATAAGTGACGGATTCGCTCCGTGACTAATTCACCCCGCCTTACCCTATATATATATATATATATATATATATATATATATATATATATATATATATATATATATATATATATATATATATATATATATATATATATATATATATACGGATATATAAATATATATATATATATATATATACGGATATATAAATATATATATATATATATATTTATATATATATATTATATATATATATATATATATATATATATATATATATATATATATATATATATATATACGGATTCGCTCCGTGACGAATTCACCCCGCCCTTACCCTATATATATATATATATATATATATATATATATATATATATATATTATATATATATATATATATATATATATATATATATATATATATATATATATATATATATATATATATATATATATATATATATATATATATATATATGTAGTATATATATATATATATATATATATATATATATATATATATATATATATATATATATATATTAGCGTGTGCTGAAAAGAACTTTTTTTTTGAATGTCAGTTGACACCTCCTGTGTTCTATATAATCGAATAACAATGGATTTAAAATTTTCTGAATAAAAAATAATGTCAGGGAATGCTACAAGACCAATTAAACATCAAACAGGTTTATAATAATATCAAAAAATAAGCTTTCTAAAAATATTTTTAGGTCTCAAATAAAGCGAAACTATATAAAAATTTCAAAAGTATTTATTTTTTTAAAAAAAAAAAAAATTGAGAAAAATTTTGTAATTAAAAAAAATTATGTTGAAGAAAAAAGGGTCTTGTGGCACCCAAAAAAAAAATTATACCGACGTCTTAACTAAGTCGCGACGTCTCAGACCAAATTAGGACCTCCTAAAGACGTCCGGTAAAGACGTCTTTGTTAGGGCGTCCTAGTAACGTTAATATAAAGACGATATTAGGACTTCCAAATTTAGACATCCTATTTATGTCGCTAAGACCTACATTAGACGTCCTAATTACCTTAAACATAAGTAGAAAAATTTATATTATCAACTTGGCGCATACAATATTATGCGCTTACTCGGTTAATTAAAAATGTCTAGTTGTTTTGGTTAAATATATTGATATTATTAACTTTGTTTAGTTATTTATCGTTTAGAGATATTTTTCAATTTTTTATATTCTATACTCTATGATCAATAAACTTTAATCTATACAATTTTTAAAAAAAAGAAAATCGAGTTTAGTTATTAAGTGTAACTAAGTTAAAAGCATAATGAGGGAATTTTAACAAAAGATATCAAAATTGCACCAATACTTTCACTTTGTGTTTTTATATAATAGTAATGATATTTTGCGTGTCTGTATATGTATATATATATATATATATATATATATATATATATATATATATATATATATATATATATATATATATATATATATATATATATATATATATATATATATATATATATATAATATATATATTATATATATATATATATATATATATATATATATATATATATATATATATATATACATATATATATATATATATATATATATATATATATATATATATATATATATATATATATATATATATATATATATATATATATATATATATATATAATATATATATATATATATTGTATTGATAAATGTTGTTTACTATTGGAAATACATCTCTAAAAGGAAAAAATAAAATTTTTTACTATCGCTTTGATTCCGCTGAGTATCGGATATTTGATGTTAGATGCTGTTGCAACGCTAAATTTTTTATAATGCTTTATAATATATATATATATATATATATATGTATATATATATATATATATATATATATATATATATGTATATATATATATATATATATATATATAAATATATATATATATATATATATATATATTTTATAAAGCATTGTAATTATATATATATATATATATATATATATATATATATATATATATATATATATATATATATATATATATATATATAATATATAATATTTGTATATAAATCAGACTAAGGAAACATCAAACTAAGCCTTGCATGCAGTTATTTGGATCAAATCATATTTAATAAGGCAAAAGATTTTTTACTTGGACGACTTTGAAATAATTGAGTAAATTATTGCAAAGGTTTAAAAAGAAATCTATATTCATATGCAAGTGAAAAAAATTAATATATTTTACAGGTTGATAGTGTCGGATTTTGTATAGGTGTTTGGGAGTGAATTACTTTCCCCACGCCGCTTTGAAGGCTGGACGGGCGTCCCATGAACATTCACTAAGTCAGTCTTCTCCTCTTCCCTCGCTCTCTTACAAATTAAATTTTAATATTCAAGGATGAAATTTTTGGATAAAAAAGCATTTTTTCAAAATATATATTATAAACAAGGCTTTAAAACAAAAAATTATGATTTTCTTTTTTTTTTGGTCTGGTTTATTTTTGTTTCATTTTTGGCTTGTGCCCGAAAAAAAACCTGGCAACCCTCTAAAGGAATACCGCTACCTAAAAGGCTTTATAAAAAACAAACCGGGATGATCAAATTTTTATTCTAAAACGCAGTCATTAGCTAGTTAAAAAAAAACTCTAGAAGCAGTTACTAAGTATACCTCAAAGAGGTTGAATAATTGTATCAGTTTTGCTAGAGTATTTTGGCAAAAGTTAGCCTCAGGACTTCAAAAAAAAGAAAAGTATTATGAGTATGGTTGATGATAGAGTATAATTAGTATTAACTTTCTAATTAAGTTGCTGCAATTAGAAAGCTTTGGAAAAAAAACACATTTAATTTTAACAGTAGATGTATAATTAATTATTTAAACCATATAAAAAATGAAGGTTCTCGTAGTTTAAAGATATTTTGGAAAATTATTATCCAATTATTTGTCCAAAAAGTTGAAACTATGGAATATAGTTGAAAGCAGCTACAAAAAAAAGAAGATAACAATGCACTATGCGTCGCGAAGCGGAAATAGGATTTTACTTACTTTTCAGAAAAAAAAATTCAATTTTAATATTTTAAAATATTTTTTAACTGAAACAAGTTAGTATTAGTTAATAAAAAAAAGTTTTTTTTTAATTTTTTTAAATTTGCTTTTTTAGGTGCGGGATTTTCAGGGGTAAAAAAACCCATGTCTTCACTAAATCTTTAAATTACATAAGATAATTTTCAAATTTCTTCATTTTTTTTGCACATTTTTTAATAAATGAAACATTTCGTAAATTAAAAACCATGATAAGAAAAAAAAAATGTTTGGATCATTGTTTTTGGGTGTCTGTAAAGATTGATCGATTAGACCATGTTACTACAGAGGTAGCCAGTTTTTTATTTTTTTAAAATTTTCTCAAACAAATTGACTTTTTTTAAGTGAAATAATATTCTGGCTACCTCTGTAGTAACATGCTATAAAATCAATTCAAAAGAGGTGGATTTATTAAAAACCGGTTTATGCGGATTGCACTGTGATTATGCTGATTGCACTTATGCTGATTGCACTGTGTTATCACTTTATGCTGATTGCACTGTGAATTTCAACATTTTCAAAAGTCTGGCTTTTAATTTAATAACAAAATTTCATGAGTGTGGAAAAAGAAAAAAGTTCTTTCTTACTAAATATAAACAATTTTTAGATCGAAATCAACAATGCAAATATCTCTTGTGAGTATAATATATTCTATATTGATTTATTATAAATAAGTAATAAATATTGTATTATAGTATATATATATATATATATATATATATATATATATATATATATATATATATATATATATATATATATATATATATATATATATATATATATATATATATATATATATATATATATATATATATATTATACTTGTGCGTGTAGATTAGAAAAAGGTTCTGAAAAAGAGATTAGAACACACGAGGAAGAACTGCTATTAATTAGAAAAGGTGAAAATCTGATTAAACAGTGTAATCAACTCATCAAGCAGGGTGAGCGTAAAATAAAAGAAGGGGAATTACTGCTTCGTACTTATGTAAACAATCCAATGTAAACAGGTATGCATAAATAAATGTATCTCTCTCTTTTTATTTTGCACACACACATACATATTGTTTGACTATGTTTCACAAAACCTTCAAAATGTATATATGTTTCAATGTATTTTTTTATTATTTATAGTGTACCATGTAGAGTACCTAAATCATCTGCAGTCAATACATCTTGTACACCAAAACCTAGAAAGTCTTTTATTAAGCTTACAAACAGGATGAAGCGTAAAAGAACAGATAGTCTTAGAGAACGAGAGGTGGAAGAACTGCAACATGCTGTCAAAAGGTTTAAATTTAATTCTTCTACCGATGGAAGGGCTATTTTATATGGTTCAAATTTGTCATTGCAAGCTCTTTGTAATTTGAAACTTACAGATAGAACATGGACTGAATTTAAAAATATAGTGACTCATAATCGTCATCTTGTTCCTCCAGGTTAACCAAGTTGAAGCAATACAAAAAATTGACATAACCAGAACAGGTTGAATATTCTGAATGAATGCTCTGTGTATAGTATAGTGTTTGTACTGCTGGAGATCCGAAGTGAAGAAAAAATAATATGGAAAAATTTAATTCCAAATAGTCCAGATGCAACCCGTCATCTTCTTTTTTGTTTTGCAAAAGAGACTGCTAGTTTTATTCAGGAAAAATTTAAACATTTGAAAAATGAAATTTTTTTATTGAAGAATATTGAATTTAAACTTGGTGAAAGTACTTTTGTAGTAAAGTCTAGTTTGTCAACTATTTATACCACAATGAATGATGGCAAAACACTAAACGCTGTTGTATCAAATATGCTTAAAAAAAGAATTTCATCTCAGTCCTGCCATGTATGCCTTGCAAATTCTAAGGAGTTTAACTTGAAAACTATTTGGAAAAAAAATATTAATTTAAGCAAGCATGTTTTGAAACTTTGGAATTTGCAGTCTTCATCTATGGATGCGCTGTATGGAGTAGATTTTCAATACTGTTTGTAAACTCCCAGCTGTTAAGCAAGGAAGAAATATTCCATCACAAAAGAGTAAAGAATTTATTGAAAACAAAAAAAAAATTCCAGCATTTATTCAAGATACAACTGAATATAAGGGTTTCTTTTGTCAGGAAAGGATGTGGAACAACCAATACTGGAAATGTTGCTCGCAAATTTTTTAATAACCCGATTGTGACAGGGAGAATTTTAAACTTGGATATCAGAATAATTAAGTTGTTTCGAGTTTTACTCATTGATATAAACAGAACAACTACAAGACCGGATATAAAGGTTTTCAAACAGAAATCTGAACATCTATTTGCACTCATAACAAATGATAAATTTTTAAAAACCATACCTATGTCACAATCTGTGCATAGAGTGATAGTTCATGGTACTTCTTTTTTAAGGTATTTTAAGTATCCGATAGGTTCTTTGTCTGAGAGTGCTATTGAAGCCAGAAATAAGGAAAACAAAACTGCTCGAATTGGTCATGCTCGTTTAACCTCTTTTGCAGAAAACACTAAGGATACAGCTAATTATTTGTTTATGACATCTCTTTTGCAAAAAAAACAAAATGGATAAAAAAAGAGTGAAAACAAAATAGTTTAAGAAAGTGAAAGTGAAAGTTCTTCTGATAACTGCTTAAAATAAAGGTAAAATAGTTTTATTATTAATATTGTTAATAGTTTTGATTGATTTTTTTTTTGGTTAGGCAATCTCATAATTTTGGTCAACTAACAATTCAAAGTTGCGTTTTTTTTTTGTTTTTTTTTATTTGTTTATTCATTTTTTTAAAATTTAAGAAATAATTTAATCAATTTTAACAAGCAATTAACTATTTTAGGAAGTAAGACCATGAAGAATCATACTGATGAGCTGTTCTGCGTTGAATTTTTAAATCATATGATAGCAGAGTTGTTTATTATATTCAATGATACTGTTTATTTTGAAATAGTGTTCATATACATAGTTTGTAAAATTCTATAAAATATAGGCGCCTACTTTTTTTTGAATAAAATCATCCGGACTTGTGTAGTTTTCCGGACAAATCTAAAATTTGTCCGGACTAACCGAAAAAAAATATAATAAATTGTTTTTTTATGAAAACCGAATATGATTCTTTTAAATATAGAAATATAAATAAAAATTTGATGTCTTGTGAAAAAATAAGTTAGATATTTTAAGTCCTTCTTTATTTATATGCCTATTTCCTCATTTTGTATAAGAGCAACGCATAGTGCAATGGAAGAGCCGAAAACTTTACATCAGGTGTGCAAGATGAGTTCTATTTTAGTTTGATTAAGATAACAGGGCAGCCCATTTAGCTGTGAACTAGACATTATTGAAGTAGATAAAGATATGTTAAAATGAATAAAAAGTTCGAAAAATGAGGTTCATTATTTTAGGGATACAGTGTAGGTCATTGTCGCGGATGTCTATTCTGATTAAATACATGATTGTAGATATAAAAATACAAACCTCCATCTTATGTCTACCAAAGAAAACGCTCATAACCTAGATGTTTTACATGGAAAGTTCCCGCAGCAATTTCTACCGTATATGATGACTTTTATAGTTATTTTCCATTTTTATTAGTAAATAACAAACTGTATGAATTATTTTCATATATAATGCTTAACTTTTTTTGTTACTTATAAATCATAAGGTATATTATTGATAAATTAAACAGAAAAAGATTTCTACTTTTCTACTTTTCTTATATTTAATGATTATAATAATTTCATCTATTTTTAACAATGCCTTTTTTTGTCAGTATGTTAACTTTTATTAAAATCGAAGTAGAAGGCTAAATAATTAAAATGAAAAAAAAAAAATGATTATGATTTTCAGAATCAGCATGAAAAACTAATTAAAAAAAACTGGTTAAACTATAAAAATTCTAGAAAAAGATGATTATGGACCCCCTATTATAAAGCAAGCGCTCTAACCACTGCACCACGGCCGCAATTTTTTTGTTTTTTAGGTGCCCCAAGAAGTCCTTACGGTCTTATCTCAGAGCACCGCGGAATACCAATATAACACCTCTATAACACCAATATAACCTTATTATACCATTATTAACCTTACCTTACTTTATTATACCATTATTAACCTTATTATACCATTATCACCATACTATATTAATACCATTATTACCTTATTATACCATTAAAAAACATTATACCAATATAACCCTTAACCTTACGAGTATAACACCTTATACCAATATAACACCTATATACAACAATACCAATATAACACCTTATATTTTTCAATATAATACATAGATGAAGGCGCAAATAACATTTTGAAAAATATTAACTTATCAGTAGTAAATATTGTTGGTTCAATGAAATTTAAATTTTGTTTCAGCGGCACGATGATTTGTCAATTGTGCCAAACCGCGACCAAAAGCTGCTCCGTTGAATGGTTGTTCTTGGGTATAATTTTTTTTCAATTTGAAAAGACAGTAGCAAAAGGCACAAAGTAAATAGTAATTGAAAAAAAATTGTTTAAACTGTAAATAACAGTTATTTAAACAATGTAAAAAAATAATTGTTTAAACTGCTAGCAATAATGACACAATGATAATGATACCCATAATAATAAAGACGCAAATAACAACAATAACTATATAGTCTGCAGTGAAAGCATTTGTTGATTGTTTAAATTGTTGTCAGAAGGCAACGGACATAGCAACAATCTGACCTTATTTATAAATAAACCGATAAGTGTTAAATATCCAAGAAATATACAAAGAGCACTTATTAATAACTCACTCAAAAAAAATTGCTTTTCTGGGTAGTATGATGATAGGAATACACCCCATATAACACAACTAATATACATTGTTACACCAATATGTCGAGCTTCATTGTTGTTTTTTGGAAAATGTCTAATTCTGAATGCATTAAAAGTACACAGACCCATAGTACAAACACTTAGTAATAAATTTACCAGAAACGGCACCAAGTGTGTCACACCGTTGCACTGAAAAATAATAAAATCTTTATTGGGCGACATAACAAAATTAGGGTTAGGCAAAGTCAAAACAAAACGTAGAATAGAAATCATAATTTGAAGAAAAACTATGCCAAACACAATAAACGCTTGAAATATTGGATGTGATGCAGGCTTAGATACAGAGGTTTTTCCACAGACAAATGATTTATATATCTGATGCGTTCGAGTTAATAACGGTACATAACACATTAAAAACCCCATACCAGGCAACAATTCTCTGAAAACGCATGATATTATTGAAGGGCGAATCATATAAACAATAGGGCAGCAAAACAATATCTTGATACCGACTAAAATTAGGCAATTTAAATCCCATTCTGAGCAACTAACAATACGGTTACTTTTAAAATAAATGAATAGACCTGTTACACCTAAAACTAAACATAGACCAACAAATATCAGCACTATATATATATATAAAAATTTGCCACATGCACCAGCCATAGAAGCTTCTATTTCTGGTATAGTCTTGCATTCATTAGACTCTACTTTTTCTTTTTTGCCACATGGGATACACGAATCATTATGGGAAATACTATTATATTGGCATTTCTGACACTTCCAGCAACACATCGACTTTTGTAAACTTGTTTCTTTAATTCTGATTTCACCTAAAGGACACGGATCGCTACATAATATAATAGGAACTAATGATAGAATATCATCAGTTACAAATGTGAACTTAGGCCGAGTACTATAAAGAACTTCTTCAGGTGATATACTTAAATTTGGTCGATATAATTCCCAACTTCCTCTCAACACATTTCTATACTTTCCTTCAGTGAATAAGAACTGATGAATATCGTACTTTATCGTTCTATTAATTCTTATGAACGGAGTTTTAAAATCATCTAAAGTACCATCTGAATAAGATAACCAGTTTAAAAGTTGCCGAACAGCTTCTGAGTATTCATCACGATCACTTGCATTTAAAAAACACTCTTTAAAGTCTTTCATATGAACCTTACGAATATTGCAAAGATGGTCAATGAAAAGCTCAAGAGAGTCAGCAATCGAATATACAGCATAAATGACGGTATGAACTGGAGTTTGAGAATAATAACCTACTTCTTCAGAAAAACGCTCTTCCCCTATAAAATAAATTAAAATATTATAAAAACGATAAATTTAATCGAATTTATACTTATGATCAAATTATTGTAGTTACAAACCCGTACCAAGAATTCTTTTATCCATAAAATGACACTTGTAACCATAACGCACACTTTAAACTTAAATATTTTGATGATTTGAAATGAGAATGTTTTTCAATGAGTTGCGAAACTTGGGAATAAAAAACTACAAAAAAGTTATTACCTCACTTACCAAATGTAATGTACCTAACTCACAAAACGTAATGTGGCTCATTCACAAAATGTAATGTACCTCACTCACAAAATGTAGTACAAAGAGTTATTAGAATGTTTTAATTCACTTTTTAGTTCTAAATAAAAATTTATTGACACGTTCCAAATTTATATCAAAGTTATAATTTGTGAAGTTTTTACACTCTCCAAAATAAAGGGGGGTTGCTATTTTTTGCTTAGTCGCAACTTTTGAACATTAAGAGATTGTTTAATGATATTTGAAACCTGTCAACGAATTTAGATTAAGTGCAAATTCGTTGAATAAAATATTTTTCTAACTCATTGTCCCCAAATTTGAGGAAGTTCAGTGAAAACCTCTTGGAGTATTTTGTTTCCAGGTGCTAATCAACGTAAATTTTTTTAAAAAATATTAATTTGACACAAGCATCGTCATATTTTAGCTGCGCTATGTTTGCAAGTGTTATCTCATGCATAAATAAAATCTTGGGTACGGGTTGTACGGATCCTTATATCGTGGTCCAAAGTGACTTTTATGGTAACAAAAAGTTTCTTACAACAACATTTAGGCGACATTTTAATGCCGTCTAAAAGTTAAAACAGTTAAAATAATTAAATGAAAAAAGGAGTACATAAAGTTTTATCGTTTTTTAACATATTTACGACTAGAAAGTTTATATATATATATATATATATATATATATATATATATATATATATATATATATATATATATATATATATATATATATATATATATATAATCAAAAATTACTTATTTTGGCATGAATATAAGCATCGAAAATACTAATATTTGTAAAAACAAGTAACTTTTGTAATAAAATATATTTTTTCAGTTAAAATTTTGTTACAGTAAATTAAAAAAAACATTTCAATTATAGAAACAAAAACTTTGAACATTGAGTCTATGTTATTATGTTATTAGATATATATATTCTTCGTATTTGTTTGCATATTCTAACTAATCCTTGAACAAAACTTCACAGATTCATGGCAAGTGTGCAACCATAGCAATAGTTCTATGATTAGCTTTCTCAAGCTCAGCAGAATTCAATAAAAATTTTGCTTGGCGATTTCATACATTTGATGAAGTACTCCAATTACAACATTGACAATATATCTAACCAGAAGCATAAGTTTTTTCATTAATTGACATTCACAAATAACAATTACAAATTTTTTATTGGTTTTAATCCAAGATTCATACATTTAACATGAGTTTGGCGAAGAGCGGTTTCAGAAGGTATTTTTATTGCCGTATATAATTTTGCAAGAAATCTTTAATATTTTTATTACGTGTTTCAGGTAGCGGTATATCAGCAGCTACATAAGCGCCAGACAAGTCGTAAGTACATTGTGAATCTCTAATAAAACAGTTCGTCTCCCCAATTAGTGTTGAATTTGCTGCTGAATTAATAACATTCCTTTCCAAAATTTTAATGTTTGCAATTCGTAGATGTTGCTTTCCAAAATTTTAATGTTTGCAATTCGTAGGTGTTGCTTTCCAAAATTTTAATGTTTGCAATTCGTAGGTGTTGCTTTCCAAAATTTTAATGTTTGCAATTCGCAGGTGTTGCTTTCCAAAATTTTAATGTTTGCAATTTGTAGGTGCTTAACAGAAATATTTGAAGCTGGATCTTTTAGAGTTGAAGAAAAGACTTTGTGTACTGTACACTTTGTGTGGTCCTCCTCTGATATTTGAAGCTGTATCTTTTAGAGTTGAAGAAAAGGCTTTGTGTACTGTACACTTTGTGTGGTCCTCCTCTGATATTTGAAGATGGATCTTTTATAGTTGAAGAAAAAGTTTTTGAGTTTGGACCAGTTTACTTTGTTTAAATTAGTTTTATTTTATAATATTGAATGAGGTCCACTCTAATTCTTCTGGTTTCAAGACTTTCTAATCTTAAGCATGATAAACGTTTTTTATTTGAGTTGTGCTTTAGACCTGGTACAAGCTTTGTAGCTCTTTGGTAGCACTTTGTGCTCCAGTTTGGAATCCACATTTGAAAAACAAAGTAAAAAACTTAAAATTGTTTACCATTTGAATTAAAGTCGACCAGTCGACCAGAACTTTATAGTTCGTTTTAGTGTACCTAGTTTTGACTAAAACTTTATTGGTGATTGTTGTGATAAACCACTAAATCATAAATTCCACTTTTTAAAGCATAGGTTATTACATCTAATGATTTGAGTAAATTTGTGATTACTGATTTACCTATAGTGAAAAAATTTGTTTTGTTTTTTTCTTTGTTTTTTTTTTTAGCTATTTAATTATTTAAGTTTAAGTAACTTGTTATATCATCTTTTATTAGTTTTTGCATTACTTTACTTATAGCTGATGATCTGATGTTGATAAGATAGGTAGATAATTTGTTAGATTTTTTTTTTCACGTTTTTTTGGAACCGGTGTGATGTTTATTTATTTCCATAGATGAGATAGGTAGATAATTTGTTTGATCTTTTTCTTTACGTGTTTTTGAAACCGGTGTTATGTTTATTTATTTCCATAGCTGTAGTGTAGTCCTAGTGTTGCATGCTTTGATGAATACAGGTCCGTAGCAACCGGGGGGGGGCAGTAGAGGCAATTGCCCCCCAATAATTTTTTAAATAAATAATTTTTGAAAAAATTGATTGAAAAAATAAAAATAAAAAAAAGGTTCTTAAAACTCTTTCTGGGTCCCTTAATAAAACACTCTTTCCCCCTCTCTAATATAATTTTTGTTCCTACGGGCCTGGGATAGTAAAATAAGTGTCAGGCTAAGCCCAGAACGGCTGATTACATTTTTTTTAATGTAAGGAAAAACATCATCAATCCCAGCTACTTTGTTTTTATTTAATAAGTTTAGTTTAAGCATTTTAATAATGGAAATAGAACAGATGGATTTAAAGAATACTTTTTAACTGTTCTTGCTGATAAACTTTTTATTGATTCATTTTCTTGATCAGTTGATTTGCTAAATTACTATTATTATTAGTTGAATTACATAGAACGGGCGTGTTCTGTAAGCCTATCAACAGCTAGCCGAGCTAGCTTGTGCGAAATTGCACGGAAGATGATGCACTGTGGTAATTATGACAGATCATTGAATTTTGCTTTGAAGAGGTCGACGCTGATTGCACTGACTAATACGTTTGGTATTGCATTCCATGGGTTAGCAATGCGGTTATCGAAAAGTTTTAAACGAACGAGGAAGTTGTAATCAATTTCACAGTAAAAGCGCTTGCGCTGGCCGTATCTTGAAAGGATGCTAGGTGGAACAATATCAATTGAATGAATCAATATTGTTTTCAATTTTATATTTTTGGACGAGGACGCCGCGTAAACGTCTGTCGTCAGGTGAGGCCAGGTTTGATGCATCTCGTCTTTTAGTCTAAGCGCTTTAATTCGTGTGGTACTATGGTAGCCCGATGTTGTAAGCGTCCTATTATGTCTATGTCTTTTTCAAGGTAAGGGGACCAGGCAGTAACTTCAAACTCGAGATGTGGGGGTATATAGGTGGTGTAAAATTGTTTCCATACTTTGACATATCTGCTAATGAATGTGTTTTTTTCAACATTCCAAGAACTTTATTAGCCTTGGCAGCGGCAACTTTTGCTTGACTCTCATACTTCTCAGACTCTCATATAAGTTGTTGGATATTTGAAAGCCAAGGTCCTTCTCGCAGGTTAAGGATTCGAGTTCAGTTCTGGTGACATCGCCGTTAGCGTCGTGCTCGTTCATTGAGTAAACGTTTGGGGAAGTGTTATATTTGCTAAAATACATGGCTTTACATTTTTTTAAGTTAAGCTCCATCAACCAGGTTTGAGTCCAGATGACGATGCTATCCATATCAGATTGCTTACGAGCTTTTTCTTCAGCGGTTTTGACGACGCTCAGGATTTTGATATCGTCTGCATACATTTTACACACGTTTTCACTAGTAATATATTTTGGTAAGTGGTTAATAAATATTATGAACACCATAAGATCTAGAACTGAACCTTGCGGAACGCCATTGGTAGCGTTTATCCAGGTGGATGACGTATTACCTAAAAGAACGCGTTGTGATCGATTTGAGAGGAAAATGGTTCGTAAATTGTTTATTTAGACAATTAACTATGTATGTCTACGTATTTTTTTAAATTTATGCCTTCAACATTGATTAATGAGATAATTTTACTTTTTTTTATGGTCAGATGATTTTGGAGCTTATTTCATTAGGAAATATAATTTTTTTTTCGTTAGCTATGTTTTTGATATCATTGTTGTGTCATTTGATTGAATTTTCTTAAATTTCGTTACTATACAGATTTTTTGTATATGAATAATGGTTAGATTTTTATAAACTTTCACTAAACTGTTTATCTGTAATTTTTAGTAGACTGTTTATCATTTCATTTATTTCTTGATTATTGAATAGTTGAAATCAATTGATGCTGTTGAATGCTATATTTTACAACGTTAATCTAAACTTGATTTCATGTATGTTTGTCAGTCCGGTTAGAATCTTTGAGGCTATATTTAACCCACTTCCCGACTAGCTAGAGCTCTGAAACTTTTAGGATGGCTCAGAACCCAATGACAATGCAATTTAAAACCATTTTAGGCAGATAATATTTTTCTTAATTTCAAGAAAAAAAAAATTTATATGCAGGAAAAAAAAATGGCGACTTTAGAGAGCACTTCAAGAATAAATTTTTGTAACGGACAAAAAATATTTCAAATAATTAAGCACGCGTATTTAAAAAACATTTAGTAAACAAATAAATAAGTGTGAGTGTTAAAAATAAATTTCAATGCATTGCGTTTACATTGTGTATAGAAAATTGTGTCTTTTAGACAAAAACAAGCTTGATTGCATTGTAATTCCATATTTTCAATCGTGTTAAAGATTCTAACCAAGCAAATTTAAACAGTAAAAAATAATCTACAATAAAAAATAAACTTTTCTAAAACCAACGTTTTTCAAGCGAACTAGAAAATATCTGATTATATTTCTCTTATAATGATGACAGATTTCATAACAAATTTGATACACGTAACAAATTTGATACAACGAAAAACGTTGGACGCATGTTATAAGATAAAAGACTGGTGATCAACCAATACTTAATGGTTTGGTTAATCATATATCAGTGCAATATATCTATACTGATCATTAAAATGGCCAACCATATTTAAATTATAATAGATAAACATAAATACATCCACACAAACAAAGCATTAAATCAAATGTTATACTGCATAATGTCATAATGTTATCAAATCACAACATGCGCCCAACGTTTTTTCGTTTTACGTGAATCAAATTGGTTATAAAATCTGTCATCATTATAAGAGGAATATAATCATATATTCTAACAAGCTCAAAGAAAAATTTTTTTCTACTTTTTAGTTCGCTTGAAAACGTTGTTTTGTAGAAAAATTCATTTTTTATTGTAGATTTTGGTTTGAATAGTTAGCGTTTGATTGTTTGATTTTTTGTATGGTGTGTGAGTCATTTAGGTAAAAGCCCCAGGGGAGTTTTTAATAAAGGTTGTTCAGGTGTTGAATTAAGGTAGTTCTTTTTTAGCTGAGATATTCGATAATTAACGTTAATTGTATAGATACTGTTTGGGTCATTTTTAATCACTAGATCAATATTGTTTTCTAGGACTGATACTAAGTAGCAATGTTAGTTGCTAGCACTGATACTAAGAAATTTGAACTGAGAATGACTAGAAATTCTAAGCTAGATATATGTGAACAGTTTGATCCTTCGTTAATGTCCGGTGATATATCTTAATAGTTGAAATCTCCAGCTATTTTTAGACTTGAGAAACGTTTTTAGCAAAGTAGTTTAGGCCCTATTTTTTACTAGTTCGATTTTTATTGTAATGGGTGTACTCAATGGACACGTGACGCGGGACTGTCTTGTGTCCCCCGCACAATGTATGCCCACTGGGTAGTTAGGCAGGAAGATAACAGAATTTCGATCAAACAAGGATTCAGTTATGCATATTAGATGTGGTTGGTTTTGTCTACTAAGTATTAATTGAAATTTATCCCATTTGTTAGTTAGTGAAGTTGCATTTGAAAAGAAGAAATTTAATTTGTGAAATCTTTTGAAATTTATTTTGTGTAATGTTTAAATGCCTGAATCAAATGAGTAAGGTTAAGATTTTTTTTTTTTTTTAAAGTTCGTCTAAACGGACCACCCAAAAAAATTTTTTTTCCGCTGAGTTCATTGCAACGTTGTCTCCCATTACTTCTAAGAATTTTATGAGTTGCATTTTTTCTGTTTCTAATTTTTCTTAATTTATTGTAAAATAGTCTTTCAATTTTAGCTTTGTTATTGTTAATGTGAGATATCAATTTCTTTTAATTTTTTTAAATTACTAATTACTAACTTTTGAGTGTCTATGCTGTCTAGTTCTATTAAGATCAGGCCTATACGTTCTTCAGATTCTTTTTGTTTTTTTGTTAAACGGATTATTCTTTTTGTTGTGTTTAATTAAAGATTAGCACTGATTGCATTTAGCATTGTTTTGATTTTTCATTTATCATTTTCTAAGGCTATATTTTTATCTTCACTAGGTGATTCGGTAATACTTGACGATAAAAATGTTTTCAATTTTCTTTTTGGTATTGAATTCCATGGTAGTTTTAGCCATCATTACAACTTCAGTTTCTTTTGGTTTTAGTATATCTTGTTCAGTTTCTTTTGCATGTTGTTGATTTGTCTGCAGTGGAAGTGTGACTCCTTCTGATTAAAATTGATCAATTTCAAGACGTATCATTTTCTGCTTCAAATGAACTAACTCTGGTAACAGTTGAAACTAGTGGCGATTTTTCACATAAAGTATGCTGTTGCAAATCATTATATATATATATATATATATATATATATATATATATATATATATATATATATATATATATATATATATATATATATATATATATATATATATATATATATATATATATATATATATATATATATATATGTATATATATATATATATATATATATATATATATATATATATATATATATATATATATATATATATATATATATATATATATATATATATATATATATACGTATATATTCAAAACTAATTCTGTGTGCCTTAGCCCCGAAATTTTTGTTTTAGCCCTAGCCCCTGCCATCACTTTCTTGACCTTTCTATGTCACTGTATATTTATGTCCATATATGTATATGTATATCTATGTATATATACATATATATATATATATATATATATATATATATATATACATATATATATATATATATATATATATATATATATATATATATATATATATATATATATATATATATATATATATATATATGTATATATATATATATAAATGTTGCTACATCGACTGAGGGTTTGGCATGGGCAGGAAATTTTGTTTTTATTTAAACATTAGGAATATTATTTCAATTAATACTTCTAATCTTTAAAACACCACTGAATTGTAAATGTACCATTGAGTAAATAAATCACGTTATAAACGTAGTCACCGAGGAGTGTACATACATCGATTGACCTAAATAGAAGTAGGTGCAGACTTTAGAAAGCATTCTTTTATATATTAAAAAAAAAAAAACTTAATAGGGTATAAATTAGTTTAATTAAAAAAAAAAAAATTATGAAACTAATTTGCATTAGATTTTTAGGTGAAATAGTCAAAATAATTAACAATAAATATATGTGTACAAAAAATAGTATTAGTCGTTAACGCCGACAAATAATGTCTATTCTAACTAAATATAGCTTGGAGTAAATTACATCACGCTTTTTGTTTAACAATTACTAATTGTTAACCGATACCTTTCCTGTTTTAATTATTTGATAACAAAGTTACAAATAAAAAAATAAATTTTGTTTTGTAAACTATTTGGATATTAGGAAAAAATAAAAATTTAAAGAAATATCTACAATTTCAGAAATACTTGGAAAAAGATAATAACTGATATTTGATAAACATGAAAAAAATTGTTATGAATTCAATGGTATTAAAACTTCATGCCAAACTGTCGGTTATTTTCTTTCTGTTGAATGTCGTCTAATTGTTCTCTCCTCCTCATTGTATTTTATTAAAGGTCATCCATAAACTACGTCACGTAATTTTTGACCTTTTGAAACCCTAACTCCTTTCCCTCCTTTGTCACAACATCGTAACATTTTAGTGACAAGTTCCGTATAAGTTGTTCCAAAACCACTAACCCCTCCTTTCCTTTCGAGAACGTGACGTAATTTATTGACAACCCCTAAGAGCTCTCCCGCCCAATCTGTTTATAATCTGAAGAAAAACTCCCCTAGCTCTTAAAATTATATAATATTGCAACATACCACTGTTGTAAAACTTATAAGTTTTAAACCTTCTCAACATTTTGATTATAAGAATATAAAAACATTTTACCTGTACATAAATTTTTGGATGCATTGTTAGCAGACAATGAACAATTGAATATATTCTCCCAAACAGATTTTAGCTCCGGATCAGGATCATCATATGGGTTTAAATTTAAATAATAATTCTCAAATCCTTGTACTCTGTCATAGGCAATATCTAAACTTAAAGTTCCATTTAGAGCGGCTTCTTTGCCCTGAGTAATCTCAACATAGTTGGTACATCCGTAAATACATATTATAGCCAGATTATTTTTCAAATTGTGTTCTTGTATCAATGAAAATATTGCGGACGTATCTTGTTTGTTAGTAAACAAAATAAGTCCAATAGAACGTCTTTTCTCTTTATTTTTATAATTTCCTCCAAATAGATTCTGTAAAACACTTTCATAAACTGATTTAGTAAGATGGTAAGGTAGGCCAATCTAAAAAGTGAAGCTGAACATGGAAAATGTGGAAGAAAAAAATTTACTCTGCTAATTATACTTAAACAACTCTTATTATTTATCAAATGATAAAAGTAACCCCCTGGAAAGTAACCCCTAGAAATTATTTTTATACCTCACTTCTTTTCAAGATTTAAAAAATCGGCGGAATTATTTTTAACGTTCAATTTTTAAATAATAAAAATATATATTATTGCAAGAAAGAATTCGTAATATTACACAGAGAGCTATAATTTTTTGGCTTAGAACTTTTTAATCAAAATGTTTTTGTTATCGGGCAACTTGAGTTTTATTCAGAAACTAAACAAAAAAAGTTTGTATATAATAATTTTAACCGTCTACCTTAAAAAACATTTTTATTTTATCTCCTTTTTTTATCATTTTTTATTTTTTCTTTAAATAATTTTAAACGTTCTTAGTTAATTTCTAAATTCAACAGGTTTTAAACTTTTTGAAAATCACTCACTTTTAAAATTATCAATCTACCTTAAATTTACAGATGTTGATTAGGGAATATCAATGTCAAGTTGAGATTTTGGATACACGATACAAAACTATTAAATGTAAACCATTTGTTTTATAAAATTTAAAAACTGTCAGCGAAATTTAGGTTTATAATATCAATATCGATTTAGATTCAAATTAAGTATACTTGAAAAAATGTAAATTATATATTGTATAGTTATCATATATTATTTATTATTATTATTTTAAATTATATAAGGTATAGTTATTATGTATTATATAAGTTATATAAGAATACAATACTTCAATTTAATTTTTGAGAACACATATGAATAAATCCGATTTGGATTTGAGTAATCTAATTATTATTATTTAACCAAATACTGATTTTTCTATAGAGGTAACACTTCATAGTCTTTTCTATGGAGGAAACACTTCATAGTCTTATTAAACAAAAAAACAGACATGGCTCGAGGAATGTCAGTTTTTTAGAAACAAAAACTAAAAATCTGAAGCAATAAAAAAGTAGTTAGAGTATTTTCGACAAAAAATATACAAAGAAAGTAAATTCAAATAGTTTTCGATTGTTTGATAAACATTTGTCTGACAAGCATTGAATCTGAAAGAGTATTTTCAGGAGCTAGGCTATTGTGCACTAAATTAGATATCAGTTAGGACATAAAATATTAAATAGTTTTAACAATAATAAATAATTTTAGCTTTTTAAGAAGTTATTTAAAAAAAAGGTATTTAATAAAATTGGTACGGATTCGCTTACCTATAATATTTTATTTATATTCAAAAATTTAACGGTATTTCAATTTTGACCAAATTAATTGACAGAATAACTGGTAAATGAAAAAGTTGGTAAATTTACAAACCTAACTGGACAAGCGTTGTCAAAGAAATAGAAAAAATCCTGAAAAAATTCGTCTCACCACACTGAATACATTTTTCTTAGATGAAGGTAATCCAAAAAAATAATAATGAGATGAACATAGAGGGCCCAATTCATATCACTCGTAATAATATTAGCCAATCAACTCATAGTACGCTTTTCGGAAAGAAAAAAAGTAAATATGTTTAAACGCTGATTTTGAAATGATGAGGAATCAAATACCTTATTTAAACAATAACCAAGCTGATTCAGATGACGTTAAATAATGGTATGGCAAAACCCATGAATATGGGCTAACCAAAGTGCAGTTTGCCGTAGAATATATATATATATATATATATATATATATATATATATATATATATATATATATATATATATATATATATATATATATATATATATATATATATATATATATATATATATATATATATATATATATATATATATATATATATATATATATATATATATATATATATATATATATATATATATATATATATACATATATATATATATATATATATATATATATATATATATATATATATATACATATATCTATACATATATATATATATATATATATATATATATATTTATATATATATACATATATCTATACATATATATATATATGTATATAAATATATATATATATATATATGTATATAAATATATAAATATATATACATATATATGTATATATATATATATATATATATATATATATATATATATATATAAATATATATACATATATATATATATATATACATATATATATATATATATATATATATATATATATATATATATATATATATATATATATATATATATATATATATGTATATAAATATATATATATATATGTATATAAATATATATATATATATATATATATATATATATATATATATATATATATATATATATATTTATTATATATATATATATATGTTGGAAAAATAATGGAAAGAATAATGCGTGATGTAAATAATGTTAATCATCTAATAAAACATAATTTGTTATCTTGACATCAACATGTTTTGTAACATCTAGAATGTGCTTTACAAATCTTCTTGAAATGCTGAATAATTTTACTCAAGATATAAGCGATGAATGTGCCGCTTTTTTACTTTGGTAGACTTCGCTAGAGTTTTTGATCATATGTCACATGCTTTGCTTTATATTAAGTTCGCTGGCTACGATTTTTGCAATAAAATTCTTGATCGGCCCAGGAACTTTCTTGACTATAGAAAACAGCGTGTTTTTTTAACAATTTTTCTTTGAATGGATGTATATCTTGAATGGTGTTATTCAAGGATCAGTGATAGGATCTCTAATATTTTTGCTCTTCATAAATGATATGCCAGAACTAGTTAAGATAACTTGCAAACTTATTTGCCTATGATAGCCAATCGGTTGCCAAAACAAAGCCAGTTATGGATTCAGGAGGACATTCAAATCTCATGTGATTGATCAAGATTTTGACGCATGAAATTTAGTATAAACAAATGCAAAGGTCTTAAGTTTCAAGTTGGTTCCTCAGAATTTGACATCCCCATGACAATATTCGACGTAAATGGTAGTCGCATTTCTTGTAAAGCTGTATCTGTTGAGAGAACATTGGTTATCTTAATAATAAACTCATATGGTCAAAACAGATTAGTCAAGCTACTCTTAAAGCATGTTTTGAACATGGGATACTCAAAAGAACTTTTAAAAAATAGAATTTAAATTTTTTTTAAAAAATAGTATGTTCATGAAGTTTTATACAACGTATGTGTATAAAGCTTCATGATATTAAAGTACTGTGCACCAGTTTGGGGCCCTTCCTTACTAAAAGACGCTTAAAAGTTAGAATCAGTTTAACGTAGAGCAACCAATCTTGTTTCGCAATTGCGTAACTTGAACTACAAATCACGTCTGACAAATCTTGGTCTCAGCTTATTAGCTGAACGTAAATTAGAGGGTAATCTAATTCAATTTTTAAATTTTATAAAAATTCAACAAATTTAACTCGCATCGAAAATAAAGAGAAGCGAATTCTTTTACATAAGATGGTACTGAAGGTAGTCTTCGTAGTGCAAAGCATTAAATTGAACGAGAAGTTGCCAAATCAGTCAAAGACTTTTTTACAAACCGAGAATTTACCGAAATAGCCAAAGACTTCTTTAAAAATCAATTAGTGCTAACATTGAATTCTTTGCCTGTTTCGGCCATTGCTGCTAATTTGTTCAACGAGGTTAAAAACATTCATAACAAATGGACTCCCTAGTCGGTCTAATATAGCCGGGTCATAGAAGTCAGACACTCGGCACATAAAAATCAAACTTCTATTGTAGAAAAGTCTAATAATACTCTAATAATAACAACATAATAATACTAATAAAAATAACAATAAGAAGCATTAAAAAATTATAGTTCAACGTTTCGATATACAAACATTCAAATGAATGCTCTCATTTGAAAACATTCAAATGAATGCTCTCATTTGAAAACATTTAAAGTTCGAATGCTTATAATAAAAACGTTCAAAATGCAAATTAAGTTAACATTTGTTGTTGGAAAAACAGAAAAAGAAACAAAAATTGCACTAATTTCAAAAGTTTCCAAAAAATGAAGCCAACGATACCGAGTCTAACTTTTTAAATTGTCTTGTAAGGTTTAAGAGCGTGTTCCTATGCACAGTGACAGATCCAGAAACTTTTGGTTGATGTTGAAATAAACTTGTATTTTATAAAACATTTTCGTATCGTAAAAAAAAAGGTCGTCAATTTCTATGATATTTTTTGGACTTTCAGATTCTCGTGGGAAGGAGGGGGCATACTCCCATCACCCCTGGATCCGCTAATTTCAACTTTAATTTAAAAGTATTTTCATTTTCTCTCTTGTGCGGAGATTCTCATTCAACATAAAGCGCTTTTGAATTTTAATTACTTTAAATCTCTGCGTGATTTAATATCCTACTTCTATTTTAAAATTAAATAGTGTAATTTACTTTATGGATTAAGTACATCACAGTAAATTTTATCTAAAAACTAAATCAAATCACCCGGTAACCGGTTAAGTTACTACAGTTAAGTCAAATAAAACGCTAAGACGTTTACTTTACAGTTAGCGAAAGAAATATTTTTTTTTTATGTTGTTAACACACAAAAAGCTTTTAACTAAGAATTATTTTTACAAAAAATTTCGAGTATAATATATAAACACATACCATTTTTATAGCGATATCATGATTGATCATTTTTTATAGAGTATGCAAGTTTTTTCGTTTTTTTTTTGAAAAGTATGGGCAAGAAAATTTTAGTCTAATTCAAATAATCTTTAACTTGAAATTAGAAATTTGGAAAAATTTTAAATAGTTGTGCAAATTTTATTCGCTCGCTCACTAAGGTGTTTATATTTTGTTTCATTCATTAACACATTCTAATGCATTCGCTCGTTTAATGTTATTAACATATCTATTACAGGGTTCGTAGCCACATATTTATAAAAATTTTCCCTGACTTTTCCCTGTCTTTTTTCAAAAAAATCAGATGAATTTCCCTAACCATTTTTAACATTTGCAATGGTTTTTATAAAATGTTAAAAATTACTACTGTAATGAAAATGCTAAAATGTACATGCTTAGAATGACAAAACTTATAAAACTTAGCTATTAGTTAAGTTGGATATTAGTATAGATTTTATTATGCATATTAGTATGAATCTTATTATTAAGGATGACTAAGAATAAACAATAAGAATTTTCAGGTGAGCTTCTTAAAAAATCTAAATATTATGCACATAAAATTTAGTTTCAGATGATCTTCAAGAAAATCTAAGTATTATGCACATAAAATATTTTATATATAATTATTTTTCACTAACACAAAAATAAACTAAAATGTCTATGTAGATATCTTTCAACATTTTGAGCAATATTTGGTCTATAACAGAGACTATTTTGGGTTAGTTGTTTTTTATCACTATTTGTAGTTGTACCTTCGCTAATTCAATAATACTATAAAAATAGCACAGTATAACAAAACATGCTTAGAAACATTAAAAAAAAAAAACTTAAATAATTTTAAATTGCATATATTTTTTAAACAAAATCTTATATTGAAAATATAATTAAAGTTTTTTAATTAGCCATATTTGCATAAATGTCAACATAAATAATATTTTATATAAACAAACTGTCAAAAAGCAACTATTGTTAATTCAGTTTCTTTCTCTTCTCTTCTAATATCAATAATGTTTCCTGCAACTTAGCTACGTCTTTCATTTTCTTCTCACTTTTCCTTTTTAAAGCATTTGCTTTGCTGAACAATGATAAATTGTTTTCTTTTTCCGCTTTTTCCACAGTTAAGACAAACTCTTTTTCTAGCATCAATAAAGTTTTTGTAAGGAAACCCATTTTAGATTTAAGCTCTTCAATTTCAGACAAAATAATGGCTTTCTGATCTAACATTGCATGTTTTTTATTCTTTGACTTCTCTTCCTCAAGCATGATCTGGTATTTTTGATGAGCAGATTTAAAGGCAACTTTCATTTCTGATGTAATCTGGCAGAGTGGGGGTTGAGGTTGTTGGTAAGCATGAAATCACGCACAAGACGCCGTCCAACAATACCATCTGTTGATATATTATCGGTAACAACATCCTTATTGACACTAAACCCCCGTTCAACTGATGCCTGTCCATGACTCATAGTTAAAACGAACTTAATGACAGATGACAACTTTGGATACTTTTTTATGTCAATGTTTTTGAAGTAAAAATCATCAAGACGTTTATATTTTCGATCATAACTAATGAAAATATCCTGATTCAGAGCAAATTCTGATGAAATAAACTTTGAGAACTGGCTGATAACTTTGTCAGAATAAGAAGCAGTTAATATTCCAAGTGAAATAAGATGATGCAGCAATATTTTCATTTGATTCCTAATTTTTTCAGGTGTGATCTGAGCATATAAATTTGGAAGCAAACAAGTACTCGTGTTAACAATCACGGAATCAAGGGGACATCTTTTAAATAACTTTTCAGCAGCTGAAATCAAAATGTGCATGCATTGAATTTTAAATTCTTTCATATCCTTCAAAATAACTGCATCATTTTTTCTGAGCTTTGACAGTGATAATTCAGCAGCAAACCCAATATCAATTTCACTGGGTTTCAAATGGTTCTCTTTATTTTGCAGATCAATTTTGGTAAGTTTTGAGGTAGCCTCAATAGTTTCAGATTTAATGAACATCCTAAGAATACTCTAATCAACTGCACAAGATCATCATTCATGTGAGGCAACATTGGAGCGTCAGTCTGATAGAGCTTCAGAAACGGTTCAAACATGCTTGCCAGGTAGCTAAAAAACTGGAATTTTACAAGAGAAAGTTCTTTTTTAACAGCATTTACAACAAACTTATATGATTTGCAAGATGGTCGTTTACTTTTAGGCAGAGACTCCAAATAATTAACAGTTTTTATAATAGATGGCCAAATGCTAATTAATCTATCCGCTACCTTTTTGTCTTCAACCCATTTGGTTGCGCAAAATGAAAGCGGGAACACAGAACCTTCAGTGATACTGATAGTCACTTCTTCTGGCAGGAGAATTATGAAATAAGGTAAATCAGCTTTTAAATGTCTTTTTAAGTTCCCAATCAGTTGATTCTACTCCTGTTTTGAAAGCACCATGAATTATGTGTAGGGAACAGCAGCCTAAGTCAATAAGTTTAGATAATTCGTGCTCTTCACGTTTGCTTTGAGGGTCTCTGTGAATCATCTGGCTCTAAAAATACTAATTCACCTAATTCAGTAGAAGAGTCTAATTTAAAGACAACTGATAGTTTCTCAACAGGACAAGACTGAGACAACCAAATCAAGACAACCAAATCAAGACTAGTACTATGTCCCATAAATGAGGAATCCCAATACCTCACTTCAACTTGCATTTTTTCCTTATTCCAATACCGGATGAGTAAATCCATTTGACAAGTTTGAGTTTTTTTGTTGAGGTATTCATCAAAGGATACGACAAGCCAAGGAGACAGGCTCATTTGTTGTTTAAGTAAACCTTTAAAATAAGACCCAAGACCATGAGTGATGCTATATCCGACTTTATTTGGTCCCATTTGAAAAGATTTAGCAATCTCACTGTCAGGAAACATTGCTTGAAACAAATTTGTGACATTTTTGTTTGAATTGTTAGAAATTCTATTTAAGCAACAATGCAATGCCCACATAATTTCTGCACAGATTTTATTAGAATTTGATACGATGAGTTCTAAAGATTGCTGCTTCATTTGTCCTGTTGAGAAACTATCAGTTGTCTTTAAATTAGACTCTTCTACTGAATTAGGTGAATTAGTATTTTTAGAGCCAGATGATTTAAAAAAACAAGAGAAATTGCTTGCAACTGAAACATGTTTTTTTCATTTCTCGTAACTTTTTATTGCTTGAATACCCATGTTTGAAAGTTCAATTATTTTATTGCATAATTTGCATCTTGCCTGGGTGTTATTTTTCCCTTTCATTAGCCAAGAGTCAAAACAAGGGTAAATGTCTTTATTTAACCATTCTTCTTTAAAATTCTTTTTTTTTATTTTATTCATTATTTTAATTCTAAAAATGGAAACAAAATATTTCAAAATGATTTATATTTATAACATAGGGCACTGTAACAAATTTCATTGTATTAACTTTAAAAACCTTTTTTTTATTTTCAAAATTCATTTTCACAAGGATTTTAATCTAATAGCCATTGTAATGCTTATAGAAACCAATACTTTTTTAATAAAAACTTTCAAAAGTTTTCAACAAAGTTAAAAATCTTTGAAACTTTCTGTAACTTATTTAACTTAAAATAAAAAAAGAAGTTTTTCGCTTTTAAGACACAAAAATATTCAAAGTTAAAGATGCTGTTGTTTATAGAATAAATTACAGAAATAGTTTTAAACGATTGAAATTGATCATAAAAAATTATTTTTTTTATAATAAATAAAAAAAAAGGAATTATTTTTTAAAAATAAGAAATAAAAAAAAGAAACATACACTAAAAAAAAATAAAAAAGAAACATACACTATTTTTGTAAAAATAAAATAATAACCATAGATAATTAAAATAAAATATTTTTATTGATTAATATTTTAAAACAATTGTTAGTAATAAGAGCGTTTTGCCTATTAAAATACATTAAAAAATATTCAAGTTTTAAAAAAGTTAAAAAGCCGTGGTCAAATTTTTAAAAATAAAATATTATATGCGTGGTAAAGGTATGCCATCACATGCCTTCCTATAAAACACTGTAGGGTATTTTTTAATTGTCAAAATAAATGGGAAGCACCAACAGAAACATAATAGCTTATTTGTAAAAAGAGTAGTTTCTCAATTAGAATTCCCTGACTTTTCCCTGACTACCTAAAAAAAAATTTCCCCGACTTTTCCAGGTTTTCCATGACTTTATCCATATTTGGCTGATTTTCCAGGTTTTCCAGGTACAGTACGAACCCTGTATTACATTAAACTCATTTAATGTTACAAACAGCAGGAAAACTACGTACAGTGGCGTGCATAAGTTTAAAAACACCAATTTTTTTCAGTTTTTACTGCATAACTTTGTACAAACTTCTTCAAATAAGCTGGAATTTTTACCAAACGTGCTCTAAGTTATTTTAATTTAAAATACAAACCATAAAAGTTGTAAATTTGAACGGTTAATTAACGTGCTCTAAGTTATTTCAATTTAAAATACAAACCATAAAAGTTGTAAATTTGAACGGTTAATTAAGGTGCTCTAAGTTATTTCAATTTAAAATACAAACCATAAAAGTTGTAAATTTGAACGGTTAATTAACTTTTAATTGTTTTTTTTTGAAAAAGCTTAAGTGCAAAAGTTTAGAAACAGTATCATACTCCGCAATTAAATCATGTTTTTGTAAACAAAAGAAACATTTAAGGCCAAAATTTTTGTGAAATTTAATAATTTAGTTTCTTTGAGAAGGCAGTGAAGCGTAACTAATTGTTAAAATATTTGTAAAATTTTATAACTCAATTACTTGATTCATATTACTAATATTTTAAAAGCATGGGAAAAGCTTAGAAAGTTTTAAAGGAAATAAAGGAATTAATTATAAAATCTGTGGGAAATAAAATGACTTACAGGGAGATTTCTGATATTTACAATGCTTCTAAACCAGGAATTCACATTATGAAAAGATTTTGTTTGCGCAAAACTATTGAAAGCAAACCTCACTCTGGAAGATCTAAAGTTACAACTAAAAAGTCTGATAGATTATTATAAAGTATTCCAAAAATAATCATTGCAAGACTGCTGTCGAACCTTATTTATTAATGCATCAGTTTCATGGCATAAATTGTAGCGTCAATACAACTAAACGTCGATTACGAAAATAATGTGCATGGCCGTCGTCCAGATAAAAAACCGCTAATATCTGCAAGAAATTTAAAAACCAGATGTTCTTTTTTTTGGTTAATCAATGTTTATGCTATTTAGAAGTAGTGACGAAATTAGATAAGAAAATTTAAATATTAGTGCAATTAAATTTTTTTGCGTTAGGTCGAGCCTTTTGACTAAGGTTTTATCTATCTTATGTTGAACTTAGGAATCAATGTTTTTTTTGTAAGATGAAACTAGATTCTGGCAACAGTTACCTCAAGTTAATATAATGCCAAAGTTTTTTTATTTTTGGGGTTCAATGTTTAGAGTATTACTTCAAACATGTTAAATACTTGTCTTTATTATACCTTTATTATCATGTTTATGTGAAAGCACTATTTATGTGAATTCAAAATAACTTCCATGAAATTAAAATACAATAGCATTTGTTGTCTAATTTTGTTATAAACTCAAAGTGAGTCTAATTGCGTAATTTGTACTTCACTTAAGACCTTAAATTGTACCAAGGCTTTCATTTTGAATTTTATATATATTTTTAAATTTTGTCAAGAACAAAGGTTTTCTGTTTTGTATTATTAATATAATGTGCAGTAATATACATTATTTTCTCAACATAACTCAAGCTACCACATTAGTATGTTACATATTTAATAAAAAATTAATACTTTATTGATGATACCTGTTTTCCAGCAAAGATTTACCGTTTCATAGTTTATTAAATTCAAAACTTTTTTACATTGCTTGACACAAAAAAAGATCTTTACAAAAATCATTCAAAAATGCACTGTAAATAAATATAGTATTTGTAAAATAAAGATATAGGTACAATATTGGATTATAATAGTATGATTTAGGACCTTCTTTCCTTGATAGCACCAATAGGAATTTTTTTTTAATCTAATTCCCTATTAAATACCAACGTTTATATTTTGGAATAGTTCAACTTTTTTAGAACGGTTATTCCGTTCTAAAAAAGTTGAACTATTCCAAAATTTAAACGTTGTATTTTATAATAAATTGGGTTAATCCCCAATTTTTTATAAAATACAATAAATTGTTTCTACTTGTTATTTTTTCTCTATTTTTGACTAGAGGGTACAATATCGGCAACCTTACCTAATTAAAAAAAAGAGAGGAAAACCCACCTCAGCTTCAAGACAAACATTAATTGAGGATAATTGATTTATAAATTGAGCTGCATCATACTCTCCATCATAACGATATGAGCTGATCACAACAACATAGTTCCACTTGAGTTTCTGAAGCAAATCCAAAGCAACCTGATAAAAAATTTTTATAAAAAATGTAAAAAATGGCATAAACTGTCCTTTATAAAAACTTATATTTAACAAAAAACTGTTATAATAATTGTAATACTTGGACTCTAAATTTGTCAGATGGGACAGTTCTCAGTATTGTTTCAACTTTTCGATTATCAAAAAAAGAACAACTTGAACTGTAACTGATTGCCACTGTATTAAACACGCTTGTTAAGGTACTTGCTATAAAAGAAGATTGTGCAGAGTATGGACCAATTAAAAAGGGGATTCTGTCCATAAATGTTTTTAGAATTTTTTCCTGCAAATCCATCATATTCTTTACATCAAAAACTTCGTGGATAGCAAGTTTATAACCATGTAAAAAACTAGCATTGTTTGCTCGGTTAACCTTTAAAATAATATTTGCATATATATAAATATATAAATGTGTATATATATAAATATTTATATAATATTTATATATATAAATATATACATACATATATGTATATAAATATATACATATATGTATATATATATATATATATATATATATATATATACATATATGTATATATATACATATATGTATATATATATACATATATAAATATATACATATATAAATATATATATATATATACATATATAAATATATACATATATAAAATATATACATATATAAATATATACATATATACATATATAAATATATACATATATGTATATATATATATATATATATATATATATATATATATATATACATATATACATATATATATATATATATATATATATATATATATATATATATATATATATATATATATATATATATATGTATATATATATATATATATATATATATATATATATATATATATATATATATATATATATATATATATATATATATATATATGTATATATATATATATATATATATATATATATATATATATATATATATATATATATATATATATATATATATATATATATATATATATATATATATATATATATATATATGTATGTATACACTAGTCGACTATCTAACAGACAACTTATGAATCTTATAGGATCGCATATAATCTTATACTATCCTACAGGATATCTTACAGGATTTTTAAGATTTTATTTGTCTTTCAAATCCTATAGGACCATAAGGAATCCTGTGAATACCCATAGGGTATCTTAAAGGATTCATAAGATTTTATTTGTCTTGCAAATCCTATAAGATCATATGAAATCCTGTGATTATCCTGTAGGGTATCTTAAAGGATTCGTAAGATTTTCAATTTTTTATATTTATTTTGAAAAATGAAAAACTTATCGGTGGTGGGTTTCGAAACCCGGATCACTAGACCATTAGTGCCTTACCACCTGCGCTACACAACATTGTAAGTATGGAAATAAATAAAAATATATTATAATTAAAAAATAATTAAAACTATTTTTATTGAATGTATATAAACAAAAGTGTTGTAAAAAAATTTAATAATAGCAAATAACTATGTATATATATATATATATATATATATATATATATATATATATATATATATATATATATATATATATATATATATATATATATATATATACATATATATATATATATATATATATATATATATATATATATATATATATATATATATACATATATATATATATATATATATATATATATATATATATATATATATACATATATATATAAAATGCCGCCAAGAACTGTTTCGCCGCCCGGGACAGC
>NC_061161.1:10098243-10345743 GCF_022113875.1 Hydra vulgaris | reverse complement strand
CAAGTCATTAACCTTTCATCTTCTAAGATTAACTCTTATTTCCAATTTTTCATGGGAACTATATATTAAATCCATGCAAAATTAGCATCTGCTAAGGTTTTTATTGTGCTTGACTCTTACTCAGGTTTCTATCCGTCCTCGAAAGGTTTAATCCGTCCTCGTATGAAATACTGTTGCCATATCTTGGCAACAGTATTCCATACAAGGTATATACCATTATCAAATTGTCGTAATGTTGCGTCTCTTTCTTTTTTACAAATACTACAACGGGGACTGCTCTAAAGAGCTAGCGTTTCTTGTGCCATCTCCTAAAATTAATTATCATATTCGTCATTTAATTAAGTCTCATTCGTTTTCTGTGACTTATTCTAAGTTCTCCAAAAACTCTTATTGGTCTAGTTTTTTTCCTCAAACATAAATTCTTTGGAACTTGCTTTCTTCATCTTGCTTTCCTGATTCATATAATTAGCCATCTTTTAAGACATCCGTTGATCGCTATCTTGATCTATAAACTTCATTTTTTCTCTTCAAGTAACTTCAAACTCTAATAGTATTTACTAGCATACTTGTTGGAAGCGAAGATGTTAAAAAAAATACTAAACAAAAAAATTTACTTTAAGGAAAGAAGTGTGATCGCACGCGATTTCTGAAAACGCTTAAAATATTTTGTTTTTACAACTCGACCACGGAAGTTAGCAGTTTTGAGCGTTTGGGTGATTTAAAAATACGCTTGAAAATTGAAAGATATTTTCAAAAATAACTTTTCTAAGGGTTGATCATATCGAAAAAAACCATCTTACCTGACTGAGTTACTCAGACAGGCGGGATGAGTTTCAGCTCGTGTTCCTATAGAAAAATCATCAATTTTTAAATCAAAAACTAAAAATGAAGTTTAATAAAAGCTTTTTTTTTTCGATTTACAAAAAATTATTTGATAACTTTCAACTTTTACTATATGCATATTAAAAGTTTGATAATGTTGCGTGTTTGAGTATGTAAATATCATTGATAAATTATAATTAAATAACGAAAAGAAAAATTTCGCCTTAAAAAACTTTAAGACAAGTGTTTAAGTTTTGTTAACATATATGGTCAAACAACTTAAATTAAAAAAATGCTATATAAAGCTATAATGCTTTAGGAAGGTTTTCAGCTAGTGTTTATATGAAGAATTTTCAGCCTGCTTAACCAATTTTCCTGGTAGTCCATAGGCAAGATCCTGCCTAGTCGGGGTGAACCGACTAGGTGACTAGTGAACCAAAGGCTTTTGCTAAAAAGTTAAGAAAACACTCCAAAAGTCCAAAAATTATAGCTGTGTCAACATATTAAACTGTTGTAAATAGATAGATACACTAGAACATATATATATATATATATATATATATATATATATATATATATATATATATATATATATATATATATATATATATATATATATATATATATATATATATATATATATATATATATATATATATATATTTTTTATATTATATACCTACCACATTTACAGCAAATTTCATGGCTTGATACATCATAAAACCAGATTGGATATTTAAACCGCCATCACTACCAATAGGAAAAATACCGTTCAGCAAAAATGTTCCGTTTCCTAACAAATAAATGCTTTCGCAATACAGTAAGTGATTACTTAAGTATTTGTTTTTTACAAATATATTTTATACAAATTCTTAAACTTTGCCTATATATTACGTGTGTAGTTTCTTCTATATAATTCAATGTTTATATATTTTAATAAAAACACACACTTCATAAGCGCTAAGAATGTAAATTCAGTCTATTAGTTAAGGGTGATTGCATTTTATTGTCTAGTTAGTTAATAATATCATATATCATTGTCCAATATGTGAAGGTAAAACATTTTTTTTTTTTAAATTTCTTCGTCATCTCAGTTGCCAAGCGTAAATTTTCTACAAAAAGGATAAAACCTGATCTGAATACAACAGATGCTGCGCAATAAAAGTTCTGGCGCAAGTGTGAACTTTAGCTAAGAACAGTATAGAATAGTACAATAAAAAAAACATATTTTTATGGCCATACATATCATTAAGTTCAAAATAATATAAGATCAATCGTAACAGGGTGGCCATATAAAATATTTATAAGAAAAGAGGATTTTAGAGAAGATTTTGCATTTAATTTAGAGTATTTTTTCGTAAACTACAAAATTTTGAATAAAAATATAGGATTTTAAAGGATTTTTTTTTCAAGGTTTAACATTTATGTTTTCATCTAACTGTGGTTTGGAAAGGGGTCAACAATGTCGTATTTTGTTAGATGACATGGGTTTGCTAAAATTGATTTTTTACAACCCAATTCTCATTTCAGACGTTACGCAACTTTGCAGACCATGAATTATACTACCATTATGATGAATTATACTACCATCAAGAAATAAAAACAAATAAAAAAGGGAAGTTAAAGAGGAGATTTTATAATATTTTTAACTTTTTAGAGAATAATAGAGGATTTTAGAGGAGGTTTTTGAAAAAAGACGACTTTAGAGGATTTTAGAAGAGCTGAGGCCACCCTGCATAAAATAAAATTAAAAAATGGCATTGGCTAACCATTATCTTTTTTTGGGCGAAGGAAATCACTTATGGTTGATCACGACAGAACTAAAACTGGACCTTTTTTGTTTGAAAACAACCACAGTCAAAAAAGACATTATTTTTTTTGTTGAATTATCAGAAGAAGAATTATAATTAGTTTCATTAGTTGATGGTTGACTCTTGGAGAACTTGGTTTTGTAAATGTGTTGTTTTGTTTCTCCAATTATCTGTTTCTTTCAAACGCAAAACCAAATTAGTTTCTTCGTTTACTTTTTTTAAGCACGTCGAATCTTGGGCAATCCAATACAAAATCATCGCAGCTTTTTTAAATTCTGTATAAATATTTTAAATACTATCTTCAGCAGGAGCTTTATATGTTACAAAATGTTGCACAAATGAGTTAAAGAACATATAACTGTAGAGAGGTGTTTAAAATTTAACTAAGTATATAATTTGTCCCAATCCGATATTTTGTTCACAAAATGTATTTATAACTAACAGGTTTATGTATAAGCCAGTTGCCTGTTCTTAAGTAAAACCTATTTGAAGAGATAGTTTCTAATTTGTATTAGTTAGAGTACTTTCATTCTAGTATAATGTTGATTTTAATTGGGTTGAAGCTTCAAAACCACTTGATTGACCCCCTCAAAGAGGTGTTCATCTCTAGCATGTTTCTCTTGTAAGGTTAACTTTTTATAATCAATAGCATAAGAATTAAATATTTGTAAGTTGCACTTCTTGAAAGCATTTTTTATTTTCGCCTTAGTCATCTATTTTAATTACATCAGAAAAAAATGACTAGCAAACGTTTCTTTTAAAACATACGCGTTGCATTTTGTTTTATAATCCTCTGCCACCTTTAACCATGCTGCCTTCATAGATCCAAGTTACAAATTAAACGTATAAACAAATTAACAATAATTACTGATTAAAAACCACTTACCCTAAACCACGTCATGGAAAATTCTAGCATTTACTTTAATGGATTTAAAGTATACGAAAAAAAGTTGGAAAAAAAATTTCTATGCAGAAAAACCCAATAACATATTAGGTTTTTCTATAAGCTTATAACTTATTTCATATTTAATAATACAACTAAAAAAAGTATTTAAACTAAAAAATATAATTATTCATAAATATACTTTGAAGATTGTTCTAAAAAAGACAAAGATGTCTGTAAACAATTAAAATTATTAATTGCCGAAAGTGTCGAATACTAGAACGTGAATTTTGCCGAAAAAAAAGACCGAAAAACATTTGCTCATTACAATGCTATTTATTAAAAAATTAAGTAATACCCATTTTTCCATCCACTTTTTGTGTTTCCGAGAAAATTAAATTTTTAAAGTTAATTTGTAAAGACTTTCTGCAGAATATCCGACTAATTTTTTCAATATTTATGAAAGTTGTATCATTCTTGAGACTAGATTCATTGGACACACACCCCATTGTTAAATGCTTATTGATAATAAACAGAAAAAAGACAGAAAGACGACATACGGCCTCTTGGTTCTCGGCTGACAAAGTGTCTTAGTGTACATATTTTACATGTAAAAAGTCAACTTTTATGAATTTTGTTGTTGTTGTGATTACTAACAAGGGAGTTATTTTGCTTTCAGTAGTTGCCACAGCCACCTTACACTCACCTTATTAAATTCATTGACTAATTCTATTGTTTATAATGTATTCCTAAATCTTAATAACAACCTGAGAAAGAAAAAAATTGCAATTAGATTATAAATAGTATATTTTTTGAGTGATTATCGAAAAGCTTATCTAAAATTTGTTGTTAGGCATAAAGTATCTCTAGGCAAAGTCTTTTTTAAAATAAATCCTCAGTGTGCCATAAAGACCATCAGGTTGAACTTCTCTCCACCTCTAATTTTTTTTTTATATAAAGATAAATGCTGCTTAAATATTTTTTTTTAACTTTAAACTTTAAAAACACCACAGATTTCAACTTCTAAAACACCACAGTCCCTTATAGAAATAAAACAAAGGAAAAACAACACGGAAAAAATAATGAATGCAATAAAAATATTAACACAACTACTGATACATTGAAATGTTTACAACTTATCTATGCAAAAAGTGGAAGTGACAGATTTTAATCTTTTACCATAATCTGTATGCATTTATTAAGACCAACTTGGTTTAAAGGCGCTGTAAACAGCCTCCCCAGTCTGTCCAGCACAAGATCCAAGAGAACAATAATTACATTCCCCCAACGGGATAATATGGCAAACCACTATATACACTTTCCATGCAACATTCAGCTCTGCGTTTAAATGTATTTTTGCATACCACTGTAGGTCAAAAAATGATACGTTGAATACTTCAATAACTGAAGAAACATTACTGCCTAATTCTTGTTTAAATGCGCATTCTTTAACTTTCGAAAACTTTCTAAGACAATGACCAATAGGTGTCAAATTAGTGCTAAAACATCTCATTCTAAAATATTATTATCTAAATATTGTCTAAATAATACTTTTTCTAAACGTTTTGTGGCATTATAGCCATCAAAGCCTATCCCATGATAACCTCGAAATAAAGTATAATGTTCTTTAAGCCAATTCGTAAACAGAGGCCAATGATCTAAAAAATAGTCATAATCCCTATAAGAAGATTCTGGTGGTGGATAAGATGTAATTCTGGTGGTTGAACTAAGTGATTTGTTTTAACTCTTTTATCTGCAATCGCTTTGCCCCATTTTCAAAAAATAACTTGTACCAATGATCAAGAGAACCTAACGTTCTTGGAATACCACTTTCTAGGGTACATTTACCTTCACACCATAAGCAGGTTTATTTACCAAAATAAGAAAATATTCCGAAAATGCTGTTAGCACATTTTAAATCAAATGCAAGGTGATACGTAACATCATCTAGTTGATCAGATTTGGTTTGCAGTTGAAAAATACTTATACAAACTTAAGTTACTTAAAAAAAAAAATCTGAGGTAGTGAGATTTTGAATCTGGCGGTCATTATGGCGCACTGTGTCCTGTGCCTTTGCTTTTTAAGCTTTTTATTTAATTCTAATTTATTTTTCAAAACCATCGTCAAAATCTCGTCAGTTATAGAGAGAACATCAGAGGTTTTTTTAGATACAGTTTTAAAACATTCCAGCAATAAGTATTTTTTCTGCATGTTTTTTAGTGAACAAGTGGCAAAGACTAGGTCGTATGGCGAACACTGGGTGCGAAAAGTGGCAAAGGTCGTATGGCGAACACTGGGTGTTTTACTCTAATTAGAGTTACTTAAAAAACGTTATTTGAAAAAATTCTTTATAAAAAAAATTTATTCATATATATTAGAGAACAATGATGATTTATTTATATAAATATACATGCATTTACAGGCTTCGGCAGGAATGGCGGACTGTAGACTGCGTCCGCCTCCACACCCTTGTAAATCAGTTTACACGGGCGAAATAAAGCTCGTGCAAAATATAAATTTTTGGAAAAAATAAAGTTAAGTACTTTTCAAATTTTTTAAAACAGTTAGTTTACCTAGTTAAAAAACTATTTCGTTTTTTAACTTCGTTTTTTAATTTCGCTTTTTAATTTTTAATTTCGTTTTTTAATTTCGTTTTTTAATTTCCTTTCGGATATGCTAAAAAAGTTATTAAAAAAATAATTTTTGAATTTTCTGATGTAAAAACAACAAATAAAAATCGAACAAGTTATTTCAAACAGCTATAACAGTTCCGTATTATTCTGTGTTATGTTAAAAGATAAATGATTAGTATGTTAAAAAGCAGGCAAAAAATGTGTTGCAAAAGAATTTAACGTTATTTCTTTGGAAATTTTTAAACTTATACAATAAGAACTGTTAGCTAATAAAGACAATTTTTTTTTTGTACAATCACACATTTTGCTTAATTGATTGAATAACTAGTTTGTCATACTTTAAAGTTGTATAAAGTAGTGCATATATCCTTGAATTCTTCCGCGTTAACTTCCAGTTTTTTTTTGGAAAAGGCGTTTATTCAATATCCTAATACTATGAAAGTTATACGAGTGAAAGCGAAGAAACTGCGTTCGATTTTGAAATTGAAGTTATTTTCGGTTAATTTATTTAAAATGAATCTTTATAAATAATTTATAACTATATATATTTCTTTTGTATGATAAAAATAATACTATATCGTCAGCTCGGAATGCAAGCGACACTGTGTTTAAATTGAGAAATTTGCATTCAAAGTTTAAAGTAAAAAATCTCTTTATGTAAACTTAATTTCATGTTGAAATTTAACAAAGTTAACTAAAATCAGTATAAGTTTTTATTTAAATTGTTAAAAAAAAAACAAAAAAAAACCTCCCGTAACTTAGAGCACTGTTTTTTAAATACGACAAATGTATTTCGAAATCAGAACATTTTGTCGAAATACAATTGTCATAGATGCAATTAATTTCATAGTAGGTAAATTAAGGTTAAATTTGCTAATATTGTAACTAACAATGACATATAAGTTTAGAATAATTTTAGTTTCACTGTCCTTCGCATTTTTTTTTTCCTTAAACCATTCCCAGTAACAAATTTGTCAGCATTATATTTAGAAATATACAGTTTTTAATCTGCAAGCTTCTTATATAGAAATTAATAATAGATTAATAGAGTATGATGTAAGGTTTCACTTACTAAATTTATAAATAAGTAAATGTTCACAACTTTTTCATTTTTTACAAATATTCACAACTTTTTTTATTTATTTTTTTTCGAATAATTGAAAAATAAAATAATTAATTTATTGCAAATTTTAATTTGTCTGTGAAAAATGATATAATTAAGTATAGATATAAAAAAAAACATTAAATATAAAAAACAACCATTTCCATTATTGAATCTTTTTTTTTACCATAAAGAAATATATATATACAATGTTTATTAAAACTTTGTATATATTTATTTTGAATTTTTAGGTATCCAGTTTTAATTTTTTAGTTGTTTTGTTTATAAAGTGTTAGTTTTACTGAAAATTTTGTTTACTTAGATTAATTAATAAAAAATTTATACAAAAATGAAGCCAACTACATTAATTGAACAAGTGTACAACTATTGTAATTTGCATACCAACGCTAAAACTAAGAGCATCGTAGAGTATTTTGTTGCCTATAATCACCCCGAAAGAATCATCAAACGTTATGTGGCAAAGTGAAAAACAATTAGCGAAAGTCTCATAAGCCTGGATCAGACAGAAAACCAAAAATTATAACTGCTAGGAACTTCAATCGTCTGAAAAGTCTTTTGAACAACCAGTCTCGAACTTAAACAAGAAAAATTGCAAATAAATTCAAATGTCATCATTCCTTCATTGTAAAAACATTAAAAAACAAAACAAACATTTGTTATTTTAAGAAAAAACAAATCCCTGATTGCACTGATAAACAGTTAAAGCAGTTGCAACTGAAGTGTGAATAGTCACGGTTTTTGAATTTGTCGCAAATTCAGAAATCGTTACTTTGTCATTGACGATGAGTCGTATTTTTACATTTAAACATACGAATAAAAATACTAATATTGGATTTTACTCAGATAAAGCAAAAAATGCACCAAAAAATGTAAAATATAAGCCCAAAAATAAATTAAAAAAATATATATTCTTGTGTTTTCCCTCGTGGAATCTCAAAACCATTTATTGTTCCTGCAAGACTGGCAATTAACCAAACAATCTACAAAAATGATTGCATCATCATATAATTGGATTCTTTTATCAACAAATATCACAGTGATAGTAATTATGTGTTCTGGTCTGACTTGGCCTCTTCACATTATGCCAGAAGTGTGACCAATTACCTCAATAAGAAAAATATCCGTTTTGTAACAAAGGTTGATAATCCGGCATGTGTCCCAGAATTACGACCAATAAAAGATTTCTGGTCAATCCTTAAATGCTACGTGTATGAAAACAAATGGGAAGCTCAAAATGAAGATCAGCTGCGAAAAAGAATTCGTTTTTATTAAAGAAAAGTTGACAAAAATCTTGTACAAGGCATGTGTGAACATGTATACAAAAAAGTTGACGCAGTACGTTGTAGTGGCGAGAAAGCATTATTTTAGTCCCAAAAGTAAAAAACTAATATATTACCTTACATTTTGTACTAATTTTTTGTTCATTAAACCTTTTGTTGTACTATTACTGCTTGTGTTTATTTTGTGCCAAATTTTTGTCACCGGGGGTTACTTTTTATTTACAAAAAACATGTGTTAAATACCAAGCAAGAGAATATAGGTAGTTAAATCTAAAGTCACGTGAGCAAATAGAACGCTGCTATTGGTCTACGTTAAGTACAACAAATGTATGTCGAACGACTCGTATAAAAAGTTCATTTACAACAAATAATCTAACGAACTATATTGAAAAAAAGTTTATCTATCAAATAATTTTTTTTGAAATAAAATCCCTAAAATTAAAAAATTCGCATATTTAAGTCATTTTTTTCAAAAATGTTGAATACGACACTTGTATTCCTGGCTGACGATATTTTAGATATATAATAATATATAATCTTCATATTTTATTTTTGTTTTTATACTTGCGCTATATTTAATACATTTAGATATTTTTTACAGCAATAAACCTGATACATAAATAATACTGCATTTAATACCCTTCTATTGGTTCTATTCATAAATAAATGTAAAAAAGATTTTTTTTTTTTATTTCATGTAACGCTTTTTATACACGCCCATATTATATAAGAATATATTTAAGAAGTATATATCAGATTTTAAGAAGTATATATTTAAGAAGTATATATACCAGAAGTTTATTTAAGAAGTATATATTTAAGAAGTATATATTTAAGAAGTATATATACCAGAATTTTAAAAAAACTATTTGTGCTAAGTCTCTTGGAAATTAAAAATTAGATTATCTCAAATTTTAACTTACATATCACATCAACATAACATATAACTTGTGTTTGTGTGTGGGATAGCGGGAGATTTTAAAGTTAAAACTACCGCTCCCCACTCTCCCGCTGTCCCACACACAAACACAAGCCTTTCAAAATTCCTTCCCACCTTCCCCTCCCCGCTACCTTAGATCACAAACAATTTGTTAGCATTTTTTAATAATCATTTTAAAACATTTTTTTAAAATTTTAAAATAAAATTTAATATTTTTAAAATATCATATTTGTTTTATAATCATATTATAGTTTTATAATCTGTCTGATATTAAATGAAAAATTTGTATTGTTTTTTTTAGTAAAACTTATAGAGTTTTTAGTAGTCGGTCATCATGATATTTAAATAAACTTGTTTTCAATTAATGCCGAACCGCAGCCAAAAGAAGTAAACATTTTAAGAAAGGTTTTTGCGTCAATACTTTATCTCTGCAAATAAACTGGTGAGCATAATTTGTTTCTGCAAATGAGCATTTCTTGCTCGCGAAGCTCAGATGCTCACCACCGCTAAACCACACAAAGATTCAACACGTCTTAAAAAATATATTATTTGAAAATAAATTTTAAGCATGACATGACATATAATAAAGAACTTCAAGAGTTTTGACGAGACATAAAATAAAAATATTTACTATATCTTGGCTGCTTACAGGCGTGTACTATCTAACTCCTTTATCGTAACATCGGAGGTGCTTAGTGTTTTGATATAACTTGTTACAATTAATGAGAAAAACGTCATATCGCATTTATAATTTAAACTAACTTATTTACTTAACTTATTTACGTTCTTTTTTTATGCTTTTATCTATATATATTTTAATTATATATTTTAACTATAAACACACTAAAAAATAGTTTTTTAATTCATCAAAGATCTACCAGTATGATACCAGCATCTACCATTATATATATATTTGGCTTTGACAAGTTTATTTACTTTGACAAGGATTTGCGACAAGTATTGTAACCCTTTTAAATTTTATGGGGTTCAAAATTTATACGGTCATAATTTTTGAACGCTGAGAAAGAATACAATGAAGCTTAATATTCATCGATAAATATAAATTTAGTTAAGAATAGCGAAAATAAAATTTTATCAACCAGTAACTCTCAAGATTTGGGTAGAGGCGCAAAAAACTTTAGGCTTTTTTGTTCCTAGGCTCTAATTACCACAATTTTTTGCAAATCATCTATATTTGACATAGGTATAAACATAAATGTTTGTTATTTTATCTATATATATATAACAACCAGGATATATATATATATATATATATATATATATATATATATATATATATATATATATATATATATATATATATATATATATATATATATATATATATATATATATATATATATATATATATATATATGAGGCAGATGAGGACTTCTTGGGGCCCGGGGCTATTTTTGTTTTGGTAGCCTTTTTATGGGCGAGAGCCTAAAATTGACTGAAAATAAAAAAATCTTTTAAAATTTTTGGGGGTCCCTAAATTTGCGGTGCTTGGGGCTATAGCCCCCACTAGATCCGGCACTGTATATATATATATATATATATATATATATATATATATATATATATATATATATATATATATATATATATATATATATATATATATATATATATATATATATATATATATATATATACATATATATATATACATTTTTAAGCAATAATTTATTCACTGTTCTAAGGGGAAAAAAAACAATTTATCTGAATAGAATGTTGCATGATTGACATATATACAGCATCAATATTAATAGCTTCAATATATTATAAATTACTTTATCAAATGTTTATTTCTTACTATCTTTGCTTGAATAAACTACAACCTAATAATTAAAAAAACCTTTCTAGGTATAACCATTAAAGGTATATGTAAGTGTGGAGGTTATATGGGATGAGAGGCTTTGTTTTATTTTAGCTGATTTTAGCACAAGTATGAAGTAATAAATGTGGATGTACTTTGGCTATTACTTACATTATTTTAAAAAAATATATAATGCTATAAAATAGTGGAGGAAAGTAAGAAAATATCTTTTTAGAACCTCCGTTGTTGACGGCCGTAAATAATATACTAGCATATACACTTTTAAAGTTTTATATATTTTTTAATAGATAATAACACTATACCTCTCATCACCTTTGCAAAAACGCGAGATTCGGATAACAAAATAAGGAAAATTGACGCCATTAAACACACCCCTAAACCAATCTTTTTTGGCATCTTTGTATATCTTCTAGAAAAAATCTTTTTAATCTAAAGGTATAAAAGTTTTTTAATTGTAAATTTATATTAAAATAATTTTTTATTGATGATAAAAATAATAACTGTAAAACTTGACATCTTTTAAAATTTTTCCACACAAACGAATATAATAGAACTATCAAATTATAATATAAAGAGATATATTAGATTTAAAATTGGGTTTAAAAACGCAGATTCAAGTTTTTAGTTTCTGGACCCAAACCCAAATTCTGACGTTCAAAGTTAACCATTTTGGACAGGCTGGCAAACTTCCAAAAACGTTTGAAAAAATTTAACATTAATAAAAGTTTGGTTAAAGAGTTTACGTTTGTGTGAATAACAATGAAATAACAATTTAAAAAAGTTTTAATTGTTATTTCATTATTTTTAATTAAAAACGATATTTACCTTCATTTTTTTGTTTTTAACAACAAATATTTATTTTTAAAGTATATTTATAAAAATATAGTTTTTATAATTATATTTAAAGTAATTATAATTAATTTTATATTTAAAATAATTTTTATTTTATTTAGCCTTCTTTACTTTAGCTATCAAAACCCTCCTTCTTAGACTTATATATATGTCATTATCATACCTTCTTTTTTGTATTTCTACACATGTATCTTATAGATGATCATATAATTAAATAATGCACTAGAGATAACAAAGAGAGTCTGAAGTAAAAGCATAAGGGGCTGTCCATTAATAACGTCAATAAACTTTTTGAAATTTTTACCTCCCCCCTTTCCCTTGTCAACGATTTGTCAAATTTCCAGAGACCCCTCCCCCCCCTTAAAATTACGTCAATTTTTGATTATCCCCCCCCCCTCCTATAGAAAGAAGCTACGCTACAAACTCAGCCAAATTTTCCGTTATTTAAACAATGAAACTCAAAAAAAAAAATGTTGACATCAACTTTAATTGACCTTCCGCCCTCCCCCTTGTGAAAATTTGTCAAAAGTTCGGACCCCCTCCCCCCTATTTTGTTGACGTAATTAATGGACAACCCCTAACAATCCCGCTTAAAAAAATTTGACGTTATTGAGTTCTTATTTAAATTTAACACATAAAAGTCACAAAAAATCTCTTACACAAAATAATTTAGCAGCTATTTATTAGCATTATTCTTAAACAAGATAAGAGTTTATAAAAACAAATAAATTTGCAAACTATTTTATAACGCTTTAAAAAATTTATTTATTAAGGTTTGATATCATAAAATGTCAACCGCTGCATTCTTTCTACCGAAGTTGCACTGCAACGCATTCTATTGTTTAACTTATCACTTGAGTAAATCTTTACAATTTTAAAAAAAAAATTGTTAATAGTTTTTACAAATCTGCTATTAGTTAAGCGTTGGTCAGGTGAAATTAATTTAGTTGCAGCGCTTTGCTGCATATAATATTAGTGAGAAAATTACACACGAAAGAACAGAACATTCTAACAAACACAACAAATAGTTCATGCTATAATTTATACTTATCGACTCCGAACGTTTTTACTTTAACATGTAAGAAAAATAATTGGCGCAATAACTGTATCATTTTACAAATCTAAAAGCAAAACACATGCCTAAATATAAATATAGATAAATGCTTCAAAGCCTATTTTAAACAAGATGGAACAATGTGGTTCTGTTTAAAATCTCAGCGGTATCTGATTCCTTATTGGAAGCAACCATTTCATTACCCAATGTTTAATAAGTTTGTTTAAGTAACTCTTTTTCAATAAAAAAATTAAAAAATAAATTTACATAAAAAATCCCGAAACATGTCATATAAATAGTAATTATAAAAGTTGCATCATAAATATAAAATATTGAAGATTTTCATCTGTCTAAAAAATAGATTCTAACTTTTCATTATAGTTATGAAAATAAAGAGGATTAAAAATTTTAATAAGAATTGAAAATAACGTAGCTTGAGAATAAATGCGCAAAATATCTCCATAGTTACTATTACTATTTTTTGTTGGAGTCCTGGAAAAAACAATTTGCAAAACTCTCGGGAACTCTAAGGTGACTGCAAAATAAGTTTTTGTTGGATTCTCTGAAAAAACAAGGAGCAAAAGTCTCGGGAACTTTAAGGTGACAAAAAAATACTTTTTTCTTGGAGTCCCGGAAAAAAACAATGAGCAAAACCTTCTTAGAGTGGCGGATCCAGCATTTTTTGGTCTTTGAGATTGCTAACTGCCAGACATGGAGCAAACTTCAAACTTTTATGTTTATATTTATGTCAAATAAAGATGCTTTGCAAAAAAATTGCGATGATTGGAGGTTGGGAATAAAAAAGCCCCAAAACTTTTTTGTTCCCAAACTCTAATCATCGCAATTTTTTGCAAAGCATTTTTATTTGACATAAGTATAAACATATAAAAATTTAGAGTTTGCTCCATGTCTGGAAGTTAGCTTTCCTTAAGTTCAAAATGCTGGATCCGCCCCTGCCTTCATAGCAGAAGAAAAAATTAATGTCGTCCAAAGACTTAAAATTAGAAAATAATTTGATCAAACAAAAAAAATACTAAAATATTTTTTTTCAGATATAAATTAAATTTCTTTTAACTAAAAAAATCATATTTGTTTGAAAAAATTTTATTGCTATTATAGGTCGGTAAACAATGCACCGCATGCTAAAAAAATTTAAAGCTCGTATCTGTTCATAACAAACAAAACCGCTACCGCATAAATATTAATTGCCTGAAACATATTTTTTGGGGGAAATATATACTTCAAATAATACTTTAAAAAAAAAATTAATTATGTTATTAATCCAAAAAGAAATAATAAAATCATCAAATAAACAAAAAAAAACGACTATTTAGAAAGGTTAGCGAAGCGAGCGAACGATTTAGTCAAAAGACTTATCGTAAAGAACGTGCTCAAAACCGCTGCTTTCGATTGTTTCTTATACATCATTTAGCATTACTATTACATTTGCAACGGTTTATAAACACTGCACGTTTAAGATGCTTAGCTGCCTGTACATTAAACTGAAAACTCAAGAACAAAATGAAATCCAGAAAAAAAAATTTTACCCTTATAAACTTTTTTTCTTTACAATGTTTTTATTCACAAAACAGATTTTGCACGGTTTGCAAAGCACACTTCAATTTGCGTTTTCCCAATAAGAATTTTTTAAATTGCTCACTTAAATAAGTAGAGAAAAAGCGCGTTCTGGAATAGTCTCTTGATCTTTATGTTTTTAATTGAAAGTTTAATTTCAATAATACCCATTGACGATAAAATGCGTTTTGTTGTTCGTATTTCTTGCTGTTGCTTGTGTTTGTTGCTGTTTTTTTAGGGTTTGGGAAAATTTTTTTTAAAACGTGTTGACCTATATTCCAGAAACAATTTTTAATTAAAAATATGAAAAATTAAAATAAAAATAAATTTTTGCTTTTTATTTTTTGTGGATCATGCACATGGTTGAGGTTCAGCACAAATTTTTTGCACAGGTGTTAAAAATTTGTTTTCGACTTAAATCATGTTTGAAGAGAACGCTGAAGGTGGTCACGCTTTTAATCTTCATGTGAAAAAGAAAGATATGCGCAGATTTTGTTGTTTTTCTAAAAATTACCAAAGAAAAATAAAATTGATATTTAAATATATTTATAAAAAATAATCTTTAGCAAAAATATTAAACTACATTTTGTGAATTTTTAATTACAAATATTTTGTTAAAGTTTATTGTTATAGGTAGGGTTGCCATTCTCCTCTTTTTTAGTAAGAGAACGCGGCGCTAAACTAATTAAAATTGATGTTTTCACTGCGCTCTCCTACGGAAAAAAGAGGAGAAATGGCAACCCTAGTTATAAGTGATGCACCCAAGGCTGTCCCGAAGAGATTTTAAAAACGTGTTTGTTTTAGCCGACTAATGACTAAAGACAAGGTTTAAAAAAAAAAAAGTTTCTTGTTTTTCAACATATGCCGATTTGTCGCCAAAATGTTCAAACTTGACAACTGCAGGTACAAGTTTGCCGACTAATTTTTTAGTAAAGTTTTGTAGGGGGGTTAGACACCCCTTTTAATTATTCATATTTATGAACATTTTGAAACAAGATATTTAGTCGTAATTTTATATAATGAGTATATTATTTTCAGCAGTAATTAATCTAATATATAATATTTTAACGAATTTCAGCAGTAATTATACACTGATAATGCCTCATTTAACACCATAGATTATAATGACGTTTTATTAAAAAGATTAACTATTAATCTAATATATAATATTTTAATGATCTACTAACTCCAGCAAAATTTTTACTTAAAAAAAGACATTTACTGTTTATATATGTTCACGAAGTGTAATAACTATTTAAAATGTATACATACATATATATATATATATATATATATATATATATATATATATATATATATATATATATATATATATATATATCTTTAAAAGTCATTTCTTGTTATACGATATAAATATATATTTAATATGTAAGGTGATTTTAATAAAAAAGGCAGAGTATAACTATTTTTAAATATATTTTGATGTAAAAATATATCAACAATATTTCGCTGACCTATTGTGGTCAGCGTCATCAGGTAATAATAAAAACGTTACAAAATAACATAAAAACAAACCGTTTGAAAAGAAGACATTAAAAAGCGTCAAATATAAAAACCAATTAAATATAATAATGACGTCAGTTAAATTTTTGTCAAAATGGGTCCCCAAGTTCTTGTTTTAACCTTATCCCCGTCATCTCGATTTAGAACACCTTCCCCAATACCTATCTCACATCGAACTTTCGCTTTGTTAATCTCCAGAGATTCTCTAATTTTTCGTATCTTGTATTCTTGAACGACTGCCAAGGTCTTAGGATTTAGCCAATCAAAGTTACCACGGCATGTTTTGGAATGTTCCGTGGCTCCTGAACTCGACCATTTTTGATTTTTGCAAGCTCTTTGGTGTTCTGCACTTCTTGAAATGATTTTCTTTTTGGTCTCACCAATATATATATTTCCGCATGAGCATTTAAGTTGGTAAACCCCCGGATTTGAGTTCGGAGGTAGTTTAGTTTTGTTGTTGCATAATATATTACTTAAACTATGAGCTGAAGTAAATATAACTCTGATGTTTTGTTTTTTAAATTCTCTTCGGAGTTTTGGGCCAATAATAGGTATCCAAGGTAGTTTAACAAACTTTTGATCTAACTGATTAGATGTAGTATTTTTTGAAATGCCGTCTAAATAGTTTTTGGTTATTTTAATAAGATTATTTTTATTATAGCCGTTTTCAAAAAATGTATTTATGAGGAAATCAATTTCTTGTGAAAGATATTTTTTAGAGCAGATTTGTTTTGCTCGACATAAAAAACCTTTAAAGACGCCAATAGTTATGCTCGGGTTGATGTTGGAGTTTGGTTTTATTTGAACATTTGTTATCCCATCCTTACGGTGTATTTGAAACTTATAAAATCCATTCATTGTATTTGTAATACAAATATCTAAAAAATTAAGTTGTTTTCTTTTGTTTTCTAGTTCAACGGTATATTTTATGGAGGGGTTTTGTTCATTTAAAGCTTTAAGAAATAATTCTTGCTTTTCTTTTGAATCGAAGCGAGCATGGCTATCATCCACATATCTTTTATAAGTTATTGGTTGGAATGAATTAACAAAGGCTATATCAAGTGCTCTTTTTTCTATATTTAGCAAAAATGCTTCAGCTATGACTACCATCAATGATAAACCAATTGGACCTGAATTAGGTAAAATTCGGATTTTATCTTCGTATAAAAAGTAACATATGCTTAACGATAGTTCAATTAATTGGTGTATATCTATGAGAGTTAATTTATTCCTAGTTTTTAAATCTTCAAGATCATCGTTCAATATGTTAATAATAACAGGAATTGCTTCATTGATTGGTACGGATGGATATAAATTAATTACATCAAAAGAAACCTGAATTTCATTAGGGTCTATCTTCCATTCTTTAGCATCGTTGACAAAGTTTCTTGAATTAATTAGTCGAGTTATGTTTTTGTTTAATGTTGGTTGGATAATTTTAACCAGATATTCAGATGTTCCATAAGGAGGTGTGTTAATAGTGGAAACAACAGGACGCATTGGGTAGTTTTTTTCCGGTTTGTGTGCTTTAACCATTCTTTAGATTCTAGGTGGAACGCAATCTGATGGATACATTTTAAAATAAGTAGCATTGTCTAACTTACCTTGTTTTCTTAATTTACATAATAGTTTTTGAAATTTAGTAGTGAATGTGGGTGTTGGGTCGTAATCAATAATTTTACTATTTTTTATTTGTTCTTCTAATTTCGCTTTTGCTTCATTTTCGCATAATAAAGCAAAACCTGTTCCTTTGTCAAACGGATATATCTTGATATATCTAGTTTAAGTAATATATTATGCAACAACAAAACTAAACTACCTCCGAACTCAAATCCGGGGGTTTACCAACTTAAATGCTCATGCGGAAATATATATATTGGTGAGACCAAAAAGAAAATCATTTCAAGAAGTGCAGAACACCAAAGAGCTTGCAAAAATCAAAAATGGTCGAGTTCAGGAGCCACGGAACATTTCAAAACATGCCGTGGTAACTTTGATTGGCTAAATCCTAAGACCTTGGCAGTCGTTCAAGAATACAAGATACGAAAAATTAGAGAATCTCTGGAGATTAACAAAGCGAAAGTTCCATGTGAGATAGGTATTGGGGAAGGTGTTCTAAATCGAGATGACGGGGATAAGGTTAAAACAAGAACTTGGGGACCCATTTTGACAAAAATTTAACTGACGTCATTATTATATTTAATTGGTTTTTATATTTGACGCTTTTTAATGTCTTTTTTTTTTTTAAACGGTTTGTTTTTATGTTATTTTGTAACGTTTTTATTATTACCTGATGACGCTGACCACAATAGGTCAGCGAAATATTGTTGATATATTTTTACATCAAAATATATTTAAAAATAGTTATACTCTGCCTTTTTTATTAAAATCAACTTACATATTAAATATATATTTATATCGTATAACAAGAAATGACTTTTAAAGATTATATATATATATATATATATATATATATATATATATATATATATATATATATATATATATATATATATATATATATATATATATATATATATACATATATATATATATATATATATATATATATATATATATATATATATATATATATATATATATATATATATATAATATATATATATATTATCTTTGAAATAGCTAAATTCCAGACATGAAGCAAATTCCAAATATATATATATATATATATATATATATATATATATATATATATATATATATATATAATATATATATATATATATATATATATAATATATATATATATATATATGTTTATAACTTATGTCAAATAAGGATGCCTTGCAAAAAAAGTGCGATGATCGGAGCTTGGGAACAAAAAACCCCTAAAATTTTGTCCCCCCTGCCCCAAACGTGATAGCAACAAGTTGATGAAATATTTTTGTACTATTTTCAACTAGACTTATATTCATCAAAAATTTTAAATTTCATAGTAAAATATTTTAGCGTTTAAAGACCATATAAAATTTAAACCCCCCTCAATATGAGGGGGTTTTAAATTTTATATTGTCATTGCTGTGAGATAATACTATGAAACTTAAAATTTATCGATGAATATAGGGGAAAGCGGGGCAACATGGCGAATGGGATAAGATAGGTTTTCATATAACAACTCAACAAAAAATCTTAAAGTTGGGTGAAAACGGAACTGTATTTGCATCTTTTATTTTAAAACACAAATTGGTTTTTTTAAATATTATTAACGCAATTTTATACGCATAAGTTTACTTTTTGCACTTAAAAAAAAATTCATGAGTTTCGTTTTCTCATAATGGTGTCCTTTAAGTTTAACTTCTTTAGAAGTAGTTTTTTGCGACTTATGTTTGTTTTGTTTTACTTTAGTTAAAGTAATTTTTAGTTTTTAAGATTTTATGAAATTAGAGGTAAAAATTGCATAATAAGTCATCTTGCCCCGGTCACGTGACCATATGACAAAATTATGAACTTTTTATTTTAATATTTATTTCAAATATTTATTTTAATATTTATTTAAACTAAATGAATCAGACTACCGGTCTATCTTGCTCACATCCGTTTCATGCAAAATGGTAGAAAGTATTTTTCAAATAAGTATAATAGAACGCTGTATTGCTAATGGCTTAACTACTTTAAAGTAGCATGGCTTTGTTCATCGCAAGGGTTGCGTCTCAAACTTGCTAAAAACTTGGGACATGACGGAAGCCATTCATCACAGCCACGCAGTAGACGTCATAAACACAGGCTTTGCAAAGGCGTTTAATAAAGTGCCGTATTAGCGCCTTCTTCATAAGCTAAGAGCCTACAATATTCATGGCGCGTTCTTAGACTGGATCTCAGCTTGATTACTCGACCTAAGTTAACCAGTAGTCATCAACGACATCACATCTGAATAGCAAGGAGTCACTAGTAGCGTGCCTCAAGACACGGTCTTGGGTCCATTGCTTTTCAAAACCTTCATTTATGAACTGCCGGACAACATTATTCATCATATGAAACTGCATGCTGACAACAGTAAAATTATTAGCATAATTAAAAACAAGTTGGACAGCATCATTTTTCAAGCTTAAATTGGTAGACAAGTGGAATGGTCACATATTTGGCTCATGCATTTTAACATTAAGAAATGCAAAGTTGATGCTTTGTCTGTAGCTTCTGTGTATTTTTTTTGTCATCATTGAGGGGCCTGGTGTAGCGCTTACTATAAACAGATTTATTATGTTTTTGTTTTTGTTTTTTTGATCACTGAATAATAATAAATAAACTTGAAAAAAAAAAATTGAAAAAAAAAAATGAAATTAATGAAATAAGTCTATAAATAATAATTAGATATAGAAAAAAAGTTTTCAATACTTCAAAAAAACTACCAAAATAATTACTCTTAAAATTTTAGTAAATATGACTATCTAAGCTAACTCTTACAATTAGGCAAGAATTTCGTCAAGATGTCAACGGTCTTCCGTTCCATTTTTGTCATTTCAAATGTCATGATATAATACTTTAAATTTAGGTTAAAATTGCACTTTTTTGAGCAAGGATTATATGATTGACATGTTTTAATAATGCTTGGTTATAGGTTTAGCAACTGTTTTCTTAAATTTTTGAATTGTTTTGGAACGTTCAGTTTCGCTTTTATATCTGACAAAATTTTGAGGTTTTATAAAGTTGCCTGAGCTTGAACGAGTTTTTGCTCATATTGATGTAAAATTTTCGAAATTTTGCGTTTTCATTTAAAGAAAGAATACACTTTCGACGCCCAAATTTAACTTGGTTTTATCTACACCTTCTCTTTTTTGCAAGATTTTAGACTCAAAGAAAATGCTCATAAACTGCCCACCTATCAACGCTAACGTAGACAAATCCGAGAATAAATATGACTTGCTTGGTATGAGAAACTTCTGGAGTTTCGAATAATGATTATTTGAGCATCATTAAATATTGTAACTATCATAAATATCGTAATATCGTAAATACCATAAATATCATAAATATCGTGATATCGTAAATATCGTATCGTAAATATCCTAAATATCGTAACTATCGTAAACAGTAAATATCGTAACATTAGTAAATCGCGTACAATTCCTTCGCACTCTTTGAGTTTGATTTTGTAATCTTTTCAGTGCAGCACCGAGACTCAAACAACAAAATGAAAATAAACCTCTAACAACTTTTTTGTGAATAAAGCTCCTTTTTATAATAATATTTGATTAAAAATTTTTATTTAAAAAATAAAAACAAATTTTTTCATGAAATTATTTTAAAGTTTTTATATAGCTAAAATAATAATTTTTATGAGTTTAAATAAGTTAAACAATTAGGGGTGGAAGTTGGGGTTAGTTTTAGTCATAGCACACTTTGTAATTGGCCTAACCCCGTGTGGTTGACGTCATAAAATGGAGGCAAGGTTTTTAAAATAGAAAAAGCAGTAAGAAATAAAAATAAACAACAAGATGTATAAAAAATATTTTGAAATATAATACTGTTTTTACTTTTATTATATTAACTATATGCAGTGTTATTATATCAATTTAACAGAAAACAGTTGCTATAGACCTTTGTTCTGGTATTTCACTAATATGGTTCTCACGATTCATCATTAAAATTTAATGAATTATTTTTGATTTTAACAGTATGCATTTTTTCAAATTGTTGTTTTCCTAAAGAATTATTTTATCAGGTTTCATATAAATATTAATAATTTTTTTATAGATTCATATTTACAAAATAATAACAAATATTATTTGAGAAAAAAAGTTTGTAAAATTTGAGTTTTGCATGCTTTTTTTGTATTTTTTCTTAAATGACCGAACTTAAGCGGTTTTACGTTTTGCAGATCAATAAGAAACATAATTCCTGTGTCAATTATTTTGTTTATGAGGTCAAGAATATAATTTCTGACCTTTTTAGTTTTATGAGAAAACAAAATGGTTGTCAAAATCCAAGATGGCGGTCAAAATGGCTTCGAAATTGAAATGTTCAATATTTCAGCTTGTTGATCAAATTAAAATTCAACTTTTGCATCAAGTATTATGTTTTTTAGGACAAGCAATTCATTTTTCACAATTGTATTTTTTTAAAAAAAAAATAATTGTTGGTAATAATCAAGATAACTGCCCAAACAGCACCCAAACTAAAATAAGAAAATTTGTATATCACTTTTTTAAATCAATTTTTGTGTCTTGTAGTTTGTCATTGAGGAAACAAAGATGTAGCATGCCAAATTTGAATTTTGAATAAATGTTTTATACATATCAGTATACAAAATATACTTTGTTTTATAAGTTTCGGTATACAAAGTTTTATATCGGTATACAAAGTCTTTTACATATCGGTGTACAAAGTCTTATACATATCGGTTAAAAACGTTTTATACATATCGGTATGCAAAGTTTTATACGTATCGGTATACAAAGTATACTTTGTTTTAACGAGACTCTCATACAACTTTGTTTTGACAAAAAATTTATACAAGTACAGTAATTGTTCATAGTAAACCCACGGTTCATGGTAAACCCACGGTTATACAAGTCTTTGAGAAATTTTCTTGGAAGTTAATGCTACTGTATATGCAAATATTAAATAAAGAAATCGGAAACTTTAAACTATATCACATCGCATTTTGAACTATAGCTTAACTAGACGTATTTCAAAATGTTACAAAATTATCATAATTATATTATCTTAAACTTTAATATATTTGATTGTTAATTGTTCATATTAGCTCTTTATCTGCACGTCTTCATAGCACGTTTAATAAACTTTAAAGATTGTAATACTCATGCCCGGCCTCTTTTTTGGAAATGAATGTTCTTAATATATACCAGCAAAATGTTTTTAATGTTCTTTTATTTACGTACATATGTAAGATAAACCTAAGCCCTATATCCTTTCAAAATTTATATGCAATAAAACAAAAAAACAAATATGACTTAAGAAATGACAATCTTATTCATCAATATTATTCTCATACAATTTTTGAAAGATCACTTGTAACATTTCGCGGAGCTCTTCTGTGGAACAAAATAGTTTCAAAAAATTTTGATTTTTCTAAAGGTTGGAGTTTTCTCACTTTTAAAATTAAGCTGAAAAAAGTTATCTTGTCAATTGATAATATCTTTGAGTTCTTTTGAGTTTATACCTTTTAAAAAAGTGTGTGATTCCTGAATATATTGTTGTATTTTGAAGTATTTAGTTTTTTATATATTCTTTATATTGTTAAACGTTATTTTATGCTTTGAAATATCTGGTTAGATTTAAATTTTATTTCTAAACGTCATTTATTGTAATTATTTAACTGTTTATATTTTTTACTGCATTGTTAAACGATTCTCAGTGACAGGATCTTACGATCCTCTTTGAGTCTCCGTGTTCTGATATTTAATGTATAGCGATATTTATACCATAGCATATTGAAATAAGAACGACAAAAAAAAAAAAAAAAAAAAAGTCTGAACAATTGACATTTGCGAAATCTCCATTGTCATCTTCATCAGATGAGTCAGCATCATTTACGTTTGTGAGATTTGAGCAATCCACTCCTCGGCATGACCCACACATTCAGGGCCTTCGAGTGGAGGGGGGCGAGCAAAGGGGGCAAATTGACTCGGGCGCCAAGCTTTTAAGGGCGCTGGACAATTTTTTTTTTTTTAAATTAACTTTTATAATTGCGCCAAGCTTTAAAGGGCGCCGGACAATCAATTTTTTTATAATAAAATTTTAATTGAACTTTTATTTTATTTTAATTGATTTTATAAATTAAACTTTTGTAATTGCAATAAAAATGTACAAAATTTTAACTTTAATTCTTTAACTTAATTAACTTATAAACTATTTTTGACGAACAAAATAGAGTTTAGTTGTAGTTGAATTAGACAGAACCGGGCGTTTTTTGTTAGCCCATGAAGTTAGCCATGAAGTTAGCCATGTTATGGCTAACTTCATGGTAACATTCTTGATAAGTTCTTCATGGCAACTTTCTTGATAAGTTAAGAGAAATTAATTTAAGAGAAGTTAAAATGAAAGAGATGCTAGATGACAATTTCACAATAAAAAGCGCTACTTTTTCAAGTGGTATTTAACTGTAGAAGCAAAAGAGAAAATCGAAGAAGTCTTCACGGTTTTTTTTTCAAAACACCATGGAAGAGCATTTGAAAAAAAAATCCCGCGTCTTTCCTTACCGACATTATAAAACTTGCCAAGAGTTGGGAGATCTCTAGTTTCTGAGGCAAGCGTGCTGACCACGGCACTACGACAACTTAAGTTGATAAAGTTTTTGCATCAGATTTAGAGTAGATGAAATGCCAACTTTCAGCCCAATAAATTCAATTTTTTTTGCTCAAATCGTTGGCAGAAATGCTGAAATTTTAATTTGATGCGTTGGCAAAACTTGCTGAAGTGAGGCTTCTGGAAATTTTTAGGAAATACAACTTTAACTAAAACATAGTTCTCCTTAAAATGCTAATTTGATTTGAGATTCGACTCGATTTGCGAATCAAAGCCTGCTTCAACTCGTGATTTGATTTGATACCAAAAAAGGTGATTCGCTGAGCCTTAGATAATAGTGTTCTGAAAACAAATATACAAGTATCAGTAGCTGTTGCAAACACTTCGACGCCAAAACCGTAAGTAAAATAAAACTAATTTATGTTCTTTTATCCGATTCTTATATAAAAAGGTTTGTGTTTTTCGAGTAAAAATTTCAACTTGTATAAATGCGGAAATATGATATTAAAACCTATTTTTACAAACAAATTATAAATTACAAAACTTTCTCGGTATTTCTAAAAAGTAAATCGAAAGAAATCTTTACGGTTAGGAAAATTTTTGATGTTGAATAAACAAGTATTTGATGTTGATTAAAAAAGTATTTCCGCTAAAAGTGTATGCCGTATTATTACGCAAGTAATTTAAACTTAAAGTAGTTTCTAAATGCCCATTATTACTACATAATTATAGAGCTTTTGTTTAACAATTCACTTTTACACGTGTTCACAATTTGAAAAATAAGAAAGTTCTTTCAGTACAAAAATAATTATTAAAAAGTAAATATTTACTCACGAAAAGATAGAAAATTATACGTTTGATGAATCATTAATAAAAAGATATATTTGATGAATGATTATTGAAAATGATAAAAAAAGAATAATGCTCAAAGAAGGTGTGTAGTAAGTTACACAAAATTTGAAAAGATTTAAGAATGTGAATGTGATAAAGTACTTTGTGCAGTTCTTTACTTTTCCAATTGAAGAGCGTTTTTCTAAAAGGCGCCAAGTCACATATTTATTGTTTTAAGAAAAATACAAAAAACTAATTGTCCGGCAAAAATTTGACTAATATCTATAATATATTAGATAAATAGAAGATAATTAGCCTAAAAAACATGATACTGGCGAGATTGATTAGGATAATAGTAGGGCCCTGCGAATCACCTTTTTTAGTTTCGAATTGAATCAATATTTGAAGCAGGTTTTGATTTGCAAATCGAACTGAATCACGTGTCCAATTATCATTTTTAGGAAATACAACTTTAACTAAAACATAGTTCTCCTTAAAATGCTAATTTGATTTGAGATTCGACTCGATTTGCGAATCAAAGCCTGCTTCAATTCGTGATTTGATTTGATACCAAAAAAGGTGATTCGCTGAGCCTTAGATAATAGTGTTCTGAAAACAAATATACAAGTATCAGTAGCTGTTGCAAACACTTCGACGCCAAAACCGTAAGTAAAATAAAACTAATTTATGTTCTTTTATCCGATTCTTATATAAAAAAGTTTGTGTTTTTCGAGTAAAAATTTCAACTTGTATAAATGCGGAAATATGATATTAAAACCTATTTTTACAAACAAATTATAAATTACAAAACTTTCTCGGTATTTCTAAAAAATAAATCGAAAGAAATCTCCTGGCGCTCAAAACCGTGCCAAAGCTTCTAAAAAAGCAGTAGAAGAAGCAAAAAATAAACAGACTAGAGGATATGGGGTTTAAAACCATTACACAGACCAAACAGAACGCTTCTTCTCCAAAATCTCAATTAAGCTCTTCAGTAAGTTAAATGCTTTTTGTATCATTTTTTTTTTCTGGTATTATAACCTTTGTTGTTATCACTAACTTTTTTTTAAGAATTCTTTTTATAATGACCATGACTAACCGTCAGTCTATGAGTACTAAGAGGAACCAATGACCTCTCCTCCTTTTTTAAGATCACCTGCTGCATTCAAAATGTGTGATCCGAAGAATTGTGAATTTGCGGGGGCCTCAAACAATTCACCTGAAGATGAGTTAAATGAACTTCAAAGTAATTGAAGTTCATTTAATTCATCTTCAGTGGAGGATGAACTTCAAACTTCAAACTTCCTCCTCCTCTGTTGGATGAAGTTTCTTCTTCTGACTTCATCAGAGTCAGAAGGAGAAACTTCATTCAACAGAGAAGGATGTGATGCTGAATCTGACTTTGCAATAATTTATACTGACCCTTCTTTGTGGCAAGTTGTTTTGTGTGAAAAAGATCAAGATGTATTCATTTTAAAGGGAACTCTTTCTAATTCTTTGAAGCAACAAAATTATCCCAATGATTCTAAGAAAAAAATCTTTCCTTTAAATGTGTTTTATCATTCTTTGCCTAATAAGGAAAAATTAGAAAGAGAATTTTTATTTTAGAGTTCTACCTCCAAGGCTTTCTACTGTTTTCCTTGCTCTCTCTTGGTCACAAAAGCAGTATTTAAAAGTGTATAATCGTCACTTCTTCGTTGGAACCGAGGAGCTAAGGATCAATGGAAGAAACTCACACACCGTGTGAAGCAACATCAATCCAGCCCATTGCACCAAAAGTTCTATGTTTATTGGAAAGAGGCATACATTCGTCTTACTAGTTTTACTGGTATAGATTAAGAGCTTCAGAAGCGAATCAATTTTGAGACAGTTAAATAGAGGACAATTTTTCGTGGAGTTTTGAATGTGACTTTTTTCTTGGCTTCTAGGAATTTAGATTTTATAGGTACCTTATTATAAGGCTCCCTTAACATCAGTTTTATTTATTTACATATTTATCGTAGGCTAGGTTTGGATATTTAAAACTGTCGCGGTCAGGGATACGATAATGGATCCGATATGTAAGGTGCTTACAAGGGAGCTCAAGCCTTAATATGTCAAAATTATTCAGAAACTCTTAACGTTCCTTGTAGCGCTCACAGTCTAAATTTGGCTGGTGTGCACGCAGCTGAATCATCGATAGAGATCAAAATATTTTTTGGAAATGTCAAATCTTTATACGTATTTTTTAGTGTAAGCTCTGCCCGATGGAAGATTCTCACTGAAACAACAGGAATTTCACTGCATAGACTTTCTATGACGAGATGGAGTTCTCGTGTTGACGCAATTAAAATATTTGCCAAAAGACCAATAGAAATACTGGCAGCTCTTAAAAATGTCATGGAAAACCTAGATCTTACCAGTGAGCACCTTAGCCAAGCAAGACCATTAAAAAAGTAGTTATCATCTTTTGAATTTGTGCTGCTAATTACGATTTGCTACAAAACCCTTACTGTTGTTAATGACGTTAGCCGTCATCTACAATCTGAGGACATTACTATCGATTATGAGCTACGTTTGATTAGACAGCCGCTGGAAGATTATAATCAGATTAGGGGCTCTTGGTCACAAATTTTTCAAGAGGCTGTAGCTGGACCGCTAGGATTTAAAACTGAACTTGCTTTTAAAAGAAAGCGCAAGCTTAAGCATTTTCATAATGAAGCATCAAACACAGCCCACTTATACGACAGCCAAACAAAAGAATTCGAGGCGAACGTTTTTAATGTTAGTCTAATTCAGCGAATTGATTCATAGTTTGAAGCAAGCAGGGTGCTTGACAATATTATTTCCTTCATATCGTTGGATAATGATGATTTTTCCGTTCAAAATAAACTTGCGAACTTGCACGATTTTATCCAAGAAATGTAAACAATGAAGATCTCATTGAAGAATTTCGACCTTTACAAATTGCCTGCAAAAAAACTTTTAAGCAAAGAAACCCACTGCAACTACTCAATCAAATCTTCGAGAAGAAGCTTTAACGCCTTTTCCCGCATATTTGCATATTGCTCCGATTTTCAACAATATATACCTGTGTCACTTGTTGAGAGTGAACGATCCTTTAGTAAACTAAAGATTGTAAAAATCTGTCTCCGTTCGACCATGAGCCAGGATCGCGTAACTAATCTTTTGATTATTTTAATTTAAGAAAATTTGGCTAAATAGGTGAACTACGGTGATGTCTTCGATATTTGGGCGACCAGAAAAACTCAAAAAATTCATTTTTAGCTCTTTATTTAACTTTGCAGAAAATATTTTCGATTGACTTTTTGTTTATTGTTTTTAAAACTAATATTTTAGTTCATATGTCAGTTTTGAATAATGAACCGTTTCTCAATCCGGAAAATTATTAGTAACGCAGTGTAACAATGTGCTGCATTAAAAATAGATAATTCCTGCGTTCACAAAACTTTAGTTTTGTAACTTCTTGGTTTGAAATAGTGACGCCGTTCTCCATTTTTAACCCGGGTGCCAATACTGCTCTGGAAGGCTCTGCACACATTAATGAGGGTATCAAGCCACCTAAATACAAGTAAAATAACTAGTAAAAGCCGTTTTCCATCATTGTAAATCAACTACTACAGAAATGTATCATTTTGGTAGAAAGTTTTGTTTTATTTTAATCGCTGTTATTATTATATTTATTATTTATAAGACTACATTCATCTTTTTTACATTCGCAATTCCTAAAGCATCCACTTTACAAGTTGTTTTTTTTTAATTGCATACAGCTCACAAAAAGCAAAATATTTTCTGGAGCTGGTGGTTAAAGGTTCGATATTGGTAAGAGATTTAATGCTGTCAGATTTAATGGTAGACAGGAAATAAATATTGCCTTCGGAATATGTTGCAGGTAATACAGATAAATCGAGTGCTTTGTGAACTGATTTTGATCCTACTCCGCAAAAAAACTTATAATAGCAAAATTTATCAAGTGAAACTGATTTGGTTTTCGATCCATATAGTGCCAGGTAAAATTATTCTCCGGCATAAGGAATTTTATCGTGTTTGGTTTCTGGCGAGTTAAATACATCAACGACTTTGCATAAATCCATATATTAATGCAACAAATTGAAGGCTTTTTTTTTGTCTTGATGGCAAGGAAACGATATTGAATCTTATATATATATATATATATATATATATATATATATATATATATATATATATATATATATATATATATATATATATATATATATATATATATATATATATATATTTTTTTTTTTCTTTCTCTGTTTACATAACATAAAAATTTTACAAATTCCTTTACATAATATAAAATTTAACAGAGTAAGTTTAAAAAACATATTAAAACGAATATTAACGTTTTTTAAACGTTTTAAAAACGATCTGTGCTGACTGGGAAAGAAGATGAGGATGACAGAACGTCATCGCAATCTTTTCATAGAACCCCTTTAACAAGATTTAATTAAAATATCGTAATATGACATACAAAATAAAAATTTTAATAAAATATCATAACAAAATGCGTAATCCGCTATTAAAATTTGTCAAGCAACAAACAATAGTATAAACAAAACAAAAACGTATTTAAGAGAATTTATACAAAGCACTATTAACAAAAAAATGTTTCACAGGTTTTAAAGATTTCTTTTTTTGTTAAAAACTTTAATGAACTTAACGAAATCACCATATCTTTGAACCCTTTTTGAAAAATATTCCATACTTTTGGATCTCGATATAAAATGCTGCATTCTGAATATTTATTTATTATTCTAGGAAGTTTGTATGTTTTCAACATATTCGCTCTAAGATTATAGTTATCATTTTTATTTAATTCAAACTTATTATTAAAGCTTATAGGAGAGATATTGTGATTGTAACGATACATGAAAATTAAATGCTGGTAGATATTTATTTCAAATACATTCATCATTTTCATATCTTTCATCAAGGGATAAGCTTGTTCCCGCCTATTTTTAAACTAAATGATTCTACAGGTATGTTACTGAAAACTATTAAGTTTCTTAAGCTTTGCTGTTTGATTACTTGCCCATGAAATATTTGGATAGCTGATGAGGCTGTGAATTAGCCCAAAGTAAATTAATTTAAGACTATTTGTATTGATGTACGAGCGAACTCGATACATTAAACCTATGATTTTGGTAATTTTTGACTGGATATATATTATATGAGGAAGCCATGATAATTTTTCTTCAACAATGGTTTCCAAGAATCATATATTGGATTATTTTTTAATTAATTTATCATTTATAAATAGGTTTGGCAACTTGAGAGGAAGATTTTCTTCTTATGTTTTTTTTTATGAAAAAGTATATAGTTTGTTTTCTCGGCATTAAGTGAGAATTTTTTAGCCTTAAACCAGTTTACTTTATTTAGTTCAATATTCATGTCCGCATATAGTTTCTTGATATCGTTGTTGGTAAGAAATAAGTTCGTGTCATCTGCAAACATGACTGAATTAAGTTTTAAGGATGCATTACAGAAGTCATTTATATATATTAAAAAAAGAAGTGGGCCAAGAATCGATCCTTGCGGAACTCCACATATGACATTTAACACTCCAGATTGGGCATTATTTACATATTGTTTTCTGTTTGTAAGATAGCTTTTAATCCAATAATAAGTTTTATTAATTAATTAATAATAATAAATTTATCTAAGAGAATATAGTGGTCCACTGTATCAAATGCTTTTGATAAATCAAGAAATACTCGTAAAGTAAATTTATTATTTTTCAAAACATTAGTTTTTTGATTTACTATTTCAATGACTGCATGCTCAGTAGAGGGATTTTTTTGAAAACCAAATTGATTTGGGTAAAAAAAATTGTTTTTAATGAAATAATCATAGACTCTATTATAAACTACACGTTCAAATAGTTTTGAAAATACAGAAAGTACTGATATAGGCCTGTAGTTTGTAATGTCAGAATGATCATTACGTTTGTACAATGGAGTTACTTTTGCTAATTTAACTACATCCAGAAATATCCCAGAATTTAACGAAAGCTTTAGTATATGTATTAGAAGTCTTTTAAGACTGTGTTTGTCTGCAATAACTATATTATTAGATATCTCATCAAACCCTGGAGCCTTTTTTTTTTTAACGAGGAAAAAGCTGCCTCAAATTCCTCATAGGTTAATTTATAATCAAGCATGATAATATTATTCGTTGGTTTAAGGAAGGCTTTAAATGATACAGATGTTGGTACTATTTTTTTTACAAGATTTGGACCAATACTTGTAAAATATTTATTGAATTTTTTCAAAATTTCTTTTTGACTCAATATATCGTTGTTTCCAATAACAATTTCAATCATATGCAGACATTGCTTTTAAAATCAATAGATAGACGCTTAATACAATAATTAGACGCAGTCTCTTTGTTAAAGCCCAATAAAAGCGTAGGTTTTGATGCTATAAGTAGTTATGTGGTTATCAAATTAATAAAAAACATCACCATTCCATTATTACATACTTTTATATTATCTTTATAACACAGTTTTCCAGAAAACCTAAAAATCATAAAAATCATTCCAATTTAAAAATTAGGCAATCCTTCTGAAGTTGCAAGTTATCATGTCACGTCCTCCTTGTTTTTCTAAAATACTTGAGCGATTTATGTGAACTAGGCTTAAATCTTTATAAATGTAAATAAAATTTTTTATAACAAACAATTTGGATTCAAATGTGGCGATTCCACAGATCTATTCACCTTGTTCAGGACATATTTAAATGGTTTGATGAAGGCAAGTACACTTTAGGTCGTTTTATCAATTTAAGTAAAGCTTTCGATACAGTCATTCATCAAACCCTTCTATCGTAACACAAAAGTTATGTTATAAAAAATACTAACTTATCCTGGTTCGAGCTATTTGACTAATAAGCAACAGTATATAGTAAATGATGAAGGAAAAACTAATTATGAGACAGTTAAATGCGGTGTTTCTCAAGGATCAATTTTAGGACCACTTCTACTTCTTGTTTATATAAACAATTTAAATAAATTTTGTAATATTTTAAATACAATTTTGTTTACAGATGATATCAGCTTGTTTTATTCCAACAAAGATATCAATATATTGTTTCAAACAAAGAACTAGACAAACTAACTCAATGGTTTAAATCAAATAAATTATCTTTAAATATTACTAAAACAAAATACACTTTGTTTCTTAGTCTACATGAAAAACCAGATATTCCCTTAGAATTTCCGGACTTTTTTTTATTAATAACAAATTAATAAAGAGCAATCAATAAAATTATTAGGCGTGTTTCTAGGCGAAAATGTAACCTAGAGGGAACATAAGTGTAGTTGAAAATAAAATATGAAAAAATTTAGGTATAATGTACAAAGCTAAGCAGTTATTAAATCGATCTTGTTTCAAAAACATTTAATTTTCTTTTATTCATTGCTACTTAAATTATGCGAACATTGCTTGGTGCAGCACAAACGCGACAAAAATAACAAAATTGCTTAGCGAACAAAAACATGCTATTTAATGAACTCAATATTCTAAATGTATATTAACTAAACCTCTATCATGCTCTTATTTTGATGTTTAAACTTGTTAAAAATATGTTACCAATCTTATTTTATTCAATTTTTGAAAAATGAAATCACATATACCTTATTAGATTTTAAAAATACAACTATATTCTATCTGAAACTTATTATTCCGCTGCTAAATTGTAAACCGAGGAGCAAAGTTGCGGACCATAATATTTAATAATAAATTGAAAACTAATTATTCTCTAAACCATTTCAAAACAAAACTTGAGCAATTGCTTTTATCAAGTGAAAATGAAATAACTTTCTTCTAAAAAACCTTCTTTAAATTAGAAATCAGTAATTACTATTTAATTAATTACTTTAGATTACTAATACATAATTAATCAACGATGTACATATAATTTATTATTTTAAATGATAATCCTCTTTTTGAGAAATTTATTTTTTTATTTTTGTGTTGTTTATTAATCCTTTACTTTTACTTTTACTGTTTATTTGCTTTTACTGAATGGGCAAAAAAACTATTTTAAATTTAATTAAATAAGTTAAACTATAAATTGCTGTAACAATAAAATGTGTTTTATATAAAATTATATCTTCTTATTTTTTCAATTCTTAAATATTATTTTTTTCATTTTAATATTTTATTTAATTTTGTTTCTTTTGTTTTACAAAACAATTCTTAAGTCATATTCTTTGAAAAACTTTAAATTTTAAACGCTCAGCGATATATACATTTTCTTTAATATTATTAATTTAGATAACATATACATAGAAACTATGTTTTATTGTTAAACTATATTTTATCTAGCAATGACACATTTTCGGTGCTTGGTGATAAAACTAAATTTGTTTTCTTCTAGACCCGGTCATGTAATTATTTGTTATTATTTACAACTGTAAATGTTTATTTATTGAAAAAGTGTAAATATAAAAAAAATAATAATAATTGCCTAAAGCAGTCACCAAGACCTTTTCTGAGCTTGTTCGCACTGTGAACTTTGTCTTACTAAGTATCTTTGCCAGGCTTCATCATGAAAGTATTAGTAGTTGAATCTGGTAGAGCCACAAGTAGTACTAGCAAATCTGTGTCTTCTCCTATAATTTAAATAGGTTCGTTGAAACCATGGTTTGACAAATTAATTAATGTATTAATAATTAGTGTATTTGCACCTCTTGGTGCCTGTTTAACATGAGTTCCAGAATCTGCAAAGTGCACTGATTAGGTTTCAAAGAATCTAATGTTGTTGTAAGGTGGGGGAGGGGGAGCAGGGGAATTTGCACACACCCCCTCTTCCTTAATAATTTTCAAAATAAATAGTTTTAAAGGAATTGACTGAAAAAAATTTTGGGGTAGTGCTGTTCCCTCAATATACTTTCGTTCCAAAGGCCCTATATAATACATAAAATTTATATATATGGTTCTTCATCTGATTTGACTGTACAAAATATGTGAATAAAGAGCTACAAAGTATTGATAATTACTTCTTTCCCATGAACTTTTAAATTCATCAGATAATAAACTTCACTCATTAAACAATTAAGATTCGCTAAACTAAATCTTCTACATTAATTTTGATATATAACAAATATAGCATAATAATATAACAAATAATTTCTAATCTCAAATGAATATGAGCTGACACTCACAACAATGTAAGTATATTAAAACGCGTATGCATATAGTGTATTAATCTTTTTCTTCGCTGACATCTTTTAGTTGTTTAGCAAGAATCATATTTCTGAATCATCTATTGGCTGAAATATTACAAATATCATTTTGAACGCTATCTTGAACGTCAAAATAATGAAGAGTGCATGCTGAACATTTTCAGCAATTTTCAACTTGTTCCTAACTTTTTCTGAGCAACATTACTTTTTTTGCAAATTTTACTGAGCTAATATATATTTCGCCGTTTGACTATAATTGCAATAACAAAATAAATAAATTAATTAATTTAAAAGACGAAGACTAAAAGAAGACTATTGTTGTCTTATCACTAACCCCCGTAATTTATACTTAGGGCCGACGATACGGGTTTTAAAGTGGGGGGAGAAGGGGACACAATCATTAATTTATAAAAAAAATTCTTCCATATCTAGATTAATCTTAAAAAAAAAGGGTCCTTAAAAAAAAAACTAGGGGGGGGGCACTTACCCCCTGGTTCCCCAGTGTCGTCGATAATACAACGTGTAAGATAATACAAAATCATTTATTTACTACTAAAATTTTCTTAAAACTATATTATATAATATTATATAATTATATTATATTATAAAGAAAGAAAATAAAGAAAAAAAATAAATTAAAAGAAAAAATTAAAAAAAAATTTTCTTTTTTCTTTTAATTTATTATTTTCTTTCTTTTTTCAATTTCTTTTGTTAGATTGAAAATAGTCAAGAAAAAAATATATATAAAATAGCAAAAAACAAAACAAAAAAAAGTGGAATTTTCCTGTTTTCTTTTAAATTGGTTAAGCAAATAGAGTGTTTTAAAATAATTATTTAAAAGTGTATTTCATAATTTAGGTCCTCGATTTGTGAAACATAAATATAAGATTTTGATAAAGATTTATTTTGAAAACATTTAGCATATTGAGTTTACTAAAAAGTATTTTTGTATGGGAGAGTCAACCTTTATTTGTAATAATCCTAATAGCATGTTTTTATTTGCAGAAAAATTTTCTTCCTTGGATTAATCTTTGTGGGAAAATTACCCTTTGACCTTATTCAAATGGTCTTACTTTTCAAAGTTTTCCTTGTTATTGGGAACAAAACTTTAAACAAAAATTTACGGAAATATATGCTATTTAAGTGTACATAGAGAAAATTTAAAAATTCCATTAAATAAATTAACAGTTTACTACCATCTCATAGCATTATGCAAAACAATCTCAATTTTTCAAACAACTTTTCAATATTTTTGAAGTCAATTTTATGCCACTCAATATTAGTTTTTTTCTACATATCTTTTGCACCGTTCGAAATTAATATTTTTACATTTCTTTTTAATTCGTCAAAAAAAAATCAATAGCAAAGAGATCTGGTGATTGGGGAGACCATATCATTCTTTTCTATATTTTATCATTCTCTAACTCATTTAAATAACTTCTACAAAGATTTGAAGAATGCTTTAGATCATTATCTCTTGAAAAGTTCGAGCTCTCGTGATGCAGTGGTTTAAAACATTTTCAAAATTCATGCTATACGAAGGTATAGCATGAATTTTTAAAATGTTTTAATGCACTTCTTTCGTTCCCCTCTATTTTTACATTTTCACCTGTGGCATTACCACCAAACAGCCCAAAACCATAACACTACCACCACCATGTTTCAAAGTATGTGTTAAGCACAGTTTTTTCATCTGTTCACCAACCTTTCTTTGGGCATCTTCTCTTAGAACAGAAGATTTGAAACTTTGACTTGTTGATCCAAAGAAAGCGTTTCCAGCCATCAAACGTACGTATTTCGTGTAGTTTTGCCCAATCTAGTCTTGTTTTTTATTTTTGAACTGAAGGAATGGTTTCCTTGTAGTTATTCTGCCACCAAGTCCTGCTTCCATCTATCGTCTCTTCACCGTGGTCACAGATACCAAAGCTCCTCGAGAACTATAAGTTATTTCTGGAGCAATTAATAATCTATTTCTTTTACTAAAACTGTAATTCTTCTGTCATCGACTTCAGACATAATTCGACGGCGTCCCGATCGTTTTCGATTCACTACACTTCCAGTTCCTTCATTCATTTTTATAAAATTCTAAACGGCTGAAGTCGAAATTTGGATTTATTTTGCTTTTTGAAACATTTTTTTTGGTACAATGTGATATTGCAGAATTCAATAGACAATTCTAGTTTTCATATCATTTACATTTCAAAATATCAATAGTTTATAAAAATTATTAAACTATTAGTAAGAGACCAACTATAAAAATCTACTTAAGAAAAGAATAGAATAAATAATAGCATAAGAATAGCATAAATAAATGTTTTTAAATATAAAATGCTGGAAGAGTTAAATACTTACGTTGCTTACTTTATATAATCTTCACATAAACATCAAATTTGATAATGACATGATAGCATATATATATATATATATATATATATATATATATATATATATATATATATATATATATATATATATATATATATATATATATATATATATATATATATATATATATATTATATATATATATATATATATATATATATATATTTTAATTATCTTCGCTTCCAACAAGGCTGCAAGCAACCACTAATTAGTGTTGGAAGTTAATGGAAGAGAAAAGATGAAGATTGTAGAGCAAGATAACGATTGACAGACAACTTAAAAGATTGCAAATTATATGAATCAGGAAAGCAAGATGAAAGAAGCGAATTACAAAGAACTGATGTTCGAGGAAAAAAACTAGACGAATAAGAGTTTTTGAAGCACTTAGGAACAGAAACAGAAAAAGGATGAGGCTTGATTGAATGACGAGTAACACGAGAATGAATTTTAGTTGATGGCACAAGAGACGCTAGCTCTTTCGAGCAGTGCTTATTATAGTATTTGTAGAAAAGAGAAAGAGAAGCAACATTACGACGATGTGACAGAGGTTGAAGGTTGGCTGCAAGAGCAGGTCCAACTATGTTTACAATGCGTTTTTGCACCTCGTCTAAAAGAGAAAGGGCATCATTAGAAGATCCGCCCCAGATATGGCAGCAGTATTCCATACAAGGCCGGGTTTGAGATTTATAGAGATAGAGAATAGAATCCAGAGTAAAAAAGTGACGACCTCGATAAAGAGAAGCAACTTTAGCAGATGCTAATTTTGCAACGGATTTGATATAAAGTTTCCAAGAAAGATCAGAAGTAAGAGTTAATCCCTAGAAGATGAAAGGTAGGAGACTCATCGAGTACATTACCGTTCATAAATATAGGAAGGTCTAAATTATTGCAATAACGATTGGTCGAAAAAAATTGAGTTTTATCTGAATTAAAGTTTACCAGCCACTGTGAGCCCCATGCTGTAGCAGAAGTGAGATCCTTTTCAAGCTCAGATGCCCCCTGCAAGCAATCAGAGGGAGTTGGCTTCTTATTGTGACAAGAATAAATGGTAGTATCATCAGCGAACAATGCCACCTTAGATGTGAGAATATCTGAAAGATCGTTAATGTAAATTAAAAAGAGTATAGGGCAAAGGATTGAACCTTGGGGAACCCCTGAGGTTACAGAATAAGAAGAAGAGTGCTGTCCATCAAGGACAACTTTTATACTACGAATGGAAAGAAAGGATTCAATAATCTTAAAGATATTTCCAGATTCACCGTAAGAAGAAAGCTTATGGAGGAGACCAGCATGCCAAACTTTAACAAACACTTTAGAAATGTCAAGAGCAATGGCCTTAACCTCTCCACCTTTATCTAATGCGCGATAAAACCTATCGGTTATTACTGATAGAATATTGATGATCGGAAAGTAAGTTATGAGATTTAAGATGAGAGATTAAGTGTTTGTTAATTAAAGATTCAAAAACCTTGCTTATGATAGTAAGAAGACTAATGGAACGGTAGTTAGACGAATCGGATTGCTCTCCAGAATTTTTAAAGACTCTGATAAGCACCTGTTAAATAGTTTTGAAAAGATAGACAATAGCTCCGGAGAACACTTCTGCAACACTATAACAGGTATGTTGTCTGGGCCGCAAACTGTAGAAGAGTCAAATCGGGAAATCACTTTAGATACAGAAGCTGGAGTGATACGAATGTCGAGCAATGGATCAACCTGTTTGACGGCTATATCAGGTAGAACGCAACTAGTGGCATCAAGAGATGATATTGATGAAAAGTTCTTGGCAAACAATTCAGCTTTGTCTTTAGGTGAGGTGACAAAGTCTGAACCATACAAAAGAGGTGGAGTTAGAGACTTGTCCTTATTATTGATACTATTAAAGATTCCCCAAAAGTCACGAGAGCATAATTTTTGTGATGAAATACGAGATTTCATGATCTGAGAATAGCGGGCTTTAGCGTTAGACAAAACCTTTTTACAATGGTTCCTAGCAGTAATAAACAGACGTCTGTTTTCTGGAGAATTATTTTGCTGATAGATATGGAAGTAATGGTTTCGATTGGCAATTGCAGCAACACAATGTGAGGAAAACCATGGAGAAGAGTGAGGCTTGACCTGGAATCGTCGAGAGGGAATAAAGGATTCCATGCCAGCCTGAATCCGCGAAGTTATGTAAAAAGCACATTTGTCAACAGGGAGACGAGAGATTTCTACCCAGGGGCCATCACGAAGAAAATCACAGAAAGAGTCCTAGTCAGCTTTAATGTAGTTGTAAGATGTACAATGATAGGGGGATTCTGATGGTAAAAAAGAATGAGATAATAGTTTTAGAGAGACTAAACCATGATCAGAAACACCTAAGGGTGCGTGTGAAGAAACTGAGCACTGACTAGGATCAGAAACAAGACATAAGTCGAGTAGAGAAGGTAAATGATTCGGGTTGCCTGAAAAGCGAGTTGGAAAGTTGATTATTTGAGTTAGGGATTGAGAAAGACAAAAGTTGTGGGCCTTAATGCCTGCAGAATCACTGACACAAGAGCCAAGCCATTTAGTGTGATGAACATTAAAGTCACCGACAACAACAATATTGGCTGATGGATAAAGAATGAGGGCTTGGTCAATATAATCAAAAATAACATCAAGAAGAGTGCAGTCTTGAGATGAGGGAGAGCGATATATAACAAAGAGAAAGGTAATAGAGTGAAATGGTGCTAAACGAAAGCACATAAAAGAGTAGTCTATGGATTCAAACCAAGTTTTATGACAAATATGTGAATTCTTAAAAATGTAAATGCCCAGGCCAAGCATGTGACTATTGGAGTCTTTACGAATTAAAGGAAGATAATCATCAACACTAAGATCACAAGATGAGACAGCTGAACTCAAATTAGTCTCACAAAGAGCAAGTATGTCTGGTGAACTTTGCAAGAGATAAGACTTAACAGAAGAAAGGAAATTTTGAAGACCACGAATATTGGTGAATGATAGGTTTAGCGAACTTGTTGATGACTGTGGTTTTTTGTGTTTTATAGTTTTTGTTACTTTATTCATTTTTAAATTTGTTAAAGAACTTGACTCGAAACATAGATCGTACTCAGTACACTGTTTTATAGCTCAAGCAATTGCCTCATTTCCACTAATAAACCCTAAGCCGTAACAAAGGGCTCCAATGTGGCCTTGGCAATGCACACGAAAAGTACAAACAGGGACACCATCCATGCGCAACATGGCACTGTTAGTACTCTGATAATTTTCAGCTGTTGATGGAATCAGGCTCTCTGAGAGCTACCACAGAGTTCGGGAAACCTGACTACCAGCCGGCCTCAGAACCATAAAACTGAGTTTTAGAGCTGTACCCTCATTTGGAGATAATAGAATGAGTTGCCTAGTCATAAAAACAGAGACACAAGCAAAACCCATGAATCGAGTCAGGAGGATCCAGCGTTCAACATCCTAGACTGGAAAAAGTACATCTGCGCCAGCCTAATAGATGAAGAAGGGGTGCTATTATCGAGACACCATCTCTAAATATATAAATATATATATATATATATATATGTATATATATATATATGTATATATATATATATATATATATATATATATATATATATATATATATATATATATATATATATATATATATATATATATATATATATATATATATATATATATATATATATGTATATAAATATATATATATATATGTATATAAATATATATATATATATATATATATATATATATATATTATTATTATTATTATTATTATTATTATTATTATTACTTAAAACTCACATTTTTTTAGATATGCTTCTCAGATGAGTCAACTTTTCAAATAATGATGGACAAAACAGCTTTTGTTTGTCCTAAAAAAAACGAAAAGTTTCATCTTGACTGCATTGTTGAAACAATCAAGCATCCAGCTACAGTAATGTTCTGGTCTGTAATTTGTGGGCAAGGAGCAGGGTGTTTCTACAAAGTGGTTGGGACAATGAGGCAGGACCAGTATAAAGAATTTCTGGAGAATATGTCAAAAAAAAAAATTCAAGAAAATTCAAAAATAGTCACAAAATGCCAAAAATTTAATATTAATTCAAGATAGTACAACTTGCCACACAGTAAAAAATGTTGTGGCATATTTAAAACAGAAAAAAGTTGATATATTGACTTTGCCAGGCAACTCATCTGATCTTAATCCCATGGAAAATATTTGGGAAATAGTAAAGCAAGATTAGAAAAAAAGTTCTTACTAACAAGCAAGATCTTATGGAGGAGATTAGTAGGATCTGGTACAATAACCCAGAGTTGACAAAAACTATAAAAAAAATCAATTGCAAGCATGCCACGACGCATCAAAGCAGTTATTGTAAATAAAGGCGGTTTTACAAAATATTAATGCTTTATATAAATTTCTTGTAAGAACTAATAAATATTTAAAATGTTTATTTTTATTTGTTTATTTTTTATCAATTATGACTAAAAGAACAAGCTTTAAATTGCTCAATTTTTTTTCTTTTTGCCTAAAAATTCATTTTTATAAAATTATTACAAAAAAATACAGCTGGTTTTAATGTGATCGCTGACTGTGTGTATATATATATATATATATATATATATATATATATATATATATATATATATATATATATATATATATATATATATATATATATATATATATATATATATATATATATATATATATATATATATATATATATATATATATATATATATATATATATATGGGTGGGTCGATTTTACTCCGCATATTGCGTAATATTGTATTAATTGGAGGCAGTTGAAACAAGATTACTTCAATGAATCAAATGAGATTTTTAATGAAGAATTGCGGATTTTTAAGATTTTTAAGATAAAGCGAAAGCCTTAAAAAGTGACTCTGAAGTTTTAGTTTTAAATTATAAAAGTATGTGTTAAATTAAAAAACTAGTTGTTTACGTCGCTGAATAAATTTAACCTAAATAATTAATAGTTGTTTTACATAATATTTAAACCTAAAGTTATTAACTAATTTGGTAAGTGTTTAAAGATTTAAATAAAAGTTTATGCTTAAATGCATAATTTCATAAATTTACTTACAGTTATTAAAACAAGTATTAATTTCACAATTTAAATCATTCTGATTAGAGATATATTTATAACTTTTTATAACTATTTATCATTGGTGCACTGTAATAACACCGTAAGGACTTCTTGGGGCACCTAAATAAAATAAAAATGTTTCTATGTAAAGTTTAATTTAATCAACTAAAAAATATCATTATAAGAATGGGAATAATGTCCCTTTGAAATATTTGTTTTACGCATCTTTCTGCTAAGTAATTTTGTTAAAAAGCAACTGTTTAGATTTTCATACGAATAAACATATTGGGGTGCTTCCAATACTAGTTTTACTGCTCCCTCTACGCTCTGGAAGTGAGATAGGTGGTCAGGGCTTTTTGTTTTTTGTGTTTTTCTTGTTTTCTTTTTGTTCTTTATTACATTAAAATTGTTTTACAAAAATATAAAGTTAAAAAGTTTACAATTGAAGATTATGTTAAAATTATCTTAGAAATTAAATAAAAATAAAGAACGCGGAAACTCAAAGAAGACTTATAAAATATGGTAGGCTTTACTAGCACCATTATTCATTGGATTTTTTTTTTTGTTTCCAGCATCTTTTTTTTAGTATATTACAATTTTCATGACTATTTTTTTATTTTTTTCTCAAATTTTTTCTTCAACCATTTTAAAACACCTCTGCAATTACAGTGTTGAGTAGATTAAGTCTATTTATTTTTTTAAGTATATCATTATTGTCTTTGTCGACTATTGTTTAGTATATAACGATTATCTCGTCGAATTTTTAACGTTATTGTGTATTAAGTGTCGGATTTTTTAAAGTAAAAAATGTTGTGTTGTAAGTAATTCCGTAACTTCTGCAACGCTGAGGGTCAACTCATACCAGTGATTAGCAATAATTATAATTTCCGAAATTTTCTTAAAATTTATTTCAAAACTTTCTTTGTTTATCCAAATATAAATTGAAGATGTTTTATAAAAAAAACTACTTTTTGTTACTTTTTGTTTGTTGAAAATTTACTTCAATTGGTTTTTTTGAGTAATTTGCTCCTATATAGAATTTTCGTTGCTTTTCAACAACTTGAGCAAATTATTAATAATAATTTGTTCAAATTGTGGAAAATGCAAATTAAAAATAATAATTGTAGTCTTCGCTTTATACGGAGTGAATATTTTAGGTTAACTTGGTAAGTTTATTATTTTCTGACCCATCATAGTTTTTTCTGCATAACTCACAGAGTCGTTGAACAAGGAAAAGGCACTAGCTCCTCATATAAGTATCCCAGGTTTTGTTCAAAAAACTTGATTTCTTTTTCACTTTCAAGGTTGATTGATTTCTTCATCGAATAAAAGTGATGCAGGTCGTTGGCTGGAGTGGGCAGCAGTAATAGCAGATTAACAAAAGCACTTTCCGTAAAAAAGGCAAGGGCACTTGTGCCATCCTCTCAACCTTTTTTGCTTCTTCACTATAAATTTCAAAAGTTCATGAATATTTTTTATATAATAAATGGCATTTGATACCCACTTTGCATGATGATCTAAACCGGTATACACTGTAGAGGCCCACACTCTAAGTTCTTTTATATTCTTGTAGAGGTTATTTCTTGAAATTTTCAAACAGCTAAACTCTTGATAAAAAGCTAAACTCTTGCCAAAAACTTAGGTAAAACCTAGTTTCTTTAATTAAATTCTTTATTTTCTTTAATTCCTCTTCAACTCTGTTTGCTGATCTTGCTCTATAAACTGTTAAGCTGATCTTGTTCTATGTTTTAAAAAGTGTAAAATAATTTTTAGCTGCTCCACCTACAGCTAAAGTCCTTCCCAAAATAAGCAGCTGTTGTCTTTCACTAATATCGGATCCATCAGCAACTGTATACGTTTCTTTTAATAGTTCTTTTTTTGAAATTATCAGCATTATCATTTTAAAAGTTTCAGATGGTTTTTTTTTTCTTTTACTAAAAAATTTTCATCTTTTTCTTTTTTCTTTTAAAAAGTATAATATAATTTAAAGTTGCTCCAGCTACTGCTAAATTCCAAAAAGGGTTCTTAACTCTTCGAAAATGACCCAAATAATTCCTTAGAGGGTTGATAATATAGGTTATGGTCTTCAGTTTAAAACAAAAATTAAAATCTTTCGAATACGTCCGCAAGAGAAATCTGCTTTTAAGGCTTTTGTCTGATTTACACTAAGAAACTTAATTTTCAAAATGCGTTTCTACACTTAAAAGTCCTTAAAAAAAACTTTTTGTTTTGTCTTAAATGTTGTAAATATCTTTAAACAACATTGCATTAACCTAGTGTTTAACTTTTTTTTCCTTCTTTAATAAAAATTCAAATTTAAAGCAATTAAATTGAAGTGTGTTGGCGCCAAATTTTTGCCGCTGAATTAATTTAAACAAATAAAATGGCATTTCTGTTAAAAATTAATTTATTTTTGTCAAAAAAAAGCCTAATTCAAACAAAACGGTGATTGTAGAAAATCTGTTTTCTTTTTGTGTTTGAAAAAAAGTGATCGCATATTATCTGATTTTTTGATTGAAAGAGTCAAGAATATTTTTAAATGTAATACTTCAATAATAAGAAAATTCCAAATGCTATTTGCAATTCATGTAGAAGCCAACTACAACAACTTGATACTGTTAGTATTATTGGACAGAGGCCAATTTAATTTTTTTATCATTAAGGTTTGTACAATTTAATTCAATTATCATTAAGTCATCTAAAGGATATTCTGGTGCTTCCCAGTGTATAATTTGTAGGGGGGCCAAATCGAAGCTCAAAGAAAATTTGCATTAGATCGGGCTTAATATATTGAATCAAAAAGCAAATGCCTACCGTATAAAAGCTTTCAGTTTCAAATCTTCATCATCACAGCAAGCGGAAAAAAAAGGCAGTATTTGTTTTTCAGTTCTTGCGATAAAACATTCATGCTTTTGTACGATAGGTACATGACAGAAAAATGTATTGAAACTTGCCATAGAGGACCGTAAGTGTGTTGAAGAAATAGAAATTAATATAATCTCTGAAAAAAAGCCTCTTCAGAACTGTCAAACTTAGTCGGAGGTTACTGTCAAACTGAGTACAAACAGCAGCTATTTACTGCTGAAAAAATAGTTTCAAGCTCTAAACCGTACGAATCTTTTTAATGTTGGTGTAAAATGACTTGCATCAGCCCTAAATAACTCATAGGAAAAAAGATCTTTAGATGCAAACTTGACGCAAAAACTTGACAACCTCTGAAAATATTAGCAGATTTTTGTCAAATGTTGTCTTTCTGGACAAAGAAATAAAAAACAAAATTCAAAAAGCTGTTCATTGCAAGAACTTGAATGGCTTAAACAACTATTTTCTCTCAGTAAAAGAACTCACATCACATCATTTAGTTGAACTTGGAGTTGATGGAGTTAGTTTATTCTTGAAAATTACCCTCAGTATAATTGACACATATTTCAAGCTAGGTTATACTCAAGAAACATCATGTCTCCTACCAAGTTCTTCTGCCCAGGATAGTGGTGTAAAAAAGCAGCTGATTGTTGGTATTCCTAAAACATATAAAAATCTTAAAACAATGTTTAGCCTCATACAAATTAAAGATGTGTCTTAAATAATTTCATGTGAAACAAAAGTAGCCAACATTATGTAGTTGGTGTGATGTTGAGTCTGACAACCTTACAAACTCTGGCCAATTAAAAGTATTAAGTTCTTTATGCAACAGCTATGCTGAATTCCTCTTTTCAGGCGCAAAACGTTAATCGGCCATGTTGTTCATCCTCCAATAATTAACCCCTACAGGCAATCAAGGCAATCTTATTCTTGATGCAGTTTTTTTTTTAAACATTTTAGTTTACATTTGTTAATTTGTTTTTACAATATAATGAGAGCAGATAAGAATAGGTATCTGAAAGAAGATCAGTAAGATCTCATCGTCAGAGCCTTATATTAGTGTAAACAAAATATTATGTTATAAAGTAGCTATATGTACAACATAATAAAATAAAATATGTACACATATCACTTTGTAGTATAGGTCATAAAGTTTAATAAATATTTTCATAATACAAATATTATTTTCAAATTTTGATAACAAAAAGGAAGAAATAAAGATTTATCAGCTTAGATGCAAAGAATAAGATAGGTCAAATATTAAAATTTAATTTTAAAATTAGACAAAACAATTTTATTCTTGGTGTACACGATAATCAATGAAAAATTCCTCTAGTGGAACTCTATCTTTTTCTTGGAATATTCAACTATATTTTCAAGCTCCTTAAATGCAAGCATAGCATGGGGACAGTTCAATGAAAATGAATGGAACAAACAGTTGAAGAATGTTCACATTCTTCAGAAATTTGTCCAAAAGCAATGTCCATTTCAAACAATATCTTTTGTTGATTGCTTCAGAAACCTTCAATCTGTTAAAAAAGCTTGTTTCGGAAAGAAATTGAAGGCAGAATTCCGTCAAAATATTTCAAAACTCAAGCATTTTTTGCAATTTTTCGTCACATTAAAGAATTTGTTAAAAAAAAAATAAAACTGGGCAAAACAAACCACTGAATCGATGCATGCCAAATTCAAGATCCACTGACAAAAGTTTAAAAAGCGACCTTTTCATTCTGAATATGGGGACAAACTTCTGAGTTGTGTTATTGATTTTAACAGCAAAGACTTTTGAAATAAAGTTATTGTGGGTTAAAAACTCTCAGGAGAAAAATCTCTGTCAGAGTATATTTTCGTGTGTAATTTTTTGTCAGAAGATCTAAAGTCTTAATGTCAAAAGAATATCTACAGTTTCAAGTTTGTATTGGTTTAAAAACTTGTGTTTTAAATAATGCCATGCCTGAAAATAAAATTTTAATACCAATTTCGTTTGATTTTTTATCCTACTAAAAATTCAAAAGAAATTTGATATACCATATTGTACATTGATATACTAGTATTGGAACGTATATACAAATATTTTTTATTTAATATAATTTTGAAGGGATATTAGTTTGTGATATTTTTAAAATTTTAAGGCAAAAAAAAGTGTTTTTTTAAACTTTTGGGTGTGCAAACTCTTTTTGAAAAGGTTTTTGGTATATTTAGGCGGAAACTTTAAATTCAATTTTCTACTGAAGACGTAATTTTAACCTTTTAATTAAAAAAAGATTTTATTTTTTTCTTTAAAGTGATACTTTATTATCTATAGGATCTAACCCTCATAGGGATTTTTCGGGTCATTTCTGATAAGGTAAAGACCATTTTTTGGAAAACTGTGCGTCGCGGCATGTTTTCAAGAACTATTGTTTTCTTAAGAGAATTAAAAACATAACTCTTAATGATTTTTATAAATGTAATTTCATTATATTAAATTTATTTATTTGCCTCAAGAGAATTAAGAAGTTAAAACTAAATGTATTCCTTATATACAATAACGCAATACTAAATTTATTGTGAAACGAAAGTATCGAGATTTTAATGTTTGAAAAATATTGGAATAAGAGTAACTCAACTTAATTATGTTACGCAACATTTATGGTAATTTTAAACATATCTCTTTTGAAATAAGTACAACTAAACGAAAATTAATAAATATTTTTAAAAATTATTCCTTTGAGATTAAAAATAAGTTTTGTGTATTTTAGAAATCGTAATATGTAATTGAGAAACACAACGTGTAAATAAGAAATCGAAATATGTAAATGAGAATTCATAATTTGTAATTGCGAATTCACTATGTAAGCTCATAGGTTATTATAAACGGTTTTCTGAAACATTAATTTTAATAAGTTAATAATATCAAAATAAGCATTTGTAGTAATAATGGAATTGAAAGATCGTCGTGTTATTTGCCAATACACTCTGATCCAAAAGTCTGTTGTTGATGTTGAATGTCAACATTTATTTTTCCAAATTACTTACATCCGCTTCTGGAGCATTACGTTTTACCTTCACCTTCAAAAAGAGTTGCTGAATGTGTTGAGTGAAATGACGATTAAGTGACTCTGGGGGAAAATTGAGGGGTTAAAAGTAAGTTAGCTTTCAATTGGATTCGCAGCAGAAATTCAAATTTTTTTTGGAAGAGGTGATTTTAAACCATAAAAAATTAACTGACGATTAAAACAAAAACATTGTGACAATTTATCAAAACAAAAATATGAAGACAGTTTAATATTAGTGTCAGAACAACAACAACCGCCAATTTACCGCCAAATAACCGCAGAACTTACCTCGAAGGCAGGTTGCTTTCATTAAAAAAGTGCTAAAGGTACTTTCTACAAGAAACAGTAATAAAAAAAAATAAAAAAAGGTAAATATGTTAGAAACATTAACGAACTAATCACAAATGATTATCTGGTAGTTTGGTTGGATGAAACAAGTTTTAAACTTTTTTGTATAAAAAAGCCAACATGCCAAACATGAAAAAAGAGCAATAATGAAATGCCTGCTTCAAATGGTGCAAACATACATTCGATTCCAGCTATATCAATAACAAATATTGTCATGATGGAAACTAGCAGAGGATTATATAACGCAGAATCTTCTAGCAAGTTGATGTAGGTTATGTTTCACCAATGGGTCACATACGGGAGTTTTTTAGAGGATTTGATCATTGTAACAGACAATGTTCCATGTCACGCTCGTTTGGAAAGGGTGTTTGAAAATTCTTCTTTTAGTTTAGGACCCAACAGTCCTACTCCAACAATGTTAAAGCCGGTGGAAACAATCTGGCCTAAGTAACGTGAAAAAATGAGATTCGCATTCCATCAGTATTTGGTGCTAGGGCTTCGGAACAATGAATACAGTATTTGGAAAAAATTGGTCCTGTGGCAGAAAATAAAATAGTAGAAGGGGATTGTGCACGTGCTGCTTAACATACAACAAAGCATAACGCAACGATTTTAAATATGAAAGATGCCCAAGTTTAACTGTGTTTTAACTAAATATTACAATGATTTGTCAATGAATTCATTACAATGAGGATTTAAATTGAATAATTACAATACAATGTTTAATGACAATGTTTAGGTTCAATTTAAATCTTTATAATTTTTTCTAAATAAATTAATTATTTATTATTTATCTGATTTCTCAAATGAATTTTTCACAAAAAAAAAAAGAAAGTTCTAATTAACCGTAAAAACTGGCTAAAAAATGGTGACTTCCTTTATAGATGGCCCCTGATGATTTTTTTTTTCTATCATAAAATTATTTGTGTTGAGAGAAACTGTATTTCTTGATGTTTTAAAATAATATATAATATACACTCATACAAGATGTCATTTTTCAAATATATATATATATATATATATATATATATATATATATATATATATATATATATATATATATATATATATATATATATATATATATATATATATATATATATATATATATATATATATATTTATATATATATATATATATATATATATATATATATATATATATATATATATATATATATATATATATATATATATATATATATATATATATATATATATAGCGACGTATCCAGGCCGATTTTGATACCGGTATACCGGTATGGGCCCCAATTTCAGCCCAAACTCAATTTAAAACAGTTTTATATTAGCATTTGTTACAATTACATAAATATCAACATTTGAAAAACGACTTTTAAAGTACATTATAAGTGTATTTTAAAAGTCGCATTTAAAATACATTATAAATGTATTTTAAAAGTAATGTATTTTAAAACTTAAAATACATTATAAATGTATTTTAAGCCAACCAAAATGCTTAATTCGAATTTTCTTTGATGAAATATAGAATCGCTTATAATTAATACTTAACTTAACGCTGCTGCTCACCATTCGTGCACCTTTACACGGATTTTTTTACCATACTTGGCCTTTGAGTTTTATCATAAATTGCTTTACTTCTGAACTCGCCTAATGGGGCTCTTTCAAATCTTAATAATCTGTCAGTATCTGCTTAATCAGTAATGAGATCAAAAACTTTGTTTCATCAGCTTAATTAGTGATAAGATCAACAATTTTTATTTGATAACTTCTGTAGTAAAGGATGAACATTATGTTATTATTGAATTAGTAAAGTAACTTTTAAAGTCAGGTGATTTATTTAAATCATGCATTTTAGTCTTTTGTCAATTGTATTTAAATTTATTAATTTATAAAATTAATCTCTAATTTTTAAATTAAAAGACGACTCAAGAAGACGTTGCTCATTTCAAAGGTCAAGAGGTCAAACTCTTGATAAAGTTAGTGTTTAAAACACTTGCATCTCACACGGTCAACTCAATGTTACATGTTAAAGAACAAGATCGTTTAATACCTTATTTAAAAGAAGTTATAAAAATCCGTATAAAAAACCAGATTGTTTGATAGTTTGTTTTTGAAAGTTGTTAAACATTTATTACGAGGTATTTCAAAAAACAAAAATAAGGTTGTATTTGTAAAGTTTCAAATTTATATATTTTTCTTAATTTATATATTTATCTATATATGTGTGTTATTTATATTGTGTTTTATTGTGTATATATGTGTTAAGGTTATATGGGTTTATATTTTGTAAGTGTGTAAATATATGAAATGTTTCAATGTTTGTGGTGTGTCATATGTAATATGTTTATAGTTTGTAAGTGATAATTATGTTGTTTGCATGGTTTCAAATTGTTGTGACTGGGCTTAGTTTACAGCAAGATTGTTGACCTCGCTAGCCAAGTGGTGTACTTTGCTATAATGTGACCTGGCTTTGTTGAGAGCAAAAATATTGTCCTCGCCAGCAGAGTGGTGTATTGTCATAATAAAACACATAAATTAATTCTGTTTGTAATTAGTGTATTTCTAAAATGTGTTGAAAAAATATTGTTTAAAAAATGTGTTTTAATGTTGTTATCCTCTGTTCTTAACAATGTATGCTTTTGACAATAAATAAATTTTGTTAAAAAGCAGGCTTTACTAACAGCTCCTCCTCATTAAAATTTTTAAGAGTTTCGATTTTCTTCATTAAATATGCTTAACTCAAATTTTTTTTATATATATAAAAGTAAGTATACAGCGTGTTGAAGCATAAGTTTTAATAACTTTTGTTAAATTTTTAGGATTTTTTGTATAGAGAATGTTTTCTTTATATTATTATTTTAATGTTTTGCATGTACATCAATATATATATATATATATATATATATATATATATATATATATATATATATATATATATATATATATATATATATATATATATATATATATATATATATATATATATATATATATATATATATATATATATATATATATATATATATATATATATATATATATATATATATATATATATATATATATATATATATATATGTATATATATAGACACACACACACAATAAAATATATAGAATTAAAATGTCTATACATATATTATATGTATAGACATTTTAATTTTTTTGCCTTGAATTATTGTCCCTTTTTCTTTAGAATATTAAATATCTAAAAAAAAATTAAAATAGTAAAAGAAGTTTCAATATTTCCAAGTTTCTTCACTTGAAGCAAATATATGATTGTTTATAGAGGTTCTTTTAGTAGTTTTGTATTTATTTATTGCAAATCTTGCGTTAAATGCCTTTCAAAGTAATGAAAGGGTTTTGTTGATGGATGATTACATTTTATCCTTCCATGCTAGCAGTACTTGCTGAGTTGACAGGCCTTAAATTTTTTTAATTTGCTTTATTTATGAGTTCTTATATGTAAAAAATTTGTTTTTTAAATTACATTTTTTTTTGTTTTTTTTTTTTGATTAAATACTTATAATATTTTGTCAATAATTAATAACAACTACCATAAATATATAAACAATACTTAGTTGAAAATATTATATTAATTTATAACTTTAGTTTAAGTTTTTAATAAAACTATGTTATCTTAACACAATGCTATATATGGTAGAATATAATAGATTATAGTATTATGCTCTGTATTATTTGCTTACACTTTATTTTAGATAAGTTTAAAAAAGAAACTTCAACTTTTATTATATTAGGCATCATTTTTACACACTCCTTTGATGCCTAATTATGTCTAATAATTTAAGAAATGAAATTATTAGACGTCGTCAAAATGAAAGAAGGCAGGCTAGGCGAGCTGAGATAAACCGCAGTCGAAATGAAAGAGATGAGCCCAGGCGAGCTGAGATAAATCGTCGTCGAATTGAAAGAGATGAGCCCAGGCGAGCTGAGATAAATCGTCGTCGAATTGAAAGAGATGAGCCCCGGCGAGCTGAGATAAATCGTCGTCGAATTGAAAGAGATGAGCACCGGCGACGTGAGATAAATCGTCGTCGAATTGAAAGAGATGAGCCCCGGCTCATTGATTGTTTTTATTGCATTTTTAATTTTCTTTTATTTATCTCTAGCTGCTGCTTCTTCTGCTACAAGTAAGTTGTTCTATTCACTTATACTTGACTTAATTTATGGATTAATTGGTTTTATTGCATTTTTAACTTTCTTTTATTTATCTCTAGCTGCTGCTTCTTCTGTTACAAGTAAGTTGTTCTATTCACTTATACTTGACTTAATTTATGGATTAATTGGTTTTATTGCATTTTTAACTTTCTTTTATTTATCTTTAGCTGCTGCTTCTTCTGTTACAAGTAAGTTGTTATATTCACTTATACTTGACTTAATTTATGGATTAATTGGTTTTATTGCATTTTTAACTTTCTTTTATTTATCTCTAGCTGCTGCTTCTTCTGTTACAAGTAAGTTGTTATATTCACCTTTACTTGACTTATTACATTGATTGATTGCTTTTATTGTACCTTTTGTTTTTTAATATAGCTACAAATGTGCTTTCCAGTTTAATTAGTTAATGTAATAAGTCAAGTATTAGTGAGTAAAATAAATAAGTTATTGTGCTCACTTGTACTTAATTTATTACATTATTTGCTTTTATTGTTTTTTTACAGTAGATTTTTTGTAAGTATTACCTAGGTAGATAGTTGTATTTATATATAATTTTTTTTTCAGGCTCGAAGTCATGGGAAGATTTCCGAAAGTATCGCTCCCAGAATCCAGGCCCTCTATCTATGAGGGCCTTCCATCGCTGGTGTTTGTATGGGGACGACCATCCCTCCTTTAGATGGAGGGATGGCAATCCATACAACACGGGGAATAGAGCGGATGCTGGGAGGAAAAGACAACGTGGCTCAAAAGTTGTCAATAATTTTTTTTACATTTTAAAATGTAAAGAAATTGACAACTTTTGAGCCACTTCATTTTTTTTTTGTAATATATTTTTGTAAATTTATTTTTGTGTTGTTTTTTAATTTTTCCCATGAATGTTAAATGTTATCAAAGTAAATCATTTAAATAAAGACACCTTTATCAACAATGCTCATTAACTAGAAATAAAAGTCACGGTCATACATTTGATAAAGTTAATGTTAATCTCAAAGGGATTTGGTTTTCACACAATCAAATTCTATGTAGCACCTTCCAGAACTAAGAATATAAGTGTGTGGTGTTAGTAGTTTAAAATATGTATAATAAACTCAGAATAACTCAATAACCCTCAACAAAACTATGAACTAATTTTTAAATTCAAGTTGAGCTTTTTTATTTATTAATACCTCCCCTCCCAATAACTCTAATTTTCCTTAAAAAACTAATTTTTTTGTCCTTTGAAGGTGGTTCTGCTATTTAATTAATTGTTGTGATGTTTTATGCAAATAGATTTAGCTCACATTCATGTTGGTCTGTCAGGGTTATGTAAAAATAAAAAAGTAAGTTTCTTATTCGCATTTTTGAGTTTTCAAAAGTATTGATTGCATGACATGTTAATTTGTAATTAATGTGTATGATTATGCGTTTAAATAACTTTGTTCCATTTTTAGTTCCGTTTCTTATAGCTGACTTGATTAAGGCTTACCTAAAGCTTAATATTTATGAAACAATGATTCAATTTAAATTGTATTATAAGTAGCTCTGTTGAATAAATTTTTTTTTTGTAATTTGTACTAAAGGTTATATTTTTATTTTATATCAAGAAAAATATGTTTTAAAGTAAATATCTATATTTTTTTATTTTGGGATTTATTGTTTTAAATGGATATAAAAATCATTTTTGCTTTGTCTTTTATATTTCCTTTTATTATATATGAATAGGAACCATTTATGCTTTAATCACCATTAGCACTCGAAGTTTCCATTTGCATTAAGTATCGATTTTTGGCACACACAACAGGTTTAATAACTTAGGCAGTAAAAACAGCTTGAATGATTTGTTAAGAGTCTTTAAAGAAACGCTTTTACGAAAAGCATTAAATAGAAAAAGCTAACTTATTTAAAATAATAAGTCTTTAACCCGTTTTTCTATATCCAAATTTACTTTTTAAATAAATGTTGATGAAAGGGTAAAATATCGTTAAAGCCTACGTTAATTTTAAATTCTTTTTAAATTAAAGGAAAGAGTTTTGATACTTATTTAAAAAGGGTTAATAAAATATTTTAAATTATATTATATATATTATATTTAAGAAATTATTAAACTAAATTAATTAAGATTTTTAGATGAAACAGTAAAAATAATTGTTCAAAATACGTGCGTGCAAATAATTCCTACAAATACTAAACGTAAAATAACGCTTACAAACACCAAAAGTATGTTTGCAGTGAATAAAGTTAAGTTCAAAGATAAATAGGAAGAAATGTTTAAAACTGTTTCAATAATAACATTTATTTTTAATTACTTTTGTTGTAAGTTGGGATGAAAAAAAAAGGTCACTGGAGTATGAACTCCCGGGGTGAGATGACTATATCTGTCTAAGTGTTGCGCGTCTACCAATTAGCCCATAAATGTATTTTCTATTTAGAATTTAAGATTATTTATGACGCATAAGAAGTGTAATTAAAAATTCAAAACCAAGTTTGCAACAACTGAATTTAAATAAAATCTAATTAGATGTGTATATGTTATGAACGTTAACTAAGGCGTACTTTAACGGCGTCACGTGTTGAATGTTTTAGCATTTTTCTAAGTTCGTAGTCTTTTTTACGTTTTTTCTTATTAAAATTTTTATAATCGGCATAATATTAAAATCGTTTGAAGTTTTTAAAAGAACATTTTAACAGAAATGTTTTTGTCATATCAAAAAGTAAGTATAGTTTTTTATATGTACATTTTTAAACGGTTTTAAAAAAGTATTGAGGTAAGGAATAAGTATAGAAAAGGTCGGTGTGGAATAGATTTACTAAGACCCTTAGTTTACGTCCGGATAGCTATAGATAAGTATAAAAACGGTCGGTTCGGTAAAGACCCGTATTTTACGGGTCTCCCCAGCTAGTATGTTGTAATTGGATTAAATGTAAAACGCACGTTTTGATTGAATTAAAATATGAAACGCTTAGCATTTTTAAATAACATTTTAAAATACATTAAAATGAGTTTCTCCTCCGCTTACGTTTTCATAACAATTTTTGAAGCGATTAAACTAGATGAGTTTTAAACTTTTTCATTTCAAACAACAGTAAAAATTGTTTGTAAAATACTTTAAATAATAAAACGAATGAATGTTTTTAAAACATAAAATTATAATAACATTTGTTTAAATAAATAAAATAACATTTTAATATTGGCGCCAATATTAAAATTGAGTAGAACTAGAAAAAAAAGTTATGAATTTTTGAATGAATTAAAATTTCGAATGGTTTTAAATACGCTATGTAATAAAGTTTATATCAAAGAGTCATACAAATATTGTTTATTAAACGTTATAGTTATTGTTTGTTTATGAAATCATACTCTTTTTATTTCTAGTTAATAATATTTAATATTTGGAATTTAATAATTTAATAATTAGTATTAATTTATAAATAGTAAGTGTATGGAGCAAGTAAATGAAAAGTAGCGATTAACGATAAATCATTATATATTATATACGAATAATTGTATTTAAATTAGAGTAAAATAAAAAAAAAAAAAAAAAGGTCCTCTAAGATAGACAGAACTTTTAGACCGGTATGCCCAAATTATTCCTGGATACGTCACTGAATATATATACAGGGGCGGATCTAGCATTTTAAATGGGTGATGCGAAATTTTTTAATTGACGTCCCCCCCCCTCCCGCAACTTTTCTAGGGTTTAAGTATAGTCAATATAAAAAGTGGAGAAACATTAAAAGGCGTAGCGAGGGTGGGGCAGACACGCCCCAGGCAGCTTTTTTTACGAGTGGCGTCGCTGTTTATATCATTGAATAATAACTAAATTTTGTATTGCTTTTGCAGTATACATTTTTAGCAGAAATTTTTACCAATGTTGCCTTGGCTATTTTGTTCATAAATTAGACATGTAATTTTAAGTCTAATTTACTTAACAAAGTGCACCAACTAGAAGGTAAGCCATAGGACTTTGCACTTCATCTGTATACTGTCATTTGGCCCAAGGTTAGCCCTCCATTTCTGGATTCTTTCCTTTTCTTGAGAGGCACGTAGTGTAAAGTAATGTTGCCTAAGGTTGGCCCTCCACTTCTCCTTTTCTTGATAGGCACGTCATGTAAAGTAATATTAGGTTATTTATTAAGGTTAAGTAATATTAGGTTAAGTAACTAGAAATGTAATAATAAAGGTTAGTCGTCCATTTCTGGATTTTATCTTTGTTTTATTTTATATTATTGATCTTATATTATATTATATTATTAATCTTGCCTAAGGTTAGCCCTCCATATATGGATTTTTTTTTTTTAATTTTAAACTGTTTTTTGTTATAATAATTTTTGTTATATTTTTTATTTAAGTTCTATATTTTAAATACATATATATATATATATATATATATATATATATATATATATATATATATATATATATATATATATATATATATATATATATATATATATATATATATACATATATATATATATATATATATATACATATTATATTTATATTATATATATAATATATATAATAATATACATAATTAATTTTATATTACATATATAATTAATATACATATAATATATATATATATAATATATATATGTATATATATATATACATATATATATATATATATATGTATATATATATATATATATATATATATATACATATGTATGTATATACATATATATATATATATATATATACATATGTATGTATATACATATATATATATATATATATATATATATATATATATATATATATATATATATATATATATATATATATATATATATATATATATATATATATATATATATATATAGACACACACACACACACACACACACACACACACACACACACACACACACACACACACACACACACAATATTAGTAAAAATCAAATTAGAAAAAAGTAAAATAAAAGTTAGTACACTACTAAATAAAAGCTAAGTCTAAACGTCTTTCACCTGACTTTGAAAAAATGTCAATAACTCTTTCAACATCTGGAAAAATTTCTTGATGTATGGACATTAATGCTAAAGAGTTAAAGCGAGACTCAATCATATTACTTCTGGAGTATGTTTTTAGCCTACGTATAACTGAAATACTTCTTTCACATTCACAAGTTGTTATTGGAATTGTTCTTAAAATTATAAATGCTGTCCTTATATTTGGAAAACCTCTCATCTCAATGGACTTTAAAGTACCAGCAACAGTTGAAGGAATACTTGACTGGTTTTTCCAAAATAATTCCCATAAATCTAATTCAGCATGTATTGAAGTAAAATGAGGCATATCAGATGAATAGAAATTTAAAAATTCATAAAAATCAGATTTCCATGATTTTTTAACTTGTATTCTGGATAGTACAGTTGAAGGAACTGCTGCTAGACCTTTATAAACAAACATGCCATTTTCTGGAAACCTATTATGTAGCTCATTAATAAGATGTTCAATTAATGGAGAAGTAATGTTATGTTTAAAATAGCCAGAAACTGTATTTGTTGGATAATTATCCCGGTAAACCTGGACATTACACAATCTAGGTCTTACTTCTTGTATATCAAGAGTTTTGGCCAAATTAAGAGCGATAGCGTACTATTCAGTGTGATATATATCAATTTTATTTTTAATTTCTAATAACAGATTTTTTAGATTAGTTATTTCAAAACACTGCTGGGATATGTCAAAAGATTTAGTTTGAAGAGTTACAGTAATTGCATTAAAAAAATCCATTAATTGTTTTGTAATAACTAAACTTACAATAAAAGAGGAATCTGTTAATAATCTTAAAAAAGAAGAGGATTTTGGAAGCAGTTTAACTGTTATATTCCTTTGACTCATTTAACCCCATCTCCTCTAAAGCATGAATAATAGGTATAAAATTATCAAAAAAAACATCAACACCTCTCAGCTTTTGAACCCATCTTGTTCGACAAGTATCTATTATTTTTTCTTGATTTGGACTTAAATATTTTTTGAGACAGTTACTACGTTTAGGAGATAAGTTAAAAAAATAAGAAATTTCTTTTACTTGGCCAAGAAGATTTTTTACTTTTTGAACTTGGCATGCAGCTGCTACTACTAAACTAAGTCTATGGCTTGCACAATGAATAAATATAGCTTTATGATTAAGAGCGTTTATTCGAAAAGCAACTCCTTTATACTCATCTGCCATACAACCTGCACCGTCATACCATTGGCCTCTACAATTTTGAATATCAAGTCCAAACTCTTGAAGTGCATTAAGTACATTTAGAGATAGACTAAGACCAGATGTACCCGTCTTGCAATCAATAAATCTTAAGAAATCCTAGCAAATCTCATTATTTGAATTTACATACCTTAAAACAAGTGACATTTGTTCAGTATTTGAACAGTCAACTGCTTCATGACAAAGAATTGAAAAAAAATTGAATGCTTGACATTTTTTAATAAAACTTCCTCAATTGCTTTCCCACAAGAATCAATAAGTTGGTTTTGGGTAGTTTTTGATATATAGGTTGCATTTTTTGGACTTGAAGAAAGATGATTAGCTAATACTTGATCACCAGCATCAACACGAAAATTTAAAAGCTCTATGAAGTTACCAACTCCAACTTTTTGTGTAGAAGATTCCCCAATATCAGGATGATATTTGCTATCATCACGATGTCCACGAAATGCTAGATCGTTTCTACCAAGAAATATTATTGTTTTAATTATTGGAACTAATTTTTTTCGGTTATCAGAAAGAAGTTTCAAACGAGAATTATTTAAATCAACCTCAATAACATTACTTTTGGAATTGCAACGTGAAAGCAATGCATTAAATGAAAGCATAGATTTTTTATGTAAAACACAATTTTCCTCATGTTTTCTATAATCACGAACAGCATTACCCTACTCTTGATGGGGCTTGAAAACTAAATTTAATATTCCAGACTTATTTGGAATACTAGCACCTAGCAAAGTACAAGGAAGACAGTAAGCTCCATCTTCTTTGCTAGAATAAGCTAACCAAGAAAACTGGCTGAGCCATTCAAATTTAAATGATCTTTTTGTATTAAAAGATATTGGAAAAACAAACATAGAATTAGGACAAAATACTTTGTTTACCATATCTAACAAAAAAGAATCATCTTTGCCAGCAATTAAAAGTTTACCTCGAACAAGATATGTTGAAACATCATACAAAGAATTTAATTCATTATTTGAAGGAATAATATCTGAGTTGGAGTCTAATGACTTAACTATTTTTGAATCTACAGAAGGTTCAAAAGGCAACTCTATGAAAGCATTGTCTTTTTTAAAGTTAATTTTAGATTGAATTTCGACATGTTTTGCAGAATCAAGTTGTTTTTTTTTATTTGTTTCAGTTTTAGGACTAAAAAAGTGTGAAGGATAAGTAGCATCGTTTTTTATAGCCAAATTCTTATTATTACTAGAAATTAGTTTAGGCTTTTTAATAATTGGTACAAAATGGTTTGGTGTCCAGTTATTATTATTTTGCATCACTGACATAATATCAGTATTACACCATAAAATATTTAAAACATTTTGATCTTGATTTTTAATTGAACGAAATGGAAAAATAATTGTATTAAAAAGTTTTTTAATTTATTTAAGCCAAAATCAGGATAAATTGATCTAATAGGAATATTTAAAACTGATGACAAAGCAATTAGACATAAAAATGAAGAAAACTTGTTAGCTCGGCAGTTGATCAATGCTTCCATGATTATAATTTCAGAAGCTGATTCACTGTTAATTAATTTAAATTGATCTGAACATTCAAAAGAAACACAGGCTACTAGAACACTGGAAAGATTAGAAAAATTATTATTTTCAACCTGTTTAACAAAAAGGAAGTACCTCGCATAGTAGGAAGCTTTTTCAAACAATTCAATCGAATTTAGAAGCCTCAATACATTAACTGTCATCAGAGACGAATTGCTTAAAAGAGAAGCTGAACTGTAGAGGCAATTTCCATCTTCAGATGACCTTAAATAAAATAAAAAGTATACTAAAACAAGCTCAGTTTATATTAAATACTAGCTGGAAATATAAAATACCATTAACTTTAATAATAGGGTTTAACCTTAAAGCAACATAATCTTTAGTATCTTCTTGCTTTGGGATAAAACGATTCATTTCAGTATTTTCAGAAGACTGACTATGTGGCTAAACTGGACTCTTATTATTTAAAACTTTCAATTCTTCAGTCAACTGGTTTTTATATTTGAGAATATTTGGCAAATGTCTAGCCTTAATTGCATTTGAGACTAAAAAATTCATTTTTTTTTAAACTTTAGTTTACAAGCAAAGTCCAACAACGAAAATTACGAGCGAAGAACGTTTATCAGGTGGCATATCAGAATTTTGTAAAATTTGAACGATTTGGAGCAACTGATGCAATTGTTCTAAACTTTCTACAAATTTGATTGGTTATAAATAACATTTCTTATCTTTTTTGTAAAGTTTTTTGCGGAAGTTTTGTAGCAACTGATGCAATTGTTATTTTATTAAATAGTGATTGGTTTAAACTGTTTTTTAACCAATCATTAATGATTTAGAGTACAATCGCATCAGTTGCTACAAAGTGATCGAAAATATTTGTGAAAAAGTACAAATATAATTGGTTAAAAAGTACTTTTTTTTTTAAACCAATCACATTTGTGTTTAATAAAGAACAATTGCATCAGTTGCTCCAAAACGCAGGAATTTTGTATAAGTAACGAATAAGTAACTATAGAGATAAAATAAATTCGAGTTTAAATGAATTTTTTTTGAGTTTAAATCAAGTATTTTATTTTTTGTGAATGCCAGATTCCAATTTCTACTTTTACTTTTTATTAAGAAAAAAAAGTGAAAAAGAGATATACTTAAATTTAGCGTTGAAAAAAGACTGATGCATGCGCATCATTCGCGACACCCTGGATCCGCCCCTGATATATATATATATATATATATATATATATATATATATATATATATATATATATATATATATATATATATATATATATATATATATATATTCAATTAATAGATTTTGAATACAACTAAGATCTATTAGCATTTTTTTCTGGAATATGGCCGTCTAGTAATGCATTTTAATACAATCAAACAAAACTTAATTTATATCTATATTATTTTAAGCAAATCTTTTACCAAGAAGTTTGCTGAAACTTCTTGGTCCAGTTCAAATAATTTAAAAAGAGATTGGTCACCATCAAGTTATTTAAAAAGAGCTCCTAACAGAAGTCCGTTTTGATAGAGTGCGTACCCAATACGGTGAATTTTTTTCTTTAATAACTCTTATTGTTTTACTACTGAGCCACTTGTTTGTCCAGTATTGGCAGCAATATTATCTAATATACGACGTCTGTATCCAACCAAATAATGATGTAACTTTTACACATTTTTGATGGGTGGCTGCTTATCGGCAAAACATAAACAAAGACGTCAAAACAATATTGGCGCGACGTTCTTATTTGTACCTTTTGTTTCCGTTCCTCTGTTGAGCAGCCAAATTTTAAATATATATATTTACATATAGGCCGAACTTGAGTCACATAAGGAAAATAAAGGTTGTACACCTGTACTAACAAAAAACAAAGTATCAAAAAACTTTATTAAAACTACGAACATTTTAGAAAAAGATTTAGCACAGTATGTCATCCATAACAAAAAATCAATTTTGAGTACTTTATTATACAAAACATAAAAGAAAAATGTTAGAAAAAAGGCATGTTCTAAAATTGGAGGTTAGCCCAAAGTTTACCCATGTTTTTACCTCTTTTTTACCTGTGTGACACATTAAAAAAAATTTGTCATCAAAAACTGCCTTTAGAAATATAAACGTTAGTTTTAACTAATGAAAATAAAACACTTCTAAAAATCTCTTTTATTGGAGTTAAATAAATTACTATCATCGTTAGTGTTTTATTTTAAATGTATAATTATTTAAATAAAAAAGTCATTTTTATTGTGTAAATGGATTAAGTTGTCCGGAACCCCCTCAAAACATGTGTCCGATCATTCCTCATTTACAAATATTTGTTTTAAAATCAGTGAATTAAAGTATTAAACGAGTTTTTTATATAAATACTGTTAATAAAAAAGTATCTTTAATCAATAATAAGTTATTAGTTTACATAAAAATTAAATATATTATTGTGGGAATCAACTATGATGATATTTCACTCTTCTGGTTATGGGAAACAATATCTTGCACTTCTAGCAAATCGCTTCAGTGTATTATGATAGATGTTTTACATATGCCATAATTTAACTCAGATAATTTTATTTTAGTATTTAAAATCAGATAGCTTCTTTAATTTAAGTTGTAGAGAAAGTGTCCGGAGTTACTCGCCATCCGTATTCATCTTACTTTCCATATTTATTAGGAGTTTTTACACTCTACGACTATATTCGTTTTGAATTTATTTCTTCTATTATCACAAATTCTATAACACAAACATAGGTTTTTAGAAAGGTTTGTAGAACTTGATATATAAGGTTACAATAAGACAGGAAATAGTTAAATACTTTTATATCATCATAAGTTATACTTAATTATAAACATTTTAATTACTTGTTGAAATATTTTAAATATGTAATAAAAAATAATTTGAATTTTAAAAAACACGCTTAAAAGAAAAGTTTAAAAATAGAAAAACTATCGAGCATATATTAAAACGTGTGCTCTATAGAGAACAGGTTTATGGTTATGGTTTCTGCAAAAACCATAACGGATGAATTATTTATAGTTCATGCTGAACAAACACCAAAATATAGTACAGTTGCAAAGCGGACTACTTTATTTAAAAGCGGCCGAAAAAAAGTCTCAAAGATGACCACCCTCAAACCACGTGTACAGCTGAAAATATAGAACGTGTGCGAGCCGTTATTGAAGAAAATCCTCACGCAATTCGTGATATAATTGAAGTTCTGATTATCAAATTCTTTTTAAACGCTTTATTAAAGTCATCTTTAAAAGCCAAAACTCTTTTTTATTTCCAGTAACTTCTAAGGTACCTCAATGGACCAATCTATTCTTGGTTCTGTTTTGTTTCTCATCCAAATTAATTATCTTCCCGACAACCTTTCATCTAAAGTACCTCTTTTTGCTGCTTAGAACAGGCAGCGCTTAGAAAAAACAGAAAATCTTGAATCTTACCTCTGTAATAGGTTGGCATCACAGTGGCTTGTTAATTTTAACTCCAACAAAACTCGGTTATTTACTGCAAACAACTATCACAGCACTGTCAATATTAATGAAGAAGAGTACTCTCACTGAGTCCTCTTCTTTATGTCTTTTTGGATTATCGTTTACTACCCACTTTTCATGGAAACCATATATACTATTGATTGCTAAATTAGCATCTGCTAAGGTTGCTTCTCTTTATCGTGCTTGCCCTTTTCTCTCTCTCCTAATTATATTCTTTACATCTACAAATCTTTTATTTGTTCATATGTGAAATACAGTTGTCATATCTGGGCTGCTTCTTATAATGATGCTCTTTCTTTTCAGTACACAGTCAAAAAATGCAATTTAAACGTAGTTGAACCCGCTCTATCTGCTAAGCTTGAGCCTCTTTCTCATTGTTAAAAAGCTGCATCTCTTTTTTTTTCTACAAACACTATCATGGTCGCTGCTTAAAGGACCATTCATCTCTAGTTTCATTAACTAAAACTCATTCCTGCTCGCCATTCAAAAAAATTTCATTCTTTCACTGTATCTGTGCCAGGATCTAAAATTTTTTATTCTTCTAACTTTTTTCCCTTTCCCATCATTATTTTCCTGACTCATACAACCTTCAATTTTTTAAGTCTTCTGTCAACTGTTTTCTTGCTGTATAACTTTATTCTTTTTTTCTAGCAGCTTCTAACTTAATAGTGGTTGGTTGCAGCCTTGTTGTGAGAAAATTAGATTAAAAAAAAACTCAATGAACCCATAACTGTTTTCAATGCGTTTCTTAATGAAGACGTGATCGATGCAAGTCATTTTCTTGATAAATATTTAAAAGTATCACTTTCGAGCTAATTATTTTTAGTTTTAATTATTCATTCTCTAAAAAGAATAGAAAATCTAATTTTGTTTTTAAGGAGAAAAAAGTGTATGTTTTTAAGACACGTTTTTTTGAGAAGGATGAGTTCCATTGATCAGTTGTTTTTAATTTTTTGATAATCTGCTTAATACTCGGAAATATAAAAAAAAATGTAAACATTTTATGGCTTTTATAATTGTTAGAAATTACAAACAAAAGACAAATCGTAGAAATTGGGATGAAAGCAATATGAAATTTGCTATCCAAGCTGTCAAAATAAAGTAATGACATTAAGTAAAGTTGCTGATGAAGTTTTGGCGCCAAAAGGTTCTCTTGGCAGAACAGTAGATAAAAACAATTTCTGTTGATAAATCTAAAATTGCTTGATTCTTATAAAAAAGCGTTATCTAATACTCAAGGAAAAGATTTTGCACAGTGTGTAATCCAAATAGAGTTTGTCTTCTAAGGTCTATAAATTAATAAACTCCGAGAGGTGGTTTATGGCTTTGCAGTACGCAATAAAAAAAACAACCATTTCTTATTTTTAATACTAAAAAAAAACTTGCAGGTTGAGACTTTACAGCTAGATTTTTGAAACGACAACCCTTTTTGTCTATTCAAAAACCTGAGACAGTATTTTAAATGGAGTTTTTGGTTTAAACAAAGTCGCTGTTCAAACGTCGCTTTTCAAAGATATTTTGATAATCTGGAAAAGCTTATTAACGAAAACCAATTTGAAAGAAACTGCATCTACAACTGCGATTACATATAGTTACAAGCCTTTAACAACTGTTATACTAGCTTTTAATTATTTAGGACAATACATACCTCTTATGATAACTTAAAAAAAAATGAATGCTAGATTCATTGATTGATGATGCTCAATCAGGAACAGTTGAACTCTGTTCTAAAAAAAGGTTTGGGTAGAAACTAATCTGTTTATGAAATTTATAAGACACTATGCAATACATACGAATTGTAGCACAACAAATAATGGTTTGTTAATTTTTGATGGTCCCAAACCACGCACCAAAAATCTGGGTTTTTTCAATTATGCTAATTATGATAATTATAATAATGGAAAGTAATAATGGTATGCATATTTTATCACTTCCGCCATACATCCCATAAGTTCTAACCACTGGATCAATTATTGTTCAAGTTTTCAAAGAGTGATTGAAACTCAAAATGCACAACATGGAAAACAAAGCACCCAGGAAGAAGAATTACAATTAATATTCTCTCAAAACTGTTTTGTCAAGCTTATGTGTAGGCAGCTACAGTTAAAAAAGCTATATAAAAAGTTTTGATTAACAGGCATTGACCCTTTTATTCGAGAAAGCATTCCTGAGTTAGATTAATTTGAAAATTCGTATTTAAAAGATAGTACGTAATACAAACATAATACTTAATGAGCAGATATCCTGAACAATCAACTCATTATTTAATTGTACCAAAACAAAGTTCAAATGTTCAGTTGATGAAATAAATCCTTTGTTGTAAATATCAAACTCTCAGAAGATTTTTTACCAATTGCAACTATCAAAGTGAAGACAAATAAAAGAAAGGGGTATAAGTCAGAATTTTGAGCGATTCATATAAAAATATATTACATGAGGGGTTAGAAAACAAAAGATACTTTAAATGGAAGAAGAAAAGACAATCAGAAAAAAATAGATTAAACTGAAAAAAGTTGATTAAATGCAATATGAAAAAAATCTACACAGTCAAAAATATAATGCTAATATTACGGTTACATAACGGTAAGTGAAAAATTTTAGCGTTATGCTTACAAGCATCTTAGTAAAAATATATTAAATATAATAAATAATATATTAAGCTTCATTTTCCCCAAATTTATTTGTTTATATATGTTAGTTATAATACTAGTCATGTTAGTTAAATTTCTTATTAATATGACATCATAGATATAATTGTAAAAAAAGCGGCAATTTGTTTATATGTTTTATATGATAAAGTTGCTTTTATATATAAGCGCACACACATACATATATACATACACACATACATATATACATACCTACATACATACATAAATACATACATACATACATACATACATACATACATACATACATACATACATACATACATACATACATACATTACATACATACATACATACATACATACATACATACATACATACATACATACATACATACATACATACATACATACATACATACATACATACATACATACATACATACATACATACATACATACATACATACATACATACATACATACATACATACATACATATATACATACATACATCATGGTGGTAAATCGGCTAGCAATTAGCTAGCTATAATCGTAACGATAAGACAGCAATTTGGCCGCGAGGATCGCTAGCTTTTTTAAGTTAAAGAAAAGCTATCGATATTTGTAAGGATAAAAACAGACATTTGGCTAAGATGACAGCCAGCTTATTAAGCTAAAGACCCACTGGCTATTGTAGCTAGCGCCATATTGTAATAAAGTTGTTGTCTAAAAAAATTTGATATGTAGCTATCAACCAGCTATAGACTTGTAGATATTTTGTAGCTAGCTACAAAGCTACGATATGTAGCTAGCAACACATTGCTACAAAATCGCAATGTTCAAAGTTCAATTATCCTCATAATTATAATAGATTCAACACAAAAAATCGAATTTTTAGAGATGTTAAAGGCATTAGGAAATAATAAAATAGGAAAAAAAAATCGCTAGAAAATCGCTATAAAGCTAGCTAGTCGCTCGCTAGTTACTAGCTCATTTCCCACCGGGATACATACATACATACATACATACATACATACATACATACATACATACATACATACATACATACATACATACATACATACATACATACATACATACATACATACATACATACATACATACATACATACATACATACATATATACATACATGCATACTTACAATAACTATCTTAAGCTGACTTTTTTCGTGATTATCTTTGTGTTGGCCCTTAGGTAGAAATCTTTCATTTACCTGCTGACAAATGTGCTTCTTTTGTAATTTCTTAAATTTAGACTGGCATAGAATCTTATACTTTCTCTCGACGATTCCAAGTCGTCTCACTCTAATCCATCGTTTTCCTCTTTTTGCCTTTTTTTCTTCCTAGTTTTTCTTCTTTCTCACTCTACTCCATGGTTTTCCTCAAATTCTTGTATTTAATCTCCAAAGTTAGGCTCTAGAGACTTCTAGAATATTTTTAACATTATTTATAAAAGCAAATTTCTTATTCCTTCTCTCTTGCATGTTTCAGATTTTGTTACTTCACCGATCACAAAACTGAATTGTTTGCTATGAACATTTCATCAATCTCATCTCTTGATTCCACCAATTACATCCTACCTGACTTAGCTAACAAACAGATTGATCCATTGCTTGGCATTCGTATCACTCCAGCTTTTTTAACTAAAGTGGTTTCCTGCTTAGACTCTTTTACAGCTTGTGAACTGGACAACATACCTGTTATAGTCTCGCAAAAGTGTTCTCCAGAGCTGTCGTCGATACTTTGAAAACTATTTAACAAATACTAATCAGAGTTTGTTCTCTGGCCAGCTGGAAAGCGGCATCTGTTATTCTTATTTTCAAAAATTCTGGAGAGCAGTTTGACTTGTCTAACTACCGTTCCACCAGTCTTCTTCCTATTATAAGCAAGATTTTTGAGTCTTTAATGAATAAACTCTTGATTTCTGATCTTGAACTTAGTAACTTACGTTCTGATCATCAATATGGATTTCGATCTTTTCGTTCTACTGCTGATTTGTTAAAGGTAATAACGGATAGGCTTTATCGTGCATTAAATAGATGTGGAGAGTTTGACTATCGCTCTCAACATTTCTGAAGCCTTGGATATAAGTTAGCGTGCTGGTTTTCTCTATAAGCTATTTTTTAAAAGTGTATCTAGTGACATTTTTAAGATTATTGATTATTACTAATTGTATTAATTGTTGTATAAAAGTTATTCGATCTAAATCAACAGTACTCTCCTTCATTTCTTGTAACTTCAGGACTCTCCTTCCTTTTTTGTAACTTCAGGGGTTCTTCAAGGTTCTATTGTTGGCCCTATATTTTTTTAAATTTACATTATTGACCTCCCTGAAATTTTTAAATCTAAGGTGGCGTTGTTCGATAATAACACAACCATTTATTCTTGCCTTGATAAGAAGCCTCTGAACACTCGGAGGAGGCTTGAAAAAGATAACTCTTACTTTTGATCTTTCTTGGAAACTATATGTCAAATTAATTGCAACATTAGCATCTGCTAAAGTTCTTACACCGCATTCTATTCTTTATCTCTATAAATCTCAAATCCGTCCTAGTACGGAATATTGTCGCCATATCTGAAGCCGATCTTAGAATAGTGTCCTTTCTCTTTTAGACAAGTGGCAAAAACGCATTATAAACATAGTTGGACCTGCTCTTGCAGCCAACCTTCAATCATTGTCACATCGCCATAATATTGCTTCTCTTTTTCTTTTCTATAAATACTTAAATGGACTCTGCTCTAAAGAGCTAGCGCCTCCTGAGTTATATGCTAAAATTCATTTTGACATTATTCATTTAATTAAGTCTCACCCCTTTACTGTGACTGTCCATAAGTGCTGCAAAAATTCTTATTTTTTAGTATTTTTTTATTGAGTATTAGCTCTTTGGAATTCGCTTTCTACTTCGTGTTTTCCTGATTCATATAATTTTTATTCTTTTAAGTTGTCTGTTAAACGTTATTTTGCTTTATAAACCTCATCTCTATTTTTCCAGTAACTTTCAACTCTAATTGTTGTAGCTTGCAGTCTTGTTGGATGTAAAAATGTTTTTAAAAAATGTTTCGAAGTCTTGCAGTTTTAGAAACAAATTAAAGCAACTTGAAAAATTGGGCCTCGATTGCTATGAGCGGATTAGTTTAAGTCAGAGTTTCAAGTTATAGGGGCAATTGTTACCTTAAAAAAAGACATTAGAAAAAGAGAAAATAGTATTATTGCCGTTAAACAATGATATTTTCGTGCACTTGAACGAAAACGATAACGAAAAAATAAGCCTTCTGTTAACGAAAACGAAAACTAGAACGAAATTTATATTAAGAACGAAAAAAAAAAAATTAATTAATTTTTAAAAGAAGTAAAAGCTGAATTGAAAATTATTAAAAAAAAAAATATTTTTGAAATTTTGAAATGAGTTAAATTGTTTGATGCATATAATTATTATAATTTAATCGCTTTTACCCATTCGGTGGATAACAGCCAAGCGTGCTTAATCCTTTTTTTAAAAACTGAATTTTATAAAAAGGATTTAGCATGTTTGGCCTTAAAATATACCTAAAAAAAAAAACTTTCTTATAAGTTCTTAGATAATCTTAAAAAAAGTTAAAGTTTGACTGCTGTCAGTTTTTCCTGTTTTTTTTTTTTTTTATTTTATCTGATCATCCTAGAAATTTTATTAAAGTGAATGGATTATACTTATTATATATATATATATATATATATATATATATATATATATATATATATATATATATATATATATATATATATATATATATATATATATATATATATATATATATATATATGTATGGAATTTTACTAAGAGGAGGGTTTTGGATGGGGTATCCCTCTCCCAAAAAATTATGTGAGACAGGCATATAAATTATTATAAAATAGGTTTGTTAATATCAATTGATTACAAATTAATAAACACCAGTTTACAAGTTCATTAACACCATTTGAAAGTTAATTAACACCTGTTGACTACAGTCTACAAGTTCATAAACACAGTAGACTAGATTTTAAAACAAGGTGATTCAACACACAAATACCGGAATTTAGCTCACGTGCGAAAACGGCAGCCAATTTGATTAAGTTTTAAAACGTTTTGATTGAAACTACCAAAACGCACTCGTTCGAGTAAAAAAAAAATAATTGAAAATCTGGTGGGGGTAATGCATTACCCACATTACTCCCCCCCCCCCCAACCAAACCCTCAGTCGATGTAGCAGCACTCCCTTGCGAGTCAGGCTATTTTTCAGTCGATGTAGCAGCACTCCGTTGCGATTCAGGCTATAAGATAGTCGATGTAGCAACACTCCCTTGAAGCAGCAGGCTATAAGAGAGTCGATGTAGCAACACTTACGCATATAAATGTTTTTTAATAAAACAAAAACAAAAACACCACTAATTAAAAAAAACTTTCTAGTCATTATTTGAAACAACTAGGTCTCATGTACTTGTTTATATTGTCCATTTTTTCTTTTAAAAAAAATTTAATGAGAGGGTTAAAGCTTTCTTATAGCCTAAGTTTCGAAAAAATCTGATGTAATGTTATGCAAATTTTATGTTAAAAGTATTTAAGTAAATTAGTGTAGCAAATTGTTAACTAAAACTCAAGAACTTTAAATCGATTATTTTTTTACCGCTCACTCAAATGTATTATATAAATAGTAGGGTGTGGAACAAACTTACCCTGACCCGTATCGTAAGAGTTTTCACAGTTAGTATATTGTAATACATATTATTCGAACGTAATTGAATATATTTATTATAAAGTTCGAATATATTTATTCGAATATATTTATTCGAACTAAAAAAATCAAATTGAATAACAAACACAACTACACGAGTTTGAGTAAACTTTGTGCTGGTAGAAAGAGGAATAGCTCAGTATAGAAATGGTTTAATTATAGCTATAACTTTATTAGAAATACAAGAAATGTTTATCCTACACAAGAAAGAAATACAATTATTATTTAAAGAACAAGAAAAGGTATTTGTTGGTTTACTTAGCGATAACTTAAAAATACTGAATGCACGCTTGGATAATTTTGAAAAAAAAATTATCGGATTACGATAAAAAAATTCACTTGTTGGAAAACGATGTAAAAGACTTAAAAGAAAGTTTAAACTTTCATGAAAATTTAATAGACCAAAAGATAAAAGCTGCTAAAGAAATTGAAACCCCGAATATTATTAATATTTTTAACGAAAAATGTAGAATCTCCGAAGACAGGTCGAGGAGAAATAACTTAAGGATAGTTGGAATTCCTGAAAATGCAAATGAAAGCTGGGATGAAACAGAGGAAAAGGTTCAAAATTTATTATGCAATAAATTAGGAGTTAAAGGAATTGAAATTGAAAGGGCGCATCGAGTTGGCCCTAAAAAAGAAGCTCAATCTCGAACCATTATATTAAAATTATTGAGATTCAAAGACAAATCAAACATCCTAAAAGAAACACATAAACTAAAAGGACTAAGCATCTACGTAAATGAAGATTTCTCGCAAGAGACGGCAAGCCTTCGTAAGAAGTTATTTACAGAAGCGAAAAAAAGAAAATCAAAAGAAGAAAACGTTATTGTCAGGTATGATAAACTTATTATATTAAAAAAAAGGTTTACAATAAGACGAAATGATACTGTTAGAAAACAATTTTAATCTTAATCTTGCATATTTTAATAATAACAATGGCTAACAAATTTAATGCGACAAATTTTTTTGAAATTTTTAATAAACAAAACACAATTCTTTTGAATAATGACATTGATCCAGATGTAAACTTTTTTGAGGACGTCATAATCAACTCAAACTATTTTGATATTGAGGAAGTTTCTAACCTCATGAATGCGTCACAATCTTTATTTTCAACATTAACTTTAAACATATCCCTATCGGCACATCTAGTTTCTTTTTCGGAAATAAAACCTATATAGGCACGTGTTTTTCACGATCCAGGCGTAAACCAAAAGCACGTGTTTATTACGGGCAGTTTTACTAGAGTTTAACACGTGTTTTTTGAGGTTTTAAAGTCAAATTTAAATGTTGCATGTTTTTTTCAGTGGTTTCACATTCCTTACGGAAAGTTATTAAAATAGAATACTACGTTTCCATAACGGTGAAACCATTAATACTTTAACTGGTATTTATGGTAAATAGTAATAGTTAATTTCACGGAATAAAAACCTTTTAGGATACGTGTTATTCTTTTTGTTTTAGAAGGTTTTAAAAACGCAACACAAACCAAGCGTAACTATTTTCTGAGTTGTGCCGGCTGGGTACGTAGTATGAGTAAAAACTTTGAAAATTTTAAATCAATGCTAAAAAATATAAATTTTGAGTTTATGGTAATATGCTTAATCGAAACATGGTGCAAAAGTGAAAAAAATAACTTTCAAATTCCAGGTTATAAAGCTATTCATCAAACTCGAGGTGGTGGCGTTGGTGGCGGTGTATGCATTTTTATTCACGAGTCAACCCATTATCAGAAAATAGAAATTCTTAGCATTCAAAATGCGGATTATGAATCATTAACTATTGAATTACTTAACCACAATAAAAAAAACGTATTAGTAACTGCTTTGTATAGACCACCAAGCGGAAATAAAAAATATTTTCAAAAACACTTAAAATGGTATTTAAAAAAAGTAAAAAATAAACAAATTTACATCACGGGGGACTTTAACTTAAATCTTCTTAATGTTAAAATTGATAACGACGTAAATCATTTCTTAAACTTACTTTTTCAATACAACATTCTTCCCTTAATTAACAAGCCTACTCGTGTAACTCTTCTAACTAAATCTCTCATTGATAATATTTTTACTAACATTTTCACAACATGCAACATTCAAAGTGGAATCATAAAAAGCGATATAAGCGACCACTTTCCAATTTTTTTTATATCTGATTTTTATATAAAAGAAAAAAAAAGCAAAGTACTAACGGAAATAAAAAGGCAGATTACTGAATTTAATATCAAGGAATTTAGAAATCATTTACTCAAAGTAAACTGGAAACAACTACATAATTGTAAAGATACAAATAAAGCTTATGCATTTTTTTACGAGTTTCTTAATGCGTACGACAAAGCGTTTCCGATGAAGGAAATTAAAACCAAGTGTAAAAACCTACAAAGTCCATGGATTACAAAAGGACTTATTAAATCTTCTAAGAAAAAACAAAAACTCTATGAAAAATATTTAAAAATAAAAACTTATCAAAACGAAAAAAATATATAAAACTTACAAAAACCTGTTTGAAAACTTGAAAAAAAAAGCTAAAAAAAATTATTTCTCAACTTTATTACAAAATAATATTGGAAATAACAAAAAAACTTGGGATATAATAAAGGAAGTGATAGGAAAAGAAAAGAAAACTCGTGGTAATTGTTTACCGAAATATTTATATACTGAGGATGAAAGAACAATAACTAGTGAAAAAAAAAGATATTTCAAACAGTTTTAATAACTTTTTTATAAACGTGGGTAAAAACCTAGCAAACAAAATAACTCCAGGAAAAAAAATTTTAAATCATATTTAAAAGAAAACGACTATGTAATGGATGAGCTTGAGGTATCGCCTGATGAACTTCGGTTTGCTTTTAATATGATAAAACCAAACAAAAGCGCAGGCCTTGATGGTATAAGCCCTAAGGTTGTTAATGAAGTTTTTGATATTATTGAGAACCCCTTACTTATTATTTTTAATCTTTCATTTAAAAATGGCGTTTTTCCTGATCTCTTGAAGCTAGCGAGAGTAGTTCCAATATTTAAGGATGGTGATATCTCAAAGTTATCTAATTACAGACCTATTTTAATACTCCCATGTTTTTCTAAAATTCTAGAGCGAATAATGCATAATAGGCTTTACAACTATCTCACAACTTACAAAGTCTTAAATAATAATCAGTACGGATTTAGAAAAGGACACTCGACAGAACATGCAGTAATTAAATTAGTTAAAGAAATATTAAATGGGTTTGAAAACAACCAATATACTCTTGGGGTGTGTATTGACCTCTCTAAGGCCTTTGATACTGTGGACCATGATATTCTTCTTAACAAACTTAAAATTTATGGAATCAAAAATAATAATTTTAAATGGTTTTGTTCCTATCTAAAAAATCGCAAACAATGCGTATCTTATGACAAAACCTACACTAAATTAGAAAACATTACCTGCGGAGTTCCACAGGGATCTATTTTAGGGCCTTTGTTGTTTATTATTTATATCAACAATATTTACTTATCATCTAGTATACTAAACTTTAATCTTTTTGCTGATGACACTCAAGTTTTTTATACTCACTCTAACATTAAGAAAATCTTTACCACTATGAATAGTGAACTTGATAACCTTAATGAATGGTTTAAAGCCAACAAACTCTCTCTGAATCCTACTAAAAGCAAATATACTCTCTTTTCTAAATCTGAAACGCTGCCTTTAAAGCTCCCGGATATTTTAATAGAAAAAACCAAGTTACAACGGACATACTGCGTTAAATTCTTAGGCGTTTTAATCGATGAGCAAATAAATTGGAAAGAGCATATTAATCTAATAGAAAATAAAATTTCAAAAAGTATTGGAATCATGTATAAAACTAGATATATGTTGGATAAAAACTGTTTAAAATCTATTTACTTTTCATTTATTCATAGCTATATTAGTTATTGTAACATTGCTTAAGCAAGCACTTATCCGTCAAGACTAACTTGTATCTTAAAAAAACAAAAACAGGCAAGCCGCCTTATATTAAATGTTAATAAATACGCCAGCGCCAATCCGCTGCTTCGTAAGCTTGGAGTACTGAATGTTTACCAACTAAATATCTATAATATTCTTTTATTCATGTTCAGATTAAAATATCATATGCTACCTAATATTTTTGAAGACCTTTTCTTTATTATAGATCATAAATATCATACAAAGCATTCATTGCTTAATTATCAGGTACCAAAAACTTTGTTAAAACAATCTGAATTCTCAATAATTTACCGAGGGCCACATTTGTGGAACTCATTTCTCCTGAATTTTTTATTTACGAGGGCCACATTTGTGGAACTCATTTCTCCTAAATAATAGTAAAACTACAGCTTCAATCCAAACTTTTAAAAGTATCTTAAAAAAATAGTTACTTGATTATGACGTATCTCAAATATTATTTTCTTTCTAATCTTTATTTTGTCCTCTTTTATTTTTATTTCGTTAACTTTTCTTTTTGTTTAAAAAGCGGCATCACACTTTATATCATTATTTATCTTTATATTTGTATTGTATTTGGGAAAAAAAAAAAAAAAAAAAAAGTATTTAATATTATTTTACTGAGATTGTAATATATATATAAACATGTGTATGTGTATATGTGAAAGTGCATCTGTATATATGTATATGTATGTATGTGTACGTGTATGTATGTGTATGTGTGTATAAGTATATATATATTTTTTCTTATATGATGGGTAATTTTTATTTTTTTTTTTTTTATTTTTTTTTGGTTTGATATGTAAATGATACAAAGGGGCTGGATGATAAGAATTTTGTCTTCAATACAAAGGGGCTGGATGATAAGAATTTTGTCATATCCTAACTCAAAATGTATATATTGTAAATAATTTATTACAAATATGACGAAAATAGCTGTAAAAAAAAAAAAAAAAAAAAAAAAATTAAGATGGATCATCCGACTAATCAGTATCTTTAGTCTAACTGAATGGTGAAAAAGTATGCAATACAAAGTTTTTTCAAAAGAACCCAAAAAATATTAAGGTTTGTTTATCTGTTTGTGGAGGTTTTTTTGAAACTTTGAAACAAGCGACTCATTTTATGATTTTATAGTAAACATTCAATAACGTATACAAGCTTACTTATAGATAGTTTGAAAAAAAGATAGATAAATAAATCTAAAAATAGTAATAAATATTAAAACAGGTTAGGCTAGAAGAGTCGAAATTAAAGAAATTAATTGAAAGAAAGCATACGGGGATAAAGAGAAAAGCAGTGGATGAAAGTTGGAAACGTCTATTAGAAACGTCTTCAAATCAGAACAAGACGTTGTTTCAATGCATTTGTTGTAGAAATACCGTATGGCCTGCTTATTCATACAAGCATAAAATTCAACTACACTTATTTAAATGATGTATTCCAGTGACATTGGTGGATAATGCAAGTTTGTCAATACTTTGGATTCTAAATTTTCAATGCCTGCTTTTGCCGATATTACTAGCCTGCGAAATAAAGAACTAGCTGTTTTAACAAGAAAATTTTGTGACCTCTGAAAGCAGGCGCTCTACAATAAGCCTTAATGACTCGATTAAAAAAGTACTTATTACGTCCTTTTTAGGAAACTTGTTTTTCTTTTTCACTAGAAATCCAAAAAACGGATAAATGCTCTGCATAATTTGTATCTTGTGAAACATCCACATACAGATGAACAAATTTCTGATTGCTTTGAAAAATGCCCAAAATATGGGAATATTTCCAGAAAAAAAAATATTATAAGAAATGGTCGCTGATCACAGTCCTACCACGTATGTTGGTAATATTTTTCCAAAGCTTTAGCAGATTTGCAAGTTTTTCCAACTAATCCACGTACCTTCAAAAGTAAGCCATGATATTTACCATTATATGTAAGTTTTACGACTAGCAGTTTAACATGTGCTAGGCATTCCAATCTTTTAAATGCAAAGTTTTCAACTGCCAAGTCAAGTTGTTTCCACTTTTTATTATTAGTCATATTCTCATAGTTTTCCGAATCTGTTATCTGCTCTTCATTAACCTTATTTTCTAATTTAATAAGTATATCACATTCAGCTTGAGCTTTCATCCTCGACAACTTTATGCCTTTAACCATATTTTCTCAATTGTCCACAAAATGGAGCAACACTTTATGGTTCGGAGATTTCTGAAAATAAAGACATCTATTACCAAAATGCTTGGTGACCTTATTATTGGTTCAATTGCCAACACTGTTAAAAGAGTTGCATGTCTCCTTGACCCCACGTATGCAGTATGCAATAGCTTCTTTAGATATTGAGCATTCGCAAATCAGATAGTATGCAAAAACATACATTTTGTCAGAGGCCGAAAAACGGGTGCAACACGATTTACTTATGGTCACCCACAATTTTTTACATTCTCAAGTTTCAAAGTTACATTCTCAAGTTACATTCTCAAGTTACATTCTCAAGTTTCAAAGTCAATTATATTAATATTTTTTTGTGATTTATGTATTTTTTAATACATAAATCACAAAAAATAGTTAAAATAATATAATTTTTATTTATATAAGGGGTGTTTTTTTGACAAATAAAAAACATTTAACATACTGTTGATAAGTTTTATTATTCCAATATTACTACAAATATATTCAAAGTTAATATTTGGTGTTTCTTGCTTTTACCTCTATAATTGCAAGAACCCTTTTTGGCATACTTTTAATGAATTTTTCAGCCATTTCCTTCAATTCTTTATTATGGTTCAAATAGTGAATAATTCAATGGTTCAAAGTGAATAATTCTTTCTATTAAATACACTTTATTTATAATAATTTCTGTATATATTTCTTCTTTAGGAGCGCCCAAACATTTTCTAAAGTATTTAGGTCAGGAGAGTTTCATGGCCAATCAAGTAAGGGAATATTTTGTTCAGATAGATATTTTTTAACTGATTTAGCCGTGTGGTGCCACGTCCTGCATGAAAATTTTTTTTCACCAGGACTAAACCATTCTGCCAATTGTGGCAACAATCTTTGTTCCATGAATTTTTTTATTGTAACTGATTCATTATTCTCTGTACAATATAGAGCCCCTTCCACATATCACTGACCAGATCGTCACAGAGGTGGGGTGTTTAACGGTTTGAATGATGCAGTCCAATAAGTACTTTTCCTCTTTATTTCTTTTTACATATTGAGCCCTCTTTGTTAAAACTTGGAAAGTACTCTCGTCGCCAAAGCAAACCTTAAAATATTGTTCAAGAGTTGTTAAGTGAATATTTAAAGTCTGGTGTAAAAAAGTGGATATTTTAAACCTATTTAAATTAATTTTACCAATTTCCAATCATTTTCTGTTAAATTTCTGTACATTTTTGCCCACTCCAGCCTTTTTTGCATCAATTTTAGTGTCAGGCTTTTTGGCTAGACGTCGTGAAATGTAACCAAGATCGTGTAGACAACGTTGAACCGTTCTCTTTGACATTTTTACTCCAGATTGGTCTAGCTTATAACTTATTTTATTGTTGGTGGCCTGTCTATTTTCTACAACAATTTTGGTAAGTATTCTTTTCCGTGTTGAGTTAGGATTCTCTTCTTTCAACATTTAACAACTTTGACATCAAGCTCTCCATATTAGCCTCTTTTTTTGTATATTTTGTACAGAAACCCGCAAAATACCACATTTTCTGGCAATTTCTCGTTGAGAAAGATTATTATTTATTAAAAGTGCCCTGATTTTAGCAATTTATTGTGGTAACAAGTCCTTTTTTTCCCCCATAACTAAAATAAAATATCACATTTATTACTAATTTAAATAAATCTTTTGACGATAGTCTAATAAACGAACTCAAAACTCTGGTAATAAAACTAAACAAGTGTACCGCAAAAAGATTATAATTAAGATGGCATCATATAAAATGGCTGTCAAAAACAACTGTGTTGCTAGTAGCAAAAAAAAATGCACTGATTTATGAATTAAAACTTTGTTTTAAACAATGATTAACTTTCAATAATAAATTTTTACTCTTCATTAACCTTTTTGATTAAACTTCAAAATGATTAAAATTCATAGGTGGCCGTAATAAATTGTCACACGACTGTACATTTTCTGTTTCTGCTCAGTATGCTCATGCAATGAATGCAATAACAAAGTGAAAATTTTTAGCGGTAACACAGCAAATAGATAAAGTTTGTTTAGGGTAATAAAAACAAAACTAACCAAATGTTTAAATGAATTAAAGAGCAGCTCTATTGCCAAAATGCTTTCAAATTTCTGGAATATGAGAAATGACGTTTACTCGCATATTGCACCAATTAGCTGAAGACCTCATTACAGCTTAAATCCACGTACTCTGCCAATTTTACCACAGAACAAACATATTATTATGTTTATAATTATTTATTTGTTATCTTTCATCTCCCATTCTTCTTTTTATGTCAGATTATTTTGTTTCAAAGATCTTTAAGAAATATATAACTTCACATTTACGGGGAAATTGCGACAACGCAAGTTACTGAAAAAGATCGTCAAAGTAAACGTTAAGGAAAGCAAGTTTATAAACTTAATAAATCGTCAAAGTAAACGTTTACGATAGGAAGTTTATAAACTTGGCAAGTTTAACTTGCTATCATTATTTTGTGAAAAGAACATTCAGAAAAAAACAATAGGAAAAAATAAAAAAGCGATCAATAAGAAAAAAAAAACAATGACAATAAATTAAATTAGAGAAATATAAAAAAGAACAAAAAGAAAAGAAAACTCACGAAATGTTTGATTGGAAAAGATGTAAACAATGAAGAGTAATGGTTTTGTCCAGTTTGTCATAGGAAATGGTGCAATAATACCCAAACGACTGGATAGCTTGTTGTGTATGTACTGTTTGGGTACAGGAAGACTGTACATTAAACTATGTTTGGTTTTTAAGTGTAAAGATTTTATTCAAATTCATTGACTAACATGAAACTTTGCATATGCATTTTTTAATTGATATTATTTTTGATTTTTGTTTTTTGTTATTTTATATTTTTGACTATTATTTTTTTCTACCATGTTTTTTGACTTAAAAGGAAAAATTACATTATAAAATGATACCTTTGTGTTTTTATTTGCGTTCTTATATTTAATCAGATCGAATTTAGAAATGTCTGCTTTAATTTTTATTAAAAATTATATTTTTACTTAGTTTTTTCTTCAAATAAAATCTGTTTCACTTTGCCCCAGGTTTTAGGGAAAGTGAGACAGGGTAGTTGTTGCCATTTTGAGTTTAATTATGTACCAATGCAACAACCTATCACCACAAATATTTAAGAGGTCGTTAAACACATAATGTGCTAGTGTCCTGCAAAATTTCTTGATGTGAAACGTGATACTTTTCAAGTTATGATCAATCTCCCTGAAAGTGTCTCGCTTTGCCCCGGGTTACCCTAAGTCTTTTTTTAGTTTTCCGTTTGAGATAATAGTTCATCGTAATCACTAAGTATTATCTCAAAGTTTGATAAAATCAAGCTTTGAGATAATAACTCATTGTAAATCACTCTACAATCCTCGTTTGTTAGTTCACGCGTATCTCTTTAATTAATTTTAAAATATTCAAAACACATTTGAAATCTTTTTAAACCAGAATGTTTTTCTAAGTTTATTGCAATTGCAGTAAAAGCAATAAGAACGCTAGCAATTAAGCTCCTAACTTTATTCGTTACAGATTTAAAAACAATAAATTCATCTATTAAGCATGAAGTCTTAAAACTAAATGGTTTTAACCACTATTAAATAATTTAATACAAAATAAAAATTTGTCAAAAGCTATTACTATATATAATTTCTTTCTACTAAAAATGTTACATTGTTATTAAATTTTTAAGTTTATAACTCATTTTCAACAAATCGGGACTGTTTTTCGAAACAAAATATTTCATAAAAAACATCCTTTTTTAAAATTAATGGTGTGGTGGTAAAAGATAATATTATTTCCATGAATTGTTCATAATATTATAGAAAAAAAAATAAATGTTATATTAAAAATGTTTTTAATTAAAAACAAAAAATTCTTTACGTTGAATGCAAATCGGAACAGCATTTTGGAACAGAGGGAGTATTTTATTTAAAACTTTTTATATTATGTAAAGTGTTAAAATCTATATGTGTTAAAAAGAAATCTTTTGGTATAGTAAGATTAAAGCCATTCAAATGCCGCAAGAGAAGTTTTCAAAAGAAATCTTTACCATCGTCAGAAACACGCAATGCGTTTAATATGTTTCGAAAATCGTTTTTCTCATTCAAATATTTTATTTAAAAACGTTAAAGCACTTAGCGTTTACGAACTCTATGTCTATAATATTTTATGTTTCGTTGTAAAAGTGAACGACCATTGCCCAATTTCAAAGATCTTTTTACTTGTAAAGCTATAAACAAATATGGTTTACGAAATAATAATTTATTAATTGAACCCTTTTGTCAAACAAAGTTTAATCAATTTTGCATAAACTATAGAGCACCGTATTTATGGAACAAAATTGTTGTTCCAAATTTTCTCCTCCTCATTCTCAGTTGCAGTCTGGTTAGGTATCCTCAGTTGCCAAGACTAATATATTTGTAATGCATTAATGAAGAGCGACGCCTTTAATTCAAACCAAGTAAATAAAATTTGAAAAGTTTAAAATTTTAAAACTTTTGTGAACGTGGAAACTATTTCTGATACAGCACATTGTTTTTTTGCGTTAATTTTCTGAATTTTTGAAACAAGTTATTAATCAAAATTGATATACAAATCAATTATTAGTTTTAAAACTATTAAATAATCAATCAACAAAACTTTTTCTTTTTGTTCACATCTCTCGGATAAAACCGTGCAAGTTCTCATGCTTTATTTTAAACAGAAGGATCATTATTATTCAACCGGACGAATGAAAACATATTGCCACTCTGCTCGTCTCAAATATTGAATCAATCTGCTGGATCAGATCAACTAAAACAACATTAAAAATATTCACTTTAAATTCTTTTGTTTGACTGTCATAGAAATGGTTTGTATTTGATGCCTCATAATGAAAGCGCTCTAGCTTACGCGTTCGTTTAGCAGCGAGTTCAGTTTCAAATCCAAACGGTCCATCAACAACTACAGCATCTTAAAAAAATTGCAGCCAAGAGCCCTTAATCCGTTTAGGATTTTCCAGCAGCTGTTGAATCAATCGTAGCTCGTCATCAGAGTTACGGCTTCATATTGTAGAAGACGACTAACGTCGTTAACAGTAGTAAGATAGGCGACTAACGTCGTTAACAGTAGTAAGATAGACGACTAACGTCGTTAACAGTAGTAAGATAGACGACTAACGTCGTTAACAGTAGTAAGATAGACGACTAACGTCGTTAACAGTAAGAGTTTTGTACCGAATCATAACTAGCAATACAAATTCAAAAGATGATAATAATTTTTTTAAGTGAGGATCTTCCATCAGGTAAGAATTGCACTAAAAAATACCTACAAAGATTTGACATTTTCAAAGAATACTTTGATTTCAATGGCTGATTCAACTGCGAACACACAAGCCAAATTCAAACTGTGAGCGCTTTAGGGAACATACAGAGCTTCTGAATAATTTTGCCTTATTAAGGCTTGAGCTCCTTTGTAAGCACTTAAAATATTGGATCCATTGTTGTGTGGTTTACCTGACCGCGATATTTTTGAATATCCATACCAAGCCTTAAAATCACATTAGTGATAAGCTAAGCTTAACAACTTTGTTCGTCTCAAATGTTTCAACACACAATTATCTTCTTTGATTTTCAAGTAATTAGTTTCTCTTTCATAGAGGAGAAAACGAGTAACAAAAGTTATCTGCTCAGTGTAAGATATATTGGGAGTACCATCGACTATGATTATGAAATAGATACCATCTTGAATATTTTTGACAGTTGCACTTTAGATAACACCATATTCTTTGATTAAATCATTTTGAGACGACGTAAAGAAAAAATGGGAACTTATTCTGGAGCCTTTTTGTTGATGGTGCTTTCCACGTGGGATGCAATGACGAGGTTGCGACAATCAATAAGCTCCACATCAGCTAGAAGGTTTCCATTTTCTTTTCCATTTACGTGTGTTTTTATACCTGCAAAAAAAGTTGTATATAATAAATTATAGTGATATTTACCAGTGGAGCTGGTAAGACGAATGTATGCCTCTTTACGACCATTGTAAAACGTTTAGTGCACTGGGCTTGATTGATGCGGCTTTACACGACTTATGAGTTTTCTCCGTTGATCTCTAGCTTTTCTGTTTCAACGAAGAAAAAGGCAACTAGCCGCTTTTGAAAACTGCTTTTGTGTTGGAGGTCTCTTTAAAATAAATACATCTTGACCTTTTTGACTCAAAACAACTGGTTACAAAGAAAGGTTAGCATTAATTATTACCAAGTTAGTTTAAACATTACATTCTCAAATGTTAAATTAAGTACCTCCTTCTAACTCTGATGACTCACTTTAAAATTCATATAGCTCAGCTTAAGGGAAATTGTTTAAGCCCCCCACTGATCCACAGTTCTTCAAATAACATACTGAATGAAACAAAGATGGGCAAACTCAAATATTTTTTTGTTTTTTAGGTGCCCCAAGAAGTCTTTGCGGTCTTGTCACAGAGCACCGCGGAAGTGCATTTAACCAGGAAGTTCACGCCTCCTTCCTTACCGTGACGCGAAATATATCTAAAGCTCGTTTCGAACCTGGATCACCTGCTCGAAAGCAAGCGCTCTAACCACTGCGCCACGGCCGTACATTTTATAACTAGCCGGATCCTGGTAGAAACAAGGGCGCTTATTTGTCTATAAATCCAATGCTATAATTTTCTCTTTGCCTCAACAGTCAAATACTATTTAAAAACATAGAGTTTTTATCGTGAAATAAACAACAAACGTCTCTTTCGCTTCAACTTCCGCATAGCTGAAGAAAATAAAGCGAACCCACTACCTAACAAAGTTGTCAGTGCTATCAGTGTCAACTGCTTCAAAGCAAAATTTGTCAGTTACCATTATAATTACCACAGCACATAATCTTCCGTACAATTGAGCATAAGCTAGCATTGCTAACTGTTCATGGGCTTTAACTTATTTATGAGCATTAAACTTATTTATGCATTAAAAAAATGGTTAATATGTTTGTTTGTTGTAACTTAATGTCACTTTAGATATAAAAGAAACCTTTTTTCTTTACGATTTTGGGCTGCCTGTTTCATCAATGAAGCAGTTAAAAAAAAATTGAAACAGAATATCTTGACAATGAAATGCAAAAAAAGATTATGTAAGATTATTTGTAAGATTATTTGTAAGATTATGAACTTTTTGTAATTGTTTGGTTCAGAAAATTTTTTGATTCAATTTACTTAATTTAATACATAGTAAATAATATCTCTTGAAAGAGTTTTTTTTTTTTAATTTAGACACGTTATTTGGGTCAGTGTGGTGGAACAACTGTTAAATCAACAAGAAATATAATGAAGCGGTAGGTGACAAATAAAATTGCAGTTGCTTGTAATTGAAAAGGAAAAGGGGGAAAATATGCTTTTAGAAATAGCAAGCTTTGCCAAATTATAAATAGTGCGCTTTTTTCGTGTTAAACCAGGAATCGGCAATGTTTGGTTCGCCAGCCACATTCAGCTTTTTTATCTAAACTGTGTTTGATAAAACTTTTATACTTAAATGATATTAAATACAATTGAATAAAAATTCGCCGATTCATTATCCTTTCGGCTTTTTGGTTAGATTTTTTTTTAATTATTTAAAGAAAAATGGATCTCTACTTGAAACAAGTTGCCGACCTCGTGTTAAATGATCATTATTTATTCTTACTGTAGATTTACTCTTACCGTTATTGAAACTTTTAGTATAAATATAAAATTTAAATTTTTTTTAAGATTAAATTTTTAGAAATGGGTGTGAAATGAAAATTTATTTGATTTTATTTAGATGCTGATTCGACGTAATCGGTTGTAACTCGGCGTAATCGGTCAACATGCCATGGTACGGATGCCGATGTAGCAATTGCCATTAAAGCATGGTTTTGCTTTGCAAAAGATTATGATAATATAATGAGAAGAGAAGCAGTGTTGTAAAATATTTATGTATTATAATTTCAATAATAAATAACTTTTTACGACTAACCCAAAAATTTATTAGAATTTTATTACCTTAAAACAAAGCGCCAACCAGTAAACCTCTTATGATACCAACGTTTGTTTGATAAGTATTAAATCATCCATGCCATCACACTAAATTATGCCAACGTTGAAAAAACGTTGTTGTTTGTAAACACCAACGTTGTTCCAACATTTACTTTTTCTAGCGTTGTTACTGAGACATGCTAACGCAACAATTTTTTTACAAATTAGTTAAAACTGTTGCACAATTGCATCGTTTTCTTGATAAGGAGGCATTTTAGCGCCTATAACCTTTTACTAACATTGCACTAATGTAAGACCAACTATTTAAAATGTCATTAAAATACGTCGCTAATTGTATCCAATTAGCTCGCTTTATTAGAAAAACATCGGCCCAACGTTGAAGCGACATTTAAAGTGTTGTTTTGACGTTTGCTCAACGTGTTTTCAACAAAGTGTTGTAGCTTGGTAGCACTTGTTGTAGCTTGGCTAACGTTGCGTCTACAAAATAATAACAAGTATCGGCCAACTTATTAACAAATACGTTGAGTATAAAAAATGTCAACATAATCTAAATGGATAACCTATAACCTATCATATGCTAACACAATACCAAACTTAATAATTTGTTACGCCAACATCGGCTCTATAATCTTACACCAACGGTGCGCCAATATAAGGTAATTTTAGTATAAAATGCATTTTGCCAATGTGCCGCCAACTGTAGCAATTTATTCGGGCTATAGTTGTGCCAACAATTTAAAACCAAAAATACGTCTACGTTTTGCCAACAACGCTGAATATATACAATGCCAATGTGGGGACGATGGGCAGCCGGTCATATGCCGACACTACGGCCAACCAAAGCGCTTCAATGGGCCAACAATCTTAAATACGTTGGGTCTACTAATTTTTTGTATGTTGGGGATCCACTAGCCACGGCACTGGGGAAATAATTTTTCATTTAGTTAAGTTTTCTCATGTTTTTGTATTCTTATAGCACTAACTCCTACTTCTTTTAGTTTTATATGCCTGTATTATTTATAAGTTACATTACATTAAAGTTAAATGAGATAAGAAATTTATATGAAAAACAAAAATTGAACTAGATAAAAATTAGAACTAAAATTATTTACTGAAATGAATAAAAACTAAAAGTTAAAACTAGAAGTTAAAACTAAAACTAGAATTATTTTCCATAAGAAAATATATCGCTGCTGTTGAACTGCCAAACTCAATAAAAGAAGATTGATACTTAAAACCATCATGAGTACTGGACTCCAAGTACTCCAAATTGGTTAGTGATCTATTTAGTGAAATAAGCGTTGATTAAAATATAATCAAAAGAGTTCATTATTTCAAAACCAATATTGATTCATTAAGTAGACCTATTTACGTAGAATTAACCAACAAAGCAAACAGAGTAGAAATTTTGAAAGCTGATAGAGGGCTTAGGGCATTAAAAAAGTATCTGGATCAAATTGAGATTAAAAAGAAACAAACAAAAGAACTTGTTTTTGACAGGAACGAACGCAACAGAAAACTTGCTAAAGAAGGAACTATCAACAAGTCTTTCGATATTACATTCGTAGAAGTAGAATCTGAAAATCTGCATCAAGTAAATTGCCAATAAAATACAGTCACCTGTACTTCTGGGATACAATTTTAACGTTTTTAAACAACAAGTTCGATGAGTTATTGATATTGAAATTAAGAAACAATAACGTGTAATGATATGTAAGACATGTTGAAATGAATTATCAACAGCAAATGTTCTGTTTTTTTTTTGTACCGACAAGTTAGACGGATTCATAGAGAAAGTGGAGCATGCATTTATATATTTGAAAGTGTTAATTCTTTTTAACTTGAATAATAGTAATTTACAAACTAAAACCATATTAATTGAATATGGTGCTCAGTTTGTACAGGTTCTGAAATATGAAGATGGTGCTCGGTTTGTACAGAAATAACTTTTTTGCGGGTGTATCTATATAATAGAAGATTGAAAAGTAAGAAAAATAAAAAGCAAATTGTAGATTCAATAAAACACTCCTATAAGCAGTCGATATTCAGGTTTACTTATGGTGACTTTACCTACTTAAAAATCAAATGGAGTGACAAATGCTTTGACTCTACTTCAGAACTGAATATTGCTAAAAATAGATTTTTAGATTCCCTGAATTATTGTTTTTAAACAAAAAATAAAAATCAACCGAGATATCAAATATAAATAAAAGAAATAAAAATTTCTATAAAAAAAATAAGTACAAAACCGTTATGTTTTTTTCATACGAACTATACATGGAACAAAACGGTAATTACCCATTTTAAAACACGAAACCTAATGTTATGTTTTTTAAAAATATCATGGTGTATTTTTTTTACTGTGTAGCATGATATCTGTTCAGTGCTTTTGGTTTAAGTTATGGTACCATGAAGTTTATTTTATTAAATTAGGGACGGAGTTTTATGTGAGCTGTGTATTTTATGATTTATAATTATACGTCTTGTAGTTGAGTACACTTTGAGCGGGTTTTAGTTAAGTTTGAAACTGTTTCTAAGTTACACCTAACTGTGTTAATTACAATCCTCTTCAATTTTTTATAACGACACCAGGTTTCTATGAGATGAATAAATAGAAAACTAATTTTGACACAAAAAATTGTTTAAATTAAAAAAAAAAAAGTAATACTTGTGATTAAAAATTAGAATGGAGAGTGCACAGAGACCTTGGTTGTCAAAATATCCGACCTATAATAAAAATTATTATCAATCTGATGGTTATTATTGCTATAAAAATTATATTTGGGTCTGAACCATTTTCTAAAAATATATTTTTAGTTATTAGGAAAGTTCTAGACTTTAAATCATGAGAAACAGTTTCTTCATCCATCGTAAATAAAATATAAATATATAAATAAAGTAAAAAAAGAAAATTTGTAAACAAAATATTATGACTATTTATTTCTTCTTTTTTTTTTTAATTGAGAACAATAAATTTTTCATAAAAGACTACATAGTAAATATCGTAGATTCTGTGATTTTTCATTTCTTCAAACAATTTTTTTCTTTATTATTGAAGCTTCAAGCGAGTATACTTAATTAATATACAGCCCTATAAGGAACTGGGTTGCATATTAATTAAGTATACTCGCATGAAGCTTAAATAATAAAGAAAGAAATTGTTTGAAGAAATGAAAAGTAATCTACGATATGTACTATGTAGTCTTTTATGACAAACTTATTGTTCTCGATTAAAAAAAAAAAAAAATATTTTTTTTTCCTTTCCTTTGTTTTTCCCGATTTTCTTGTTCCCAGTTTCTTTCAATATCTTGCATTTTTAAGAACTTGAACTTTATATTTGTAGCTTGATAGTTTCATTAAAAATTATCAAATTTTTTGGCTCAGTGAGTCTTAAGTCTCAGTAAGCTCGTTCTATAACAACTCAGAGCTCGTTGTATAACAACTCCTTTTAGGTTTCAAAACATTTAAATCTTAAATCGCCTTTACGGTGATGAAAAAGAAATAAAACGTAAAATATATATTTTAGAAAAGTAGTTTGTAACCTTTGAAAGTTGTAATCCAATCGGGTTACTGTCTTAAAAGTTGACTGAATGAGTTTTAAACAACTGTTCAAACTATCAAGTAGTAATCACCAGGGTTGTTTCTTAAATTACTTAAAAAGTGAATCTTGAAATTAAAGGTTCGCAAAGCTAAAATTCTGCCAACTAAATTCTGTTAAATACCAACTTACCGACTATAATCCTAAAAAAAACGACTATATCTTCGTTAGAGAAGGGGGTATCACAACAAAAACCCCTACCCATCCCATACACACACACACATACACACACACACACACACACAGAGTACCCCCGTAAATTTTCCCTGGGTGTTTACAACAAAAATCACACTTAGGTAAAGAATTCTTGTTTTTTATACCATGGCCGTAGACAACTTATACAATCTGGGGGAAGGGGGGTGGTCTCTTAACAATGAAGCTCTTCAGTTTTAATATATAAATACCATTCCGCTTAAACTTATTAAGCCGATTGGTATTTTTAATTTACTGAAAACCATCCAGTTTAAACTTATTAAGCGGCATGGTATTTTTAATTTACTAATTACCATCCCGCTACTTTATATATATATATATATATATATATATATATATATATATATATATATATATATATATATATATATATATATATATATATATATATATATATATATATATATATATATATATATATATATATATATATATATATATATATATATATATATATATATATATATATACATATATATATATATATATATATATATATATATATATATATATATATATATATATATATATATATATATATATATATATATATATATATATATATATATATATATATTTAAAAAAGTTCCTGGTAACAAAAAAAACCATTCAAACTAAGATGAGTTAGATAAATTAGATAAATTTTAACAAGTATTTTTATTTTTTCTCTAACACAGAAAAAATTCAAATACGTTTGTGGCTGGTATCAGAAGGATATGTTTTATCAACTTCCTGAAATCTGATAATGATTCCTTTTTAACTTCACTTGCTTTTCTGTAAAACAAAAAAATTATGTGTTATATTAGCATACAAATACGCATTGTTGTGATATTTTTGAGATATGCTGCTGTCGTAATTACTAAATAAATAACAATTAGGTTTAAAGGAAATCCATTCATATCTTACCTGAAAAAATTAAGGACTTTTTGTGAAGTGTCTAATGGTTCAGTTGTGGATTCGTGCATAACTTGTAGCTGTGCATGCAAGCTTAAAGTATTCAAATCTGTATCATAGAAAGCAAGAACTTCTTTATTTATTCGATGATGAAACATTTATAAGTACTGATTCTATCTTTTGAAGCATTAAATATCCTTGTTGTTCAAATCTAAATTGAATACTGCCTATTGTCATTTCTCTAGCTTTTAAATTTATCTTCTTGAAAAAGTCAAAACTAGATTTTTCAGATAATACTTTTTTATTTTGTGGTGTAATTTATTTCGCCGTTAAAGAATGTTTATATTGCATATACATATATTAAAATTAATAGCAGGAGCAAGAAGAAGGCACAGTTTACCTTATCGCCGAGGTTCACATATAAAAAAAAACTCAACATAAAAAAAAACTCTACATAACCGTAACATACAATTATATATAAAACAAATATACAAAATAATGATCAGAATTGAAAAAGAAAATAAATGAGAAAATTAAGAAATTCAAAATAGCAAATGATTAAGAACTGTTGAAATGCTAACAACCGCTAAAATATTTAAAAATCATTTAAACAAAAAGTTTTAAATAAAATAATAAAATTTCATAATTAACATTATCACAAGATGAATTTTTAAAATTACTTAAATTTCATTGATATAAACAAATTTGTTTTTATTTGATTAAACTTTAAAATAAAAATTTAAAGTCAGATAAATTAAAATCCCTGAATAGTAATAATTGTTTTGATTCATTTTTAAATTGTTCTAATGTAGTCTTGTTTTTGCTGACAATATCTGGGAATTTTTTCCACAAATAAGGTCCGGGATATTTAATTGAACAGGAGGTTAGTTTTAAATTATACTTAAGAAGAATATAGTTGTTTTTAGAAAAATTTGTTGAATATTTATGGTTAGTTTTAATAAAATAGGTTTGAAAAATTATTGGGGACAATCCCATTTTTGTTTTAAACATAAACAATAAAACTTGGTGTAAATTGAGTTTATACACATTTAAAGTACCCAGTGCACGTAAAAGTGGCTCGCAAGGAGTAATTCTGTAGGTTCCAAACACTATTCTGCATGCATGTTTTTGTTTGTTGTAGATTTTCTTAAGTTTTGTATAGCCAGCACTAGCCCATTAATGATTGGAATCATCAGCAAACAAAATTAGATCTAAAAGATTTTTTGGTAGGGATAAGTCAATATTACAGTAAGACAAATAACTGTGAATAAAGGTAAAATACAATTTCTTTTAGGGATGCTATATTTAAAAAAGGTTTAGCCTTAAACATCATTGCAATATTTTTGAGAGTGTTGTTTCAATACTATTTATATGTGAATACCACAATAAAATTTTATCCAGTTTTACTCCTAAAAGATTTACGTTTGTTTCCCTTTTAATATAAGTATTATTAATTATAAGATTTGGTAATTTTAGAGGAATGTTTTCTGATTTATTTACTTTAAGGAAAAGTATATATTTTGTTTTATCCACATTTAATGAAAGTTAGTTAATTACGAACCATTGATTAACTTTACATAACTGTTCATTAACTATTTTAAAACGTGTTTTAATATCTCTGTGAGAATAAAAAAGATTGGAATCATCAGCCAACAAAATTAGGTCTAAAAGATTTGTTGCTAGGTATAAGTCATTTAAGTACAATAGAAATAAGAGTGGTCCTATAATTGAGCCCTGAGGAACCCCGCAAGTTATGAAATATGGAGTTGTGTTATTTTGATCATTATACAAAAATTGCTTTCGGTTTGTCAGATACCCTCTGAACCAAAGTTAGTTTTTATTTTTCACTCCGTAGTTTTCAAGTTTTTTTTATTAGAATATTGTGATTTACGGTATTAAAAGCTTTTGACAGATCAATGAAGACTCCTAATGTATAACAGTCATTATCAAAGGCGTTAGATATTTGATTGAAAAGTTCAACTATTGCATGTTCAGTGGAATTTTTATTATTGACATCAAATTTCTTTTGATGTCAATACGGTTCTAAAATAGTTCAAATGAGTTTTTAGGCAGAATAGATTTCAATTTAATCAAAGTTCTTTCAGCAATTTTCAATATCACAAGCCTAAAGTGTAATCTTTAGCAAATCTTTTGAAGAGTAAAGAGTAGTCTTACCGAATTCAATTCCAAACAGGAAAGAGAGTTTGCCCATTTATGCTGCAACTCCATCTATTCGAGCAACATTCTCAATGTCTCAGATTTAGCTTCTTCTTAAGCAACTTGCAGAGCTTTATAGTTTTCAGATATGTAATAAAATAGTTCTGCTCTTACCACTCTGCGTGTTGGGCAGAATATTCAAATACCGAGTGTCCTAGGGAGAATATTTTCTTTTACTTTTTTGAAAAGATATTTATGTTTGGGAGACTTTTTTATCAACTTTGTAATTTCATGAACAGTGCTCAGAACATTTTTCATGATACTGATAGCTTTAAGCGTACCTTCTACTGCTAAGTTCAAAGCGTGATCATAACATTGGGAATATAGTGCTTTGAATTCAAGGTCACTTATTCTCTTTGCAACTCCAAACTTGCAGCCTGTTACGGTGCTGACACTATCATGACAGTGACCCCGGCAATTATTAATTGAAAGATTTATCCGCACAAAAGCATCTTTGATAGCTGCAGTAATACTTTCAGCAGATGTGTTTTCTGTACTGTAAAGTCCGACAAACACTTAATGCATTTCCAAGTCATCTTTATCTATATATCGCAAACAAATCACCCTTTTTTAACTTTTAGACTGATCTGTAGTTTTAGCTACCATAATAGTAAACCATTTTCCAAAATGTTGGATGTCATTTTTCTGAGTATAGTGAGACCCATTATCTGCTGAATTTCATTTTGGATAGTTGCACTTGTAAATTTATCTTGCAACTTTCTCATTCATTTAGTTAAAGCGGGATTATATTTTCTTCTGAGATTAAGTAACTGAGAAAAGTTTGAGTTAAATTTTTTAGTCTGTATTGTAATCACCACGCAAAGCAATACCTTGTCTGGCAAGAAATTGAATATTTGTAATTATTATTATTAACATTGCTCTATTTTCCATTTTTTCCTCTGCATGAGTTTTGCTGAGAAGTTCACCAATATCTGTTGTTGTTGAAGGAATAGTTATAACCTTATCGATGGTTTCTCGATGAGAAAGAGTTTTTTGGTGTTTTTCTAATTTTTGTAAAACTTTTTTCAATTAGAAAATCCAGTGTTTGTGAAAACATCCTCGTTGCATTTTGAAGATTACAAATTATAGTAGCATAAAACTGTATCGTTACACTCGTTGTAATAAAAACGTGGAAACAGCTTATACAAATGCTGACAAAATGTATTCTTTTGACAACTACATGTACGTTTTGGAAAAGTTAACACAGGTTGATGCGGACTATTACTTAGATGATTTTTTCTGCAGACTGTAACAGTGGAGGCTACTTTTCAAACTTTCAGAGACCCCCTAAAAAATCAGGTCAACATTTAATTACCCCTCCCCACTAAAAAAAAAAAAAGCAAAAAAAAAACTATTCAGAGAACCATTTAAATAGACAAATGCTTACTCTGAACAAAAAGTGAATAAAATTAAAAGGTATAGAAATAAGTTGAAACTTTTAAATAAACTTTTAACTCAAGAACATATTTCTAGTTATAACTACAAATACTTACTCTGAACAAAAAAATAAAGATTAAAGAGTTCACAAAAATGTATACACTTTACACATGTTTAAAATATGAATGTTTTTCAAATTAATGCAACACTTTATTATAAGCCAACATGTGCCAATCCTACTCATTTTTTAATTCAAACAATTAAATTATTATCAAAATATGTATTTGAAATCTAATATATCAAAGTCCAAAAAATGCAAAGAAAATTTTTCCAAACAAAAGGTCCACGATATAGATTATGGTTAGAACTTATTTTAAGATGGGTTATGGTTAAAGTTATTTTCAGAAAATTTAGTAGGATATTTATGAGAAACTTCATTAAAGTAAGATTGAAATGTTACTGGCGATAAACCACGCTTTGCTTTAAACATAAATAGCATCACTTGATGAATGTTAAGTTTATAAATATATAAAGCCCCAAATATTCGCAATATGCATTTCTGTTTGCCCCAAATATCGCAATATGCATTTCTGTTTACCCCAAATATTACCCTGCAAGCATGTTTTTGTTTATAAATTTTTTTAGTCTTGAGTGCTTTCTCTGCATTTAATGAAAGTCGGTTACTAATAAACCACTCGTTTATCTTATCTAGTTCTTCATTAAATATTTTAAAAAAGATATTAATATCTTTGTGAGAATAAAATAAATTAGAGTCATCCGCAAATAAAATAGTGTTTCACTTTTTGGATGATAATTATAAGTCATTTATATAACTTAAAAATAGTAATGGTCCTAAAATATAACCTTGAGGTACCCCACAAGTTATTAAGTTTTTTTTTTGAATCTTTTAGCTCTTTCAGTATGAATTGCTTCCTGTTAGTTAAGTATGATTTAAATTATTTCTAATATGATTTACATTTTTTTCGATGTCAAGATGTGCTCCATTTTTAGCTACATGCACAAATATTAATATAATAATGAAATAAAGGTGTTGATGCCACTTTAAAACAGAAATTTTAAAGAGCTACCAACATGTTCATTTCAAATCATCTACCAAATCTTTATTTCAAAATTATATTAATATTTATGCTTGGAACTGATGAAGAAATCTTTTTTATTTGCACAGTAGACAAAAAACTTTCTAAATTACAACGTTTGGATTTTCTGCTGATAACACTTTAAAACAGAAATTTTAAAGAGCTAACAACATCTTCATTTTAAATCATCTACCAAATATTCATTTCAATATCATATTAATATTTGTGCATGGAGCTAATAAGCCGCATCACCCACATGTAGCCGACCCCTGGTATAAACGTTTAAATAATATAATCTAGACCAAATACTGACATAATTTTTTTTTGTTTGCATAGCAGACTAACCAACAAAACTTTGAAAAAATAATAGTGTTACGAGTAAACATCTTGTGTGTGCTTGCTTAGTTCTGTACGTGTCAGGTCTTTTTAAAGCACAACGCATTTTTTTAAAAAGTAGGAATATAAATAACTTTATTAAAATACTGAAGGTTTAGCAAATATGTAACATAGGATTGCAAACATTGACTAGTTTCCTTTTTTTTAAGTTAATAAATTTATTAAAAAAGTAAAATGTTGACGTCAACTTGTCTTGACCTCCTTTCCTCCCCCCTGTCAACAAATGTCAAAAAAACTCAGACCCCACCCCCTCTTCCCTATTTTGGTGAAATTTATGGACAGCCCCTAAAATACTTTTTCGTTAATTCGGCAAAAATACTACTAAATCTTATCTTGGCATTTATTAATTCAATTCTAATTAAAAAAATTATAAGTAGTCATTTCCAAAAGCACAGCATAGAAAAATTACGTCAGTAATTATAAATTTTTCTAAACTTTTATGAGATAAAACATATCTTTTATTTGCTATGCTTTGATTGCTTATGACGTTTTTAAACAATATCATAAGATAGTATTTTTTAAAGTACAATGTGATTGGTTCAACTTAAGACATTTAACATTTTAACATTAAGAATTAATAATTTGTCATTATGTCTTCCAAATCAATAGTTTTTTTCTGTTACACTGCCATAGCAACCGCGGTATATAAACGAAACATTTGTAAAAAGTTTGCGAAACAATTACTTGTTCAATAGTTATGCAAAAAAGCTGAAACTTTGACTTAGTTCTTAATAGTAATAAAATTCATTTGAGCGAAGTTTTTTGTTCAACGCATTTTTAGTTGTTGAAATTTTATCATACTAATCTTTTTTGCCTCGCCTGACTTTTTAGAGTTTGTTAGTTTTTTATGCATTATTTCTAAAATATTTGTTTATTCTCATTTATTTTCTCTCAAATAAATTTTGGTATTTAATTTTTTTTTAATAAATTTTGGTATTCAATTTATTTTGGTATTTAAAATAATTTTTAAATTTCATGTTAAAATGACTGATATATTTTGAGTAATTATTTCACAAGAAAAAATTTATTTTCACTTTTTAATTGGGCAATCGAAGCAAAGATTTTCATGTAAGAAAATATTTATTTTTTTTATTTTTAATGATGTATTTAATTTATGTTTTAAAAATGAGCTTTTTAAAAAAATTTTAATCATGCATTTAATTTATGTTTTAAAAATAAGCTTTTACCATAGTTCCAATAAAATTATTAATTTTTGTACCATCTTGGGATGATGATTATTATAAGTAATTTTAAACTATGATAATTACACGATATTAATTGAAAATTATATTACTACAAAAATTATTCTTTGAAAAATGACTTTTACTTTATTCTCACTCTAGCTATAATCTTTTAAAAAATTTAAGATCTTTGAAGATGGTCGAAAAACAAAAATCATTACCAGATGAAGTTATTAAATTGATTGTAACGTAAATAACAAAGAAGGTCAAACCGGGCCAACAAGACCAGAAGGGCGATAGGATCAATTTTAGAATAGTTGAAACTAAATTACTTAATGAAGTTTGTTAAAAAATAAAATTTCTTGTTTTTACAGGATAGAGGCTTACTTACAAAACAAGGGAGTAGTTAAAAATATTTTTAGAGTGTACTGCTATTATATAAACATTATTAGTTTGATTTTCAATAAAGATGTTTTTACGGCAGTTTTAAAACGAAGTTTATGAAAAAAAACTTTGCCGTAACCAGTGCTTTTAATTTTTCAATTAAAAAGTCTATATCAAGTTTTTTTATTTTTAATTTTCTTGAAAATAAAGTAGTATCTCAGTTTAGTACATTTTTAAATTTACACTTTATTTAAGTAAGATTTCATATTTATTTTAGTAAAAAATAGCAAAGTAGTTGAGCTGGTTTAAATATTTTACACATATCTTTTAAAAATTAGCTTACTCAAAAAACATTCTATAAGATAATGGAATAGAGATTGGTCTTTATTATTAAAATGGAGAGGTTTTGGAAAAGTATTTTTGTCTAGATTATTTTTTACCAATGACTTCTTTAATTATACGCCAAGTACTTTGAGGATCATTTAAATGCTTTTTCAATCAATTCAATCAATTAATTGATCTGAATATTAGTTTTTTTTTAATCTTTTTATAATTGACTCAAAAAGGCGGGTAGTTTTTTTTAAAGAAATTAGTTGTAAATTGTTGTTTTTTTAAGAAGATTTAAGAATACCCTTAGTTATCAAAGGGTTTATTAGCATTCTTAATTTAACCAATTTTGATTTAACTAAAAACATCAGAAAATGCCATATTATATTATAATATTTATAATATTCAGATATGAATTTGACGTAAACTTTTTCAGCTTTAAGATTCAGTAAAGGTCAGCCAAGACACTTGATAAAACACTTGATAAAAGTAACACTTGATAAAAGTAGTGTTGTTACGTCTTTGAAATAACTCGACTGTCGACTAAATCTATTAAGGTGTCTTTTAAAGTCGAAAAAAATTGATTAATATTTTGTGGAAATCTAAAGTTGACTAAAAGTTGATTTAGTCAAAATATTTGAATTTTTTTAAATATATATATATTTTTTTTTTTTTTTTTTTTTTTTTTTTTTTTTTTTTAGTTTACAATGTTAGTCGTGATACAAAATAATATAAGTCGTGATATATAATAATATAAGTCTGATACATATATAATAATATAAGTCGTGATATATAATAATATAAGTCTGATACATAAAAATATTTAAGACTTCTACAAGAAAAGAAAAAAAAAATGAGTATATATATATATATATGTATATACAATTCAGCGTACTAACAATATAAGACTAGGTTTCCGAAAGAAGATTATTTAAATGTTGCTCGGCAATTTATTTCTTAGATGAAATAAATAGAACTTTAGGAGACTAAACAAAAAATTAGGTAGTATTATTCTATTTGATTAATTTTAATCGAGAATAAACAAAAACAAATAGAAATTACAATAGAAAAAAATAAGATAACTATTTTATATGTCTTGGTTTAACAAGACAAATTGTTCAGCCAAATCTGGTTTAAGTCTATTTCGCCGTTCTGTATTGATTTCGGCAGCACTTGAAAATAACTCTCCAGAAGGCGTTGATGAAACAGTTATACAAAAGAGCATTTTCGCTATCTTTGACAAAACGGGAAATTATCATAAATTATTTTTATAAAATGTAAGGAACATGAATTTTCTGATACTTTTATATTTATATTTAAATAATTATATTTATATTTAAATAATAATTGATGATTTCGTTGTCTACCGGTAACAAATCTTCTGATGACACTGTTTCATCGCATAACATTATAAGTCCTTTTTTGATGGACTTCTTTGACTAGATGACGACTCTTGGCTAGACAACTGAAGGGTTGTTGGTGATAGCTGCAACTCATGGCTCAATTGAGCAAGTAAAGAATGAGTTTTTTTAATACATGTAATTTTCGCTGTTTTGTTCGATATGAATTTAAAATTGCGAAATCGCGGATCTAAATATGTAGCTGTGTACAACTTTTCAATTTTAAGAAAATTTCTGTAAAATCATGTATTGGCTCTAATAAATCAATTAGCTCGCCAATGATTTCCAGTTCCCAGCTTTTTAATAACAAATCCTTATTATCTTTGTTCTCTGGCTTGATGATAACGTCTTTAATCGATTCGCTAAATTTAAAAACTGACTGTAGAAAGATCGAATTTTACAGAGTAGTAACGTCTTGTTTTAATTTTTTAATTGAACATTTATATTCTTGATTGTCAATTTTCATATTATTCAACTCAACACAATTTACAAGCTGAGCAGAAAGCTTATTACTATGTTTGAATAAGACAACGAGTTTCCTAAATTTCTTTAAAATTATGAAAACGCAATGATTTTTGTCAGTTGATAGCTCATTCACTTATTAAAGCACATCTTTAACAAATAAATTTAATATATGACAAAAACAAGGTATGTACAATTTATTAATTAGATCTTCTAGACAATGTTTGATATTTGCAGCAGTGTCACTACTCGTTGAAAGTGTGTTATCACTTTTTCATTCATTTAGAATTAACTCAATTTGCTCCTTTAAATATAGGCTAGTATGGGCTTTTGGGCTATGCTTTAATGCAATCCGAAAATGCAAACAAAAAATTTTGATCAACAAAATGTACTGCGTCACCGGTGTATGAATGCGAGGCTTGTGATGTCCATCCATCTGTAGTTAGATGACAAAATCTAGCTTAGTTGAAAAGGTGCATTACTTTTACTTTAAATGATTCAAATTTAAGCGGCACTATTTTATGCGGAAACTTTTGTCTCGTCGGCATTTTTTACTTGTTATCAAACAAAGCTAGCATTTTAATAAAATACTTATTATCAACAATCGACAGCGGTTGACCTGTTTGAAGAACAAAGTTATACATAGATTCCTCTAAATCTCTATATTTCTGCGAACTTGATAAACATAAGTGAGAGTTTGCAAATGCAGCTTTGATAGATACATGACAAGTTGTTGTACTTGGAAGTTTAGACTCTTTAATATTAATCCGATGGTTACAATAGAAATGATTTGCCATTGAGCTCGTATTTTTATTGTATTTTAGCTCTTTGTTGCAAATTTCGTTTGTTGAAGTATCTTTATATTTACACGTTGTTATTGTAAAGTCATTGTTTTTCACAAAATAATTCCAGACTTTACTACTATGAATGTTAATTCGACATTTAATTTCTACCATAAAAAGAGAATAAGAATAAAATGGCTATTACAATTAAGTCAAAGTTATTTAGGTGAGTTCAAGTTTAAGTTTGTTTAAGTGAATTTTTTCCTGCAGAAATAATTAGACGTGTACTGGATATTTTTGCCGGATATGCCGGATATTTAACTTTTTTAAAGTTTTATAAGTGTTAATGAAGAAAAAACTTTCCAGTCTACAATAAATAGTATTCAAGATCTTACTTTAAAAAATCAAGAGAAAAACTGTATGACATGAGATATGTGCTGAAGAAGTATGGAAAATAGTAATTAAAAAAAACAAAAATTTGGCTGTAAAAACAATTTTTCCTAATACATTATTAACGCATTTACCTGTGTTATACCAGTTTTTTATTGATTTTATTTTTTTAAATCTTAAACACAAAAACTGTGGATGTAGAATGGAAAGATTTGTTTTTTCTTCACAAACACTTATAGAACTTTAGAAAAGTTCAATATCCGGCATATCTGAAAAATATCCGGTATACTTCTAGAATAATGCCCTAAATAGTTTGCATGAGTACCAACCATTATTATTATTAGAATTATTCTAATCGTTATTAATTTCTAAAGAGAGTTAAAACGTTTTAGTTCTAAAGAGAGTTAAAACGTTTAAAATGTCCATTGAGAATTATTATATGTATCAATCAATAATTTGATTAAATTTATTGACTTATTGAATTTTAGTTGAATTAAAACGGAGAGAACTTAAAAAAAAAAGATTTTCTCTGTATTATTTATCTAAACAATTAAAGAAAAAAAATTGTAAGGCGTAATTTTTGTGGCGTATCAAGGTGGAGGTTGGTAGGGCCAAATGTTTTTGTGGATTTCAGATTTATAAAACTTTGTATCATTTTGGTATCGTTAACTGATGACACATTAAATATTTTTTTAAAGAATTAACTTTTTATAACGGAGTCACTATAACGAGAAAAAATAAACATTTATGCAGTGGCACATCATACAGTAACCTTAGAGCTGAGTTTTTGTGAAACAGCAAATTGAATGTTCAGATATTTTGGTTGAATTAAAAACACAGCTATAAATAATAATTTTGCGCATGACTCAATCTTTACAAATATTTTATCTTGATAAAAAAACTCTGCATATAAGGATAATCACATTTCATTGAAGACTCACAAAGAGTAAGTGTTTTGCTTTGCACTAAATAAACAGCTTTTTCAAGACCTTCTTTATTATAACTGTTGTATGCTTTGTAAATTTTTCCATGCCTGACACATCTATTGCTTCTTTTATATTCTCTTACCATTTATTATATGCTAATTTTATATATATATATATATATATATATACATATATATATATATATATATATATATATACATATATATATATATATATATATATATATATATATATATATATATATATATATATATATATATATGTATATATATATATATATATATATATATATATATATATATATATATATATATATATATTATATATATATATATATATATATATATATATTAGGGTGGGTCATAAAATTTTTTTTTAGAGTTGCTAACCTGGCTATGGTCTAGAAAGTTGTTTTTTTACTTACTTGAAGATTTTAAAATTTTAACTAAAATTCTTTTACGCATGTAATCACACTTAAAGCGAGCATAAACGCTTTTTCACGTATTGTACGCATCAAAACTGTGTAAAAAAATATTTCTAACCAAATGGAACATTTTGACCCAAAAAACTGTTTTTGCAACGCATAATATGTTTATTTAAAAATTCTGTTGAACTTTGTTGAGTTTTTGTCGATTTTTCTCATCCCGAGTGACTATGCAGAACTTCTCTTCAGCGCGAAGTCTTTTATACATTTCTGGCTTACCCCTTCACATTTCGGACATTCCCGGTTAACTAACTTTTAGCCCCTTCTTTCTAAAAAGAAAACGATTTTTTACTGCGGAAAAACAATCAAAGAAATATTATAGAGTTATAATAGTAATAAAGCTCAGCATAAACATGGAACAACCATATGTTTGTATTTTACATTTGTTTAAAACAATTCAGAAAAGTAATACAAAGTAATATTTTCCATTCGCCAGACTCTAATTGAATTTGATGATTTGCAACAACTAAATCTAATGTGATGGCTTTATCTTTCTTTGGCTATTTTAAACAGTTATACAGGGTGTTCAAATTCGAATAACTGTTTTAAGTTTGCGCCATTTTTAGTACAAAAATGGTGCCTGTTTATTGACATCTATCAAGTATAAATATTGCGGTTAGTAAATATGGAGAAATAGACGTTTTAGGTTTAAAACGTATATTTCTCCATATTTACTAACCTAATTAAGTTTAGTGAAAATTATGCAGAATTTGAAGGAAAATTTTGTACAATATATGGAAGAATTTTTGTACAATTCGAAATATTGCGAATAAATTTGAGGAAAATGGTTCAATTAAAGATCTAAAAAAAAAATTAGGGGTTGTTCGTAGGGGTTGTTCCCTATAAAATATTACTGCTAAAATGTTAGCGAAGCGCCAAACACATCAGTTCAATTTGTTTTATGGCTTATTGCTGTAAAATTGTTCACAGCAAACAGATATAATATATATATAGGGGAGAGTCGGGTAATTGCGAACGTGGGCTAACTTCGATCAAGGTCGTTATGGTATGTTAGAAACAGATAGTTGATAACCTTATTTTTTTCTGGCAAGAGTGGGTTCCATGCTCAGTTCCACACAAGTATATATATGCATAAATACATATGCATATATATATTTATAAATTGTATAATGCATATATATTTTTATATATTATATAATACTTACATATGTGTGTGTAAACACACACACACACAATTTTACAAAACAAAATTTTAAATATATATATAATAGAATATATATATATATATATATATATATATATATATATATATATATATATATATATATATATATATATATATATTGTATATATGTATATATATATATATATGTATATATGTATATATATATATATATGTATATATGTATATATGTATGTATATATATATATATATATATATATATATATATATATATATATATATATATATATATATATATATATATATATATATATATATATATATATATATATATGTATATATATATGTGTGTATATATTGTATATATGTATATATATATATGTATATATGTATATATATATATATAAATATATATATATATATATATACACATATATACAATATATATATATATACATACATATATATATATATATATATATATATATATATATATATATATATATATATATACATATATATGTGTATATATATATATATATATATATATATATATATATATATATATATATATATATATATATATATATATATATATTACTTAAAATATGTAAAACATGTTAAAACACCTAATAGTATTTTAGCCCGTAGTAGTCGTTCGGATACCATGAAAATGCAACTTTCATAAATATATAGTCTTTACTATCTTTAGCATTTTCATTGTTTCCTCATGAAGTCCAATCTTTTGACAGTATTATCAGTCAAATAAGATCTTCAAGACATTTGTATATATATATACATATATATATATATATATATATATATATATATATATATATATATATATATATATATATATATATATATATATATATATATATATATATATATATATATATATATATATATATATATATATATATATATACATAATATATATATATATATATATATATATATATATATATATATATATATATATATATATATATATATATATATGCATATAGATATTGTTCTTTTTATTACATTTTAAATAAGCATTTGGTTACAATATTTGAAATACAAATATATAATAATAAAAAATTTATATGTATATAATGATCGTTGTTATTCCTTTCTTTGAATCGAAAAGAAAGTCACTTTTAGTGAGCAATATGTCGTTTCAACAAATATATTTTATTTTAAAGCAAATAAATGCCGCTATTTAACATTGACAATAATTATTATTTTAATAGTCAAACCAAAAAATTTAATTTAATTTGTCATAAATCATAAAAAGAATAGTTGACAAAGTTTATACAGCCAGTAAAACCACTTGAAGCCATATGGCTACTGTGGCGCTAAAGTGTTAAGAAAAGGACAACAAAATTGGAATCACTTCACGGCGAGTTGATGAACACAGCCCACTTCCACGAAGACGAGTCAAAGGGTTTTGAGGTGAAAGTATTTAATATTGCTCTTGACAAGCTGCTCCAGCAGATAAGACACAGAATGGATACAGTTTAATAGACGACGGATATGTTTACGTTCATATGGTGTTCTCCACTTTTTGTAATTGTATTAAAAATGCGAAAAAAAAAGTGTTTTCAAATAATTTTTTTCCATTTTTGAGAAAAAAAAAATTTTTTAAAAAAAGAGTGTTTTTTCAAACGGCTTAAATATAAATTTTATTGACTGTTTGTTTTTGCGGCTACTTTTATCCTAAACAAAATAAATCTAAAAAAAAATTGTAACAGAAATTACTCATTTACCAAAAGGATAAAGCGGAATAAAATGTTAAAATAACATTTTATGTTTTAAGAACTAAATCCTGTTATATTTGTCTCATTAAAATTTCAGCAAAGGTTGCAAACTTGGAAGTAAACAAACTCAGAAACAAACTTGAAGAATACCTAATTTTAATTATTAAAACCTGGGAACAAAAACCAATTTTTTCCCATTGCAATTCAAAACATGAGAGTAAAAAGTTACAAAAAATTTTTCACTACCCTAAATCAAGTTTGTTTTTATCAATAGGTTTTAAATTTTGATTATTTTTCTTTCAGTGTTTAAAAACTATGATCATGTAAAGCTTGTAACCCCTAAAATTCATAATTTTTTAACACTTAGAGATTACACTATAAAATTTAATATTTATTGATTAGTTACTAAAAGCTGTTTAGGTATCTAAAAGTAGTAAGCTAAAGGCCTCCGTTACCGTAAAAGAAAAAAATGGAAGGAAGGTTGAATTTTACGCAATAAATTAATCTTTTTAAAACTCGGTATGATTGAGACTTTATTTAAAAAAATTTTGCCATATTTAGTCATCAATGAAAATTATTTCTTTACGGTTTCTATTATTTTCTAATAACAAAACAATATCTTATTTATTCAACAACACCCGTTCTCAATTTTTTTAGAAATTAATTTAAGAATGTTAGAGTTTTTTTCTTAAAATTTTTATTTTTATTCAACTAGTTATGTGTAAACTAACCAAATTAAGTTTTAAAATGGTATTTCATTTCACTGTGGTGCTTTTTATTTATTTACATTAAAAAATATATAAAAAGTATATTAAATAAAGTTATTATTTACGATGTACAAGATTTATTTATCAAAGGACGTAAGTAGAAGTGAACTAATCAGTTTTAAAAAGATTATTTTAAATACCTCAAGTATTTTGTGGTCAACAACGACGACAACGTACGTTAATACAAACTAGGAAGTGTAAAAAGGTTTACTAAACAATATATTATTAAAATAAAGTTTTTAATTTATTTTACATAGAAGTTACATTTTTTTAAATAATATGTTTTTATGTTTTTTTGTATTGTCTTTTTTTTACAGTTAAGTAATTGTTTTTATTATGGTTAAGAAGTTGTGTTATAAACACCCTGAATCAATTGTCTTGCACGGATGCGGTTTAATAATGCATATAATAGTAATTTGAAATACGCCTTGAAAATTTTGAATAAAAATTAAGCGGCTATTTGATGTCAACACCTTAGATAAAAAAGTTTGAAAAGTAAAACCTAATTCATTTTTTTAAATGTTGCTTTAACTTATCGTAGACATTACTTTTGTAAATAAAGCACTCTAGCCTATTTTTTAACGTAACGGTAAACATTATTTATACAATATGAAACATTGTTTAACGTAATTTTTATTTTGCTTTCTTTTGTATTTATTCACACAGCTGCAATTGCTAGCAATTATTTTAAAATCTAATAAAATTCTATTTTGTATTAAGAAAACACATTTTTAGATTATATAAAATATGGAACTCTCTTGCGGGATGAAGTGTTTGAAGTATCTTCTGTTTGCTTTTAATTTCGTATTTTGGGTGAGAATTTTAGGTTTTTACTTGAAATCAATTAAGTTTATTTAATATTTTTTCTGAATACTTATTATTATTATTTTTATGGTTTGCATATTTAAAAATATTATTATTGGGCAGGTTTGCGGAATCGTAGTGTTAGGAGTTGGTATATACAGTCGTATAAAAGCTAAAGACTGGAGTAGTATACTTGGCAATGATGACTACGTTTTGAGCGTAGCAAACCTTTTGATAGCCTCTGGTGCAATTGTAATGGTAATTGGATTTCTTGGTTGTTGTGGCGCAATGAAAGAAAGTAAAACTATGTTAGCATCAGTAAGTAACTTACTATTGATACGTATTTGATACATATTTGCTACGTATTTATACCAACGTTTTGCACAATATCAACAACTTCATTGATTTTTTTACATGTTTTAGTATGCGGTTCTGTTGATTCTCATCTTTTTAATGGAGATTGCTGCTGGTATTTACGCATATGTGAAGAAAGATAAAGTGTTAAAAAATGTCGCAACAAACACCAAGAATTCCGTTATTAATGAATATGGAGGTTCAACTGTTGCTCAGAAAGGGTTTACTGACAGCGTAGATTACGTACAAAAACAGGTAAGCATGACACTTTTTTTTTTTGTAAAAAAAACCTACTTTATGTTCAAGCAAAACTTCATGCAAAAAAAAATTAAGATTTTTTATTTTGTATATACTTCCCATTTTAGCTAGAATGTTGCGGTGCAGAAACACCAATGGATTGGAGCTCATCTAGTTGGTATAAAAAAAGTAAACCTAAAAATGAGTCAACTCCACACGCAGTAGTACCAAATAGTTGCTGTGCTAAAAATGTGCCTAGTTGCAATATTGCGAAAGATATTCCTTCTTTACCTAACACTACTTATTCTGAGGTATGCATTACTAACTAAACCATTTAAAATTATTGAAAATAAAATGATTTTAATATTTATTGTTATTCTCCAAATAAATTTTTTTAGGGTTGTATTGCAAAAGGGAAAGTATTTGTAAATGGTCATATTTTAGAAATTGGAGGTGTTGGAGTTGGCATAGCTTTCATACAGGTGAAAAGAATTTTTTTATTTTTTTTGCATTACTTAAATAAGATTATCATATGCCCTTCTGAATATGGCTTTTTACATAACCTATTTTTTTTTTTTTTTTTTATAGATACTTGGAATTTTTTTCGCTATAATGCTATGCAGAAACCTTGGATACCAAAAAGTTAATTAATTAGCATCATAAATATAAATGTAATCTCTTCGATCACATCTTTCACATTTTAGTTAAAATATTCTTTATTAACTAAAATGACGTTTGTAGTTTATTGTAAAATTTTGAAAAATCGCAGAAATTTTTTTAATCTATAGTCCGTACCCTACTCGACGCAATTCAAAAATAATTGCTTTTTGTTATTTTGATAAGAAAAAAAGTTAAACTTGAAAGCAAAGCGATTAGTAGCTATACTGATAATTTTAAGGTGATTTAATTGAAGTATACTTGCCAACAAACAAATAAAAAAAGTAGCAACCACTTGCAACGGGCGTTTAATTCTATTTGTTTATAAATTTAGCAAAGTTTTTGTAAAATCTAGTTTCTGTAAAAATAGAACCAACTATAAGTTTAAGTAAAAAACACGACAACTTTTAAAAATTATTTTACAAACATTAAACTTTCAAATATTGTTCAAATCCGATTTAATTTCAAAGCATATTTTAAAATCCAATATTATTTTGATGTCGATTTTACTCATCTCAAAATGATAACTTATTGTTTTCCTCGATTTATTAAAATTTTATTTTGTAACAGCTTTGAATGGTTTTACTAATCTTATTATTATTAGGCTTTGTAATTATTTTTATTGTATAGCAAAACAGTGTTATAACGTTCGGATAAGGGAGATAGGAATAGCTCAAATATATGTTCCTTACTTTTTTAGATAATGATTTTTTAAAAGCTTGTTTATACACATTCATGAATACATAGTTTTTTTTATTATTATGTTTTTTTTTGTGTCATTTATTTAGTCACTATATAAACTTATTACATTCATTTAACTTAGATTTGTAAATACAGCTATATTTATCCGTATACATTTATAAATAAGATAAAACTTATAATAATGTCAGAACCAAGTAAAAGATTGCAGTCTTATCATCAGGCCTCTTTTGTTCGCAACTTTACGGTAAGTTTTTGCATGAGATTAAAAAAAATTTCAATAATTTTGATATTAAAACAAAAAAATTAAAAACAATGCCATATATGTTACAATCTCATAAATTATTATTTGTATTAAAAAATTACAATATAATCATTTGTAGCCATTCGAATGGGATTAATTACTTTTATTGATAATATAATCTTTAAAAATAGGAGTACGTCACTTAAGTCAAAAAAGTATTACTTTGAAGGAATTTAATGACTTTTTTCTATTTTAAAAAAATTCTTAAGTGCCCAAACAAGTTATGTTTATTTATAAAAAAACATAAGAAATTTAATTTTTTTTAATTTGAATTTTTATACTATATTTTTCTATACAATGTTCTTATATCCGAAGATATTGTTGGCTTAGCATAGGAACAGCTACAAATAGTCGTTAAGACTAATCCAAAGTAGCGTCCGTTATTGACCAACATTTTTGCTACTCAAGCGCTGAGTTGGCGGAAGCAGGATTTAAACTCGTATCTTACAACTGTCCGGGTTTGAACTTTTAGTTCGAACTGAGCTATCTAGCAACAAATAAGTTTTGAGTTTATTAAAATTACTAAAACAACTTATTTCTCGAGATTTTTTAAAAAAAAATTGTTTTGTGCCATAATACTTCCAGTTGAGAGGTTAATATTAACTTCATGAATCTGCTTAGTTTTTGCCGTTGTAAAAATTTATGGTTAAATAATATTTTACCGCAGATTTGAATAAATAGGCTCACCCACAGCCCATTTAGGGAAGCTGCGAATTTAGAGGGCTCATTTGCAAATTTAGGGGTCCTTTTGCAAATTTAGAGAGCCTTTTTTTTATAACAATGTTTAATGTTAAGATTTTGGAGCCCTTATGACAGGTTTGAAAGGAGTCTCGGACCAAGTAGCAACGGTACAGATATGTGTGTATATATATATATATATATATATATATATATATATATATATATATATATATATATATATATATATATATATATATATATATATATATATATGTATGTATGTATGTATGTATGTATGTATGTATATATGCAACTGCGGTGCATATATGTGGCGTTAAGGTGTACCGTTTCAGCCTTTTTTTTTTTTTTTGAGTTAAACTTACTATGTGAGGGTGTATAATGATTAAAAAATAATTATTGTAAAATTTTGGGATAATCAAACATCATTTAAGGGGAGTACAGTTACCTAATTTGAGTTAATTGTAGTTTTCGCGCCTACTTTTTAACATTTTTTGAGAATTTTTTTTTTTTTTTTTTTTGTATGTATTTAGGTGCTCCCAGAAGTCCTTACGGTCTTATTATGGAGCACTGCGGGAAAGCATTTAACAGGAAGTTCACGCCTCCTTCCGTACCAATGTCGCTTGTTGGGCTAGAGCTGGCGTCGAACCTCGGACCTCTGGGTTCTGAGCCAGAACTCTAACTACTGCGCCACGGCTGCTCAAGATTTCTCTGTCAGATTTCTCTGTCAAGATTTTTCTGTCACTTAAAAATTCATTCAATAGCTTTTAGTATGTTATTTTTCATTAAGTAAAGTATCACAGGTAAAAAAATGAGGCTAAAGGAAAAATATTTAGGGGTAGCACAGTATCAAGTTTAGTCATTTTGCCAATATAGTATCAGTTTTTAAATTCTCGCTGCAGCTTGTTGATCTGTCAGTAAGAATGCAATTGTAGACAAAATATAAAAGAAATACTAATTACCTCAATTTAAAAAAAATGTAACTACTGATTGGAAAATCACTGGTTCCTGTAGAAAAAACCTAAATCTTTTATTAAACTCATTATACTATATTTTTTCTTTATTTTTAGCAGGCTAAAGTTAAATCTTCTATAAAAAAAAAGGAAAAAATAAAGGTAATGCCCTTCTTTACTACAATATTTACCTAAATTTGATGCAATTTAGGTATACCTTCTAAACCAAATAACTTAGTAACTATGCAACAAAAAAACTTCAAATTTAGCCCAAATATTCATTATTAAAAAGTTAAAAACATTCACCAAAATTATTGAAATACCTTCAACCAATATTTTTTAAATATTTTTATTGTAATGACTATATATTTTAGATCATAAATGAAGGTTTTTCTTGCAGTGTTTGGGTCATAATTTCTAAAAAAAAATTATTTAAACCTTGATTTTGGTGAATGACATAGGTTAATATTAACTCAACATTCAATAAAAATTTCAGAGCTATAGCACAATTATTTTATGAGATATATTGCTTGATGTTGAAACAAAAATAAGAAAAACACATCATTGAGAAAAACGCAAAACAAAATAAATATTCATAAAAAAACATAGTTTAAAGTTTAATATCCATCAGGAAGATAAAAAGCTGTTACTTATTTTTTATTTTGAATGTCTATAAATCTTTTCTTAATCATCCTTTCTTAATTTTTAACCATCAACTAATGCTTTCTTTTTCAACATTCAAATACTTATTTCATCTTCATGCATTTGCAGAATTTCCTGAAATTAAACTTTACTTAGCTGTGTGATGATTATTTTTAAATTTATGTTTCTCTTTCTTTGACAATTGGATAGATTAATTACAAATATATTAATAAAAAATAAGAAACTTAATTTTTTTAGCCTCTTAATAATTTACAGAATTAAAAAAAAGCAGAACGATATAATATAAAAACAAATCACAAACTAGTGTTAAAACATTAAAACATAAGTTTGTAAAGAAGAAAATAACCGTTGCTAAGATGTAACTAAGGAAATTTTTGTATATGTAAAAGCACAAATAAACTACCTATAATTAAAAAATTTACAAAATATAAACACCCAGCATAAAAGAGTCGTAAATTCTAAACAAGAAACAGTTTTAAATTTGTTTTCTATTTTTTTGTTTTTTTATGACTTTTTTCCTATAGGAACCACCTTAACTTAATAATTTATAAAAATAGTTAATATACTAAAGTTACCCTACGGGCACTTTTTTTAAAAAATTACGTTCTAAATGTCTTTTAAACGTTTTTTAAACGTCTTTTAAAGATTTTTTAATTGAGAATGTTTAGAAGACGTTTAAAATACATTTATAATAAATTTGGAACGTAACTTTTAAAAACAAATGCCCGTAGGGTAACTTTTGTATATACTTACAAAAAAAACGGGAAGTTCCTATAAATTATTTCTGCATACATCCTGGTATATCAAAAATACTATTAACTTATTACTCTATATGTACTCTATTATGGCAACGGAATGTTATTAACTGCTATTTTTTACCAGAGTTTATTGATTTTTAAGCAAGCGTCTAATTCAGAACAGCTAGCAGTAATACTGTATTACTTCAGTTTTAAATTTTCTCAAAAAAAGTTTAGCTGTTATTTCAAAATTTTCACTAAAAGCTGATCTTTTAAAAAGGTATTTGCACCTCCGAGAAGTTGATAATATTAGTGGAAAAGGATCTCTTTAACTTGTGATGATTTTAACACAATTTTAATTGAGGTTTTCAAATATTTTGAGGGAGAACAAGAATTCATATCAAGCCTGATAGCAAATGTCACGACTACTTAAAAGTGTTTGTTTAATGGAAAAGTATGAAGAAAGTAGGCAAAAAATGCAGAGAGAAAACACGTGAAAAGTTTAAGACAATAAATTAGCTGTATAATAATTCACCATCCAAAGTCTACGAAATATTACAGGAATCTTGAATTTCAACTTGGAAAGAGAAGTGGCTGTTCTTACAAAATTAGCGGAAATATCCACTAGGGTGTCCTGTCTGTAGGAATCATTTTCAAAGTTATTCTTTATCCATGTGTTTATTACTTTATAATAATTTTTATATAATTACTTTCAAAGTTATTATTTATCCGTGTGTTTATTACGTAGTTATACCTAAATATGTGAAGAGCAGTCAGGACTCCTTGGTGATAAAGTCGGACAAATCTGACATAGGAGCCACATGTGTTAGAGGGTGAGGTTTTTCCCTTTCAAAATCATCAGATTGCGGACAATTGAAATCTAGCAGCTTCTGAGCTAGTCCACCTCTTTTCTTCAGCTCTAAATGTATATTTGCTATTTAAAGAATAACTAGCTGTTGGTAAGGTACCAACTGTAACGGACCAAGCTTGCATGGAGCAGCTTTCCCAGGAAACTGTACTTGGATATATATATATATATATATATATATATATATATATATATATATATATATATATATATATATATATATATATATATATATATATATATATATGTATATATATATATATATATATATATATATATATATATATATATATAGCAATACACAGTTTCTTGTACCGCTCATAAAATTTCTCAAGCTTCTTCTTCACTACTTATTCTGTAGCACGAAATCTTGAATCAAACCCACACTTGTCCCAAAGACTTAACAGCTCTCTTAGAATGCATACTCCAATAAATTCTCTCCTGTTACGTTTCTCACACCCTCTAATGCAAAGCATTGATCTTGATATTGTCTTTTGCGCACAAGATAGTTTTGCATATTGATTAATCTTACTTGACCTGAGCCAATATATTCGACAACAAACTTCTCCCATACTTTTTTATAGATTTTTTGAGAAAAATGTTAATTACCTCTTTAAAATAAATAAAATAATAATGCATAAAATAATGATTCCTACAGACATTTTCAACATCAAATCAAAAATCTAGCAGTAGTAAATGACTGGGCTAAGCACCACATCAAATTTATGCAGGATTTTGTGGCTGAAAATCATGACGAAGATCTTTTACAGGATAATGCAATAATGCAATTTGTGCAAAAAATCCGAAAGAGGTTGGAAAAGTCATGAAAAAATGTCATTTTATGTAAATTTTATGTAATTTTTGAGTCTATTTGTCTTTAAATGACCAATGTGTATTAGTATTAACTATTAAATGAAACAAAAATTTTTTAGAACAAAAATAACTGAAAAATTGACATTTTTTAACTATTCAATCATAAATTACGGGCACCGAAAAAGGTGTGGGGGCAAAAAATTCAATGCAACCTCGCGCATGAAAATACCAGATTCTGGGGCCCCTTGACTTAGAGACCTAAAATTTTTTTTTGGTGTGTCCTGGGACCAAATAAGGATGATTGAGATAGGGTGCATTCAAACTTTTTTGATCAAGTTAAAGGTGGACACCCTAATATCCACAGGTAAACAAAATTACTTATTTAGCTTTTCTATTTTGTTCGAGGTGTACAATATGTACAATTTTTGACAATTCTTTTTTTTTAAGATTGGTTTTTTTTTATGTTTGGTCGAGATACTATTCTTTTTGAGGATGATGAAACCAAAAAAACCTTAGAAGATGACGAATTTTTTCCAACGTCACCAAAATAAAAGAAATGGTCTTACTTCTCAGTTAAATCTGAAGACGCTAACTAAACTGTTTATTGAAGTTTCCGATCGCTTACACCTAAGTGTTAAAGGCACAACGGCTATTGAAGCAAAAATATTTAAAGCTGATGGCGTTCCCCTTGAACAGTTTGCTATTTCAAAATCGAGTATTCATTGTCAACAAAAGAAAGAACGACAGAGAGTTAATTTTATCAATTAAAATATAATTATAAATGTAACCGTTCACTTCATCGATGCGGTCAACGGGATAGCAAACATAACGGGATAGCTCAACGGGAAAAAATTTTTTTGCTTTGTTACAAAGAATAACAATCTTAAAATAACTTTTTTTTTGCGCAGGAAAAAAAGAAGAACATGTTGTCATTCTTGCCAGTGGATGGGGTGGTTTGATTAATGGTTTTAATCCCAAAGTTCTCGGGATTCCTACAATCCCAAATGAACCCAAAAAGATCAATTTATCAAACAATTTAAGTCATGAAAGCTACTTGATGATTTGATTACTATTTGTTTTTATATAACAACTAATTCCGGGTGGAAAACAGAATGTACGGCTTTAATTGAGAAAGATATCCGTCGTGCAATTTTATGAGCTGTTTATTAGCATCACATTTATGAGTTACACATTAAATATGTCTTGGGAAGCAGTTATTGGAAACCATAGTGGACCAATTGAACCGCTATTTAAAATGCTTCAGGATAACTGGGAATCAATTTCCCACGAAAAAAAAGATATTATTGAGTTTGAATTTTTTGCAGACGGAGATAACCCAACTAATTGTCAAGCAAAACTTGTCATGAAATGGGCCAGTAATTATCTACGAAAAAATACATTTCCGAAAGAAGATTTTAGGGAACTTATTGAACTGGTAAATGTTCGTCTTGACGGAGAATTACTCGATGAAAAGACTTTTCACTTTGATTTACTCAAAATGAAACCTAGTCAAGTGAATTGGTTGTAACTACTTATAGAACATTGGACAAAGATGAAGGGCTATAACTACGTTATGAAGTATTTGAGTTTTTAGGAGTGGTTAATAACTGTGCTGAATCAGGAGTCAAGCTGATCCATGACTTTAAAAACCAAGTCAAAAATCCAAAGCAATTACAATACGTACCACATATTGAGTATCATCGCAAACGGGTGTCTCTCATTGGAAAAAAGGAAAACTTAAATAACATATAAATCTTTTTACCATAGTTTTAGACAATTTTGTACATTAGTAACATATTATTTCTGTCCTGTCCAATCCCTAAATATTTTTTTTTCAGCCCAATTTTTTTACTAGTAACACGTTATTTAGTGAAAAGTAACATACTAGAAGTTCTCGAATGAATTTTAAAAAACTGAACGTGAAATTTTAAAAAGTGTTGAAAAATTGTAGCTAAAACAACATTTTATTCAAATTAAGTAAATGCGCTAGTAGGGAATGCAATTTTTGATGAAAATAAAAAAATCGGAATTCGGATTTCGAAATTTATTTTTTTCGGAATTCGGTGGAATTCCGAAAATATTTTACATTTTTTTATTTCTATAAAAATAATAAAAATAACTTATTTGAGATAATTCATTGTTATTTATTGCATAGACTTAAATAACATATAAATCTATGCAATAAATAACAATGAATTATCTCAAATAAGTTATTTTTATTATTTTAATAGACAAAAAAATGTAAAATATTTTAAAACGAGACTCGGAAACGCAGCTTTAAGTGATCTCTGCTTCCTCAAGGCATAAAGTAATACCAAATTAAAATAAAATAAAATTATACCAAGTTCAATTAAAAAATCAATCAACATTCTAATATGGTATAGTATTTAATAATAAAAATATATAAAATTGTTTTATTTGCCTAAAATATGTCTTGAGGAAGCAGAGATCACTTAAGCTACGTTTCCGAGTCTTGTTCGAACTTTCGTACAAAGGTTACCAGTAATTGAGAAGGCTTGTTCAGACTCCACGCTTGATGGCGGAATTAAAATCAAATATGAATAGACGGACTCTAATTTTGCAATAAAACGCCGTTCTCTTCAAAAAATTTTATATCAGATTTAATTTTTGAAATTAAAATTAAAATTGAAATTAATGTTATGTTGGACGATAAATTCAAGTAAATTTTCTTCAAACTTTTGCATTAATGTTAGGGGTTTAGTTTGTTCTTGCAACATCACTTCTATCACATCGTCAGCTTCTAACTGCTCGCCTGAGGAAGTTTTCATGTTATTATTAAATATCAATTTTTTTGCAAAGTTTTCAATAATTTTATCTGTTGTTTTTTTCAATGGTCTAGTGAAAGATGCGTGAACCTCACTTTTTCCGCTATTATGCAAGTACTGAAGAGTTCCAGACACATTAGTTCGTCTTCGACATATTCGGTCTTCTAATTTCTTCTTTAATTTTAATGAAAGTTTATCAGATTCAAAATTCTCAAGCATAAAAGAAAATGCCCCATCAGCAGAAAGCATATTTGTATCTTCTCGATAAAGGGTTTCAACAGTAATCTTCACTGGGAGAAGTGCAAAGATATTGTTTTTAATAGACAAAATTTCATCATTTAGAATAACGATATCAGATGCAATGTCAATCAATGCTTTTCTAACACAGCTTTTTAACTTGTTAAACCTTTTTAGCATTTTGACTAAGCTATTCCATCTAGTTTTAGTATACATAATAAGTTGCAATTGTTTTTCAAATTCTTGTTTCACGTATACTTAAAGAATATCATTTGATGTTCTCGATAAACGAAATTTCTTTACAATCGATTAAACTTTTTGATCAAACTAAATCGAAATTCTTCAGTCTCAACAAGCCCAGCTTCATTATAAGTTTGTTTAATCAAACCAACATTTCGATCTTCAATGTATTCCTCATCCAATTTATCGAAGTCACTTACTTGATCGTCTACACTAACATTTTCTGTATATGTGTGAGCCACCAGTTCAGTTGAATTTGAATTATTTTACAGAACTTCAATTACAGCTAAATTTATTGCATGTGCGAAGCTCAACTGCTGATTAAATGGTAAAGCCATCGAGCGTCTTGCATCACAGCTGTCCCATTAGTTGTTATAGACGTAATATCTGTATCAATATTTAGATTGTTGTCTCGCAATGTCGTTTTCAGAGCTGTAATGCATTTCTCTGCAGGGAAACGTTGTTCAACAGGTACAAAACCTAACTTCCAAAACTTTTTCTTGCCATGGACATTTACCTTTAAATAACATCGGTTTCTTGAAGATGTCTATTCATCTAGAGTTAATCAAAATCTTGTTCCATCTTTTTTTAAATTTATAAAATCCTGCATCATTTTAGCTCCCATTTTTTGTGCGTAAAACCATTTTGCGAATCAAGTTAGGTGATTTTGATAATACATATTTTCGAGCGCCTCTAGCAAAAACAAATTTCTCAAATCGACAGATGTACAGAAATCTTTGAATGGCATATTATCTGAGGCACACATTTGTAATACGATAAAAGCCCTAATTTTGAAATGTACCTTAAAAAGTGTTTACATTGTGGTGAAGTGGAACAAAAAAATATATATTTATGCCCCGCTTCTTCCCGTCACCATTTGATTATTTCGATTGGTAAAAGCTCTTGAACATTTTTATGTCGATTAGGTGATTTTATGATTTATCAATCTCTATTTAATAGCTTGTGTTAAAATGTTGTTTTAAATTTATTTGTCCCACTTCTACTCAGACTTGTCCCACTTTAATCCAATGGCACGGTTTCTCTAAAGAAAAAATTTATTTACTTAGTTATTATTCGCTGGAAACCTTAGGGGATTAAATTGGTGCCAATAATGTTTGCTAAAAAAACAAATCTATTTTTTCCAATAATGATATAATACATATATATAACAACTATATGCGATGTGAATTTAGTTATAGTATATTTGCCTTAAGCCAAATATTTACTAACTATCATGGGCAACTCGCGCGGTTGAAAATCATTTTGCGAAAAAAACGTGTTTTTTGCAACATAAAAAACATGCCGTTAAACAAAACAAATGTTTATCATGATGAAAGCCTTAAAAAAGTCGGTAAATTTTTTCTTTCTTAATATTTGTAGCTCCTGTGTTATTGTGGGTCAATCTTTTGGCATTCGATTGTTTAATTTCACAAATACTATGATTTAATATTTTTGATTTTTTGAGTTTCGCTCACTTTAATAAAAATGACACTTAACCCTTTAAGCGGCACCATTTTTTTTTTAGAAGTGCATCCAAATGCGCGGGTTATTTTGAGTAAAACGCAACTTTTTACTAATGCAATTTTAATATGAAAATAATGTATAAAAAAATTATTTGAAACACAGTATTTGTGAGATAAAATGTTATTAATACTAAAAAGTATATATTTTAACATTAGTAGTCTTTTTTTGAATGATAGAGTTGGAAACAGGACACAACCCTACATCACAAGGGTGCATTCATAACGAGAATCTTTTCCCTTCCCTTTTTTTCTGCATACAACACACCTCCGTTGAGGTGCAGTATTACATTCTGTTTCCGGAACATATGATGGTAAATAATGATGACTAATGGCATTGGATTTCCATCAAGACTTGGTCTTTCACCCTGTCCAGATGTTACTATGTCATAACCATAAAAAGAAACTAAAGCACTAACAAGCTGCATTCTGAATTCTACAGCCTTTAGTTTACCTCCTCGGTGTAGTTAAGGCACTTTTAAAATATTATAGCGTCTCTATGATATTTTGTTGACTACGACATATTTCCATAAAATGATCTGGTCTGTGAATTATGAAAAGACGAAAAAAATTAAAATAATAAATTTTGCGGTATCATAAAATATAAACGTTTGTAGCAAAAAAAAAACCAGACCGTGGAATTTTTTTTTTTTTTTTTAAATCATCTTAAAATCACAATTGCTCGTTCAAATTTAAATAAGATTTTATATTAATACGTTTTTTAGGTGAAATGAACATTATAGTTTAACAACATGATCTGTTCTGATCGTTTATTGGCAATTTTCCATAATTATAAGCTCTTTCTTGGTCGGAATTCCAGTTTTTTTCGTGAAAATTGATAGAAATATTGTGTTTTGACAACTATATATAGTTAATATATGTCAGAACCAATTAGAACTAGGATCAGTAGTAAATTAAAGAACCTTTTTAAAAGATTTTTGCTAAATTCATGTTAATGCCGATGAGCGAAATTGATCTAAAGACTCCAAAATAGTGTTCTTTAGATACATTATTACGGTTTGTAAAAAGATTTTAAAAATTATATATAAAAAAGAAAAGTTTCTTTAAATATTATAAAAACCTTAAGCAAAAAAAATTATAACATTTAAAGATCTTGTTTGGGGATAATATGCTGACAAAACCATGCTAATTCCAAATAAAAGTATTCAAATATTTTGTAAATCGCCTTAACTACACCGAGTCCTAACATTTTGTGAACGACTTGTGCATTAAATATGGAAAGATTAATCAGATGGAAACAAAACTTCTTATACCACTTTTTCACCGTTTTACGCTCACAGGCATAGTAGGTGGTTATTTGATCACTAAGATCAACACAACCCATGTTGCTGTTGTAAATGTGGATAAGAGTTGGTACTTCTTTCCTTACACCTTTACGTAAGACAATTTCTGTGGTATCAGGTATACAGGTGGTTATCATGTATATAACGTTTATTCTTCCAATACATTTTTTTTTTTTTTTTTTTTTTTTTTTTAGTGTTATTTATTTCGCCGTTAAAAAATGTTTACATTGCATATACATTTTTATAAATTGATGGCTGGAGCAAGAAGAAGGCACATTTCGCCTTATCGCCGAGCCCCATTAAAAATTCTACATAACCGTAACATACAAATATAAATATAAAAGAAACAATTAGAAATGAAATAGAAAATAACTAATATAATAAAAAAAAATAAAAAATAAGAATTAATTAAGAAGCGTTAAGATGCTTAACAGTTGCTAAAATGTTTAAGAAATAAGTTAATATTAAAAAAAAAAAAAAAAAAAATTGAATATAAAAGAAATTGAAAAAATAAAATCTCATAATTAACACTAAATGAATATGTAACATCATCACTTATGACATCATCACTTGTGACATCATCACTTGGATTTCTTATTCTTTTTTTTTTTTTTTTTTTTTGTCTTTTTTTTCCTTTTTCTTTCTTTTCTTATTCATATTATCATATATCATTGATATAATTGAATCTGTTTTTTTTTATTTTTTTTTATTGTGTTTACTTTAAAATAAACATTTAAAGTCGGATTTATTGAGATCCATGAACAATAATAATCGTTTTGATTCATCCTTAAATTGCTCTAATGTAGTCTGCTTTTTGTTAACAATATCTGGAAATTTCTTCCACAGATAAGGTCCGCGGTATTTAATTGAATAGAAAGTTAATTTTAATTTATGTTTTGGAACAACAAAATTGTTTTCTGAAAACTTTGTTGAGTACCTATGGTTAATTTTATTAAAATAAGATTGAAGTATTTTAGGAGACAGTTCCTTTTTTGTTTTAAACATAAACAATAAAACTTGGTGTAAATTGAGTTTATATACATTTAAAGCACCGAGCACACTTAGAAGTGGTTCGCAAGGAACATTTCTGTCGACTCCAAATACTATTCTACATGCATGCTTTTGTTTATTGTAGAGTTTCTTTAGTTTTGTATGGCTAGTACTAGCCCACACAACATTACAATAAGACAAATAACTGTGAATAAAGGCGAAATATAATTTTTTCAGAGATGATATATTTAGAAAGGGTTTAGGCCTAAACATCATTGCAATATTTTTTGAGATTATTTTTTCAATGCTATTTATATGTGAACACCATTTTAAATTTTCATCTAATTTTACTCCTAAAAAGTTTATGTAAGATTCCCTTTTAATATAAGTTTTATTAATATTAAGATCTGGTAATTTAAGAGGAATATTTTCTGATTTATTTACTTTATGGAAAAGCATATATTTTGTTTTTTCCGCATTTAGTGAAAGTTTATTACTTACTAACCATGCACTAACATTACATAACTGTTCGTTAACTATTTTAAAAAGTGATTTAATATCTCTGTGAGAACAAAAAAGATTTGAATCATCAGCAAACAAAATTAGGTCTAAAAGATTTGTTGATAGGTATAAGTCCTTTATGTACAATATAAATAAAAGTGGTCCTAAAATAGAACCCTGAGGAACCCCGCAAGTTATGGAGTGTAGAATTGTATTATTTTGATTATAGTATAAAAATTGCTTTCTGTTAGTCAGATAATCTTTGAACCAAAGTAAGTTTTTATTTTTTACACCGTAGTTTTCGAGTTTTTTTATTAGCATATAGTGATTTACGGTATCAAAAGCTTTTGACAGATCAATGAAAACTCCTAATGTAAAACAGTCATTATCTAAGGCATTAGATATTTGATTGGAAAGTTCAACTACTGCGTGTTCAGTGGAATTTTTTTTTTAAAACCAAATTGTTTACAACACAACATGTCGTTCTCAGTTAGATGATTATAAAGTCTGTTATACATTATTCTCTCTAGCAATTTTGAAAAACAAGGTAAGATTGATATAGGCCTGTAATTTAAAATATTTGACTTATCTCCAGATTTAAAAATTGGTGTTATACGGGCAATTTTTAATTTATTAGGAACAATACCTGACTTTAATGAGAGATTGAAAATGTGAAATAAAGAAGGTTCAATGACTTCAAATACTGATTTGACAACATCAACACTAATTTTATCAAAACCTTCACTTTTTTTACTTTTGAGACTGCTAAATGCAGTTCTCAACTCACTCAGTTTTAAATCAGTTTCATCCATAAGTTTATCATAAGTTTTTAAGTATGAATCAAATGGAATGGAATTAGTAGAAATTTTAGCAGCCAAATTCGGGTTAATATTAACAAAGTAGTTGTTTAGTTCTTCAGCTATAATTGATTTTTCATAAACTAATTCTCCATTAATTAAAAGATTTTTTGGCAGAGTGCTTTTGTTATAATTATTTTTTCCAATTAAATCCTTAATTAAATTCCATATTTTTTTAGTGTTTCCGTTGGTTTTCTTTAATAATTGATCATAAAATAGTTTTTTTGAGTTTTTTTTGGTTTTTTCAAATATATTTTTATAATTTTTGTAAGTTATTTCATTTTTATAAGTTTTTTTTTTAAGATATTTTATATATAATTTTTCTTTCTTTTTTGAAGATTTTAGTAAGCCTTTAGACATCCAGGGAGCTTGAAGTGACTTGGTATTTATGACTTTTTTTATTTCTGGAAACGCTATTTCATATTGTTTGCAAAATTGATTAAGAAACAAGTCATATGCATTGTTAGCCTCATTTGATTGCAGTACTAGATTCCAATCAACACAATTTTTTAAACAATTTTTAAATTGTTTTAAGGAGTTTTCATTGATCTGTCGCCGAATTATTATGGATTTTGTGGAAATATTGTTAATTAAAATGTTATTTGTAGCTAAGAATGTAGGAAAATGATCCGTAAATCGGTCTGGATTATACCTGTGTAAAGAGGGTTATTATGAAAGTTGTTAGTTATGATGTTATCAAGTAGAGTAGAAGACCTATTTGTTATTCTTGTTGATTTGTTTATTGTTGGGATAAAGTTATATTGTAGAAAAGTATTTATAAAATTCTTAGTATTATTATTTGAAGCATAGTTGATCAGGTTAATGTTAAAATCCCCCACCAAATAAATATGTTTTCTCGAATTTGTAATTTTGTTTAGAAATGTTTTAAGATGAGTTTTAAATTTCTTTAAGTTTCCAGATGGTGGTCTATATGTAGTATTTATAATTATGTTTTTTTCTTTATTATTTACTAATTCGACGCACAATGATTCATAATCTGTTTCATTGACGCAGAGATCGTTACGTAAAATATAATTAACTAAATTATGGATAAAAATACTAACGCCCCCACCCACATTAACTTCACGCGGTTGGTGAATTGATGTGTAATTAACTAGTTCAAATTCATAATTTGTTTCACCGCATTTACACCAAGTTTCCGTCAAACATATAATTTTAAAATCGTGTTTAATTTCATCCAATAAAATTTTTAAATCTTCAAAGTTTTTATTTAAACTTCGAATATTGATATTTAAAATTGAAAACGTGTTTTTAGTTTGTCCTAGATATTGCGAAGATTCAGAAACTGAGTAGTATTGACTTTCTAGCATATTGTGATTAAAATAATTAGAGTCGGTGTCATTATCACCGATGATGTCATTTTCATTAGAAGATTTAAATATGACATTTTCCTCCATTTTTAAAACAGTTTAATTAAATATGCATAGTAATAATAAAAATAAAATTGTGTTAATTAATGCCAAATTTTATGAAGATAAATTTTTGCTTTTCTTTGCAACCCAATCGCGAATTATCAATTTATCATAAGATATGAAGGCAAACTTACCAGCGGCTCGTTCAATTTTCATTTTCTCCCTCAAATTTTTTCTGATTTGTGTTGTTTCAAAACAGAAGTCTTCGTTTATATAAATGTTTTTCCCTTTTAGCTTACTCGACTTGCTCAAGATCGCGACTTTATCTCTAAAATCTAAAAGTTTTATCACTATTGTCCTCGACATTTTTAATTTTTTGTTTCCAGTTCTATGGGCCCGTTCAATTTGGACATTTTTAACTGATAATATATCTTCAAAAATTTTTTTTTACCTTCATTTCGCTTTCTTCCCAGCTTTCACCTTCATTTTCATCAATTTCATCTACTCTTAAATTGTTACGTCTAGATCGATCTTCCAATTCCCTTAACTTTTTTTGTATACTTTCTGAATTGTCTTCTTTACTGCAAACCTTTGCTTTCTTAACTTTTTCATCAATTAGTTGTTCATGAAAGTTTAAACTAAGTTTCAATTCTTCGATGTCTTTTTCTACTTTTTCCAACCTGCCATTAAATATTTTCAAGTTTCCACTAATAATATCAATAAAAACTTTTTCTTGTTGTTTTAACATCAACTCAAATTCTTTTTTGTAGTCCTCAAACAATTTTGTTATTTCTAATAATGTAACAGTCATATTATAAAAAAAAAAGATTTGTATTTTAGAAAAATAAATGTAAAGTAATTTCGCTTTAATAAAGTCGTTTAAAAAAAAAACACGTCCGATCGCGTTGAAGTTGCGGCTAATTTTAGTTTATTTAGTTTATTTAGTTTTACATTACCATGAATTGATATCCTTGCTCACATGCAACACACCTTTTGTTTAAAGTTTAATTTTGCATTAATAACATCTTTTGGTAAATATTTTCTGTAGCTTCGTAATGTTCCTACAACATCAGTTTTTCTTTGAACAAGAAAATCACAAATTTCCAATGAGATTTACCAATTGTCCAGGTATATTCACCGTCCAGCATCTAACAATCCTTCAGATAATGACATTACTAAATCAGTGGCAAAAACATGCACTTTTTGATTGTATTGATTGTTTAAAACTAAGCCTCCACTTCCACAGAAGTAATGATTCATCTATAGATATATCGCGTCCCGGTTGTAACATAATTTTCCATCGATTAACAATGTACTCCTGAATGCATTTAATTTTTATATTCTTTGTTTAACTTTTGTCTACAAAACTGGAAATATCTATAAAATGAAGAAATTTCTCTAGTAATAATAGTTTGTTTTGTGATAGCCTGGTGTTACAAACAGTTTGCTTTTTGTATAGTACTTTGGCAATTTGGGCTTTAAACAATACTACAGTAGATAATCACAGCAAAATGAAGGCGTATGTCACCAGATGTAAATATAGCTCCACTATTGATAAATTTAAATATACTTGAGCTTCTTTGAAATATTTTACCTCCTGTCATTTGGTTAAAGTAAATGTTAGTTTGTTCAGCAATGTACTCACAAAGTTCATTTGTAATAATATATTCAAATAATTCAAGAGGATCAGAGTTTTTTATATCTTCATTGACTTTTTCTTCACAAATAAAATTAAATCGTTTCATTTCTTCTTTAGGAGGTTCTTTTTGCCAATTTAAATTCTCATAGCAACTACCTTTTTTCTTCTTTAGAGCTGGATCTGTATTTATATTCTTGATATTTTGATCAACTAATGGAATATTCTTAAAATTATCGTCACTGTAATCATTCAAATATAACTCTTCATCTGATTCTGATTCGATTAAAAATTCTATTTCACTGTCAAATGAAGATTCTGTCAACGAAGAAAGTTCCGGGTCTTCTTCCAAAACAAAATTTACAGCGTCTTGGACAGATATAGATTGTCGTTTATCTACCATTGTTATTTTTATTTATAAACGAAATTTGTGGTTATTAGTTCCATAGAACATTCGAGAATCGTAAAATCGAGGTTTAAAGGGTGTATGACTAATTTTAAGGTGTTACAAACTCTATAACCAGCACCTCATCTCAGCGCGTATCCTTACGTCTGTGCTCCTTAACGCATAAAAAGGTCCTCCGTAATATTACGGCGTTTTTTCCTAAAGGGTTAAATTGTTTAGAAAAAAATGTTGAGCGCGCTTATAACGACTTTTAACTGCTTTAGCTTGGTTTCTTTTCACTTTTTACGACCGTAAAAAAACTTTTGGCGCAAAAAAATTTATACAGAAAAGTCTACTTGATTTTTGTTTTTTTATATGACAACATTTTTTTCTGACAGGCTGTTAAAAAAGTAACGCAGTAACTTTTACTCTGAGTACATTTTTGATAAGCTACTTTTTACTTTTTGATAAGCTACTTTTTACTTTTACTTGAGCAAACTTTTCGACCGGTAACTTTTACTTGTACTTGAGTATAAATTTCACTCAAGTAACAGCACCATTACTTGAGTACAATTTTTTATTACTTTTTCCACCCCTGGCAGTTAGTTTGAAATAGACGCTCTGACTTTAAATGATTGTGATAAAATGCGGAACCTTCTTAAACACTTTTGTTGTAATACTTTGAAACATTTGATGCTACATTAATTAAAATACTTCATGCAGCAGACGAATTTTGGTCTATACTTTGTTCATGCATTTAGTGACAACATATTCTTGGAGGTACCGAGCCAATACCTTTTATGTTAATTAAAAATATTTCAAATCAATAATATAATATTAGATATAAATATAAAATATAACACAATTAAAAAATATAACAAAAACATTAAAAATATTTCAAAGGTTTAATAATAAAATATATTTTTTTATTAAAATACAATTGTGAAGAAATCTTACAAAAGTTTATTCTATGGTTAAGACACGCAGAGTATCAGTAACTGGTATGCATACTTTTCTAAAACACTAAGAGCAGAGGCGTAGCAATGAGATAGGGGGGGGGGGGAAGGTGAGGCATTCGCCCTGGGCGCCACTCTAAGGGAGGGGGAAGACGCAGAAAAGGAGAAAAAATAGTAAAATCAAATGAATTTACTACTCTGATCCCGAGCCTACAAATGCTCAGTGACTAACAGTCAAACAACTACAAGATCCCATAATGAACTTTAAAGATGCAGCATTTAATATAGAAATGTTGGAAAATTATCTCAAAGAATTTCGTGTTCATATGTGCCAAAATGCAATTGAGTATAGCAAGGGCAGATGTATGGAATGGGGAATTTAAGTTGAGAGGAGAGTCAGGCTACGGTAAATAATGCCAGATGAATGGAATGGAGATAGTGGCCTCTCTGCTGAAGATGAAGTTAGCAGAGTTTTGAAAATGATATTGGATAGTTTCCAACAAGAACTTGTTTTAAACAATTAAATAATCTTAATGAAAAATTTGGATTCTTGCTTGAAGTGAGACTATTACAAAAGAGGAATGGTGATGAAAATCAAGAAAGTTTGCAGCAACAATGTTAGGATCTGGAAAACTTTTACAGTACAGTGGAGCAAAATTATTTACTGAAATCACAGACTGTCAGATACTGTTTAAATCTCGTGGGGGCCCAATATCATCAACTCCGCTGGATTTACTTTCAGGGTTCCTACTCTTAAAATATTTATGTTTAAAAATAAATGCAGCAAGACATAAAATCTTTATTTTTTATTCGCACTGCAAATAACAACACATTGTGCGAGAAATATTTCTCTATAAATCATAGAGAAATTTTTCTCGCACAATGTGCTGTCCACCTTATTCTACTTAGGTATTTAATGGTACCTATCCGGTCTATTACGCACCACTTAAAATACCAGAATATCTTCCATCTGAATATATTCCATCTGTGAGTTGAAGAAGCAAGAAATTATGCAAACATTTAAAAACCTTGAGAAATTGGGTGCAGCATCACAGGTGTCAACAACATTTACGCCTACTAAATTTAGAGAATGTTCTGCAAAAGGATTAGAGTCGATATTTGTGTTCTCATTTTTTAGTTGTGCTTATAGGCCGTAGTATTTAATAATGTGTTCCTTCATTTAAACTGCGCAGTACTCTTAGATTGTCATTTGACATATTTTCTTGCTAAGCTGTTGAATTGGATAACACATTGTTCATTAAAGAATTTTTTTTAACTTTGGACAATTTGCAGTTGCTTTTGAGTCACTTCCCGGCATCATACGTTGGCATCATACATCAATACATCATACATCAATACATCATACGGCATCATACGAGCACGCATACGTTGGCCAACGTATGCGTGCTAGCTGGGAAGTGACTTAAAAGCAAAGTATTTTTCTAACTACGCACTAATGTCGTAATACAACTTTATTAATTTTTAGATTGCTTATAGTGTGTTACAGGTTTTAATGATGAAATAGTTTTTGGCCATTCTCAAATCTTTTTATTTTATTTTAGCGCAATTTTTTTATTAGAGAGTGTTTTTGTATTTATAACAAATTAAAATAAGTATATAGACCATAACCCATATATTCTTTAATAAATGTATATTTATGTACACATTATTTAACTTGTTTTGAGCAGCTGTCACGCAAATGAAAAAGTGCCTTGAAGCAAATGTTGGAATTATTGAAGATGTTAAAATTAAACTAAATATAAGTTTAATACTTTTTTTTAACACTAGAGGCTAAAATCACTAAAAATCATTAGTAATGATTTTTTGAAAGGTCTCTAGTGCTAAAAACTAAATTTAAGTTTAATATTTTTATTACTTAAACTGAATTCAAGTTCAATACTTTTAAGCACTTCAAAAAATCACTACTGATGATTTTTAGTGCTAAAAAATATTAAACTTAAATCTAGTGTATCTTCATTCAAATTACTTAATACTAACATTAAAAAAACAAATATTTCATATGCAGTATTTATATGTTTAACTACTACTTAGTTATATTACAGTACGTACCATACGTACGCGTTTGGCGCGTACAGTAAGCGTTTGTCGGCGCGTTTGGGGTTTGTAAGTGTTTATGTACGCGTTTATATATTAAAAAAAAGGAAATAAAATTCTTTCAAAAAATATTATTTCAAAGAAATAAATGAATTTTCTAAAATATAAAAAAAAATATTAAAAAACAAAATTAATAAAATTCCAATAAACTTAACTATAAAACACGAAACTAAATGAATAAGATTTCCGTAAACATTTAAAAAAAAAGTCTTTAAATTCCCATTAGAGAAGAAAAAAAAAATTACTTTGAAAGATTTTTCATCTACAATAAAAAAAAAAAAAATGCGCTCGTTTTACACAGATTTTGTTTGCCTTGTAATGTCTTTTTTGCCTTATTATTCACACCTAATGGGAGAGACGCCAAAGTCTAAAGTCTTTTTCCAAAGAAACCACAATGCAGGTGTGATACTACAAGGCATTGGCATCATAAAAGTTAAAAAATTGAATTGGTTTAATTGCGTCCGAGAAAATAAATCTAACTTTAAATTATTTTTATTTCGCACATAATTCAGAAATGACAGCACACAATATTTTTTGCATTTTTACAGTACAGAAAAAATAATAACAACGGTTTATCTCTTAATTTTAAAATTGTTACTATATATTTAAGTATTTTTTGCAATACAATTAAATATTTATAGTTTAAACTGGATAATTTTAGATTTAAAATGTGTTGTAAACATTTTTAACTGATGCGAATAAAATTTTTAAGTTATAGAATAAATTTATTAAATACTCTAAAGTATTACAAATAAAATTTGAAAATTTTGATTGCTTTGGCAGAAATTTTTATTTTCCTTCAAATTGTTGGCATTAAATTCAGCAAAGTCCGGGAAAAGGCATATTCTTTCATCAACATTTTTCAAAACATCATTGTGGACATGACTTCGCGACAACAACTTTGTGAATGTCCTATTCGCCAAATAGGACGTTTAAAGTTAAAGGAAAAGCGTTCATTGGAAATTACGGAAAAGCCACCAACTAGCTCAACAGGGAGAAGATGTTCAACCTGCCTCACAATTCTCTGCAAAGAATTGCCTCGTAAATGTTTAACTTCAACATTTAGAGAGAATATGTATCAACTGGCTTCAAAAGATTCAAAAGTCGCAGATGAAATTGCTTGCTCAGCCATCCAAAGTAAAGAAACTTCTCCATTTGGTACAGTGAGATTGATGCATGCTTTAAGTGGCAAGCCCCCCTGCTCATACTCCAGATATGAAAATATATTAACTAAGAGTAATTAAATTATTTTTTCAAAGAATTAATAAAATAAGAACAAAGTCTATGTTCTTATTTTAGGCCCTTCATGTGTCAGACGACTTTTTGATGATAAATCTAATGTCAATGCAAAAGATCTTGTACAGGTTCAAGCAAACACCGGGATGTCTAATTCTGGAGTTAAAAAAATGATCACAACACTGAATCAAGTTTCCAAAGTCAAGATTTTGGAGCCCAATATCAATGTAAAGTTCGTAGAACTTGGAAAGAGCCTTGCTGACCATTTTACTTGCACATTGATGACATCTTTCACTGATTATGGAAATCAAAAGATTGCAAGATCTGTCATTCATTGCAAGGATTTATCAGCACTTGTTAAGTAAGTACTTTTATCACGAAAATTTTTACAGAAAATATCATCAAACTTGGCATTGATGGAGGTGGTGGATTTCTCAAAATCTCCTTAAGTGTCATCAAGCTCAAAGACAATGACAAAGTCAACTCTCCCCCTCACAATCGCCTCTTGAAAAGCTAATCATCTAAAGACACAGGTGTGAAGCAACAACTCTTGATTGCTATTTGTAAAGATGTCCAAGAAAACTACAACAGCATCAAAGAAATCCTCTCATGCATCAATATCGGCACTGTGAGGAACGTTATTTCGTATGAAATGAAATTGGCCAACATCTTATGTGGACTTCAGTCCCATGCATCTCCACATCCATGTACCTGGTGTAATGCTGATTGAAGTCAGCTTGCTCATCCTGGAATCCTGAGAAATTCAGAGAGGCTTGTTCTGTTATTAAAAAGGACAAAAAATTTGGAAATGTCATTCACGAACCACTTATAGTCACAACTGAGGAAACTCTGGTGCTGGAATTGATACCACAAATGGAACTTCATTTTTGCTGGGTGTTGTCAATCATTTGTACAAAATACTGAGGTAATGCTGGCCCCAAGCAGACAATTGGTTGATGGCGCTTCATATCCAACCCCAGCTATTCCATGGAGGTCAGTTTGCAGTCAATGATTTTTACAAGCTTCTAAAAAATGTGAATCTACTTCAAAGTCTTGTTGAAAAAAGTTCAGCATTTCAGGTTTTTAGCATAATAAAGGCATTTCGAGCATTCAGTGCTGTTGTTTCAGCATGCTTTGGGAAAAAACTGGATGAGTCAAATACAAGAAAAATTGATGGTTTTCGTAATTCATTTCTTGCTCTCTAAAAGGGAAGTGTGACTGTGTCTAAAGATTCATACCGTTTTTTTCCACATCAAAAACTTTATCAAGATGACCAACCAGCCCCTTGGTATCTATAGTAAACAAAGTGTCGTGACCCTTAACAGTCGATTTCAGTCACATTGATTAAGGTACAAAAGGCCGATCAATCATCCAGAGTATGGAAAACTTCTTCAAGCATGTGTTGTTGATCTCAACAAAAAAAGTGTTTTTCAAAGAGTGTTATTCAAGAAGAATCCATGTTATTAATATAAACCATGTTTTTTTTTAATTTGATATTTTGTTAAAAAAATTTAGTGTACTGTAAAAATGCAAAAAAATATTGTATGCTGTCATTTCTGAATTATGTGCAAAATAAAGAAAACTTAAAATTAGTTTTAATTTCTCAAACGTAATTAAACCATTTCAATTTTTTGACATTTATAATCCCAATGCCATGTAGTATCACACCTGCATTGTGGTTTCTTCGGAAAAAGACTTTAGTCTTTGGCGTCTCTCCCATCAGGTGTGTATTAAAAATAACGCTTCGTGATTTATAGTATTAAGAAGTTCATAAAAATAAATGTTCATAATAAAGTAATTTAAGGTTTTTATAACTATTTATAAATCAAATTCAAAAAATGAATAGTAAGGAGAAAAGGTTAAACACTTTTACTAATCGTTTAAAGAAAGTGTTTCCTTTCTAAACGCAGATAAAAGATGAGCTTTTCAAATGTACTATTTATCAAAACATATTTGACATTAGTAGTCGCCGACTGTCTGCAATTAAAGATCATTCAAATCTATCAAACACAAAACGCCATTGGATGCTTCTATATTGTCAAACAAAATCACAAAGTTGATGAAGAGTCAGAATTTTAGTCAAAATGAAAAAATATTAGCCATTCAAGAAGGAATAATTGCATTCCACACAATCAAACACAACCATTGCTTTAGAAGTGCTGATCACACATCAAAGCTAATTAATAAATTTTATAATCCAAGATTTGCTTGTGCGCGTACAAAATGTGAAGCAATAATTGTAAACGTCTTCAAGAAATATTGTGAAACTAACTCAGAAAATGCTTTGTTAAAAGCATCATACGTGTCAATTCTTTCTGATGCATCAAATCACAAGGACGTTAAAATGTATCCAACTTTGGTTGGTTATTTTGATGTTAAAGAGCGAGTGCAAATTCAACTGATTAACATGAATTGCTTATATGGAAACATCTGATATTTTATCAGAAGTTTTCTTTAAATGCATTAGTGCTTACAATATTTCTTGAAAAGTTTTTGCTATTTCTGCAGACAACACCAATACCAATTTCGGAGGTTTAAAACGGAACGGTAAAAACAATATTCACAAAAAGTTAATCGTTAAGCTAAACCGTGAAATCATTGGTATCGGTTGCAATGTTCATATTTTATCAAACGCAATAAACACTGCATCTGGTTGTTTATCTATTGATGTGAAGATAATTATTCCTCAAATTTATTTATTTTTTTGCCGTTTTACTGTTCGAGTTTCTAGTTTAGAAAATTTCTGCGATGAGGCCGGTGTGGAATATCAAAAATTGCTAGAACTCTTAAAAGTTGATTAGTTGGCATAGTTCCAGCCATCGAAAGCTTAAGTTGTATCAGCCACTAAGTTCATACTTTTTAAGCTTAGAAAATTATTCGAAACATTTATTTGACTTTTTCAATAACGATATGGGTGAAATAGTATTGTTTTTTGTTCACTGTCAAGCCAATGTTTTTTAGAACATGGCAAAAAAAATTTGAGAAATGTGATATTTCTGCTGCTAAAGTTGCCGTTGTATTAAAGAATTTGAAAGACCAGATAAAATCTTGAAAAGAAGAAAAATTTCTACCTTTCATGGTAAGACAGCATTTGCAAGTTACCGAAAAAAAAAGTTATTATTTGAAAAACCAATTTCTGTAAGAAGTAGACATATTTTACAGTGTCTGTCTAGAGTATATAGATAAAAGAACGTGTCACTTTAATCATGTTGAAGTTTTTAAATGGTCTTTCCCAGTTAGCACAGGACGTTTTTAAAACGTTTAAAAAACTTGTTAAAACGAATATTAACGTTTTTTAAACGTTTTAAAAACCATCTGTGCTTACTGGGTTACTTAACTGTAAAGTTGAATGGATTAAAAATTATTGAAACTATATTATTTAATGACAATGAATTGTTCGATAAAATTTGGACAACTAATTTATATTGCAAAAAGGAAAAGTTTTCTTCTTGGAACTCACAGTCTGTTGAATATGACAAGCGATACGTTTAAATTTTTTCTCATTTCGAAAATAATCATGTTCCTTATAACAATTTGTTAAAATTGGTGGAAGCCGCTTTATGTTTGCCAAGTACAAACGCTTTTGTAGAGCAATCGTTTTTGATTGCCAATGATATTTGGACGGAAGGGAAATCCCAACTTACAATGAAAACTTTAGTAGCCATTTTGTTTGTTAAATTTATTTAAGAAAATATAGTTGCTCAGATTTTGCAGAAAAAATTGAAAAAGATGACATGTTGCTGAAAACAATTCATTCTAATGAAAAATATTTGTAATTTAAAATTGCAAATATTGTTCAATATATTTCTATAATTTAGTTTCTTTACGTGCTATTTTAAAATAGGAAAGAAAAAAGTTTGAGGGAGAAAATGAAGATCGATCGAGCGGCTGGTAAGTTTGCATACATATCTTATGATAAATTGATAATTCGTGATTGGTTAGCAAAGAAAAGCAAAAATTCATCTTCATAATATTTGTAATTAACGGAATTTTATTTTTACTATTACTTATTTTCAAATTAAACAGTTTTAAAAATGGAGGAAAATTTCATAATTAAATTTTCGAATGAAAATGGCGTTTTCGGTGATAATGAGACGCAAATTACTATAATCACAAAATGTTAGAAAGTAAATATTAGTCCGTTTCGGAATGTTTGCAATATCTTAAAACATTTTTTCAATTTTAAATATCTATATTCGAAGTTTGAACAAAAATTTTGAAAATTTAAAAATATTATTAAATGAAATTAAGCACGATTTTAAATTATATGAGTGACGGAAACTTGAAGTAAAAGTGATGAAACAAATAATGAATTTGAACTTGTTACATCAATTCACCAACCACGTGAATTAAATGCAGGTGGGGGCGTTAGTAGTTTTATCCACAATTCACTTAATTATATTTTACGCAACGACATCTGTGTTAATATAAAGTAGGGTTTCCAGAAAGAAAAAAAATCATAAAAACCAAATCACTTACTGTTTGTAGTACACACAATACACATAAATATGTTATTAAGCATAAATATAATTATTACTGACTTATATTGATTTTTTATATTAATATATATAATTGAAGTTTTTTTGGATTTTGTTTTCAATTATAATTTTGGTTTTACTTTCAGTTTTAGTTTAGTGTAAGTTCAAGTAGTGTAAGTTTAGTTTTGTGTAAGTTCAAAAAACTTTTAAGCCCAATGTCCAAGGCTTACTAAAATCTTCAAAAAAAAAAGAAAAATAGTATATAAAGTTTCTTAAAAAAAAGTCTTACAAAAATGAAATAACTTCGGAAAAACAAAAAGATACTCAAAAAAGCTTTATTATGCTCTGTTATTAAAAATGCCAACGGAAACACTAAAAAAGTATGGAATGTAATTAAGGATTTAATTGGAAAATATAATTATAAAAAAAAAAACACTCGCCAAAAAATTTTTAAATTAATGGAAAATTAGTTTACGATAAATCAATTATAGCTAAAGAACTAAACAACTACTTTGTTAATATTGGTCCAAAATTGGCTGCTAAAATTCCCCCTAGCTCCACTCCTTTTGATTCATATTTAAAAACTATAAATTATGGACGAAACTAGGTTGAAACATAGCGAGCTAAGAGTTGCATTTATAAGTCTAAAGAATAAAAAAAGTGTGGCTTTTATAAAATTAGTAGTGATATTGTCAAATCAGTAGTTGACATTATTGAAGCTTCTTTATTTTATATATATTTATTTCATATCTTTCATTTAAGACAGGTTTTGTTCCTGACAAACTAAAAATTGCCCGTATAACACCAGTTTTTAAATCTGGAGATAAATTAAATATTCTAAATAACAGACCTATATCAATATTATCTTGTTTTTCAAAATTGCTAGAGAGAATAATGTAAAATAGGCTATATAATCATCTAACTGAGAACGACATGTTGTATTGCACGCAATTTGGTTTTAAAAAAAAAAACTCCACTGAACATGCATTAGTTGAACTAACACCTTTGATAAGGACTGTTTTACATTAGGAGTTTTCACTGATTTTTCGATAGCTTTTGATACGGTAAATCACGATATATTAATAAAAAAATTGAAAACTACGGAGTGAGAAATAAAAACCTACTTTGGTTCAAAGGGTATCTGACCAACCGAAAGCAAATTTTTGTACTATGATCAAAATAACACAACACCATATTCCATAACTTGCGGGGTTCCACAGGGCTCTTTTTTAGGACCACTCTTATTTCTATTGTACATAAACGGTTTTTAGTTAGCAACAAATCTTTTAGACCTAATTTTGTTTGCTGATTATTCCAATCTTTTTTGTTCTCACAGAGATATTAAAACACTTTTTAAAATAGTGAATGAACAGTTATGTAAATTTAATGAATGGTTTGTAAGTAACAAACTTTTACTAAATGTGGATAAAACAAAATATATACTTTTCCATAAACTAAATAAATCAGAAAACATTCCTCTTAAACTACCAAATCTTATAATTAATAATACTCTTATTAAAAGGGAAACATACGTAAACTTTTTAGGATTAAAACTGCATGAAAATTTGCTGCGGCGTTCACATATAAATAGTATTGAAACGACACTCTCAAAAAATATCGCAATAATATTTAAGGCTGAACCTTTTCTAAATGTAACATCCCTTTTCTCATTCCGTTTGCGTTTTTCAAAAAAAAAAAAAAATGAACCAGTTTTTATTGAAACATATTTAAACAAGGTCCGTAGGCAGGGTGGAAGCGAGGGGGGCACGTGCTCCCCTGCTTGTTAGAACAACACAAAAAACGGCGAAAATTTGAAGGTCTTGAAAATTTAAAAAGTATAATTATTCATTTTATTAAATTTATGCAAAAAGTCTTATCAAAAAATAGGTGAATATAGACGCCGAAAAAAAATTACCCTTTGGCGCCTTAACTTTTATTTTATTTTTGGCGCCTTCTGAAAAAGTGTTTCCCCTTCGAAGATATGGTATTTAAATCGCCTTAAAAACAGCCTCAATAAGGATCCACTAAAATTAGGTTTTGCAATTTAAAAACATTTTTGACTTTAGCGCCAATACTAGCTCTTAATACTAAAATAATTGCAAATAATCCTAAGCAAAATTAACGTTGATGATCCTAAGCAAAATTAATGCTGATGATCCTAAGCAAAATTAATGCTGATGATCCTAAGCAAAATTAATGCTGATGATCTTAAGCAAAATTAATGTTGATGATTCTAAGCAAAATTTTGAACAAATATTGAGTAAGATGGTTTTTTTCATTTCGATATTAAATCCTAAATGTATAGTAATGTATATGCATAATAATTTAAAAATATATGATATAAGATAATTGATGAGCACGATTGAAAATTTTCGTGTTTTGGTTACCTACAGTATTTTATTTGTAAACTTTTATCCTTTCAGTCGATTTAAATGGTCCTAATATTGATTTTATTTTGCAATATTTAATAACTAATTTCATAATGTTAATAACATAATAATAACTCTTCAAAAAATTTAAGATATTTTTCTACAAAGATTGCAAAGACAATTACCTGTTGCACTGATGCTACCAATGTTATTTTACATTTTTTTTATTTTTTTTTTTTATTAAAAAGTTAAAAGTTATTCAAAAGGTTTCTTCATCATTTAGATGCTAACTTCAGTATGTCAGCATCAGCTTTAAATTTGACTTCGGCTGAGGAAACAAAGCACATTTTATCAACATACACAAATGTTTGTGCTAAAATAAAAAGAGCATGAAATGTTGTACACTGTTCATTATGTTGTACAATAAACAAGAGGCATGGAAAAAAGTTTTGAAGGTTTTGGTTCTATTTTTTTTATATATAGTAATTACATGACAAATATATTTTTTGTATTGAAGGTAAATAAAAAAATATATAGTTGTAACACACAAACCTTAAAACTAACTGGTTTATTTAATAATCAATATTTTGTTCATTTTGTGAGCTAGGTAATTGCTTTGCATATTTCTTCAAATAAAGACGTTTGTTATTTATTTAACATATATAAATAAATATATATTTAGCACAAATAATATTGCAGTAATCTTTGTTCTTCGTAATCCAATACGAATTAAGTTTATGTAAATTATATTAAACTATGTAAATATAATTTATAATAGTTAACTGTAACTATGTAATTCAAAGTCTGTTTTTTCAAAAATATTGAACAGTAAACACAAAGTATTTTTTGAGGATCATGATGTTTCTTACACTGGAGTACCATTCATTGTTTCGTCAAATGGTAATCCAACATGGGAGTGATAAAAAATAGTAAGGCTAGAGCTCATTCTTGCGAGAAAAAAAGAATGGTTTTGCAGATAACTAAGAAATTTGATTGTCCTTCCAAAGTTTTTATAAAAGAAATTATTGAATTTCCTGAGTTTAAGGTTTTATATTCTTAGTTACCATAAATAATTAATTTTTGATATGCATATAAAAATTTGTAAAAAATTCGGTCATGGTCCAATTTTAGTTGGTATTTCATACATAAATTATAAATATTTTTTTAGCTAGGTAAAGATTCTTCCTGGTTACAGAAAGACACTTTCAAATAACTACGTTTTGTTTTGGCATTAAAAAGTACTTTTTTAATATGCAGAAAATATATTTTGTTTTTTAATGTACATAAAATAACTTTTTTTTTTTTTGTTAGAAAATATATTTCTGCTATTTCTGTTCATAAAAACCATCAAACTGGAGATGTAAAGTAACACCATTACAATTACTCTAGGTGTGAGACCATTGCAAATAATATGATGATAGCTAGACAAAAGCTTCTTAGATTCATGAAAATCTTTGTAGGTCCAAGGGAGGATTCAACTCTGAAGAAAATGATCCAGATTCTAATAATTCATTGTTATTTGTATATCAAAATGCATGGCAAAATATACTGCTATTACGGTATGGTAATGAGTTTTCCTTTTTTGATGCTATGTACCCAACAATAAGATATGCGCTACCTCTCTTGTTCCTTGCAGTGAAAATAATGTTGAATACCAACTTGTGGCTATTTTTATTTGTAAATATGAAAATACAGAGGCTATTGCAAAAGCACTTATATGTATCAAAGAATAGAATCCTTTATTTCAACCTAATTTTTTTTATAAATGATTATTCAAATGAAGAAATAAATGCACTTAAATTTGTTTTTCCAGGTTAAGACATTTAAATATTATTCTTTAGTGGTACTAAATAAATTTCATTGCAAATAATATTACTTTTTATTAATTGTTGATTTTTTTTTGAAATTGCTGTTATTATTTGGATCATAAATCATACTTGCTTACATAATTTATATATTGTTTTAGAATTTACTTAGATTGTACAGTGTTTATTTGTGATTTTTATTGAGAACAATGACTGTCTAAAATGGCTAACAGGTGTATTATGATAAAAGATTAAAGTTCAACTTTGTCACATTGCACATACTTAAACAACAGAGGATTGCAAAAAAGCTGGTAAGACACTAGAAGAATCACAATAGTGGCAAAATAACCCAAAACTTGTAGTATATTTGAAAAGCACTTCGTTATTTATTCAAAAGATTGTTCATAAATAACAAAAACAAAAACTCTTATATCTTTATCAAAGTTGACGTAATATAAATGTTGATATTGAAAACTTTAACTTATTGTTCTTAACTTTTTTTGATCTTAGTTAAATTTTCTACTTATGTTTTTGCTGAATGTCAACACCAATGATGGAACCGAAAGGCAAAACCTATCTTTCAAATACAGTTTTTTAGAAAAAAGAAAGAATTTTTCACTAACAGCTATGCTAAGTATTTTCATAGAAGAGTTTTTCGTCACAGATATGACAAGTTAGATAATCCAACTATTACAATAATTTTTTACTATATAATGTTATTTTTATCTCCTTTCTGTTAAAAAGATTTTTAGGCTGTCCATTTTTTCAATTATTTTTGTTTTAGTTATTGCGATGAAAATAGAAGAGCACATTCTTCATATAGAATATACCATGGTGGAATTCTTTAGTTAAACATTGTATTAAATTAATAGATAAATTACAAGGTGCAGATATACGGGACATTGGTGCTGTGACAGAAAAACTATGCAATATAGCTTCTTTTAATTCAAATAGTAGAAAAATATACTAATGTTACCTTGGTGATTCAGAGCGTTTGCCTGTTCATGTTATAATTGATTTTGTAGCCCATATCTATGTAAGCCTTTTCTGCCATTTTTATTAAAGAGAATCTTTCTTGGTCTGCATTTGGTGCCTCGTATGCTAACTCTCCTTATTTTGAGTTAGATATATTACCAGATAAACTTACTTTAGCACATTCAATTGAAAGTTTATTACACAATAATCAATTTAAACAGGCAACACCACTGCCTTTATCTCTACCTACTAAACAGAATAAAATAGATTTTAAACATGTAAATTGTATGCAAGTAAATAATAGTCATGGTCTTATTGCTGAAAACACTCGTAGTCATACATCTACAACCTGTCATCAGCTCTTAAATGAAATTAGGCAAATGAGTAACTTTGAAAATGCTAATGATAATTTGTTTGAAGGGCTATGTCAACTCAAAATAAACTTAGCAGAATGTCTTCCAACAGAACAAGGAATTATACTGCGTCAAGAAATTCAACCTGATACTTGGAGTACGTCATTAAAAACTTTATTTTTAACATCTTGGCTTCCAACAAAGCTGCAAGATACCACTATTAGAGTTGGAAGTTACTGGAAGAAAAAAAATAAAGATAGCAGAGCCAGATGAGGATTGATAGACAACTTAAAAGATTGCAAACTATATGAATCAGGAAAGAAAAATGAAGGAAGCGAATTCGAAAGAACTGATGTTCGAGGAAAAAAGAGTTTTTGGAGCACTTAGGAACAGTCACAGAAAAATAATGAGAATTAACTGAGTGACGAGTAACACGAGAATGAATTTAAGTAGATGGCACAAGAGTCACTAGCTCTTTAGAGCAGTGCCCATTATAGTATTTGTAGAAAAGAGAAAGAGAAGCAACGTTACGACGATGTGATAATGGAGGAGGCTGCAAGAACAGGTCCAACTATGTGACCCCAATGCTGTAGCAGAAATGAGATTTATTTCAAGCTCAAATGCCCCTTCAAGCAATCAGAGAGCGTTGGCTTCTTATCATGACAAGAATAAATAGTAGTCTTAGCAAACAATGCCACCTTAGATTTGAGAGTATCTGGAAGATTGTTAATGTATATTAAAAAGACTATAGGGCCAAGGACTGAACCTTGAGGAACCCCCGAAGTTACAGAATATGAAGAAGAGTGCTGTCCATTGAAGACAACTTTTATACTACAATTGAAAAGGAAGGATTTAATAATCTTAAAGATGTTACCAAATACACCGTAAGAAGAAAGCTTATGGAGGAGACCAGCATGCCAAACTTTGTCAAAAGCTTTAGAAATGTCAAGAGCAACGGCCTTAACCTCTCCACCTTTATCTAATACATGATAAAATCAATTGGTTATTACTGTTAGCAAATCAGCTGAAGAACAAGAAGATTGAAATCCATATTGATGATCAGAAAGTAAGTTATCAGATTCAAGATGAGACACTAAGTGTTTGTTAATTAAAGATTCAAAAACTTGCTTATGATAAGAAGTAGACTAATGAATCAGATCTAAGAAGACGAATCGAATCAAACGCTAGAAGAAGAACGAAACGAAGAAGACAATTGAATCAAACGCTCTCCAGAAATTTTTAAAATAGGAAAAACAGATGCCGCTTTCCAGCAGGCTGGAAAACAAGACTCTGATAAGCACTTATTAAATAGTTTTGAAAGTAAATACGACTGCTCCGGAAAACACTTCTGCAAGACTATAACAGGTATGTTGTCCGGACCACAAGCTGTAGATGAGTCTAAACAGGAAATCATCTTAGATACAGAGGCTGGAGTGATACAAATGTCAAGCAATGGATCAACCTATTTGACGGCTTAATTAGTTTGAATGTAACTAGTGGAATCAAGAGATGATATTGATGAAAAGTTCTTAGCAAACAATTCAGCTTTGTCTTTAGGTAAGGTGACAAAGTCTGAACCATACAAGAGAGGTGGAATAACAGATTTGCCCGTATTATTGATACTATTAAAGATTGTCCAGAAGGCTTGAGAGTCTATGTTTGTGATGAAATACGAGATTTCATGACCGGAGAATAGCGGGCTTTGGCGTTAGACAAAACTTTTTTACAATAGCAGTATTAAGCGTCTGTTTTCTGGAGCATTGTTTTGCTGATAGATATGGAAGTAGCGGTGTTAATTGGAAATTGCAGCAGCATAATGTGAGGAAAACCAAAGAGAAGAGTGGGGCTTGACTTGGAATTGTTGAGAGGGAATAAAAGATTCCATGCCAGCCTGAATCCACGAAGTTATGTAAGAAGCACATTTATTAGCAGGAAGACGAAATATTTGTCAGCAGGACGACAAAGAAAATCACAGAAAGATTCCCAGTCAGCTTTAGGTAATTGAAAGACGTACGATGATAGGGGAATTCAGATGATGAAGAAGAACGAGATAATAGTTTTAGAGAGATCAAACCGTGATCAGAAGTACCTAAGGGTGAATGTGGAGAAACTAAGCACTGACTAGAATCAGAAGTCGAGTTGAGAAGATAAATAATTCGGGTTCTTGGGAAACCGAGTTGGAAAGTTGACTGTTTGAGTAAGGGATTGAGAAAGGCAAAAGTTGTGGGCTTTAACGCCAGCAGAGTCACTGACGCGATAACCAAGTCATTTCGTGTGACGAACATTAAAGCCACCAACAACAACAATACTGGCTGATGGATAAAGAGAGAGGGTTCGGTCTATTAGATCAAAAATAACATAAAAAGAGTGTAGTCTTGAAGGAGAGCAAAGTAAAAGGTAATAGAGTGAAGTGGTGCTTAACGAAAGCATATAAAAGAATAGTCTATTAATTAAAACCTAGTTTCCCGACAAATGTACCCATTTGTCGGGAAACTAGGTTTTAATTAATAGTAAATTCTTACGAATGCAAATGTTCAGTAAATTCTTACGAATGTAAATGCTCAGGCCAAGCATGTGACTATTGGAGTCTTAACGAATTAAAAGAAGATAACCAACAACACTAAGATCACAAAATGAGCTGAACTCAAATTAGTCTCACAAAGGGCAAGCCTCAATGTCTGGTGAACTTTGCAAAAGGTAAGACTCAAAAGAAGAAAAGTTACTTCATAGACCACGAATTTTAGAAAATGATAGGTTTTGAATTTGAGGTTTAGAGAATTTGGTGATGACGATTTACCGAAACTTAAATCTATGCGAGGCAAAAGAAAATGACAAAATGAGTTAGTGTTAAGTATGATATTTATAAAGCAGTAATAGATATTAATGTAATTGCTGAAAAGGAAGTTTCTGTTTTAGATATTATCACAATTCAGTAAATTGATGAAAATTGTAAAATATTTTGCTGGTCCCAATGGTGCAATTAAAACAAACAATCTTTCAACTGATGATAGTAACAAGTCATTTGAAGTGGCCAAGCATTGTTCAACGCATTCAAAGTATAAAATCTTCTTTGAATAGAAAAAAAGAATAATGTGATATTACAAGTGGACAAATGCTTAATGATAAGGTGATCCACTTGGTCAACCACTGATGTCAATTCAATTAAATATCATAGAATATAAATATATGTTGGTCTGCAAGAACCTGTTAAATCTCAAGTTATATCTTTCAATATTTATCTGAGCACTTGATTTGTCCAAATTCTTCATGATGGAAATCTCCGCTGGGTATGTGTAACCACATATGATTGTAAACTAGGGGAGATATATACATTTAACAGCCCTATGGTTCAATCAGCTCGCAAACAAAAAGACAAGCTTGTTTGCAAGCTGATTGAACCGTAGGGCCGTTACAATGTCATCAAAAAAATCTTGTTCTTAAAGTTTTGCCTATATAAAAATAAACAAATGAGTGAATTTTGGACTTTATACTACTGCATGTTCTCGTCAGATTCTTGAATTAAAAAGTATACCATTAACAAATCTGATGTTTGAGCAAAATGAAATGAAAAGTCATCTACTAAATTGTTTATTAAAAAAATTTTGGAGGTATTCCCAGCCACTACAAATCATGTTTCGTTTAGAAGATGTTTTTCTAAAACATTTCGTGTTCCTTTTACCTTTGGAAAACTTTTGGTAACATTTTAAATAATAAAATGGAGAGTAAGTGCTGCAACAAAAAGAACTTTAAATGAAACATTTTTCCAACAAAAGTGAGAGAACTCTCTGCAACAGTTTTCTTTTCCATTTTCAAGAGAAAGCCATTTTGTTCTTTTTAAGCAGAAGTTTTTAAATGTTTTTTTGAAAACTAATAGTTAAAAGTACACCCAACACCTAACATTTAAAAAAGAATATTATTAAAATAGAAAACAATACTTATTAAAGCTTAAACAAAGGGTAACTTATTATCTCTTTAACATATTATTATTTTGTATTTATTAACAAAGTTAATTGTAATAAATTCACTCTGATATTGTATCTTATTTGCAATTGATGTTGATTATCGTTTGGATCTTATTTTTCCAGTCTATAGAAAAATAAATAATCAATATATTTGTTTGTTTTTATCCTCTTTCTCTATTTTGATTTGCGCTTTCTATAAAAAAAAAAAATCCTAAAGGTTTCTTTTTTTCAGCTATGATGACTCAAAAACTTATTGTTTCAAATAATTAACTAACTACTACTTTTTTCTGTAATTATTTTTTTCATTGAAGTGCAGAAGCAAATACATACAAAACTAATAGTTTAAAATAAAAACTTTAGCGCCACCTAATGTCAGTTTGCATTTAAATAAACATTTAACATGATTTAAATAAACAATTAATTCACAAATTTATTCTTTCAAAAAAATAATTAACTGTTATCCTTAATCTAGTTATTTTTTCATTGAAGAGCTGAGAAAAAAAAATTTCAAAAATGATTAGTCTAGCATATAAAGTTTGGCGCCCCTATCATGTAAACAACTCAGTACATATACACATTATGGATGCTAAAAAGTGTATTTTTTATAAATTATTTTTTTATAATCAAAATTTAAGATTTTAATGATTTAAAAAAAAAAATAAGAAAAAAAAAAAAAAAACGTTGGCTATTCCAGCGCGGCGCTTTAGCCAAGCCAACGCCCTATGCGACCGCAAAATTCACATAGCCGTCGCGCCGGCCCTGCTTATAATTTAAGTTTCAACGCAGTAGAAAAACATTTTTCTGAGGTAAATGACACAATCAAAAACTTTTTTTTTTCAAAAAAGTGGAGAATAATTTATTTCTAATGTCTCCATTTGCAGACTAGTTTATATAAAACTTATTGCTTAGGGGAGTGGAAGGTTTCATGCACCCCTGACCCCAAACTATGGCAATTTTAAAGACTTTTCTGCAAACAACTGATTGAAAATCAGTTCATAAATAAGGACTTTACAAAATATTCAATTCATCTGAATGTTTGAGAAAAAATACAAATTTAATCACTTTTACAAAGTAAAAGTGATTAACCAAAATTAGTTTAACTCTAGTCTAACTTTTTTTGGAATTATGCTTATTTCTGTCTGTTTTTTTTTCGAAACTATGCTTACATAAATCCCGAAGCAAATCAATGTGCTCAGAAAAAAAGAGTAGTTTTAATTTGGCTTCTCACTAGTGGTGCACCGATGCATCAGCCATGGTAATCATCGGCCGGTGCAAATAGTTTAAAATATCAGTTTTTTTAATTTTTTTTGTTTCTATATTGTATAAAAAAAATATAATTATGCTTTTTTATATAATATAGAAACACAAAATTAAAAAGACTCATTTTTTTAAATTGTTTTGAAAAATGAGTCTTTTTAAATTTGGGTTTCTATATTGTATAAAAAAAAAAAATAACTATTATATTTCTTTATACAATATAGAAACACAAAATTAAAAAAACTGACTTTTTAGCAAATGGCATCGGCCGATGCTTACCAAGACCGATGCCAATGCACTCCTACTTCTCACCCAGTTGTCTAAATAAACTTTTTGATAAATGTGGTTTACTTTTTTTAATCTAAAAAAATTATTAAGCTTAATTTGTTTATCAGCCTTGAGGAGCAGCCCCCCTCAGCCTTGGGGTGATGGATACAGGCTCGTTGTAAATCTTTTGAAAATTATTCTTAAAGAAAAATAGTGATCCACCGAAATAAAAAAAAAGCTGAAACTGAAATAAACCGAAATTTCGGGTACTCAAATTTGGTGCTGAAACCGAAACCGAAATTTAGGCAAATATTTTACCAAAACCAAAATTTCGGCTAGTTAAAATTTATTTCATTAGAAAAATTTATTTGAAAATGCAACTTTACATTTGTTGATTTTTTAAACTTGTATTATGTTAAAATTAATTACACGTGTAACTTAAAAATTAATATTTTATACATAGGTCGGCGATATAAGTTAATAGCGAAATTTAACTACTGGCAGATTTTCTCTGCAAAACAATGTTTTTTTTAAAGTATTTTGAGAAAATTCAAAAAAAAAACTGTTTTTCTAAAATAGATAAATATCGGTTAACGGTATATTTTTCAACTGAATATTCGGTTTTTACCAAATTTATAAAAAGTATCGAACCGAAATTTCGGTATCGGTTCAAATTGAAACTTCGGCCGAAACCGATTTCGAACCAGAATTCCGGTCGATCACTAAAGAAAAAGGTTTATAAATTGATTAAAGATTAAAATCAAACCGTCTTGCAATTTTTTTTTTTTTTTTTTGACGTTAATACCATATATTATCAAAACTAGCAAATATTCGCAGACGACACGTACTCTTAGCTGAGGTTTGCTCAAAAAATAAAAATATTTAACTTCAAAGATATAAAACTTGAAAAACTTAAAGATATACATACTAAACTTTTAGTTTTAAATATACAGAACCAAATGCTGATGTTATAAAAAAAACATTAAGGATCCACCAAGAAAAATAAGAACAAATTGCATTTATAAGTTTCACTGAAAATAATCCACGCATCATCTTAACATATTCTTCTTTACTTACGGGTAAAGTATTGTTTGTTTGGAAACCGCTGAGATCTGTTGAGTCGTTTACATGGTACGTGAGGGTCCGTACCATAAGCGACAAAAATAAGACAAGAATAAGAGGCGTGATATATTGCAGTGCAGCTGCAGATAAGTAATAAAATACCCTAGCTATAGTACGCTGTAATTCAATATTTGTTATTCTCCCCGTTTCTTTTTTTAGCTTTTCTACTTTCTTGCAAGCTAGATTTAAATACGATTGAAGAAACTGACGCGTAACTAATAAACGAAGAAAGCATATCAAAATTGTTAAGTGAATTCTTAAATACAAAAATGTTTCATCAGATATATGCTGTTGTTGGCTGCTCGAATTTTTTGTTACAATTAAAGACTTAGATAACGGAAGAATCCAAAGTAATGATAAAAATAGAGGACTAAAGAATACTAGGTTTATTAAGCCATAATTCCAACTATTCTTGGAATAGTTTAAAGATTCTATGTGCATGTTGGCATATCGAATACCGGGAAAGCACAAAACAGCTCCGACCAATGAAGACAAAATGGCTAAAGATATCTTAAAAACCCATATTGATGGCACTTGTTTGACGCTAAAGTTTAGACGTTTGCATACTATTTCCAAATTTCCGACAAAATGATAGAATCCTTTTTCTAGTCCAAAATCCATTACACTTTCGTCTATGATAAGTACACCCATTGCAACAATGAAAAAAAATAATCCAAATGAAAGCGTCATTGATCGCTCCCCATCATCTTCTGTTTTCCAGTATGCCGAAGTAAGGGAGAAAAGTTCTTTTAAACAAAAATAAACAACCATGCCGCACCAAACCACACCTAAATTAAAAACTATTTTTAGATATATATTAGAAATACCCTTCCCTAAGAAACGCAAGCGTTACAAATAAGGCATTATAAAATATAAACCTGTTCCAATGACTTAATTATGATCTATTTAATGAGGTTATAAGGTTATAATTAAATTAATAATATTAGATTATATTTAGACTATATTTAAAAATGTTTACTGTTTATACATTAATATATAAGCTTAAACATATAATAGACATAACATGTTTTTACATTTTATCACTAATATATGTTAAAAATGTTAAAATGTTTAACTTTAAACAATATTTAGCTGGACTTTTTTTTTTTAATATTGTTATTTAATAATATTTAAAGACAAAATTTTAGGGCTTTAGTGCCAGCAGGATCAGCAGTACTAAAGACAAAACTTTAGGGCTTTAGTGCCAGCAGGATCAGCAGTACAAAAGACATGATTATGATGAGCATTAAAGACAACAATACTAAAAGATTTAGTAAAAAACTGGAAAATATTAGTAAAGAGTTTTCTCAGTTATTTCTCAATCGTTAGAATTTAATGAAAGAGTTACCAAATCAATTATTGCAATCTTTGACTGGGAAAGTCATTTTGGCAACTCTGAATTAATTATTTTTTTCAAATTAACCCCGAGATCCAAAAATGAGACAACCAAATTTAATATAGTCTAACAATGAGTAAGAAGGAAAGAAAAGTTAGAACAAAGTTGTAACAAACTAAAGATTCACACTAAAAACAAATATTTCACCATTCTTTATACTTTGGTATTTTACAGCCTTTTTGAGAGCTAGCATAGAATTACTAACTTATTAGAAGGGAAAACTTACTTCCAGCCAACCTCGGAACCATTAAAGTGAATTTTAGAGTGGCAGCTTCATTAAAAGATAACACAAAGAGTTGCACAGGCATATAAAAATCCATAATCAGCATTCTTATTTGTTGTTATGAAAAATACTATTAATATTCATGTTTAAGTTTAATTACACATCCTACATGATTATTACATTGAGATATTCTTTTAAAATATATATTAAACAGGTTTTTTGGAAGTTCTCATTAGTTCCATTAAAATCATTTCTCAAATGCTTAGCTTTGAAATAGTTTTGAACTCCTTTTAGACAGTAAGTTTACCTCAGGATTAAAACATTTAAAAATTTATGGCGTCAGTATCCTCCTAAACTAAACTTTGTTGACATTTTCACACTTTAGTCTTTTCTTTATGCTTTTGCAACATATTCAGATATTTTTGTATTAATAAAACTGTCATGATAAAAACTGAAAATACTATCCCAGTTTTCATTTATATTGGAAGCATTTTCATGAATATCTTCATTCAAAAAACTAATATTTTTTTTTTATTAGGCTTCTAAGAAATATTTGTCTAAAATTTTTTATTTCAACTCAATTATAAGCAGCCGTGGGGCAATGGTTAGAGTGTTTCTTTAAGGATCAAGAGCTACAAAGTTTGATGTATCTGGCTTTATGTGCAACATAAAAGTAGATGGTGTTTAACTTTTTAATTAAATGCACTTGTGAGGTGTTCTGCGACAAGACTGTTAGAACTTCTTGGAGCACTATAATAACTGAAAAAAAGATTAGGCTGACTAATCAACTACATTTTTAGTCAGCCTAACTAAAAAATGACTAAAAATGCAGCAGATGTCTATTTCTGTGCAGAAGAGGTTTAAATTCAAATTTGGCTGTTACTACAAACTCATAATTCTCACTAAAGGTCAACAGTAAATTCAATAGCAGCTTGTAATGTTCTAATTACAAGTGATTTTGAACACTCTTCAATTCAATTAAATACTTCAAATAAAAACTCCATTTTTTTAACTTAGTTTGCAAAAGGGTTCTTAAAATCATTATTTAAAATGAGTGGACATTGCACGCTGCAATTACAGTAGCACTATTAAGTTCAATATTATTAATTAGTTTTTATTAATATTAAATATTAATAAAAAATAAATATTAAAATTTTTAATAATTATTTTTCATTCACTGATTTTTTTTTTTTTATTTGCATTCACTCCCAACAAGGCTGCAAGCAACCACTATTAAGTTGGGAGTTACTAGGAAAAAAAAAGAACAGAGTTATAGAGCAAGGAAACGGTTGACAGAAGACTTGAAAAGTTGAAGGTTGTATGATTCAGGAAAACATGAAGATGGAAGAGAGTTCCAAAGGATTGAAGTGCGGGGAAAAAGACTAGATGAATAAAAGTTTTTAGAGCATGCAGGGACAGATACAGTAAACAAATGAGATACAGTAAACAAATGAGACTTAGCTGAATGACGAGTAAAACGAGAATGAATTTTAGTTGATGGAACTAGAGATGATAACTCCTTTGAGCAGTGACCATGATAGTATTTGTAGAAAAGAGAAAGAGATGCAACTTTATGACGATGGGAAAGAGGTTTAAGCTTAGCAGATAGTCCAGGTCCAACAACATTTACAATGCGTTTTTGGACCTTGTCAAGAAGAGAAAGTGAATCGTTAGAAGAACCAGCCCAAATATGACAATAGTATTCCATACAGGGACGAATAAGAGATTTGTAGAGGTAGAGAATGGAATCAGAAGTAAGGAAATGGCGAGCACGATAAAGAGAAGCAACCTTAGCAGAAGCTAATTTAGCAATCGATTGTATATATGGTTTCCATGAAAGGTCAGTAGTAAGCGATAATCCAAGAAGACGTAAAGAGGAGGACTCAGTAAGAGGATTGCCATTCATTAATATAGGAATGTTGACCATATTACGGTAGTTGTTTGCAGTAAGCAATTGGGTTTTTTTAGAGTTGAAATTCACAAGCCACTGTGAACCCCAATCTATTACTGAAGTGAGATCAGATTCAAGATCAGCTGCTTGTTCTAGGCGATCGAAAAGAGAAGACTTTTTGTCAAGACAGGAGTATAAAGTTGAGTCATCAGCAAAAAGAGCTACTTTAGATGAAAGGTTGTCAGGAAGATCGTTTATGTAGATAAGAAACAAAACAGGGCCCAGGATGGAAGCTTGGGGAACCCCAGAAGTTACTGGAAATAAAGAAGAGTGTTGGCCTTCAAGGATGACTTTAATAAACCGGTTAGAAAAAAATGATTTGATAATCTCAAAAACTTTCCCAGAAACACCATATGAAGCAAGCTTATGGAGAAGACCAGCATGCCAAACTTTGTCGAAAGCTTTAGATATGTCGAGAGCAATAGCTCTAGCCTCACCGCCTCCATCTAATGCACGATAAAATCTTTCAGTTACAGCAGTTAGCAAGTCGGCCGTAGAGCGAGAGGATCGAAAACCGTATTGATTGTCTGACAGCAGTTTATTTGACTCAAGATGAGATGTGAGGAATTTGTTGATCAAAGACCCAAAGACCTTGCTAATAACAGAAAGAAGACTGATCGGACGAAAATAGGAGGGGTCAGAATTTTCTCCAGAGTTTTTGAATATTGGAACCACAGATGCCATTTTCCAACAAGCAGGAAAACAAGACTCAGTCAAACACTTGTTAAATAGTTTAGAGAGAATTGAAGAAAGTTCTGGAGAACAATTCTGCAAGACTGTGACAGGAATGTTGTCTGGATTACAAGCTGTAGACGAGTTTAATTGAGATATGACTTTAGCAACAAAAGCCGGAGTGATTTGAATGTCTAACAATGGGTCAACCTGTTTGACTGGAATGGAAGGAAGAGAATGTCCATAAGATTCAAGAGTGGAATTAGAAGAAAAGTTCTTTGCAAATAGTTCTGCCTTATCCTTGGGAAAGGTAATAAGATCAGTCCCATGAATGAGAGATGGAATGTTAGATCTACCCTTGTTAACAATGCTGTTGAAGATTTTCTAAAAGTCTTTAGAGCCTAACTTCTGCGATAAGATGCAAGATTTAGTGAACTGAGAATAATGGAGTTTAGCATCACAAAGCACCTTTTTACATCGATTTCTTGCAATAGCCGTTTGTTCTCAAAAGAGTTGTTCTTTTGAAAAAGATGAAAAAAATGATTACGATATAGCAGCCGCACAAGAAGGAGAAAACCATGGAGTAGAATGAGGCTTGACTTGAAACCGACGAGAAGGAATAAAAGCTTCCATTCCAGCCTGAACCCAGGAGGTTACGTAGGAGGCGCATTTGTAGGCTGAGAGAGAAAAAACATCACCCCTAAACCTAGCATGTGACTATTTGAGTCTTTACGAATCAAAGGATAGTAGCCATCAACACTGACATCTGAAGAAGGAATTGCAGAATTTAAATTTGTTTCGCTGAGTGCAAGCAAGTCTGGTGAATTTTGCAGGAGGTAAGGCTCAACTGATGGAAAGTTACTTCGTAGACCGCGAATATTTGTAAAAGATATATTAAAATATTTAGGTGGTGGGGATGGTTTTTTAGGTTTTAAATTTTTGGTTACTTTGGTCATGATTTGGGTTTAATGAGAACTTGACTCATTCATAGATAGAGCACAGCCTCCTAATCAATGAGCTATGCAGTTGTCTCAGTCCTGTTAATTAACCCTAAGCCGTGACATAGGGCTCCTTATGTGGCCTTGACAATGCACACCAAAAGCATTAACAGGGACACCATCCATGCGCAACATGGCACTGTTAATACTCTGATATTTTGCAGCTGTTGATGGAATCAGCCTCTCTGAGAGCTACCACAGAGTTCGGGAAACCTTACTACCAGCCGGCCTCAGAACCATTAAACTGAGTTTTAGAGCTGTACCCTCATATGGAGATAACAGGAAGAGTTGCATAGCCATTATCAAGGAGGCATAAGCAAAATTCTATGAGTAGAGCCCATGAGATCCAGCATTCATCATCCTAGGCAGGAAACAATGTAACACAGGTTACATCTACGCCAGCCTAATAGATGAAGAAGGGGTTTGAGGCTGGTTAGCAGAATTTTTCTGCGTACCCCTAAAGTCTTTGCCTAGGAGGCCTTCTACAAGACAGTAGCAGGATGCAGTTAACATCTGCCCAAGATGAGTATTTTTATCGAGACACCATCTCTAGCCTTTACTCAACCAAGAGCCCCAAGGCAGGGGAATTTTTAGTCGGAGTTTATTTCTCCTAGCCTTTGCATAAGAAGAGCACACTCTGCAAGGCAGCAGGGCTTATTGCAGGTGGTAATGGGTTACGTGATACCAGTAGCAAGATTGATCTCGATTATCCTGACCTGACCTGGAGTAGTTAAAAGGAGTTACTGCCCGCAACAGTACTTTGAGAAAACCAGGCATGACATTTTGGAAGTGCATTAGGAAAAACACTGCATCTAACAAAATACAGGAGTCTAAGGTGAGTGTAGGTTTTGTAGTTGGAGTAAGCAAGATAAAATTATTTTTTGAATTGAAAACTGTCCACCATATATGAAAAGTTTGCAGAAAAGAAGCTTTGTATCTTTTAATTTATTTAATACCAACATTATAATTACCAAGATAAAGAGTTTTAAATGTTTTAAAATTTGTGAGCTATATAAAATGGTGCATTCAAATTTTGATCTTTTTCATATAATGTGAAATATGAAAAAAGTAAACTTCACTTATTTACCCATTTGGAATGTTTATCTTATTTTTACATCTATCGGCTTACAATCATAATAATATTAATGTGAACAATTATAATACTGAAACAGGAAGATTTTTGTTTTTTACATTTGTTTTTTTACATTTTATTTTTAGTTATTTAGTAATCGGTAAAGATTTATAATAAATATAATAAACTATATCTATTTTAAATCTTTTTAGTAATTTATTAATATCATTCCACCTACAAATTATATATGTATAACATATGGTAACATTTGCTTATTTAGTAATTATATTATTGTTATTGTTACAATTACTGGGCAATTATATTTCATATACTATATATATTTCCTATACCATTATCATTTTTGTTATTATTAATAATAGTTTTAGTTTAGTTTAATCAGTAATCAAATTTTACAAAAATGTTATAACGTTTGACGGAGCTCAACACCAGACCATACTACGCTGAAAAGTGTGATACAAACAGTTTTTTATTTGAGAGTATTCTGATGATTTGAAAATATTGACAGATTTTGAGTTGGTGGTGCTGCTGGAAATAACCTTCAACTTATCAGGTTTAAAATACATCCGCCAACTTTTAGTGCATTCAACGGCTTTGTCAATATTCTTTTGCAAGGATAGCTGGTGTTTTTATAATTGCCATTTATTTTTCTGTTGTCTGCATAAAGTTTTATATAGCTGGAAATGTTGTCTCGTTTATGTATATCACAAAAAGTACGGGGCCTAAACAGTTCCATGAAGAACTCTACTTATTCTTTATTCTATTAAGATTTTTCATGTCCAATTGTAACTTTCAGTAAAACATCCGGATAGCCATACTTTGATCCTTTCTAAGAGCATTACTTATATGCCGTAAGCTTTCAATTTATGTATAAGTCTTATATGTGGTATCTCGTCAAAGACCTTACCTAAATTGGTATAGACAACATCGACAGGTTGGGTACAACTAGTGGCTTAAGTGCAAATGTCACAAGAATCCAAACGATTTGTTGTACATCTTTTTCCTTCTACAAAACCATGCTGAACTTTAGTAATTAAACCGTTGGTTAGCAAGTGATTAGATTTATTTATGTAATAATCCCTTAAATTTTACACAGTATTGATTTCGAGACTGGCTATAATTACTACAACTCAACTTACACCCTTTTATGAATTTGTTAACCTTCGTTTTATGGTTTGTTAACATTCATTTAATGATGGAGGAGGTAACTCACTCTAAAAGTGTCTGATATGTTAGTAAACTAAGTTTTTGCAATGAACATAATGCATGGTTGACGATTTGTTTTAGTATCATTAATTTGTACCCTTAGTTCATCAAGCTTTTGGGCATTTAGCAAACAATGGTTGTTAGCCCAGATATGTAGTTGAATGAGTTCAGAAGTAGGTTTAGAAGACCATATTTGAAAGCTTTTTTGATAATCTTCAGTTATTGATAGTTGCTTGATTTTGCTGTCATCAATCACTGGCTGTGAGTCAATTGAGATAACTGCTTTAGATGCTGCTGTCTTCTCAGCACAACAAAACTAGTCTTGTCAAGTCTTGATCAGCAAGGAGGGCTACCACTCTTAATAACAGTGGATAAACTCCTGATCATGAATTATTTTTTTATATTAATTATAATTAGTCAACTTATTACACAGGGACTAAAAACTTTCAGTATGTGTTTTTTTCCCATTAAAAACTGTTCATTAAAATCAAAATAAACACTATCATTGTCTAAAATTACAAAAGGATAAATAATTTTTAAGATTGCCCAAGGCTTCACAATGACTTGTTTTTATTTGTTAGTGTTATTGAAAAGGTTGTACTTACTACATTATTTATAAAAAATTTGCAACAATCATAACAAAACAAGAAGTTAGGGTGGCAACTGTCTAATAAACAACAACATCAACAGCAGAGAGGTGTTAGCCAAACTTAAAATGCCATACCAAATGGAAATGCAGTGTGTGTGAACTTGTAGTTGACTTCAAACCACTTGTTTCTTGATGGGAATGAATAGAATAATGGCTTTTGGTGGAGTTTCAATATCTGCAACTTGTTTATTATTGTTTTATGGGAAAAAACCAAATCCTGTTTAAGAAATGATATGCTACTGATGATGTCAGTGATGATGTCAGTGATATGAATATAATTGAGATTTCACAGCTGCATTTCAGGAAAAAAAATCAAGAATGAATAAATCTTATAAATAAGATAAATCTAATATCTTCATTGGTATAAAACACAATTACAAAAAAGAAATTGTAGGGTAAATAGAGAAAAAATAGTTGCAAAAAAACAAAGGGAAAAAACACAGTCTAGTAAAGGGTTAAGGTCTATCTTTGGCAGTGGTGCAGTAAAACAAAAAAAAAGTACAACCAGTATTAGACTTTAGGAAGGTGACACATTTATTTAAGCATTTATGGCAAACACTGATACATGTGCGGATAATCTTTGAGACTGGAAACGGTAGAGAAAATGTTTTGAGCATTTAGTTACCTTCAGCTTACATGCAGCTCAAAGTTGATGAGAAACTCTGGACTTATCAAACTGTTGTTATTTGTGGATAAGTTTGGTTTAAGACATTTGAGATTTGGTCTAAATGTTATGCCAGTCATAATGAAAGCAGTGTTGGACAAAGTTCAAGAGAAAAGATCTAGAAAGGAAGATCATTATACAGTGATAATATTTTGGGGTCATTAATTGCTGATGCACTCACTGGAAAATTTAGCTTATAGACCAGGGCTCAATTTAACGGCCAGACATCACCACCCCTCTGACTATTTTCGAGATCTGATTTATGGGGGCAACCAACCACTGTTCATTTTTAATAAAAAAATCAACAATGGTCTGTTGCCCTCCTCTAGTAGGTCTCAAGAATGGTTGGAGGGGTAACGATGCCCGACCATTATATTGATCCCTGTAGACAAAAGCTTCAAACAAAATGTTGATAAGATGACTTCAGACTATTGCAGGAGAATACCAACTCAGAGTGGATATCAAGCTTGTGTCCTTAGAGTTTAACTTAACCAACACAGTTGGTTAAAAATAGTTGATAACCCTCTGAAATGGCAGCAAGCAGGATAATTAAAACTTCGTTGAAAAAGTGGTGGAAAATGTATAGCCAATCAATCAATTGATTCAAGTCCAATAAAATGGTTGAAAGGGAAAATAGAAGTAAAAGGAACATGGCAACAACTTGGTATGGATATAACTCATTATAAAAAGGTCCTCTAATAAACTGGTACTTACATGGTATGCACATAATCTCAAAGATCAAACCAGTGTGTGTGTTATTTAAGAATTAAATGCAATATTTCTTAACCGAGGAGGTCCGAACGAACGAATTCTTAAACGAGGAGGTCTGAGCAAAACTCTGATATACAATGACATAACATTCCGAAGAGTTCGTGCAGCATAGTCAAGGCAGTTTATTGATACAAGGTCAGTTTAAAAGATAGTTGTAAGTCTTCTAGTGTGCCTACAAAAAAATTATACCAGTAAGAAATAAGTGAGAAGAATTGACAACAATAAGGATGGGCATGATTTTTAAAATATATAAAAAACTCAAACATCTCTGTTTTATCCTAACATACTTTTCAAGTATGTATGGATAAAACAGAAAAGCTGTAGAAGAGATATAGTGATAAATAATTTTAACAGAAGCGGTTTTAATGTCTAGGAATCCCATTTCTTCTTGACTGATCCTTATACCTCTTTGGAAGATCAGTCCTATAAATTAGATAAAAATGAAATTTATTAAAATATCAGATCACTATCTGAGAATATTTATAGTATCAGACAACAAGTGTGATTACAGGGCTTGAAGAAACAAGATAAATTTGAACATATTTTGTTAACTAATATTTTAATAACTCTGTAAATATCTTTTTATTGTTATAACTTATTTTGTAAACCTTTTTAAATATTTTTAAAACATTTTTAACGTTATCTATAAAATGGATCCCAGCTTTTGAATTCCTTTAATTTTATAACAAATATTGTTTAAGATTAATAAATTTATTTATACTATTAATAAATAATTTATTTATTTATTTATAGCAATAAAAAAAATTAATAATAGTTAATACATCTATTTACACAACTTTTTTAAATTTATCTTTTAAAGAGAAACTACATTCATTTTAATTTCAACATTTAATAAAAAAATGATTTGTAAAATGCAATCAACAGAAAGTAAACTTTCTTGAATTACAAACATTAATGTAATTTTTGCTTTGACAATGTTAATCGCACCACTTTTGTTTTTCTCAGGCAACTCAGAGCACAAGTTCATTTTATTCCGGTTAAAGCATGAACCATATCTTAAGTATATTTATTATTACAGATATATAATAATTACAATTTAGTTTTTCTAACTATTATGAATTAAATCAAAATTATTATTCATATAATTAATTGTACATTATATATATATATATATATATATATATATATATATATATATATATATATATATATATATATATATATATATAAAAACATATATACATATATGTATATATATATATACATATATATGTAAACATATATATACATATATATGTAAACATATATATACATATATGTAAACATATATATACATATATATGTAAACATATATATATATATATATATATATATATATATATATATATATATATATATATATATATATATATATATATATATATACATACATACATACATACCTATATATATACATATACAGTGAAAAACCTAGACGAGTTTTAGTACCATTGGACCGGTATGGGCGCCCAAAAAAAAGTGCCTAAAAATTATTTATTTAAATTTTTTTTTGTTTTTTTATGAAAAATAGAAAAAAAATTCTAGTTTTTAATGCAGTAGCATATAAATAATTTTCAGTTTATTATAGCTAATTCATTTTTTCTTCAAGACAACAAAATGAATTAAAAAGAAAATGTAAAAACTTTTTTACATAACTATGTAACGTAATTTGCCTTCGGTTACTAAGCGACGTAACTATCTCGTAAATGATTGAACTTTGGATTTTTAGCTAGCTATTTTAATTTACGTGAGGAAAACAAAAAACGAAGCATTTTTCTGAAAAAACAAAGCATTTTTCTGAAAAAAACAAAACTTGAAAACATGAAAGTTTTTTTTTTTCAATATTCTTTAAATAATAAAAATAAAGATTTCAATAACTTAAAAGTTTTATTAAAATCTGTAAAATAACCCACAGTAAATGTAATTTATTTAATAAGCGTAATGTTTTTAAATTTTACTTAATTATATAAAAAATATTTTTTTTTAAATTTATGTATTTTAAAATATAAAAAATAAAATTCAAAAAAAAAGTTTCACTTTTAAAATTTTGTTTACCGTAATTATCTCTTTTTTAATTATCTTTAATTTAAAAGGCGCCTTAAAATCACTTAAAAATTATTAACCTTTAGTAAAAGTTAAATGAACAGGTTTGTTAATATTTAAATCAAAATTTTAAAATTAAATAATTAGTAAATAAGTTTATTAAATGCTTAACGAATTTGTTTATTAAATGCTTAGTCAATAAATGACAGGGTGGTATTTGCAACAAAAGTGTTTTTTAAAGTCTTAAGTAAAATAGCTTTCTTAATGTATCTAAAGTAACATCGTCCTCCAGTAAATTCATGTATTCAAAAAAATAATTATTAAAAATTATAGTTGGAAAGAAGGGAAGGAAAACACTACTCCCCTCCCCCTTTAACGTTGCCGGAAAAAAACCGTATCCCCAAATAAACTCTGGGTTCTTCCCTGATATACATACATACATACATACATATACATACATACATATATATATATATATATATATATATATATATATATATATATATATATATATATATATATATATATATATATATATATATATATATATATATATCAACCTGTGGAATAGGGTCGGCATTCGGCAATGCTGACCAAAACTGCCATCTTGAAAGTGTTTGAGGTCAAAAAATTGCTGACCTCAATTCTATGTTTTATGGTCAGACCTTTGTATCAAATAATTTTTGCCGACCTCTAAAAGATTGAGATCAGCAAATTATTGCCAACCTCCTTTTTCCTAATTCTGAGGGTTGATATATATATATATATATATATATATATATATATATATATATATATATATATATATATATATATATATATATATATATATATAAATAGTATTCAACAGAATTTATGTTACCTAAATTAAATTCTTCTATGTAAATATCTGGACGATAAATACCAATCAATTCAATAATAATATATATCAGTGCAGCACATACTGAGAAATCAACCAACCATTTAAAGTCATGGTATTTATATTGAGGGTATAAGTCAATTTCTTCAATGCTAACACGTTCTAATTGAAATTCAAGGCTGCATGGTATAGTAAACATGTCTAAAGTCTCGGTGTTGTATTTTTCATTAGATTTTCTTTTTTTACCTAGAAAAAATCTTGAACAATTTTTCAAAATATACATTATGGATATTTCAAAATATATATTATGGATATTTCAAAATATACATTATGGATATTTCAAAATATGCATTATGGATATTTCAAAATATACATTATGGATAAATAATTACACCTACCTTGATTATTCTTCCTCTTAGTAAGACCTTTCTAAACAGAAATAATTTTTACTTGCATGTCTGCCTTCAGCTGACGGTAATTTAAACTCAATGTTTTATTATAGCTAAATACTATTTTACTTGTTTATTCTAGGCTTTACTTGTTTACTAGATTTTAACTAACTAGATTTTACTTGTTTATTCTAGGTCACAATTTTAGGTTTAAAGCATTTTTTTACAGAGCAGTTTAAAAATAGAGCCTAAGATAACAGATATTGTAACTTTGATCTTAGTGCATTCATAAATTGTAAAATGAAAATCTTATTATTATATCTAAGAAAACCAATTTTTTTAGTTTTATCCCCTTAGGCCAACATAACATAAAAAACAGAAAAATATGCTAAAAAAATTAAAATCATATGAAAAGTTCAAAAATGTGTCTGTTTAATACGCATGAAAACGAGTGATAGAGAATTAACTAAAAATAAAATAAAATAAAATTCAACAACAAACTACAACCAACTTTAATAAAGAAGGTACCTAGGCATCTGCAGGTAATGCAGATTTCTGCTTCAGAAATGGAATTTAGTCTTGTCATCACAAACTATTCTTTCTCTATACAACTTCAATTTTATTGCAGCCAAATGTCTAATAAGAACTACTCAAGAACTTACTCAAGTGTAACAGCCTCTTAATTTTGCTTTAAGCTGAGTTGTTTCTAATTTTTTTGAAACTTTTCTTAGTTTTGTATGAATGATGAGTGAAAAAGCTTAAAACAAATATATAACAAAAATTTATATCTAAACTTGTATATATGTAAAACATTTTTAATATCTGCAAAAACTAAAAGTTGAGAAAATAAGAGGAATATCAGAAATATCTGGAAAAAGATAATCCCTGTAAAACAAGCTCACCCTCCTCTAGAAACACACTGCTGCTTCAGAAGGTACCTTCTGCAAGAACGGCATCAAACTCAAATGTCAGTGCTGAGAAATGTTGTGTTAGATAGTTGACTGTCCTCAAACATAGTTTTTCGCGTAAATGCACAGAAGACAAACATGATGACAACCTCAGAAAGCTTGTTGAAACTGATTCAAAACAAGTTCATCCAATAACTTCCTCTGTCATCAGAAATGCAGCGTCATTATCTATAGGAACAATTAAAATTCAAGAAGATGTAGGTCAAAGATGCCAGTGAAAAAATATTAAGATAAATTATGTTTGTGTGCTGTCTAAATGCCTAGTGCAGAGTTGACTTACCAGTAAGTTGCTATTAGTATGTTTGTGTTTTATCTAAACCTCTGGTGTGGTGTATATTCAATTGTAAGTTAATATACGTGTGTTTGTGTTCTGTCTGAACCTTTGTCGAGGTGTTTGCCTACCCGTAAGTTAATATATGTATGTATGTTAGTGTTCTGCCTAAATTTCTGATGCAGCGTGTGCTCAGTTACCAACTAGTCATTTTAACCATTAAACTTACCCTCACCTTAACTTTTAGTATTCTGTCAGATGCAATGTTTTTCCTTATGCATCTCCAGAATATCATGTTCAATGTTTTAAATTACTGCTTACAGAACATAACTTCTATTAACTACTCTAGGTCAGATTAGAATCAGGATCATCACCATCACCCTGAGAATGGTATCATGTAACCTAGTGCTATCTACCTTATGCCCTGTTGCCTTGTAGGGTTCTTTAAGGCTAAAACTGGGAGAAATTATACAATTACTCTTCCTTGGGACTCTTAAAATTTATTTATTGTGCTCGCCATTATCTTACTCCTGATTCCATTCTCTACATCTACAAAACTCTTACAGATCATTTGTCCTTGTACAGAATACTACAAATCTCTCATAAGTCATTTGTGCCAGTATGGAATACTTTAGTCATATTTGGAATGGTTTTGTGCTGATTTTTTATAGTTATTATTTCCACCATTATCACAGATTATATCAGTCATTGGTGTAAGATATCTTGTAGCAACAGTGGCCTTATGTCCATCAGGCATTCTTACATGAGAATATTTACTATTAGCCTCTAAAAGCTCAATCTCATCAACCAGAGGTTCATATTTGCTGTGTCGAACATACCTTTTTAGCAATACAGGACCAGAATTAGTTAATCATGTAGAAACAGAGCGGCCATTGAAAGAACGTCAACTGAAACCGAATAATCGTTCACAGGCTTGGTCGCAAAGCGGGAGCAATCACTCTTGAATACTAACCACGGAAATTATATTTAATTGTGAAAAACTGACCAGGTTTTTTAGTTGTTTTGAGAACATTTAAGCTTATGTATGGAACAAAAATTTTTGTTTTACAGACATACATGGAAACATAAAAAACTTAAATGTTCTCAATACATCTTGGTGCGGAAGAATAAAAAGAATATTTGCGAACACTAAAAACCTGCCAAATTAACAAACAAACTAATTTTATTGGTTCAAAAAATATGCTGACTAAACAAAATAAAGTTCAAGAGTATTCTGTTGAAACATTTTAAAAATTGTATTATTCACGATTTTTTACATTTTGAGATTTCTAGCATATATTGTTTTAAGAATATATTATTAATACTATGGCTCCTTCTCAGAGCCACATCTGCAAAGTCGTAAATCTTATAAAGTAATATCATTTGTTTACAAAAATAAATGTTTTAAATATATATTATTTAAATTGTCAAAATTTTGAAAGTTTTTTATAAATTATAGATTTTATTAGTATACTCTTAATTTTTATTTAAAAAGTATGTATTTTTTATGTAAATGTAATTTTGTGTATTTGTTTTTTATTGTAATGAAATCTTTTAAAGCAATTTTAAAATTAAAAAGCCTACTCGCTAAACATCATCAGCGATATTGTTAAGCAGTTTCGCTTCCTCGTCATAAAATATTTTTAACTTTTTTAATTGATTTCTATCTAGTTAATTTAATTTCTATAGTAATTCAATGATTTAATTATTTCATGTGTTTATCTTACTAAGAAGAATTATTTTAAATATGTAAAACTTTTCAAACTACGTGAAACATAAAATAGGTATTAAAAAAATTAACTTTTTTTATTTATAAAATAATTTAGCTTAGATAAAATTAAAACTTGCAAACTTTGCTAAACAAAGAACATTTATTTCCTTTTTAAACAATCGTAAGATGTTACTTTATATAAAAAACCTCGCTTAATTTTATAACAAATATTTGTTCTAAATGTAATTTATTTTGCTATAAGTGTTTTCGCGCTAAAAGATATATATATATATATATTTTGTAATTGTCTCATATCAGTCCAATTAATCTTTTGCGCATTATGTTTTGCTTTTGAAATGTTCTTAAAACGACTAAAAAATCTGGCCAGCTTTTCGCAACTAAATATTATTTTTGTGGTCAGCAATCAAGAGCGATCACTTCCACTTCCCGACCAAGCCTGAAGAGAGGGTCCATTTATAGCCATAGAGCAACAAGATCTAGAGAGCGCATCAGCAACAAAATTGTTATGTCCAGGGCAATAAACTATATCGTAGCTGTACAAAGAAAGTTCTATCCTCCACCTCAGAATCTTGTCATTTTTAAATTTTCCACTCTTGAAAGAGAAAGAGCACTGGTCAGTGACTAGGATAAAATGCTGACCAACAAGGTCGTGTTTCCTTTTTCAAAGTGATTCGACAATAGTATAAGCTTCCTTCTCAACACAAGAACTTTTTTTTCAGTAGGTGAAAGTTTGCGAGAAAAGAATGCAACTGATCTTCCAGCCTGATTAAGGGAAGAAGCTATGGCAAAATTAGAGGCATCTATTTCCATCTCAAATAGGATACTTTTATCAATAGCTTGTAGAGCTGATTGAGAGATAAATTCTTTCATTTCTTTGAAACACTTAATAGCTTTAGTTGACAGTGGAAAGGTAGAAGTTAGAGATAAAGGATGAATTTTGTCAGAAAAACGTTTGATATATTAGGAATAGTATGAGAACATACCAAGGACTTGACAGAGAGAAACACTATCAGTGGAAGCAGGCATTTCAATTAATGGCTTTAACCAATCTGGATCAGGAGTTTATACACAAAGTAAAAAATATTTATAATTGTTTATAATTCATAGAAGCTTTGAGAAATTTCTCTAAATTGAAATCATGTATAATTTTAGAAGCACCACATACAAGCAAGTTATCTAGATATACAAAGGTGTCTTTTAATTTATTTATAAACTTATCCATTATTCTTTGAAATTGTGTGACAGCATTAGTGAAGCCAAAAAGAACTCTTTTAAATTGGAAAAGATGTCCATTGGACTCAAAGGCAGTATATTACTTGTCACTTTCTAGGAGAGGTATTTGATGATAAGCACTTTAAATCAAATGTGCTAAATAATGAATATTTTGCAACAGAGTTAACTGTAAAGTGATTTATTGTTTGTGAGTAATCAATGATCATGCGTTTCTTATGTCTCTCATTCCTGGAATCAAATATATGTGATTGCTAAGGGGAGTTACTGGGTTCAATTATATCTAGTTTTAAAAGTTTTTGTTTCATGTTTAATAAATGCTTTGTCCTCTGAGTTATATCGTCTAGAAGGTGAAGCATTCAGTTTACATTCTGGATATGGAAAAAGTAGAAGAGTACTAGCTTTCATTATAACACTTGTTAAAACAGGTTTTAAAAAAATCTTTTTCACCACTATAATTGATATAAAGATGTTGGTGCAACTGTAGGAAATCTCTACCAAGTATAATTTGTTCACAAAAATAGGGTGTAACCAAAAATGTATGTAATAGAGTATTCCATACTAAATAAAGTGAAGTTAGTTAAAACTTTACCTATAACTTGATAAGATAAGGAAGGATCAGCCACAGAAACTTTTTTATTAGAAGGGAGTATGTTATCTTTTAAAGAGTCACATAATGATTTGCTTATAAATGAATTGGAAAATAATTCATTTTTATGTTTTACAATTAAGTTTTCCAGGATTTTTATAGCGCCTCCAAATGATTCAATGTCAGCAATATAGACTATGCTGGTCATGTTATTATTAAAAATTATTCTTCATCAATGAAAAAAATGTATTATAGATTTAAACCTTTGATGGATGCAAACTATTTACTTAGTCTTATTTCTCTCAGTTTACAAATTTATTACAAAATGATATTAACTCTTCAAAAATTTATATATCGTGTTTTTGGTAAAAAATTTAGAAAATGAGAATAAACTTTTTCATTTTAAATTTTTTCTATTTTTTATAATTATTATACCCTTATTCTTTTTTCCTTTTTCATAATTTTTTTTTCATACACATATAGATATCTTTACAGATATACAGATAAAGATATACATATCTTTACAGCTATCGAAAGTAGGGTCAATGCCAACCTACCTGCTGACCTATAATTGTTTGAGGTCAGCAAAATTGGCAAACCTCATTTTTAAGTCTTATGATAAAAACTTTGTATATTATGTTTTTTGTTTACCGAACTGATGCTAACCTCTGAAAGATTAAGGTCAGCAAATTATTGCCGACTATATTTTCGCCAGCTTTCAGAATGCAAAAATTTTAGAAAATTGTAAAATAGTCATTTTATATTATTTCACAAAAATTTTTATATTATAACTATGTTCAAATCACAGACCTTCTTATAGACTTAATAAATATCTTTAGCTTTTTTCAGAAATATTTGGTTAGCAGAAGAAAATATCACTCAAAAGGCGATCAAATTAAACTTGCGAATTACAAGTAATTATGTGCCAATTATTCATCCAAAAATGTTGATTTGATACTAAAAGTCAATTGTCTAAACAAATTATTTATCTATTTTAAATATACTATTTATGTAGCGATAGCATGATGGATAAGCTTATCACTCTGGCTCCGAAGTTCCGAGGTCTATTCCTACTAGTAATCCAGATATAATTTTTTTTTAATAAATGATTTATAGTTTTTTTAATTAAATATTCAATCCTTAATTGTTAATTATTAGTAGGTATTGACACAGCTATTTAGTTTTAAAAAAAGAAATAATTTTTCAAAGATTCTCTTTACATTAAAAAAAAAAACCCTTTAAAAATGCTCTAAACTTTTAATAAATTTTGTGCTAACATACTTTAATCAGTTTGTTTTTTATTTTATTTTTTATAATTTGAAGTGATAAACAGAATAAATTATTTATTAATTATATTAAACTGGCAACTGGGCTTTGATTGCCTTTTGAGGGATATTTTCTTTTGCCATACTTTTTTAACCATCTTGTATATAAAAGTAGAAGAAAAAATTAAGCGCCATCAAAATTCACAACACCACAAATTGTGTGTAATGAATATGAAAAAAAGAAAATAAGTATTAAATCGAATTGATCAAAAGCTAAAGTACCAAGTAGAAATAGAAGTAAATTATTGGAAAAATGTATTGACAAGAATTGTAGCTGTTGTGAAATCCCTTTCTTTTCCGTGTAATGACTTTTAGAGGTGATGATGACTGTTTTGGATCTGTTCATAATGGGGACAACATGATTAGCTAAGAGCTTATTGCTCAGTTTGATCCTTTTATAGCACAACACATTGAGAAGTTTGGAAATATAGAAAAAGGTTCAACATCCTATCTATCATTTAAAATATATGATCAGTTCTTAAGTATAATGGCAAATAATGTTACTCAACAAATCGTGAATAAAACAAAGGAAGCTAAATACTTTTTCATCAACATTGATTCTACTCCTGACATTACCCATGTAGATCAAGTGTCATTTATTTTTCAGTATGTTCAAAAGAATGGCTGTCCGGTAGAAAGATTTTTAGGGTATTTACCCGATTCTGGTCATAAATCTGAAGAATTAGCAGATGCTGTATTTTTAGTTTTTATATTAGATTTAACAATTGTTGAGGTCAAAGTTACGACAGCGCGCCTAATGTCTGGTAGATATGCAGGACTTCAAGCTCTCATTAAAAAAGTTAATCCTTTAGCAACATTTGTACCAAGTTCGACATTAAAACTCTTTAAATCTTGTTAGTTAATGTGCTGTTGGCTGTTGTATTTATGCTTCTGAATTTTTTATTCTGCTTCAAAATATTTACTAGGCCAGTCAATAAGTTTCTAGAATAGAAATGAAAAACATAATTTTATGGCTTGAAATGCATATTATTATTCAGCATATTCTCCCAGAAGCTCAATACCTTTATTCCAACATTCCTCCAAATTTGTGAATACCATCTCTATAGTGATTCTCCGGAAGGCCTGCATAATAACTCTGCACAGCTGCTATCACTCTTCGCTTGATGAAAAATGCTGTCCAGCCAGAAGTCAGAGGGAGCCAAATCTGGCAAATAGGGTGGATGTTGCAGCAATTCGTACTTTAATTCAGTAAATTTGACGATGGTTTTTTGAGCTGTGTAGGCGGTTGCATTATCCTGATGAAAAATGATTTTTTTCTTCAGCAAACTGGTTCTTTTTTCACTTTTCAATTTTTTTATCCCATTGGTTGAAAAGGCTACAATAATAATCAGAGTTGATTCTTTTGCCAGTTTGGAGGTAATCCACCAACAAATTTCCTTTTGCATTCCAAAAAACTGATGCTAACACCTTCTTGGCCAATTTCTGGACACGAACTCGCTTTGGAGCCGAATATTCGGGCTCACACTGCTTTTTATCCTCTTGTTTTGATTTAGGATCATGATGATAGACCCAAGTCTCATCCATAGTGATGAATCAACGTACAAAAATCTTTTTTATTCTTTCGAATTCACTCCAAATGTTGTTGAGTGAATTCGAAGTCGCATTCGAAGGTGTTTTTATTGCATTGTTAGCAAATGCAGCACCCATTATGCACAAAGCTTTTTCAAACCCAAAATCTCACTTAAAATATTATATGCTGCACTATGTGAGATGTGTACGGTGTCAACTAGCCCATTCACAGTCCATCGCCTGTCTTTATAAACCAAACCCTGTATTTTTGCTATGATTTCTGGTGTTGATGCACTTTTTGAACATTCTTGCCGTGATTCGTCTACAATCTGTCTCATCCATAGTGATGAATCAACGCACAAAATTCTTTTTTATCCTTTCGAATTTGCTCCAAATGTTGTTGAGAAAGTTGCATTCGAAGGTGTTTTTGTTGCATTGTAGGGAAATGTGGCACCCATTATGTACAAAGCTTTTTCAAACCCAAAATCTCACTTAATATATAATATGCTGTACCATGTGAGCTGTACCAGGTGGTCAGCAAGACCTGATGCAAGTATTAGTTTAAACAAAAATTGGATTAAAATAGTTAATGCTCTGTCTTTTATCAAATCTACCAATATCTACCAAGAAATATAGTATTACAAGATCAGAAGCTAACGAGCTATATTTGAAACTAAACAGTCTTAAAACAGCTGTAAAACTAACTGCAGATGAAAAAAGAGAAAAAGAAACAAATTTTAAAATTCGAGACTCTTTAAGAATTAATACATATTATGCTATAATTGATCAACTTTATTCTGAACTAGAAAGAAGAAAATTGTGCTATGATGAAGGCAATAAAAAATTTAATTTTTTATTTCAAATAATAAAACTTTCGCCAGCAGAAGTTTACAAAAAAGCAGTACTTCAAAATGTATATAAAAATTATCTTTTGTATTCATTTGCTAACGAGTGTATACAATTCAGAAGTTATTTAATGAGTATATAACTGAAAACGTAAGACCTAAAACTATAATAGATATTTGTAAAATGATCAGAACTAAAAAACTTCAGGAGCTGTTTTCTTATGTAGATATAGCATTAAGAATATATCTATGCTGCCCAACGTCCAATTGTTCAGCGGAGATATTATTTTCAGCATTAAAGAGGGTTAAATCTTATTTGAGGTTGCAAATGACAAGTGAACGTCTTAATAGGTTAGCAATTATATCTATTGAATCGACACTTACCATAGATATGAGCTTTAATGACATTATAAATACATTTGCAAAACAAAACTCACATAGAAAACTATATATAGATTTTTAATGTTTAGTGATTTTAACCTTATATATATGTTTGTATTAAAAAAGTTTTTTTTTTTTTAATTATCACCCCATATTAAAGTATTCAGTTATTTGTAAAAGAGGTGGTTAAAAAATCATTGTCTCAGGGCACCAAAAATATAAATACATCTCTGTACATCAACTGAGGGTTTGGGTATGGGTAGGTTGTCTTGAACTGAAAGCCTAATCTTTTCATTTCAAGAGAGATTAACTAATATTATTGGCTCATTATTATCATATATTACCCTGCTCACCGCAAGTTATTACTGAGTAACTGATCGAAGCATTGGAAGAAACAAATAAATTGTGTTTTGGGTTCACTCAACTTCAATAGAGCACAACTACAACTATTTGTAATAGTGTTCAAATCACTTAGTAAACATATTTCTAATAACTTCCATAAGAAAAATTGAAAATTGTTAAATTTAACAAACTAAACTTCACTATTTTCAATTCTCATTTTAAGCTATTATTCTCTAATTATAAAACGAGTTGATGCAACCATGAAAAAATATTAGTATGGTATATGAATATTCTATATGCATATACTATATGAATGCTCGAGCATCTTTCAGCTTTCCAAAGGAACTTTTAATAACAGTGTTTCAAGGACTTATATTAAATTAGTATATGTCATTGCATTTGAAAATTAGTATATGCTAGTGCTTTTGACAAATCAAACAAAACTCACATAGAAAATTATAATTTTCTATAGTGATTAATATAACTTAACATATGTTTGTATAAAAAATGTTTTTGTTTTTTGAAAATAAGCCCATAGTCAACAGTTATTCTTAAAAAAAAGGGGGCTTAAAGAAACAGTGCCCCAGGGCGCCAAAAATTCAAATACGCCTCTGAACATTGCTATATACTATTATGAGTAAACTCAATGTTTTTTTTTAAATTTATTTGTTAATTTATTAACTCAAGTCCTATATAATATTAAAATAAAACAATAATATTATTTCTAGTTGTGGTGTGGACTTTTATGTTCATTTGTCAAATGCACCCAAAAATTACATCACTATTGAACTTGTTTCAGTAATAAAAAATATAATACTTATAAAAGACGTAACCTTTTATTACTTTTATATAAAATATAACTTAGGAAATTTAGTATGGAATATATATATATATTTTATAGTACTTATGCTGAAAAGTTTGGTTTTAAAAAAATAAGTTTAGACTACAATAATACTAAAGATGATTTTACCCCAATTTGTTTGAACATTTAAAAGCATAAAATGTTTACTCCATACTAGTTAAGTTTAAATTGGTTTAGCTATAGCATTTTAGCTAGAGCTTAGCTGTAGTGGCTTGTTTTTCTCTTAGCCCATCTACCTGTAGATAGATGTTATACTTATTTAAAATATTTTGAACAGATAAATTGTTTATTTAAACTATTTTAAACAGATAACTTGAATAGAATAAAAAGTGAATAATTAAACAAAATAAAGTTTTTAAACATTAGAAGATATTAATGTTCTAGTACCTTTAGAATGGAGAGGTAACTTTCCTACCAATGATCTTAAATGTTCATTCGTTGGATGTAAGTAGCGATAAAGTCTCCCACAAATAATCCATCTAGCAATTGAGTAAAATGATGAAAGTTTAACCATGAATAGTGAAATGATCAAAGTTGTTAAAAATTGCATACCAAGTAATGCCATTATAAGTTAATAGACTAAATTAAAAAAAAATTAGGATTCATAATTTTCATAATAAAAACTAATATTGACAAAAATACATTAACAAAAACAAAGAAAGCAAAATAATAATTTATAAAAAGAATAATTTAAACAATAAAAAACAGTTAAACAAAAACAAAAACAAAAACAAAAAAAACAACATGAAAAACTACTTAATCTCACTACATTAACGTATTCTATTTAATAATTTAATATGTCCAATAGAAAATATTTTTAGGTAGGTACGCGGAAATAGCGATTTACGGAGCCGAATTTTGTGCTAAAATTTTGTGACTCGTTTTTTTGACGTTTTTTTTAGGTAGCCTAAGGCAAACGTATTTTTGAGAAGTTTCTTTTCGGAAACATATATAAACATAGTATATTTTTGGAAAGAAGAAGAGTTAAGCTTGTTTTTTATGTTATTTTTACGTACGGTTGTCTTACCATTTTTTGGAGCATTTGGCTCATGAAAAATAGGTTGGTGTTTACATGTCGAATTCTTGTCGAAGGACTCTTTATTCCGCTTTTTTGATTCTTTAAATAAGTTTTTACATGCATTTTCTTTGCACATACCAAATTTTATTGAAAAATATTGTGTAGCAGATAGTTAAATCAGTTTAGCACTTTTAGTACCTAATTTCTGTTTTTCCGATTTTTTTTTAGCGGATTTCCCGTCTCATTATTTTAAGTAGGGTTAGGCAAACGATTTTTTGTTGTTTTTTTTTACAGAAACGTATATACACATAGTATATTTTCAGAAAGAAGAAGAGTTAGGCTTGTTTTTTGTGTTATTTTTTTACATGATTGTCATACCTTTTTTTTGACTATTTTGCTCATGAAAATTATGTTGATGTTTACTTGTTCAATTATTGTTGAAGGAATCTATATTCCGCTTTTTTGATTTTTTAAATAAGTTTCTACATGCATTTCTTTTGCACCTGCCAAATTTCATGAAAAAATATTATGTAGCAATTAGTTAATTCAGTTAAACACTTTTGGTACCTAATTTCTGTTTTCAAAAATAGCCGAGGTGGGGCTGAGGGGGAAAGAGTTTTTTTTTTCTTTAAAAATGTTTATTGCATAATGTTTCACTTAGATTGTTAGTAATTAAAAAAATGAATAATATAAATGAACTGGGTAATCAAACAGATAGTAATTTCATATGTTTTTTCATAATAATACTATTGTTTATCACTTTTACAAGTATTTTTTTGTTAAACTTTTGAAAATCATTGACTAGATAAAACCTACTCAATTAGGTACGCGGAAATAGCGATTTACGGAGCCGAATTTTGTGCTAAAATTTTGTGACTCGTTTTTTTGACGTTTTTTTTAGGTAGCCTAAGGCAAACGTATTTTTGAGAAGTTTCTTTTCGGAAACATATATAAACATAGTATATTTTTGGAAAGAAGAAGAGTTAAGCTTGTTTTTTATGTTATTTTTACGTACGGTTGTCTTACCATTTTTTGGAGCATTTGGCTCATGAAAAATAGGTTGGTGTTTACATGTCAAATTCTTGTCGAAGGACTCTTTATTCCGCTTTTTTGATTCTTTAAATAAGTTTTTACATGCATTTTCTTTGCACATACCAAATTTTATTGAAAAATATTGTGTAGCAGATAGTTAAATCAGTTTAGCACTTTTAGTACCTAATTTCTGTTTTTCCGATTTTTTTTTAGCGGATTTCCCGTCTCATTATTTTAAGTAGGGTTAGGCAAACGATTTTTTGTTGTTTTTTTTTACAGAAACGTATATACACATAGTATATTTTCAGAAAGAAGAAGAGTTAGGCTTGTTTTTTGTGTTATTTTTTTACATGATTGTCATACCTTTTTTTTGACTATTTTGCTCATGAAAATTATGTTGATGTTTACTTGTTCAATTATTGTTGAAGGAATCTATATTCCGCTTTTTTGATTTTTTAAATAAGTTTCTACATGCATTTCTTTTGCACCTGCCAAATTTCATGAAAAAATATTATGTAGCAATTAGTTAATTCAGTTAAACACTTTTGGTACCTAATTTCTGTTTTCAAAAATAGCCGAGGTGGGGCTGAGGGGGAAAGAGTTTTTTTTTTCTTTAAAAATGTTTATTGCATAATGTTTCACTTAGATTGTTAGTAATTAAAAAAATGAATAATATAAATGAACTGGGTAATCAAACAGATAGTAATTTCATATGTTTTTTCATAATAATACTATTGTTTATCACTTTTACAAGTATTTTTTTGTTAAACTTTTGAAAATCATTGACTAGATAAAACCTACTCAATGCTTTTTTTTAAGTAACCCCTAATTTTCGTTATTTACACCTTTATTTTATTTGTTATTTACACAGTACTTTTCTTTGCTCTTTACAAAATTGTTTTATTGGATTTGTTGCCAAAAATGTGTATTTTTTTTTATATATTACACCTTTTTTAACATTAGCTTCATCGTCATCTGATGCAGTTGGTAAGTTAAATAAGTATTTTTTTTATTAGGTGTTTCTACTTATTCTTTAAAGCTATACTATAAGTTTAATACCTTTTTTTATTTTATTTGATGACACTTTATTTTTCTTTTAGTTTTATCAACATCTGCCAGTGGCAAATTTTTTCAGATCTGTATAGAGTTAATGTCGAAATCAAAGTTATTTTGGTTAATTTTTTTACCTTTAGCTTTGTCACCATCTGCTATGGTTGGTAAGTTTGAAAACTTTTTTTAAAAAACAACTATGTATAGATTTGTTGGCAAAAACTATGTATGTTTTGTTCTTTACATTTTTTTTACCTTATGTTTTATCTACATTGAGAACATTTGGTATGTTAATCTTTTATGATTTATCTATTGTATAATACTTAGTCTTTTAATTATTGTTTAAATCATTACACAAACATTTCTAATGTTTAGATATGATAGTGATATATAGGTGTATAGGAATGATAGTGATGTATAGGTGTATAGATATGATAGTGATGTATAGATGTATCGATATGATAGTGATGTATAGATGTATAGATATGATAGATAATAGTGACATATAGGGATGACATGAACAATATAATCTTTAATGTTATTCATAATGAAATAAACATTTTGATGTCTTAAAATTTTTTTAATACAAAAGATATCTTTTTTATAATCTTTCTTTTATTGTTTAAATCATTATACAACCTTTCTTAATGTTTACTTGTGTAATTATGTTTTCATTATATACTTAATCAATAAAGTTGTTGCACATTATCCAGAACTTGTTTGATTGTTGTCACTTATTCACTTACTGTTGTCAAATTTAAGGTGTTTTTTTTATTTTGATATACAGTTTTCTTGTTAATTTTAGTCCAATCAACTCAGCCTTCCACTGGTAAGTTTGTATATTGCAATTTCGGTCATGTTTATATAAGTAGAAATTTAATGTATGCTTTGGTTTAATTCATATGTTTTTTATCTCAAGTCATTTCTTAAACAACTGTCATTAGTAAATTTAAAAGCTATTATTTTTTAAATTGTGAAAGATTTATTGCCAATATCTTTTTTTTTTGTAGATAACATCCATTTTGTTTTTAGTTTTAGTTTTAGTTCCATCTACATCTGAAACAGTTGGTAAGTTTTAGAGTCAATTCTTTTTCAGTAATGTATTGATTTAATCCCATTTTCAACTTTTTTTGTTTATTTTTATATTGCATCTTTTCGTGATATTAGTTGCATCTACATCCTTCTTTTTTGCCATTAATTACACCTTTTTTACATTAAGCTTTATCGACACCTGCTGTGGATGTCGATATCATTTCTTTTGTTATGGCTATACTATAGATTTAATATCAAACTCAATTTTCTTTTTGATTACAGCTTTTTTTTACTTTTAGTTTCATCAACATCTACCACATTTAGAAAGTTTAAAAGCTATTTCTTTGTTCACTTTGTATGTAATATGTGTATGTAAGGCCAATTTCTAATACTTTTTTACTTGGTTACACCTTTTTTTAATCTATATCTGCCACAGTTACTAAGTTTAAAAGCTATTACTTTTTAATCTCTGTAATAATTTAATGCCTAAATCAAATATTTTTTTGGTTGAGTACATCCTTTTCACAAATAGTAAGTTTAAAAACTAAATATTTTTCAGCAGTGTTTTGATTTTTCTAAAAAAGTCATTTATTTTGTTAATTACATTTTTTTTTTGATTTTTAGCTGCATCTACATCTGCTTTGGTTGGTATGTTAAAAAACTATTTCTTTGTTAGCAGTGCATAGTCTATCTCATTAAAATTATACTATAAATTTAACCCCAATTTCATTTTATTTTTGTCGTTTACATCAATTTTTAACTTTAAGTTCCTGCAGCACAATCTTCTGCAGGTTAATGTATAAATTGAAATATTTTTTTATGATTGTTCTTTGTTTTTGAAAAACTTTAATGCTTATTTATATTTTATAAAAGTATTTTATATTAAATAAGCCAATTCTAAATAAAAGTTTTTAATTTTTTTTTTTTTGTAAGGGTTTATATAAAATGCTTCATAATGCTTTGAAATCTTAACTATCATTGAAAAGATGAATTTATACAAACACTTATCTGCAAAACAACTTGAAGATTTAGATGATGTGATGTCTGAAAAAATTGCTGGCAGAAAACTCTGTCATGAATGGTATGATACTGACTCATCAAAGTCTATCATTTATGATGGTAGACTAGAAAAAGAAAAAGACAAAATGATAGAATTTACACTATTTCTTACTGAAAACAAGATAAAACTGATATTGAAGCTGTTGAGCATAAGATGAAAAAAATCCAGCTAGCTGCTGATGTTGTATTAGTTAATATTTTCTTAGTTTGAATATGAAATAATGTAAAAATGCTTGAAAAAAAAGTTCTGCAAGTTTTGTGGCATGCAAACAAGTACAACAAGTTTTGTGGCTTGCCATTAGGTAAAGCAAGTTTCGTGGCTTGCAATTAGGTACAGCAAGTTTTGTGGCTTGCAAATAGGTACAGCAAGTTTTGTGGTTTGCAAATGGGTACAGCAAGTTTTGTGGATTGCAAATAAGTACAGCAAGTTTTGTAGCTTGCAAACAAGTACCGCAAGTTTTGTGTCTTGGAAATAGGTACAGCAAGTTTTGTGGCTTGCAAATTTTTTTTGATAGATGGCTCTGGCTTACCTTCACATGGTGTCTATCATTAAAAATGATTTATTTAGTTCATAAATGGAATTCAAAACATAAATCATTTACTAAAAGCCAAGACAATAGTTAATTACTTTTTTTTATTTCAAAAGACTTGCTGCTTTGTGTTTTTTTTTTAGGTTGGAGTTCAACAACAAACTTGCTTTACCTAATGGCAAGCCACAAAACTTGTTGTACTTGTTTGCAAGCCACAAAACTTGCTGTATCTATTTGCAGTCTTGCAACATGGTAAAACAGTTTTTTATACTATTTTATATGTGGTTAAAAAGCATTTTTAAACTTTTTTTGTTAAATTCTAATAAAAACTTTTTTTTAGGTATTGGGCGGAAGGGGGGGGGCGGTTTGCACCCCCTTTTATGAAGGCAATTTATACACCACTGTAACATGGTAAAACAGTTTTTTATACTATTTTATATGTGGTTAAAAAGCATTTTTAAACTTTTTTTGTTAAATTCTAATTAAAACTTTTTTTTAGGTATTGGGCGGAAGGGGGGCGGCCTACACCCCCTTCCATGAAGTCAATTTATACACCACTAGTTACTATTTTTACAAGTATCGAAATATATTTTTTATTTTTTATACTAAAATTAATTGTTTTAGTAAAGATTGAAATATTTAAAAGAATGAAATTTTGATAGGGTGTTAAACCTTATTTAAAACCCAACACCCGACTTTGAGATAGACTTGTAATATTCACTAGTGATGTGGAATAAAAAAATAACAATTTTTTGTATATAGATATTTGTAATTTTTAAAAGAAAAACACTTTTTTATGAAAAAAGTGTATTTTTGTGAGGTGTAGGTGGTGGATTAGCACCCCCTCCGGATCCCTGGATGCGCCCTTGACCTAAAATTTAATTGAAAATTATAGTTCTTTTTTACACCTATCTTTCGATACCAAGTTATAGATATTTGAATAAGAATTAGCAAAGTTATAACAATTTATGTGAAAAAAAAATTTTTTTGACCACAGTTTTATCAAGAAATCCATAAATCGAAAATTTGCTACTTAAAACGTCATAACTTTTGATAGAATTGTCCGATTTTCATAATTTTTTTACCTTTAAAATACTGTATTTGAGGGCTTTCAAATGATATATAACATTCTAGTATTTAATAAATTTAAAAAAATCAGTCCACGTACCTATTTTAGGGGACTTCAACGACCCTTAAACACTTTTGAGGTTCCTGAAATACCAAAAATAAATCTTCTATGATTTGAAAAATTAATTTTTTTCAAAAATTTAAAAAAATTTTTTTTTTTTTTTGATAATATCAAAAACCTGAAAAATATTCAATCTATATAATATATTTATTACTACTACTATATACTTTTGTATGTAATTTTGCTCTTTAAAATTGACCTATATTTGAAGACTTTAAAAATAGGTCAACCTAGATTGAATAGCGCAAAACTACATACAAAAGTATTTAATATAAAGTATTATATTATGATATTACATATTTTAAAACAGATAAGACATAAAAACATTTAAAACTTTGTAATATCGTATTACAATAAAGCAATCCATCGACACGCGATGTCGATGGATTTTATAATCCAGGTACAATTGGCGGAGCGAATCAACGAGGCGCATAATAAAGATGATACTAACGGCAGCTCACGAATAAAAGAATTCTTTTCGATGATTTTAATCAAGGAAATCAAATTAATAAATATAAAAAAATGATTAAACTGTGGTTTTATTAAATGATGATTTTATTTTAAAAATTAATAAAGAAAAAATAAATTACCTAATTTAACATCACAATATCCAACTAAACACCACTTTTATGTTAGGTATAGATTGACCTGGCAAAAAGCAAAGCAATCCGCCAAACTCTATTGAGTAGTGCGTCGATACTAAAAAGTACCACCGAATGATCTGCACGATATTAGGTAAACTAAGCAGTGGCGCGCCTAGAACTCTTGCCGCCCGCAGTGGTCTCTAATTTGCCACCCTTTCAAAGTCAATCAAGTGGTGGTTTTTTACAAATTAATAAACATAAATAATTAAAGGACAGTTAGGAAAAACAACCCAAAGTCATAAAATCATTTTTTAAGTAATTCAAAAAAAAGTTTAAGAAAACTTTTTTTTTGAAACTTCAAAGGAAAATCAGTGATTAAGGAAAGAAAACTACTTTTTACAAGTTTCAAAAAAAGGAGAGTCCTTTTACAACAAACTACATTGATAGCAGTAACTTCTAAAACAGCTGATTGCAATTATTGCTAAAAACTCTTAGCAAAATTACAATTTTGAGAACAGAATTTTTTAATTCAAACTATTGAATAAACTTTTCACGAATTGGTTTGACTGCGGTTACAACGTTTTGTGTTAGCACATCTCTTTGCTCCATGAAATTGGTTTGCAAAGAAATTTACCTTATTTATCATTGATGAATATTTAACCCGTTTATTTGCAGGTATTTTTGCGCGTCATTATTTTCCAAATATATGCAGTGGTAGCACACTTACCTCAGAAACATAAGACCGTGGTCAAACCCTACCTCTGGGCAAGTTTTGCGACATCGGTTGGGAAGGAGGCGTGAACTTCCTAATAAATGCTCTTCAGCGGGTTTTTGTGAGAAGACCGTAAGGACATCTTAATCAACTTTAAAAAAATGACGGGTTCCCATAATTTGAGATTACATTTAAAAGGAATTTTTTTTTTCTATTTCTTTTTCAGATGTCAACTTTTAAAAAACATTCAAAATGTAAAAAATATGATTTTTAACTCTAGTTAACGAGTAAACGCCCTAGCGCTCTAGCATGTTTCTACGCTCTGTTTAACACCTTGATCATTCACAGAAAATAAAAGATACCATTGTCAAGTGGAAGAAGAAAACAATGAAAACAACTGTTTGATAATTCCAAAAAGTATTACGAAATTTTTAGCAATAGAAGCTGTGTGCATGCATACCAGGTTTAAAGTATGATTTGTACATTGTGTATTTGGAATTATTAGTTTAATAAGAGTTTGAACACTGCTGTGTTTTCCTGCCATACCATATTATAAGTCTAATCGTTTAGATTTTAAATCTAAACGATTGTTTTTCTAATTTAGTTAAAATCATATTTGTAATTTCCCAGAAGTGTAACTATAAATTTGGGCCTCTCCCTTCCCTGCTCCTCCCTATCTATCTCCTCTGCAATAAAAGTAGCAATAAGATCCCAGCTGATAGTTAATAGACAACCAGCGTTTATAGAATGTTGACAGTTTATGGACAGTTAACAGCTGACAGTTTATAGACAACCAGCAAAATAGACAACCAGCTGGCAGTTTCAAAATATTCAAAACTTATGCGCGCTTTCTTAAGCTCAAAAAATGTACTGCGGAAGCATGCTTACGTAATTGGGGACATGAACATTAACTTGTTCAATCATGCTTCAAATAATGAAGTAAAATCTTTTATTGATACTCTTCTTGAATATAATCTTAATCCAACTATAAGCAAAGCAACAAGAATAACTAAAAGCTCATCAACATTACTAAATAATGTAATAACTAACAGTTTTTTTAGTAGCCGCTATAAAAGTCCTATAATCAAAGCCGACTTAACGGATCATTTCCCGATATTTATAATTACTGATAGCGTAACTCCTAATAATGCTCCTCTTGAATCATCAATATTCGTGAGAAAAATTAATGAAACCTTGATATGCCATTTTAAAACTTTATTAAACAAATACGTTGATTGAAATCTTATATTACAACTGCACGAGGTAAATAATGCTTATGATTTATTCTTGAACCAATTTTGTAAAATGTATAATAAATTTCCAATTAAAATAAAAGTAATAAAATCTTCAATTCTATCCCCATGGATGACTAAAGGTCTACTTAAATCATCGAGAAAAAAACAAAAATTATATGAAAAATATTTAAGACGTAAAACTTTTAAAAACAAAATGATTTATAAAAATTATCAAAATTTATTTGAAAAAACAAAAAAACAATCAAAAATTATTTACCATGCTAAATTGCTAGAAAAAATAACGGAAACACTCGAAAAACACTCGAAAACTCGAAAAACGTGGAGCATCATTAAGCATCATAGGAATTAATCGGGAAAAAAAATCGCTTACCACAAAAACTTTTTGTTGATGAAAAATTCATTTATAACAAAGAAATTATTATTGAGAAACTAAATAAATTTTTTCTTGATGTTGGTCCAAACTTAGCAGCAAAAACTCCGTTTGGTCAAAAAAAGATTTGATTCATATCTTACATCGACTAATATAATTATAGACCAATCTAAATTAAGCAAAAGTGAACTACATGATGCTTTTAATAGTCTGAAAAAAAATTGTTTGTATTGATCAAATTAGTGTTAATGTAATTAAATCTGTTTTTGATATTATTGAACCTTCATTATTCCATATTTTTAATCTCTCAATTAAATCAGGTCATACTCCAGAAAAATTAAAAATTGCAAAAATAATGCCTGTTTTTTAATCTGGTGACGAGACTAATATTTCAAATTACAAACCTATTTCAGCCTTGCCCTGCTTTTCTAAACTAATTGAACGCATTATGTATAATAGTCTTTATAAACATCTAACTGAAAACAAGATGTTATATAGTAATCAATACGGGTTTAAAAAGAATCTACTGACCATGCAATAATAGAATTAGTTAAGCATATATCTAACGGATTTGAAAGTGATAGCTATACCTTAGGGGTTTTTATTGATTTGTCCAAAGGTTTCGACACAGAAGACTTTGAAATACTATTTAAAAAACTAGGAAACTATGGTGTTAAAAGTTAAATTTTACTTTGGTTTTAATCATACTTAACTAACAGGAAGCAATTCATACTAAAAGAATCAAAAGATTAAAAAAAACTTAACAACTTGTGAGGTGCCTCAAGGTTCTATTTTAGGACCATTACTATTTTTATTTTATATAAATGACTTATATTTATGTGGCCATGGTGCAGTGGTTAGAGCGCCTGCTTTATAAGCAGGGGATGCAGCTTCGAAACGACCTCTGGCCATATTTTCGCGTCGCGGTAAGGAAGAAGGCGCGAACTTCCTGGCTAAATGCACTTCCGCGGTGCTCTGTGAGCACCGCGGAAATATCTATCGGAAAAATCCTAAAAATAATAACAATAATAAAAAAAAACTATTTTATTTGCAGATGACTCTAATTTATTTTATTCTCACAAAGATATTAATATTCTTTTTTAAATATTTAATGAAGAACTAGATAAGATAAACGAGTGGTTTATTAGTAACCGACGTTCATTAAATGTAGAGAAAACTAAATTTTTCTTATTCCATAAACCTAGTAAAGCCAATAATATTCCTGTTAAAAATAAAACCTAGAAAATAAAACCTAAAGTTTTAATCAATTACATAATAATTAAAAGGGAATTGACAATAAACTTTCAAGGAGTGATTTTAAATGAAAAATTGTCATGGAAAATAAAAACATGCTTGCAGGATAATATTTGGAGCAAACAGAAATGCATATTGCGAGTCTCTCTTGCGTGAACTTGGAGCTTTAAATATTTATAAACTTAACATTCACCAAGTGTTGCTATTTATGTTTAAAGCAAAGCGTGGTTTATCGCCAGTAAAATTTTAATCTTACTTTAATGAAGTTTCTAATAAATATCGAACTAAATTTTCAGAAAATAACTTTGTTATTCCCACCTATGTTAAAATAAGTTCTCGCCAAATTCAATATCGTGGATCTTTTGTTTGGAAAAATTTTCTAGGCATTAATTTTTGACGAATTCTAGTTTATTAATAATAAACTAGAATTCGTCTAAAACTGCGCAATGGAAAGTTTGAAGGCGACATTTACTAAATATGGACTTTGATATATTAAACTTCAAATGCATATTTTGAAAATAGTTTAATTGTTTGAATCAAAAAATTATTTTAAATCTGTATTACATTTCTCTAACTCTTTTATTACATTTCTTTAACTTTTTAATTTTGTTGATATTAAATAATTAGTAATAAATATTTAGTAATATTTCATTATTTATAATAAAACACAACGCAATTTTTGTTATGTTTGGTTATCTTTCTTTTGTTTCATTTTATTACTTCAATTATTCCGTTGAAATATTGTGGTTAAAAATTTCTATTTTTCATTTTAAAAGTTTTTTTGAAAGTTTTTTTGTTTATATACTATTATATTATATATTATTGATTATTTATTTCGCATGTAAATATTAAAAACGTTCACAAAACGCCAATGTAACGGGGCTCGGCGATAAAAACCTCGCTCCTGCTAGGTTTTTATTTAGTTGTAATTTCTTTTTGTTATTTGAACTAACGGCAAATATATATATGAAAAAAAAAAATTATTTTATTTAAAATTAAAATATGCAATATTTTATTTTTTAAGTTAATAAAACACGACTAAGTGTATAAATAATATTTACTTATAAATTAGAGAAAGATCTTAGAATCTCTTATCCAAATTATTATTCAAAAAAAAATATATATTAACATAAAAATTATGATTTAGGAAAGCATATTTAATATCAAATACCGCCCAGCTGGCATTTGGTTCAATAAAAATGTCTTTTGAACGTTCAAAAAACGTCTTTTAAGGACTAAGTGTCGGCTGGGTAACTTTACCTTACTTTTGACCACGACAGAATTTTTAAATCTATAACAGCTATACTATCTTCAAATCTTTTAATATAGTTGTTTCTGTGATATCATTTTTAATAAAAATGATTACATTATTTTATTGGGTTGGTAAAATTTTTTAAATCGTCTAGATAATTCTGGTCTAATAATTTAGCTGATTCAATTAGATCATCTTTCGACCAATTAGATTATCTTTCGGCCAATTAGATCATCTTTCGACCAACTAGATCATTTTTCGACTAATTCGATGATCTTTCGACAACTTTATTAAGTTTTGAGGTTGCATTAAAAGTTAAAAAATTTAAAACTTTTTCCATTTCAGTAAATCTATTAATTATATAATTTGTATTAATAATTTCCACTCACACAAATGTCTTTTATATTTGGATTGTCTCTTTAACTTAAAAGTCGGTTTTATTTGCCACTTACTTCAAATAGAAATAGCATATATTCAAATAGCATCATTACTTAAACAAACTGTAATTTGATCTAAAATCTTTTAATTTGAACTTCAGATTACATAAAAACGTTTAGGTTTAAGGACTTTTCGCAAATAAAAAACAAATTAAAAATTCTAATATTTTGTTCCTACTTTTCAGAGCTTTTGTTTGTTCTTCTCTTTTTCTCTTCTTTTTGTTTTTCTCTTTTTTACTTTCTTCTCTTTCCGAAGTTTTTAAATAGTTTCTATTAAAGTTTTAAGTATATCTAAAAAGCGTAACTTTACAGCTTAATAAGAAAAAAAATATTATTAAGATTCAGTAATCTCCACGGGACTTCCTAAGCTCTGCCCCTCCCCCGCCTTGCAGGAGTTGTGCTCTAGTTACTTTAATTTCTTCAGTAGTTATTCTTTTAGTTTCTACAAAATAATTAGCGATTCTATAACTTTATCTTCTTTGCCATCAATAACTATATTTATCGTAATTTATATAAAATAACCCCCTGCCTTGGGGCTCTTGACATAAAACACCCCTTGCCTTGAGGCTCTTGGTTGAGTAAAGGCTAGAGATGGTGTCTCGATAAAAATACTAATCTTGGGCAGATGTTACATGCATCCAGCTGCTGTCTTGTAGAAGGCCTCCTAGGCAAAGACTTAAGGGGTAAACAGATTCTATCTGTTGACCAGCCTCGCACCCATTCCTCACCTATTAGGCTGGCGCAGATGTATTTTTAATACATTGTTTCCAGTTTAGGATGTTGAACGCTGGATCTTCTTGACTCGATTCATGGGTTTGCTTGTGTCTCTGTTTTTATGACTAGGCAACTCTTTCTATTATCTCCAAATGAGGATACAGCTCTAAAACTCAGTTTTATGGTTCTGAGGCCGGCTGGTAGTCAGGTTTCCCGAACTCTGTGGTAGCTCTCAGCGAGGCTGATTCCATCAACAGCTGAAAATTATCAGAGTACTAACAGTGCCATGTTGCGCATGGATGGTGTCCCTGTTTGTAGTTTTCGTGTGCATTGCCAAGGCCACATTGGAGCCCTTTGTTACGGCTTAGGGTTTATTAGTGGAAATGAGGCAATTGCTTGAGCTATAAAACAGTGTACTGAGTACTATCTATGTTTCGAGTCAAGTTCTTTAACAAATCTAAAAATGAATAAAGTAACAAAAACTATAAAACACAAAAAACCACAGTCATCACCAAGTTCGCTAAACCTATCATTCATCAATATTTGTGGTCTTCGAAGTAACTTTTCTTTTATTGAGTCTTACCTCTTGCAAAGTTCACCAGACCTACTTGCTCTTTGTGAGACTAATTTGAGTTCAGCTGTTTCATCTTGTGATCTTAGTGTTGATGGTTATCTTCCTTTAATTTGTAAAGCCTCCAATAGTCACATGCTTGGCCTGGGCATTTACATTCGTAAGAATTCACATATTTGTCAGAAAACTAGGTTTGAATCCACAGACTACTCTTTTATGTGCTTTCGTTTAGCACCACTTCACTCTATTACCTTTCTCTTTGTTCTATATCGCTCTCCCTCATCTCAAGACTGCACTCTTCTTGATGTTATTTCTGATTATATTGGCCAAGCCCTCATTCTTTATCCATCAGCCAATATTGTTGTTGTCGGTGACTTTAATTTTCATCACACTAAATGCTTGGCTCTAGTGTCAGTGACTCTGCAAGCATTAAGGCCCACAACTTTTGTCTTTCTCAATCCCTAACTCAAATAGTCAACTTTCCAACTGGTTTTCCAGACAACCCGAATCATTTACCTTCTCTACTCGACTTATGTCTTGTTTCTGATCCTAGTCAGTGCTCAGTTTCTTCACACTCACCCTTAGGTGCGTCTGATCATGGTTTGGTCTCTCTAAAACAATTATTTCATTCTTCTTTACAATCAGAATCCCCCTATCATCGTACATTTTACAACTACATTAAAGCTGACTGGGACTCTTTCCGTGATTTTCTTCGTAATGGAATCTTTCGTCTCCCTGTTGACAAATGTGCTTCTTACATAACTTCGTGGATTCAGGCTGGCATGGAATCCTTTATTCCCTCTCGACAATTCCAGGTCAAGCCTTACTCTTCTCCATAGTTTTCCTCATATTGTGCTGCTGCAATTGCCAATCGAAACCATTACTTCCATATCTATCAGCAAAACAATTCTCCAGAAAACAGTCGTCTGTTCATTACTGCTAGGAACCATTGTAAAAAGGTTTTGTCTAACGCCAAAGCTCGCTATTCTCAGATCATGAAATCTCGTATTTCATCACAAAAATTATGCTTTCGTGACTTCTGGAGAATCTTTAATAGTATCAATAATAAGGACAAGTCTCTTACTCCACCTCTTTTGTATGGTTCAGACTTTGTCACCTCACCTAAAGACAAAGCTGAATTGTTTGCCAAGAACTTTTCATCAATATCATCTCTTGATGCCACTAGTTGCGTTCTACCTGATATAGCCGTCAAACAGGTTGATCCATTGCTCGACATTCGTATCACTCCAGCTTCTGTATCTAAAGTGATTTCCCGATTTGACTCTTCTACAGTTTGCGGCCCAGACAACATACCTGTTATAGTCTTACAGAAGTGTTCTCCGGAGCTATTGTCTATCTTTTCAAAACTATTTAACAAGTGCTTATCAGAGTCTTTAAAAATTCTGGAGAGCAATCCGATTTGTCTAACTACCGTCCCATTAGTCTTCTTCCTATCATAAGCAAGGTTTTTGAATCTTTAGTTAACAAACACTTAATCTCTCATCTCGAATCTCATAACCTACTTTCTGATCATCAATGTGGATTTCGACCTTCTCGTTCTACGGCTGATTTGCTATCAGTAATAACCGATAAGTTTTATTGCGCATTAGATAAAGGTGGAGAGGTTAAGGCCATCACTCTTGACATTTCTCCAAGGTTCAATCCTTGGCCCTATACTCTTTTTAATTTACATTAACCACCTTCCAGATATTCTCACATCTAAGGCGGCATTGTTTGCTGATGATACAACCATTTATTCTTGTCACGATAAGAAGCCAACTCCCTCTGATTGTTTGCAGGAAGCATCTGAGCTTGAAAAAGATCTCACTTCTGCTACAGCATGGGGCTCACAGTGGCTGGTGAACTTTAATTCAGATAAACCTCAATTTTTTTCGGCCAATCGTTATCGCAATAATTTAGACCTTCCTATATTTATGAACGGTAATGCACTCGATGGGTCTCCTACCCTTCATCTTCTAGGATTAACTCTTACTTCTAATCTTTCTTGGAAACCTTATATCAAATCCGTTGCAAAATTAGCATCTGCTAAAGTTGCTTCTCTTTATCGAGGTCGTCACTTTCTTACTCTGGATTCTATTCTCTATCTCTATAAATCTCAAATCCGGCCTTGTATGGAATACTGTTGCCATATCTGGGGCGGATCTTCTAATGATGCCCTTTCTCTTTTAGACAAGGTGCAAAAACGCATTGTAAACATAGTTGGACCTGCTCTTGCAGCCAACCTTCAACCTCTGTCACATCGTCGTAATGTTACTTCTCTTTCTCTTTTCTACAAATACTATAATGGGCACTGCTCGAAAGAGCTAGCGTCTCTTGTGCCATCTACTAAAATTCATTTTCGTGTTACTCGTCATTCAATCAAGTCTCATCCTTTTTCTGTTACTGTTCCTAAGTGATTCAAAAATTCTTATTCGTCTAGTTTTTTTCCTCGAACATCAGTTCTTTGGAATTCACTTCCTTCATCTTGCTTTCCTGATTCATATAATTTGCAATCTTTCAAGTCGTTTGTCAATCGTTATCTTGTTCTCCAATCTTCATCTTTTCTCTTCCAGTAACTTCCAACACTAATTAGTGGTTGCTTGCATCCTTGTTGGAAGCGAAGATAATTAAAAAAAAAAAAAAATTTGACTGATCTGATCTTTATAGGAAATATCTGGAGAGCTGTCAAATACCGAACAAATGTATTTATCTTGCTTCATTTGATCAATAATTGTTTCTTCTTACTGCACCTCCTTATATCTCAATGAATTCATTTTGTATCATAGCCAACTATCCTTTTAAAACAAATCAATTTTTAATAAACAATAAACTTTGATTTTAGTTACAATGTAAATTATTTGTTTAAATACAGGTTCTTTTTATTCTTTCATTTTTTACATTAAAAATGCTTCATTTCTTTGACAAAAACGTTTTAAACTCTCTAGAAAACAGTTTAGAAAAACCTTGACACGTATTTGTTTTCAAGAGCATTTTTTTATATAATAGTTCAATTTATATTTAACATTATTTAGTGAACAGAACGTGACTTGCTATTACTTAAAACGGTATCTTCATCGTATGAAGATATTGTTTTATGAAATGATCCATGACATACCAAATTTTCTAGACAATTGATGTTGATTAACTTCATTTTAGAAGCCAATTAGTATTTGCATTCATTAAACTTTAATAATAATGTTTAGTAATGTTTTCACATTAGCGAAAAGCAAGTGATGCATTGGTAATTGAGAATGTTCTGCTTGAACTTCTTCTCCCTGAATCTTCTCCCTGTTCTTAGTTGGATCTAAAGAAAATTACTATAAACTTCTAGAATCAGTCTTTGACATTATTGAACCCTCGTTGTTCCATATTTTTAATATTTTGTTAACATTTGTTTTTGTACCAAGTAGACTTAAAATTGCCAAAACCAAACCAATTTTTAAGACGGATGATAAAACATAAGTCCATAAGTTTCTGGTACGCATTTTATACATCAAGCTCTATAACTACCTAACATCAAATAGTATTTTGTACAATAAGCAATTTAAAAATTTTGTTTAATTCTCACAAAGACTTAAATAAATTTAAAATACTTAACGAAGAACTATTAAAGTAAATGAATGGCTTATAAATAACCGGCCTTCACTAAGCGTAAATAAAATTAAATTGATGCTGTTCTACAAGCCCAATAAAGTTCCAATTAAATTGTCAAGTCTTTTACTTTTCAAAACAGTTATTAGAAATTAATTTATTGTTACCTTCTTAAGAATGATGAAAATTTGACTTGAAGGTTCTGCATCCCATTTATTTAAAGTAAAACTTAAAAAAATATTTTTACAAAATGTTTTTTTTTACTTTTTGTTTTAGTGCCTCAAGAAGACCTAACTGTTTTGTCACATCTCAAAATAGCAATTAACTAGGAAGTTCACGCCTTCTTACTTACCAATGGCACGAAATATGTCCCGATCTCGCCTCGAACCCTGGATACCTCTACCTTCTAAAGCAAGCGCTCTAACCACTGCGCCATGTATATATATATATATATATTTATATATATATATATATATATATATATATATATATATACATATATATATATATATATATATATATATATATATATATATATATATATATATATATATATATATATATATATATATATATATATATATATATATATATATATATATATATATATATATATATATATATATATATATAAGTAGTAAGAGATTGCCGGTATTTGCTCATTTTCATTTTCAACCTTATTTTCAACCATAAATTAATATTAATATAGGGTTCAATGTTAACCATATTGTGTATAATTTATTTAGATAAGAAATAATTTTTTATTTTAAAAAATCAATTTTTTAAAATAAGTGTTAATTTTTATTTCTTGTTATGAAATGTTACGAAAAATTCTTGCATGACGTCACGTGACTTTCTTGCTGTTTCTAAAGCGTTATAAAATGAATCCATACCCTAATTCATGTAAATATTTAATTACTTCAAGGTGATCATTCATTGAAGCATAATCAATTGCAACATGAAAGTATTCATATCCTTTTGAATGTAAATACTTTACTACTTCAAGGTGGCCATTTTCTGCAGCTTTATTAATTGCCCAATTTAAACATCTATATCCTTTTGAATGTAAATACTTTACTACTTCAAGGTGACCATTTTCTGCAGCGTAATTAATTGCATCTTTTGTTCCTTTATACCCTAATTCATGTAAATATTTAAGTACTTCAAGATGTCCATTTTCTGCAGCGTAATTAATTGCATCTTTTGTTCCTTTATACCCTAATTCATGTAAATATTTAAGTACTTCAAGATGTCCATTTTCTGCAGCGTAATTAATTGCATCTTTTGTTCCTTTATACCCTAATTCATGTAAATATTCAAGAACATTTAAACTTCCATTTTCTGCAGCGTAATTAATTGCATCTTTTGTTCCTTTATACCCTAATTCATGTAAATATTCAAGAACATTTAAACTTCCATTTTCTGCAGCGTAATCAATTGCCCATTCAGAACCTTTATACCCTAATTCATGTAAATATTTTAATATTTCAAGGTGACCATTTGCTGCAGCGTAATTAATTGCATCTTTTGTTCCTTTATACCCTAATTCATGTAAATATTTAAGTACTTCAAGATGTCCATTTTCTGCAGCGTAATTAATTGCATCTTTTGTTCCTTTATACCCTAATTCATGTAAATACTTTACTACTTCAAGTTGACCTTCTTTTGCAGCTTTATCTATTGCATATTCTATACCTTCATAACCTAACGAATGTAAATATTTTAATATTTCAAGTTGACCTTCTTTCACAGCAATATCAATTAAATCTTCAGGTCCTCTATACCCTAATTCATGTAAATATTTTAATATTTCAAGTTGACCTTCTTTTACAGCATTATCTATTGCATCTTCTATACCTTTATAACCTAACGAATGTAAATATTTAAGTAATTCTTCTGTCCCTTTTTCTCCCATTTGAATTAATAATTTAATTAAATCTCTATTTCCTATACTTTCAGCAAAATCAACTTTATTACCTTGTTCATACCCATAGTTTTTTAATATTGCAGTAATATAATATATTTGAGTTGAAGGTTTTATTAAAAATTTATTATTCTCAAAATTATTTTCCATTCTTTTTATATACACAAGAAAATTATTTAACTCATTTTCAAATTTTTTTTATTTTTTTAATGCGCATGCGCTAGATTAACTTAAGCATAGTAGCGCTTATGCGTAGTAGTGAAACATTGCTTAACTTTATCACTACTAGAATTTATAGTCACTTCGTATATCCAATAGAACGTAAATATTTTACTACTTCAAGATGGCCATTTTTTTCTGCAGCACGAGTAATTTCCCATTCTGTTGCTTTATATCCAATAGAATGTAAATATTTTAGTACTTCAAGGTGACCATTTTCTGCGGCACCTTTAATTGTCCATATGTCTCCTTTATACCCTAATTCATGTAAATATTTTAGTACTTCAAGATGACCATTTTTTGCAGCACCATCAATTGCCCATTTGTCTCCTTTATACCCTGATTCATGTAAATATTTTAACATTTCAAGGTGACCAAAAAATATAGACAAATTAATTGCATATGTTAATCTATATCCAACAGAATGTAAATATTTTATTACTTCAAGGTGACCATTTCTTGCAGCTTTATCTATTGCATCTTCTGTACCTTTATATCCTAATTCATGTAAATATTTTAACATTTCAAGATGACCAAAAAATATAGACAAATTAATTGCATATGTTAATCTATATCCAACAGAATGTAAATATTTTAGTACTTCAAGGTGACCATTTCTTGCAGCTAAATCAATTGCATCTTCTATACTTTTATAACCTAATGAATGTAAATATTTTTGTACATCTTCTGTACTCTTTTTACCTAATTGATTTAATAATTTAATTAAATCAAGTTTACCTATACTTTCAGCAAAATCAACTTTATTACCTTGTTTATACCCATATTTTTTTAATATTGCAGTAATATAAAATACTTGAGTTGAAGGATTTATTAAAAATTTATTATTCTCAATATTATTTTCCATTCTTTTTATATATAAAAGAAAATTATTTAATTCATTTTCAAAATTTTTTTTTATTTTTTTAACAAAAAAATAAAAAGATTATTAATTCTATAGTCTAATTATCAAATACAACTTTATCTTCATCATCTTCATTATCATATTCAGTAGTTTCTGTAATTTCAGTAGTTACTGTAGTTACTGTAGTAACTTCTTCATCTTCATCATCTTCGTCATCTTCATCTTCTTTATCTTCTTCATCTTCATCATATTCTTCAGTCATTTCAATATCATTATCATATTCAGTAGTTTCTGTAATTTCAGTAACTTCAGTAGTAGTAACTGTAGTAACTTCAGAATCTTCAGTCATTTCAATATCATGAATATTAATAATATTTAATTTTTCTTCTATTAATCTTAATCTTTGTTCTATTGATCTTAAAAATGAATTTTGCATTTCGTTTTCCATTCTTTTTATATATAAAAGAAAATTATTTAATTCATTTTCAATTTTTTTTTGATTTAAAATATTTTTACAAATAATAAAAAAATGATTGATGATGAGATTAATGAAATATCTGAATTTCAAAAAGAATTTAAACTTTTTGAAGAATTATTAAAATTTGAATTTGAAGAATCAGATTCTGAAGATGACACTTATTATACATCTGATGAAGCTACTTATTTTACATCTGATGATGAAGATGAAGTTAAAGAAAAACCTATAGTTCCAATTCCTTTAAAAACAGTTCAAATCATGGAACTGCATAAAGATAAGCTGAAATGGATTAATTATGTTCCAACTTATAATGTTATTAATGATGATTATCCTGCTATAGATAGTTTCTTAACAAAAAAACATTACAAAAAAAGAAAATTTAGTTTTGAAAAACCATTTAATGTTGATATTAATTTTACTGAAGATGGAAAACCTTCAACAATTCATTTTGTAGAGAAACTACCCATTTTTTGTAAAAATATTTTAAATGATAATTATTGTCCTTTTGGAAGAAAATGTAAATACAATCATGATATTCCTTATTGTTGTACTGTAAAGGAAAGACTGATATGTACTAAATCTTCATGTCAATATAGACATTTATCTCTATGTTCTGAATACCCTAAATGTAAGAATAAAGAGTGTGTTTTATTTCATCCAAAAAAGTCAGAATTATCTAAATTAAGAAAAGCTAAAACTAAATTATGTAAATATATTCTTGATAAAAAAGAATGTAAAAATATAAATTGCAAATATGCTCATTCTTTTAAAGAAATTGAAGAAAATGTAGAAATTTGTCATTATACTCCATGTAAATTAGTAGAGAGTAAATTAAAGAAAAATAAAAAAGGAGAAAAAATATTAATATATAAAAATGTTAATGATAAAAAGTGTAATTTTTTACATCAAGGTGAAAGCATTTTAAATTATATTGCTAGAAATTTAAAAACAAAATAGATATGAGGATTTCAGAGTGATTTAAAAAAAATCTTTACATTTATAAAATGTATAATAGTAGAATGTTTTTATATTATGAAAAGCATGAACAATATAGAATAACTTTTAATATTAATTCAGATTTAGAACATAGAGCAATAAATGATAGACATATTAAAGTATTCGCACAAGAAGATTTTACAGTAAAATCAAATTCATATAATAACATTTCTTTAATGTGTGGTGTTGAAATAGATAAAGGACATATAGTGATTTCAATTGCAGAAAATTATAAACCAGAACTAAATTTACTAAATTCTATTGTAACAGAGTCTACTGACGATATTAAAATAACTGTATATAATAACGATAAAAAAGATATAAACATTAAAAAAGGAGATTTGTTATGTTGTATATCAACTTATAATGGTGTTTTAAATGTAAATTATATATCACATAGAGATGCTTTAGAACATGTTAAAGAAGAACAAATTAGACAACAAAATGAATCAGGAACTAAACAGAAAAGTGATAAAGAATCTGTAAAATCTTTATTATCAAGTATAGAAGAAGTAATTAAAGATAAACCTAGTATAGATAAATCTGATGAAGATATATTTAATTTTGGTAAAAAGTGATTTAGCGAAGCATTGATAACAAAAGTGATTTAAAACAAATTTTTCTTTATAGAAAAAAGAAATGCTATGTAATAATGGATATAATAATGAATGTAAGCAGCTTTATCCAGATCTTAACCAGTTTTCAGAAAATCCATCTGCACCACCACAATCTATAGATCATAACTTTAGATTACAAAAGATTAGTGAAATTCAAGATAAAATAGAATGTGAAAGGAAAAGAAGAGAGATTTTAAGTAAAAAATATCACAGAGCTGTAAGAATCATTTCAGCAGTTGATAATACATTACTAGCAAGCACTATGACACTTGGAGCTGTTGGTATTGGTTTTTTAACAACAATAGTTGGTACACCAGTAGCTATTGCATGTGAAGGTGCAGCATTAGGTATGGGTGTATTATCACTAATAGGATCACAAGCTATTAAAAAATTAACAATAAAAGCAGAAAAGCATGAAAAGATTAAAGTACTAGCTGATGCAAAACTAAATACAATAAGTAGTTTTATTTCTAAAGCTACATCAGATCAATATATTGATGATGCAGAATTTAATATGATACTTTCAGAACTTGAAAAGTTTCAAGCTATGACTGAACAAATTAGAACAAAATCTAAGAATGATATAGATGAACAGACTAAAGAGTCACTCATTAATCAAGGTAAAGAGAAAGCAATGAAAGAAGCTATGGAATTGCTAAATAGGAGATTTAACAAAAATCAGAATATAGGAGTGATGAATAATACTCTTAAGAATTAAAAAAACATATATTATGTATTATTTGAACATATATTATGTATTAAAAACATAATATATGTTGATTTAAATCCCTTTAGGGATCTAGGGATCACATTGTGATTTAAAAAAATTATTGCTTATATAAAAATGTATGCAAAAGCTACAGATATTGATACAAGATTAAAACTAGCAAAAGAACTTGCTAGTTTAAAGAAAAGTATATATCAAGATGATGTAAATGAAAAGTTAGGCTATGATGCTTTACAGACTAACTTGGAAAAGTTGTACAAACCAATAATTGATAGTCAATCTGGAATAAAAGAAGGTATATCTAAATTAGAAAATAAAGCTGATCAAATAGCAAATACTTTTTCAAATTATCCTGCTTTACTAGATTCTGAAACTAAAGCAATCATGCCACCTGAAGTTGTAGATAACATGAGATTAGGACCTATCGCAGCAGAATATCTAAAGTTATATACTGCTAAAAATAGTAAAAAAGTATCAGATGATATATTTGGTATACATTACAATGAAAGTGATAAAAAATTTTACATTGGTAAAAAACCAATAACTATTGAAGGTGATGATATAACCATTGAAGGTAAAAAATACATTGGTACACCAGGCCTTTGGGAGATTATAGTAAAATCTCATCCTGTTAGATATACTAACGATGATCGTAATAAGTATAAAGAAATTTTAAATCAAACAGATGCAATTCGCTCTGATTTAAATTTAGCTAAACCAAAATCATCTAGAGGTTATAAGTACACTAATGTAATAAAACCTATTTGGGAAGAGATGATTGGAAAGTCTGGAAAAGGAGTTGTTATTCTTCCTAGTGATCCAAATGCACTATTTGATATGCTTAAATTACGCTTAGCTGGTTTACAAGCAGGAAATACTGGAACAAGAAATGAGATTGTTGCTATTTGTGATGAGTTGTTACGACAGGGGCAAATAGATGATGATGAGTATAAAGCATTACAGAAAGCAATAACTTAAAGTGAATTAAAAAAATTATTTTATATATAAAAAATGACAATATACTATGATACTCTTATCAATCTGTCAGATAGTCAGAAAGAGAAAATTAAAAAAGCAATTGAATCTGGTACTAATGCTAGTATAAAACTATCTTATGAAGATTTAAATGGTGAACACAAAATAGCTTTAACAGAGTCACAAAGAAACAGAATGAAAGCAGCCTATTTAAAAAATAAGGGTATAACACTTTCACTGAGTAGAGCACAACTTAAACATAATGCTAAAAAAAATGGTGGATTTCTACCTCTACTTGGATTAATTGGAAGTGTAATTGCATCAAAAGTTGTTCCGGCTATAGCAACAGGATTATTGACTGGAACAGCTGCAGCTGCTGGAAGTACTATAGTTAATAAAATTGCTGAAAAATGGTATTATTTATATGAAAAAGAATGGTTATGGATTTAAAATTAGAAAAGTAGGAAAAGGTGTATTTTTAAACCCATGGAATAGTGGTTATAATCATTTAGACGGATATTATTCAAAAAATGGAAATGAATATTCATCAGTAGGTAGAGGTTTGTTATTAGGAGAAAATTCTCCATTTAAGAATATACCATTATTAAATTTGTTTCTTTAGATCACTTCGTGATCCAGGCTTCACTAAGTTTTGAAAGAACCAATGCTTCATAAAAATATATATTTTTTAAAAAATATATATTTATTGTTTCCACAAAGAAGTTGGATAATAAAATAAATCTAATCCACTTCTATACTTTCCATTTAATAAATCAGAAGACAAATCTATAACAACAAATCCATGATTTTTTGACCAAGCTTCATTACAAAACTTTTTAAATTCATCTAATTTCATATCATTCGAAACATGATCATTATAAATATGATTTACATTTTTAGAATCTTGTTTAAACAAGCAAATAAAATTTGCATTTTCTCTTATCGTTCTCCTAGGCAACTCAAAATAATTTTGTGCCAAGTAGAAACAATCTACATTGCTATGTCTTCCTCTTATATAGTACTTTTCACACTTGTTTTGTTTTGTTAATTGTAAATCATCAAATATCATTAAATTATTTTTAATAGAGTTGAGACTTTCAGGTTCTGGTACATCCTCTGCTGTTTCAAAAAATTTACATTCTATATCTGTTTTATCTTTTAAATTTCTTGAAATGTCTTTAATAACAAACTCTGGATTTACATTGTTTTTATTTATTTGATCTTGCAACTCAAATAGTTTAAGAATAACTTCTTTTGGTAATTTATTTTCAAAAGAATTTTTTAATATTTTGTATTCAGGTTGAAAAAGAGATTTTCCAAAAACTTGTAAATTATTATAGTCTAACCAACCAGGTCTTAATAGCAAGTTTAATAATAATGTTGTTTTTCCACAACCTGATTTTCCAACAATAATCCCTCTTATACTTTTAGGCAATAACTCATTATTTTGACGTTTACTTTTATTCACATTCCATGATAAATCTATAATTTCCATTTTTTATTTACGAAAAGTATTTTTTAAATTAAATAAATTAAAATACATATATAAAAAATGTATTGCGTTAAATGTAAAAACAAAACAGATACACTCAACTTACAACATGCTGTGAGTAAAAACAAAAGAAATATGCAATGTGGAAATTGTGCAATCTGCGGAACAAGAAAATGTCAATTTATAAAAGGAGCTCAAAAAGGAGGTGATTTGGTAGAATCTATTAATAAATTTACAAGTAATAGAAAATTACCTTTGCAAAAGTTTCCAGGTGAAATGCATATACCAGGTATGAACTTTGCAGGACCTGGTACTAATTTAGATGAAAGATTAACTTCTACTGAGATGCCTAAAGAATGGAGTATGCCTGTAGATAGAGTTGATAAAACAGCTTATATTCATGATCTTGCTTATAAACATTTTACAGATAAAGAGAATAGAAATTTAGCTGATAAAATAATGCTTGAACAAATGGATGCTATACCTAATCCTACACCTCGTGAAAAATTAGAAAGAAAGATTATAAAACCTATCATATCTGCTAAAGTAAGGTTTGGTATGGGAAATAAAGAACCAATAAGTATTAAAGAATTATGTCAAAAAAACTGCAAGCGCAGAGGAAAAAAAGCAAAAACCTGAAATGGACTGATGAACTTGCAAATGAACTTCATAAACCTGTTATAAAACATTTTAGAAAAAGAAAAGTAATTGCAAATGGAATAGATGAAATATGGGCTGCTGATTTAGTTGACATGCAATCTTATTCTAAATATAATAATGGTATAAAATACTTATTAATGGTCATTGATATATTTTCAAAGTATGGATGGATTATCCCATTGAAAAGTAAGACTGGAATTGAAGTTGCTGATGCATTTAATAAAATCTTTAAAGATAGAAAGTGTGTTAAATTATGGGTTGATAAAGGTTTAGAATTTTATAATAAGCATGTTAAAGCATTAGGTGTTCATCTCTATTCAACTGAAAATGAAGAAAAAAGCTGTGTAGTTGAACGTTGGAATAGAACAATGAAAGAGAAAATGTTCAAATACTTTTCTGCTAATTCTACTAGAAAATACATTGATGTTTTAGATGAAATGGTAAATCAATACAACAATACAAAGCATTCTTCAATTAAAATGACTCCAGTTGAAGCAAGCAATAAAAAGAATGAAAATAAAGTTTGGTTAAATTTAAATGGTAAAGTGATATCAGAGTCTCCTCATCCCAAGTTTACAATAGGTGATAAAGTAAGAATAATTAAAAAGAAAGGAGCGTTTGAAAAAGGATACACACCAAGATGGACTGAAGAAGTATTTACAGTATCACAAATTCAATACACTGATCCACCCACTTATAAAATAACTGATTACAATAATGAAGAAATACAAGGTACTTTTTATGAACAAGAACTTCAAAAAACAAGTCAAGAGATATTTAGAATTGAAAAGGTTATTCGTAAACAAGGTAATAAATCATTTGTAAAGTGGTATGGGTATCCTGATACTTTTAACTCATGGGTTAATAATACAGAATTGAAAAATATTTGACAAAGCCCGGTTCACATAGTGATTTAAATTTTTTTTACTATTAAAAAAATGAACAACTCAAATGTAAATGTGAATATATGTGTAACAGCTACTTCTGGTAATGCTAATACAAATACCACTGTAACGACAACAACTTCAAATTACAACTCTAGCAAATGATGTAAGATAAAATTTATATATTTTTACAAGAAAATTAAAAAAATTGAAAATGATATAAATAATTTTATTTTATATATAAAAAGAATGTCATATGTAGATATTGAAAATTTTGATGAAGCAAATTTATATGTAAAAGAAATAAAAAAATTTAATAAACCTGTTCAATATCAAAAAATAGTAATTGAATACAAATATAATGATAAGCTTTCAGAACCTTTAAGAGTAAAAACTCCAAAATCGTTATCATATGGAGTTTGTGAAAATAGAGACATGAAAACAAAAGAACTTACAGGATACTCAATTCCTTTTGTATGTGAAAATGATATATTTATCGCAATTATTGAAGCTATTGAAAAATTTTGTAGAAATAAAGTTATTGAAAATGAAGCAACGTTAAAAAAAGGGGGTATGAAAAGCTTAAATATTAACAACTTGAATATTTTAAAGTATAGAAATGATGATTTTAAGGCATCTCCAGTTATATATGCAAAAATACCAACAGATTATAAAAGTAAAAAGATGGATCAAGTATTCAGAAATAAAAATGGTGATATTTTAGGAGAAAGTCTTATTAAAAAAAGATGTGATGTTGTTGGATGCTTAGCAATTGAAGGTATATATATAGGATCAATGATTCAATCTATTCAAGTAAAATTATTAGATGCAGTTGTATCTAAAAATGAGTATAAGATAGAAAGATTTTATATTAAAGATGTAGACTTAGAAAGCGAAGATGAAGAGTAAATATTAATTTTATATATTAGCAAATAATATATAAAATGAGATTGCAAAACAATCTAGGTCTCTTTGATCTAAATAATTATTATAAATATAAAAATGTATATTGAAATAGAAAAAAATAAACAAAATCCAGTTATAATTAAATTTGATGATATTATTAAACTTGATGAAAATAAAGAGTATGAAATGGCACTTGATAGATTTCAAACTATTCTCTATAGCGATTCAACTAAAAACAAAAAAGTATACATATTAAATAATCTTGTAGATGGAAAAATTGTATCTAATAATGGAAATGCTAAGAAAACGACTGTAATGTATTCATTTATACCTATTATTGTTTCTAAAAATTCAGTTATTAATGAACAACCGATATCTAAGAAATATTTTCCTTTAAAAACAAAATCCATTTCAGAAATGAAAATTGATATCATTGATAACTTTAATAAACCTATAGATTTTAATAATGAAAGTTATACCATAGAATTTCATATAAGAGAGAGAAAGTAGATCCATATAAATTTTTTTATATTGAAAACAATATAAAAAATTATGACATATATAAAAAATGTCAATAACAATACATATATCTTCAAACGATACTGTTATAAATACTAATATGGCAGTACCTATTGAACTAGATGCAGATAAAGAGTATGGAATAGCTCTTAAAAAATTAATGACTTATAATAGTTTTCCAAATATTATTGAAGGATTAAACAATACTATAAATATTACTATAGAAGCTAGTGATAATCCTGGTTTTCAACAAATTAAGATCCCAACAGGATCCTATGAACTTAGAAATATAAATACATTTGTAACTAGATATGTAATGACTACTCTTAAAGATCAACTTGCTAAATATAAAGAGTCTTTTAAAAATGTACCAAGCACAGATATTGAAAATTTTAAAAAAAAACAAAAGTATGATAGTATAAGACTTGATCCTACATCTATTATATTTGAAGCAAATTTTAATACTGAAAGATCACAGATTATTATTAATAAAAATAGCAATATTAGAATACAACTTGATGATGACTCTATAAAAAATCTTTTAGGTTTTAATAATAGAGATCGTGATGGTAATCTTATAACATTTGACTCATCAAAAGTATATATTTCAGATAAAGTAATAGATATAAATCATGTTAATACTATTAATGTAACAAATAGCCTTGTAACAGGATCAATTATAGATGGTGCATATTCAAATGTTATATATTCATTTTATCCATCTACGCCAGTGGGTTATAAAATTGTAGAAGTACCGAATAATCCAACTTATTATAGATTATTATCAAAAAAAATTTGGGATATGAAAACAACAATAATGGATCAAGATGGGCATATACTTACTTTACAAGGAGAGCCGATAAGTATTGAATATGAAATAAAAGAAATTGTGTCAAAATGTAAATCAGAACATCTTTTAGAAAGACAAGTATATCTTTTAGAAGAACAAAATGGACTTTTAAAAAAACAATTAAGATAATCCCAAAGTGAATTAAAAAATATATATAGTAAATAAAATGTTAGATATAAATAATAAAGGATATACTCGAAAGTATGTAGTAGGTGGAAGTGGAGTATTTACAGATATAAATAATATGTATAATCAGGCAAAATCTTCTGATTTTTTTAGAGCATTATCTGGTATGAAAACAATGTTAACTAATCATTTTAATAAAAATGGACCAATAATTAAATAAGTCTCTTTGAGACCTAGATTCATTTAAAATGAATTAAAAAATATATAGTGTAAATAAAATGTTAGTTATAAATAATAAAGGATATACTCGAAAGTATGTAGTAGGTGGAAGTGGACTATTTACACCTTTTTTAAGTATGTTAAATAAGCAAGTACTAAGTAATGCATTTAATGCATCTCGTAATTTTGCCAGTAGAGCAGCTGCTACAGACTTGGGAAAAACTGCTGTAGATGCAGCAAAGTCAGCAGGGAAAGAACTTGCAACTTCTGCAATATCTACTGCTAAAGAAATTGTAATAAATAAAGGTAAAAAATTAATAGAAAATGTAAATAAATCATCTAAGCTAACACCTGAAAATAAACAAGAACTTAAAAATTTAATAAATACTTTAGATAATAAATTAAATGAAGCAGTGCCAGATATTAGTAAAATCATGATGGGGTCGTCAATAAAAAGTAAACCTGTTAGAATACAAGATTTAGTTAAAAAACATAAAGGCGATGGGCTTAGAATAATATAATTTTATAAATAGCAGAAAGTGATTTAAAAAAATTATATTGCATATATAAAAATGGTAAAATCTGATATATTTAATATTACTGATAAATTAGTATATGACGAGGAAATTAAAAAATATGAAGAATATGAATTTACACCCTCTGTTAATTCTAATTTAAATTCAGGAGAAATAAGAATTTTTATTGAAAGCAGTGATTCTTTTTATCATCCGCATAACTCCTATTTAGAAATTGAAGGAAGGCTTGTAAAAGCAGATGGGGCTGCATATGCAGATGGAGATGCAATAACACTAGCAAACAATGGTATTATGCATTTATTTGAAAGAATTGAATATAGATTCTTTGATCAACCTGTTGAAATAGTTAATTTTCCAGGTATAGCAACTACAATGCTTGGATTATTAAAATATCCGAATGACTTTCAACAATCAAAAGCATTAAGTCAATTGTGGTATAAAGATAATATAACAGCAGCAGATTTAGTGAATAATATAGGATTTTCAGCAAGACAGCAATATATCATTAAAAAACCAACTACAAAAGGTAAATTTGAAGTTAGTATTCCATTAAGACATATTTTTGGATTTTGTGAAGATTATGATAAAGTTTTTTATGGATTAAAGCATGAACTCTTTCTGTTAAGACAAAGCGATGATTATGCAATTTTTAGAGCTGCTGGTGTAGCTGCAGGAAAAGTAGATATTACAAGAATATCATTAATGATGAAACGTGCAACTCCATCTTTGATAAAAGAAAATGAACTTGGTAATATAATACTTAATAAAGAAATACTTGATTTTGGTTTTAGATCAAGGTACTGTAGTAAAACTAATGTTCCACAAAATACTTCATTTGAGTGGGACTTAGGAACAAAAACTACTGAAAAACCTAGATATATACTTGTTGGTTTTCAAACAAATAGGAGTGGAAATCAAGAACAAAATTCTTCAATATTTGATCATTGTGATTTGAGAAATATGTGGATTAATATTAATAATGACGAAAGATATCCTGCGACTAGTTATAATTTATCATTCCCAAATATGAAAATTAGTAGAGCATATAAAAATGCATCCAATTTTGCTGAAGATTATTATAATATGACTGATCTTATTAGTCTATGTGGTATTACTCCTTCAGACTATAGAGATTTATATCCTATTATGTATTTTGATGTAAGTAAACAATCAGAAAAAATGAAAAATAATACTGCAACTATTAAAATTCAAGCAGAATTTAATACACCTGTTCCAGCAGGTACTTTAATATATGCTCTCGTCATTTCAGATAGAATAGGAAAACTTACTTCTAATGGAAATAAATTTATGTTTGAATATTAGGTTACTTTGCGATCAATGCTACGTTAGGTTCTGAAAGAAAAATAATTATTTTAAAAAATATATATGTAATAAAAAAATACTATTATTTAAATTATTTGAAAATAATTTAAATAAATTTTCTTTATATATAAAAAAGAATGAGTGATAAAATAAAATATACGAAAAAGTATTTATTAAATTTATTAAAAGATAATAATATACAACAAACATCTAAAGATCCTATGGCATTAGTTATGATTGCTATGGATAATAACTTAATTGATAAAGATTCTGTAAAAACAAATATCATTACTAAGAAACAAAAAAAACCAAAGATTGAAAGAGTTAAAAGAGTTAAAAAAGAAAAAGTAATAAAAGAAAAAAAATCTGCTGGAAGACCAAAATTTCTTCCAACAAAAGAAAAAAAAGAAAGAGATCCTAAATATGATTATCTCACAAAAATTAGAACAGATCCATGGGGAATTAAACTTACTAATATGGAAACTGGTGAAGTTAAAAATTACAAATCATTTTATGACTATAATAAAAAAGAAAAGCGCTCTAAAACTTATATTTTTAGTAGAAATGGGAAGATTGTAGATGGAGTAAAAATTGAAATAATTAGAGCAAGTAAAGAAAAAGATGCATTATCACAAAAATAAAATAGATAATGAAAATTAATTATTTTTATAGACTTTTTCTATAAAAATATAAAAAGAAATTGTTTTTTTTGTATTATTTAATTTTCTTTACATAAAAAATAAAAAATTGAAAATGATATAAATAATTTTCTTGTATATATAAAAATGGAAAATAGAAATGTAAAAGAATTAAAACAAATCGCAAGAAATCGAAAAATTAAATATTATTATAGAATGAGAAAAGCAGATCTCATTAGAGCAATTGAGCAAACAACTCCTATATTAGATATGCCTATTCCAAATAATATTACACAAAATACTTTAACACCAACACAATATGTTCCAGTTAGTTATATTAATACTATTAAGAACAAAGTGAATTCATTTGCTAATTGGATTATTGACTATGTTCCTGAACCTATTAAAAATGTTGCTAATGAAAAACTTACATCAATAAAGTCAACAGTTTCAAACTTGTATAAAAGATTTGGACTTAGAAAACCAATAGAATTTAAATTAACACAATCAGCTCTTAAAAATATAACTAAACAATTTTCAGCTGAAGGAGTTGAAGGAGCTGATGCTTTATCTTATATGAAATCAGTTAAAAATAATGTATTAAATATTTTAAATAGTAATAAAGAATCAAAAATCTATATTGTTCTTTCATGTGAAATGGAGCGTACTGATCTTAAAACAGGAGAAACTGTTACAAAATCTGCTAAATTTGCATCAAAAGCAGAAGTTGTATTAGAATCAACAGATTTAAACGAACTTTATGAAAGAGCTGAACAAAAAATTTTAGAATCCTTGTCAGCATTTCAACAACTAGGATCAAGTTGGAGATTTGTTTCTGTTGAAAAGATGGATATAAATATCATTGAATATAAACCGCTTAAAGGTAAATCTTACATTCCTCTTCCTAAAGAGTTGGCAGCTAAAAAAGCAATTATTAATATGAAGAATGAAGACAACGAATGCTTTAAGTGGTGTGTTGCTAGATTTTTTAATCCTAAAGAAAAAAATTCTGAAAGAGTAGATAAAGATTTAAAAGAACAATCTGAGAAATTAAATTGGGAAAAAATAAAATTCCCAGTATCACTACAACAGATTACTCAATTTGAGAAAAATAATCAAGACATCAGTGTTAATGTATTTGGTTATGAAAATTCTGTTTATCCTTTAAGAATATCTGAAAACAAAAATAGACAACATGAAATAGATTTATTACTCATTTCAAATGATAAAACTAATCATTATTGTTTAATAAAAAGTTTAAGTAGATTACTTTCATCACAAATATCTAAAAATGAACATGCTATGCACTTTTGTCGAAATTGCTTGTTAGGATTTTGTACTGAAAAATCTTTATCAAAGCATAAATTGTATTGTGATACTCATGATTCAGTACGAATTGAGCTTCCAAAACCAAATACAATGATTGAGTTTAATCATTTTAAAAAATCTATGAGAGTGCCATTTGTAGTCTATGCTGACTTTGAAAGTGTTATAAAACCAATCAACACTTGCTCACCTAATCCAAATGAATCTTATACAAAGCAGTACCAAAAGCATACACCTAGTTCATTTTGTTACTATATTAAATGCTTTGATGAAAAAATATATCAAAGTAAACTAGTTACATTCACTGCAAGCAGTGAAGATGAAGATGTAGCACAAAAATTTGTTAATATGCTAGAAGAAGATGTAAAAAAGATTTACAACGATTATTTTAAATTTAAAAAAAAGATGATATTTACTATGAAAGACAAAAATAATTTTGATAATGCAAAAATATGTCACATTTGTGAAAAAGATCTTAATGAAGATAAAGTAAAAGATCATTGTCATATTACTGGAAAATATAGAGGTGCTGCACATAATGAGTGTAATTTACAATTTAAAAATCCAAAATTCATTCCAGTACTATTTCACAATTTATCTGGTTATGACTCTCACTTGTTCATAAAGAAATTGTCAGAAGGAGGAAAATCAGAAGGAGGAAAAATAAATTGTATACCCAACAATGAAGAAAAATATATCAGCTTTTCTAAAGAACTTAAAGTAAATGAATTTATGAATAGAGAAGGTAAAAAAGTTGAAGTTAAACTGTATCTACGTTTTCTCGATAGTTTTAAATTTATGGCTGCTAGTTTAGATAGTTTAACTAAAAATTTGTCAAAAGATCAATGTAAAAATATTAGTAGATACTATTCTGGAAATGAACTCAATTTATTGTTAAGAAAAGGTGTTTATCCTTATGAATGGGTTGACTCTATTGATAAATTAAATGAAACACAATTACCACCAAAAGAATCATTTTATTCAAGATTAAATGATGAAGGAATAAGTGATGAAGATTATTTACATGCTCAAAATGTATGGAAAGAGTTTAATTGTGAAACATTTAGAGATTATCATAATTTATATAACGAATCTGATGTATTACTACTAGCTGATGTCTTTGAAAATTTTAGAGATGTATGTTTTAACAATTACAAATTAGATCCTGCTTGGTACTATACAGCACCAGGATTAGCTTGGGATGCTGCGTTGAAAATAACAGAAGTAAAATTAGAATTATTAAGTGATTATGATATGATCTTAATGATAAAAGAAGGAATAAGAGGTGGAATTAGTATGGTTTCTAACAGGTTAGGAACTGCTAACAATAAATATATTGAAAATTATGATGAAAGTAAAGAATCTACTTACATACAGTATCTAGATGCAAATAATTTATATGGATGGGCAATGAGCAAACCACTTCCTACACATGGATTTCAATGGATGAATGAAGAAGAATTAAAAAATTGGAAATCTACTTCTTGCATATTAGATGTAGATTTAGAATATCCTGAATATTTACATGATGTTCATAATGATTATCCTCTAGCCCCTGAAAGATTAAAAATAGACAAAGTTGATAAATTAATACCTAATTTAAATCATAAGAAAAATTATATCATTCACTATGAAAACTTAAAACTGTATGAAAGATTAGGAATGAAAATAACAAAAATTCACAGAGGAATAAAGTTTGAAGAAAGTCCATGGTTAAGTAAATACATTAAATTAAATACAGATCTAAGGACTAAAGCAACAAATGATTTTGAAAAAGACTTTTTCAAACTTATGAACAATTCAGTATTTGGAAAGACAATGGAGAACATTGAAAACAGAGTTGATGTAAGATTAGTTACAAAAAGAGAAGAAGCTATTAAATTATCATCAAAACCAAATTATGAAAGTAGAACGATATTTGATGATAATTTAATTGCAATACATATGAAAAGAACAAAACTAGTTTATAACAAACCCATTTACTTGGGTATGTGTATTTTAGATTTGAGCAAAACACTAATGTACGAATTTCATTATGATTACATAAAAAATAAATATGGAGATAAAGCTAAACTATTATATACAGATACAGATTCATTAATCTATGAAATAAAAACAGAAGATTTTTATAAAGATATTTCTAATGATATTGAAAGTAAATTTGATACAAGTGAATTTAATAAAGATCATCCAGCTGTTCAAAATGGATTTAAAGTTGGTGTAAATAAGAAAGTAATAGGAATGTTTAAAGATGAGTCAGCAGGAAAACAAATTACGGAATTTATAGGACTCAGATCAAAGTTGTATTCTTACAAAATAGATGAAGAAGATAAAAAGAGATGTAAAGGAGTAAAGAGAAATATAGTAAAAAATTATATTACACATGAAGATTATAAAGACTGCCTGCTTAGCAGGAGAGATCAAATGAGAAAAATGAATGTCATAAGATCTCATTTACATGATATTTATACTGAAGAAATAAACAAAATAGCATTGAGTGCAGAAGATGATAAAAGAGTAATTCAAGAAGATGGTATTCACACATTAGCATATGGACATTATAAATTAAAAGAGAGTAAAACATTGGTTCCTTCGAAACTCAAACCCAACTTTTCATTTCAAATTGATTGGAAATAAACAGGCAAGCAGGCAAACACACAGGTAAGTTATTTTTTATATCTAAAGAGATCTAAAAAAATCTAATAAAGTAATAAAAATGGACAAACATATCAATGTTGAAGGAATTATATTGCCAAATGTACCCTTAACAAACTTTCAATTAATAAAAGCAGCAAAAAAATTAAAAATTAAAAACTTTAGAGGTGTATTTGTAAGAGATGAATTACCTAAAAATACACAAAACAAAGAATGTGGAATATTAAATACTGGAGATTCAAGTACGAATGGATTTCATTGGATTTGTTGGTATAAAGATGGAGATGAGAAATTAAGTTTTGATTCTTATGCACTACCACCTCCAGTTGAACTTGTTCAATATTTACACAGTCCTGTTTATTATAATAGTAAAAGAATTCAGTTTGGAGACACTTCTTTTTGCGGACACTTGTGCCTTTATGTATTAAAAAAGCTTGATGAAGGTGTTGATTTTCAAAGTATTGAAAACTCATTATACTGAATTAGCGAAGCAATAATCACATAGTGATTTAAAAAAAATATATATAGTATATAAAAAAATGAGTATGAATATAGCTGGTAGTAATTCATTATATGGTTACACAACAGATGGATTAAATATCAACATTAATGTTGGCAATACAGCCACTACTGATGTTGATTTAAATTCACATAAATTAATCAATGTAGCTGATCCTACAGATGCACAAGATGCAGCTACGAAAAATTATGTAGATAACAATCAAACTTCTAGTACTGCATGTCTAAAATTAGATGGAACTAATAGTATGAGTGCTAATATAAATTTGAATTCACATAAATTGATCAACGTAGCTAATCCTACGAATGCACAAGATGCAGCCACAAAGTATTATGTAGATAATAATCAAACTTCTAGTAATTTATATCTAAGAACTGATGGTTATAATCCTGCAACTGCTAATATAAATTTAAATACAAATAAACTTATAAATGTAGCTAATCCTACAGATGCACAAGATGCTGTTACAAAGAGCTACGTTGATGATATGCAAAATCAAAGTTTAGATATCATTCCCAATACAAGTTTAATATGCCTTGGACAAAAATCTCAAGCATTCTATGCAACTCCAGGATCATATACCATTTTTAGCTATAGTGGTAGTTCAGGAATTCTAAAAAAACTGTGGATTGCATTTACAGGATCTACTATTGCACCTAATACAGTACCAGGTAACTTGTTTTTAAAAATATATGCTGACAATGTACTTTGCATAGGTAATGATTCTATTGTAACAGATGGTGTAGGTGTCAATAATACAGCTTTAGCTTGTGATTTATTAATTGCACCACTTGGTGGATCTTATTATGCAAACTCTTTACAAGGATGTAATGTATTTAGTACAAGTGCATTAGGAGGATATTTTACATTTGATCTTCCTTTTACATCAAGTTTGAATATACAATTATACAATAGAACAGGAAATTCAGTGACCTTTTGGTTACAACCTTTTATCACAAGAACTTCATCGTTACAACAAGCATTAACTAGTATTAATCCTCTAATACCTCGATCTATCTCATCTATTAAGTTGTACTCATCAACATTTAGATATGTAAATACAACTTATGGTAGTGAATATATGCTAATGAATGTTATGGATAATGGAAACGGAGTGTATTTGAAATACATAAGAATGCATGTTGTTGGAGGATCTGGAGACTGGTGGGAATCTAGAGTTCGCATCTATGATGGATATGGTGCTCCTACCCATACTAACTCTGTCATTCAACCTTGGACACCCTATAATAATAATGGATATACTACATTTTCTGGATATGATGTTAACAGTCGATGTATCTACGCTTCATCAGGTTTAGAAGATTTTTATCTCTCTTCATGGAATGGATCTAATGTAAGCTCATTTAATAATGAGGCATCAGGATTGTTGAATCAATCAACTAGTATAATTGGTCCAACAACTACAATTTCATTTTATAGAAACTTTAATTCATCTGAAAGTATGCCTAGCGTTGGTATAGGTAGAAGAATGGTAGTGACACTCAACTCTGGTGATGCACAAGTTGGACAATCTGGAAGCTATGCTGCACTGATAGGACAATGTTTCTACTATGCTTAAGTAAAATCCTAGCGCATGCGCATTAAAAAAATAAAAAAATTTTGAAAATGATTTAAATAATTTTCTTGTGTATATAAAAAAGAATGAATCAAGAAAATAAACGTACAAAAATTGATTATGCTGCTCAAAATGGTCGCCTTGAAGTAATAAAATATTTACATTCTAAAGGATATAAAGGAACAGAATGGGCAATTAATTATGCTGCAGCAAATGGTCACCTTGAAATATTAAAATATTTACATGAATTAGGGTATAAAGGTTCTGAATGTGCGATTAATTATGCTGCAGTAAATGATGACCTTGAAATTATTAAATATTTACATGAATTAGGGTATAAAGGAACAGATCAAGCAATTATTAATGCTGCAATTAGGGGTTACCTTGAAATTATTAAATATTTACATGAATTAGGGTATAAAGGTGATAAATGTGCATTTAATTGTGCTGCAATGAATGGTCACCTTGAAGTAGTAAAATATTTACATGAATTAGGGTATGAAGGTGATGAATTTGCGATTATTAATGCTGCAGAATATGGTCGCCTTGAAGTAATTAAATATTTACATGAATTAGGGTATAAAGGAACAGATCAAGCAATTATTAATGCTGCAAAAAATGATCATCTTGAAGTCGTAAAATATTTACATTCTATTGGATATAAATAAGAAGCAAGAAAAAAAATTGAAAATAAATTTCTTTACATAAATTATAAAAAATGGATTGTACAAGTAAAGATATTAAATTAGGAAGTTATAAAAGAAGAATAAGTTTAGCTCGTTATTTGCAAAATAAAATTAAATTACATGCTGAAAAGTTAGAAAATGAAAGATTAGAAGAAGAAAAGTTAAAAACACCAGATCAAATTTATTATTAAGAAAAGTCACGTGACCTGTGACGTCATGCAAGAATTTTTCGTAACATTTCATAACAAGAAATAAAAATTAACACTTATTTTAAAAAATTGATTTTTTAAAATAAAAAATTATTTCTTATCTAAATAAATTATACACAATATGGTTAACATTGAACCCTATATTAATATTAATTTATGGTTGAAAATAAGGTTGAAAATGAAAATGAGCAAATACCGGCAATCTCTTACTACTTATATATATATATATATATAAATTTTGTTTGCCTGAGTTGCTTTTTAATGTAGATGAGTTTTTGAGGTTCCTCTTAGGATTCTAAATTTATGACAGGTCCTAGTATTGTTGAAATTTTTTTTTCTCTAAACTATATCAACCTGGTACTCAAAAGAAACAGAATAATATTAATTTTGAAAATAATATTTGTTTTAGTTGAAAATGTAAAAATTGATTATTTTAACGAGATTAAATAAAAATTTTTACTACTTAAAGTTTCATGCGTTTAGAAATTATCAGGTAAAAAATACATTGTTTTTTTCGTTAAAAAATATACTCTTAATATCGTGACATTCAAAAACAATTATAAAACTGTTACTTTTTTAATTAGCTAACCACAATTAGTAATCTGAGCTAATTAGTTACCGTGTTACTAATTATCTCAGAATGTAGTTGATGCACCCACTGTGCACTTTTTTAGAAAAACACCTTTAAAATGCTGCTTCAGCTGCAGCAATGTTCATCGTCAGCATAGGAAAGCCTGGTGTGCTTCACTTCATCAATTCTAAACTTTTATGTGGAAATTGTATTGATTACTGTAATATATAAAATAAAATAAAAATAAAAAAATAAAAATAAAAATAATTAAAACGTGAACGTAAACTTTAGGTTAACGTAAACATAAACTTTATATTAACGTAAACTTTATTTTCCTGAATTGTATAGAACTCGAACATCTTTTTTAGTGAAAAATCTTTTTTTGGTAAAGTTTTATCTTAACTTTACATTTATACAATACTGTAAAACTATAACGTTAGATTTTTTAATTTAATTGAATATTTAAAATTTTTTGAACATTTAAAAATATTTAAAAATTTTATACTTACTCAAAATAAATACTTGATTCAATTATGCTTTAACCATTAAACTGCATGGCTTTATCTATGAATAAACTAGTCAATGACTTTATCTATAGATTAATTAGTTAATAGCCTTATATATGAATTGCTCAGAATAACTTCAAATTTAGAATTCTATATTTACGGTAGATAAGGGTAATATGAGAACCTTAAGCGAAAATTAGAATATTTAAAAAAATAATTAAGCTGGATCTAAAATTTTTGCGAACAAACAATATTTAGGGATCCCTACTTATGATCCACTTAGATATTTGGGCACCCGAAATTTTTTTTAAAAAACACAAAGGTTTTAAAAAAGGAGCAAAAATGCTCATATCACCCAGACGACTTGGTAATATGAGCACTTTAAATTAGCTCAAAAATAACATTAATTAAGTAAAAAAATACCAACCTGACAATTAGAACTAATTTTTGCAACGAAATAATTCGTTTCTAACAAAACCTATTAATAAGAGATCAAATTTTAAGCCATTTTTTGTTGAAACAATACTGTAACGTTTTCCGCAAAAAAAAATTAGTTCGTTATTTTTTCAATTTTATTAACTCAAATCTTTAAGCGAAAAAAATTCAAATTTTTTAAATTTAAATTACAGAAAAACATTTAGTATTGTTAAAATGTAAATTTTTTTTACTATCTTTTGTTTTTATTTAAAAAGCAATTAAAACCACTACTATTTTAGGACTTTAAACTAAGTAATTTTAATGAAAAACACTGGGTAATTTGAGCACGCTCATGTTTCGCAAAAATGGCATCTTAAAGTAAAATCAAAACTAAATTCTTCTACGTATTGCTTTTAAAACAAAAATGGATTGAATTTTTAGCTAACATATTTTTCTTTATGAAAAAAATAATTTCATTAATTAGCATCAAAATTTCGTGCCACAGATTTATTCATGCGTAATGATATTATTTTATTAACGCAAAATATTTAGCAGCGTTTTAATTAGATGATAGCCGCTAATTACTGCATATAAATTTACGCTAATTGTATTGATTCCTGATACCACCACATAAAGTAGATTCGAAAAATACAAATCAAATTTAACTTAACTTCTTATTTATAAGAAATCTCAAAGTATGCTCATATTACCAAGGTGCTCTTTATTACCCTAATCTACCCTATAAATAAAAACAACAATGAAAAAAAATATAACTTAAAATAAATACAACAAGCTTTTACAACTTTTAAAATAAACACATTAAGACATTTTCATGGTTTAAAAGCTTAGATATTTTTTCTTAATACTGTTTCTACAAACTCTCAGTAATTCCGGTAATTAGGGCCCAAAAATGTTAAAAAATTCCCACTAAAAATTACAAAAACAAAAAGCTACTTAAATTTGCATAAGGGTCCTCTAAACTCACTGCCCCTTCTAATTGAGGGACGTTGGGTAGACTAGCCACGGCTCTGCTAGTATAGGATATAAAAATAATATAAATTATATCCTGCGCTATAAATATTTTTTCAAACAGCAAGCCGTTTAAAAGTATTTTTACGCGACATTTTAAGGATAAGCGCATGTGCGCATTTCACTTAACGAAATTCGTAAGAGTGGCACATAAAAACCAAGTGTAGTATAATAGGTGTATAAATATTCCAAAATAATTGCAAAGTACTATGGACGCCCAGTTAATTACAAGTTTATTTCAGCATACTTTGGATCCTTCTCCAGATACAAGAGCTCAGGCTGAAGCTCAGTTGCAAGAGGTACGTACTGAAGAGCTGCTTGATTTTTTTGATTTCAATTTTAGCTTTAGACAAAGTAAATTAATAATTAATAAAATTTTAAAGTTTTTAAATTGCATTTAATTAGATTTAAAGAATATATAACTATATTTTACAGACACTTATTTATAAGCATTGTAGTTAAGCATTTTTTACAAAATTAGCATAATTATTAATTACAGCTTTAGTTAGTGAACTAATAGAAGTGTTTTAATTGTTTCTATTGATTTGATTTGCATAGGTAAGAAAATGATAACACGGTCTTTTATTTAGCTTTTACAAAGTTTGTCATCTTCTGAACATATGGTTATCCAATTATTTCCTGGTATTTTTTCAACTTGTAAACAATGATTTTGGTTAAGACCAACTCTTATTGGCAAATACTTTAACTGGTTATGAACCAAGCCATATCTAAACATTTAAAAGTTATACAGTGCAATATTAGTTACAATATTCATGCTGTAAAATGATGTGAAAAAAAAGGAAACATTCAACTTTTTAAAACCAAAAAATAATGAACACTAGAAAATGTATACTTTCATGGAATGGTTTTGATTTGCAAAACTCAAATACTGTTATAAAAATAAAGTTAAAGAAATAATTTAATGAGGTGTACCGATTAACTTCTATTTGTAAAAGTTTTGACAAAATGGGCGTTTCCCAATGTTCATTTCGTTTTCCAAATAGTTTATTGACTTGTTTTTCAGATATGCCAGCATGAGATTCTATTTTCTAATTGTAAATAAAATTTAATAATTTTTTTGAATAAAAAATGTTTAAGAGAAAAAATTTTTAAAAATTTTGGTAATTCTAAGTCTTGTTTAATACAATCTTTAAAGCATTTTTAAAAGCTATTCTACATTTAAGTATTGTTAAATAATTTTAGTTTTTTTAGTATCGTATTGAAAGTTATATTTTCAATTTGATTTACTTGCAATATAATATATATATATATATATATATATATATATATATATATATATATATATATATATATATATATATTTACAGGCCTCGGCAGTAGTAAATGAGCGTGAAAGCAAAGATAAGCTCTCTTAAAACAATTAGTTAGCGTCATTTATTGCGCTGTGAAAAAATTCTTTAGACAAGCGTTGTCTTCGGGTTTTCACACTAACTGTCCATTTATTTGTTAATAGTATTACTTATCGGATAAAAATTTTTGACAAAAAGCTCTAAAAGTTTTTTCTGCTTATAAAAAATGTTTTATATTTTCTTATTGTTATAGAATTCAGACATCTTAAAAGATATTGCAAGAGTTAAAAATTCCACAATAAAAGTTAATAATATATTAAAGTAAATAAAGTGTAAACTGTAAAATTCATTATGTTAAATAAAAATTATTATTCAATAATTTAAAATATAATAGTTTTATATTTTATCAGTTAAATAATTTTGTATTTTATCAATATAATTTAGAGTGTAATAATTTTATATTTATAAGTTAGTCTAATCTAATCAAAAACATATGAATTTTAATCGGCACTTTTTTTTAATTTAATTTTTTTTATTTTTGCAACAACCGTGCCTTTTAAAAAGCATTGCAGTTTATAATGCAATAATTTATATTCAAGACTCATTAAGCATTTACCTTAACTAGTAATTTAAGGTGTTTAGATCAAGTAATTTATTGAAGTTATTTATTTTAAGGCATTTATTCATATTAATATGAAATATTTATAAATCAAATATAATAATAAAGTGTTACTAAGGCTGTTGGTCTTAATAAATAATAAATTGACCAATATATTGTTTATTTTTATTGATTCTTACTATCTGGTGATATTGAAAATTGGCTTCAGCTCCAGGCTTCTGCTCTATTAAAATTTTTAGGTCCAGCTCTGGTTCCAGAGCGGCTCCAGAAGAAACAAATTAAAATAATAAAAGTTTCATTTGACCCTTTGAAAATGTTCAACTGATTACGAAATGAAGTTCTCTGACTATGTTGATCCTCAAATAACTTTAGCTTTGTTAAGAACTATTTTTTCACCTCCTTACAACAAACTCCTTTGGTTAATGCAAAGTTTTTGTATGGGGAATAAAAAAATCAAAATAATTTGATTAAACAGTATTGACAGGAATGGTGTGTGATCACACATTGTAACTTACCACGCTTATAGTATTTTTCATTACAACTTGATCACGACTGTTTTGATGTTTTACCAACTTAAATGCAATAAAAAAGTTTTTACTCTATGAATAACTTTTAATCGTTGATCTTTTCCAAAGTTTTTATTTATGCAAAAATAAAATAAATAATTATTTATAACGATCAATTAAAATAAATTAATAATAAATAAAGCATTTCATTTAAATTAACAAAAAAAATTTTATTTAAATTTTTTTCATGTAAGCATGTATTTTTTATGATAAATTTAAACATTTGAAACTATTTACCATGACTTTCTAAAAATCTTTTAAAAGATTATTTTTTGAAGCTATTTTAAATTTTTTAATCTTTAATTATAAATAGGTTAAATTAAATCTTTCCATTGCAATGGAATGATTTAATTGCTTTTTTTTTTATTTACAAAGAATTGTTTAAAAACTTTTCTTTTAATTTTGACTTAATAATTAGTGCATGAAATGACTAGAAATGACTATTTTAAAAAGACTACATTATTAAAAAAAAATTTTTTTTTGCAGTTTTTTTCAAAAAATGTTTATACAAATTTAAAAATATTATATTTTTTCTTTTCAATAATTTAATTTCACTTTTCAATAATTTAAATAAAATTTGTTCATTTATTAAACAATTATTAGAAGTTATTTGTAAAAGTGTTTTGTGTAACTTTATAAAATGTTTCAAAAGATAAGTTTTAAAAGTAATTAATTTCAAGCGCAATTAAAACTGTAACAAAAAGTAATCTTTTGCACATCCAGGCTAAATAAATTCTCAAAAAAAATTAAAATTCATCACACCCTGCTCTGTATATATATATATATATATATATATATATATATATATATATATATATATATATATATATATATATATATATATATATATATATATATATATATATATATATATTATATATATATATATATATATATATATATATATATATATATATATATATATATATATCAGTCTCTTCTGTGAGAGATGTATACACACAAACATTGGAAAGAGTAGTGTACATCAATTGTGTTGCCTTCTTTAGTGATGAACTTAAACTAAAACATGTATTGGCAGCTAAAGGCTCATTATAAATATTAAGCTGCCATTTAGTGGTGTAACAACTTCTTATGAGTTACGGTTGTTACACCATCTTTCTACACATGTGTTGTTGCAGTAAAAATCAAAGTCTGTTTACCATATCAAAAAGTAATTTAAAATACATAAAATTTTTCTCCCTTCATTTTATTGTCCTAAAGTAAAAGTAAAATAGCTAAAATAAACAGAAAATTAGTTATTAACTACTGCAATTAAAACCAAAACTTTTTTTTCCTATTTTTATAAAAAAGCAAAAGGAAAATAACAACAAAAAAATAATTTTGAGCGCTTTTTTCTTCAGGTGTTGCTTTTAATAACACTCCAGGCATTACCAACACAGGACTGGATTTGTCCCTTATAATCCTCCCAAAAATCTTAGCAAAAAAAGTTCAAAAGCAGGTTGGTAGCATGACTTGAGGTAAACAAAGTTATAGTATAACAATGATTAGGGCATGAAATGCAGGAGGTGGCTATATGTCTCTAATGTTGATTTTCTCTTTAAAAAACTTTAGGAGCTTTGTGTTAAAAGAGGCCCCAGAAGGTATACTTGGTAGAGCAAACCCATCGGGATGGTCAAATTTAAACTTGTTTCTAGAACTTTTAAAACATTTTGTAAAACATACTCGTTACTTTTCAAGTAATGAAAATCCATTCATTCTTCTAATTGACAGCCATGAGAGCCATCTATTGATACCAATAATCCAGTTGACATAATGTAGTGGCCTTACAATCATAACATTTCATTCTCTCACCAGTCAAAAAACGCAGCCCTTTAACTTCAGGACTTATTACAACATTAAAATGAAAGATTGGATGTTGAAAACAGCTAAATTACGATAGCCTGATTTCAACTCTCAAACTGATTAAGGTTACAACTTATTTTGAAAGATAAAAAGTTCTCGATTCTTACAAGATCAGATTGCTTTCAAAGATCGTTAGTTCCAGCTATCCACTGTAACAGATTGACTGTATCTTTTTTGAAAGAAAGATTTAGCTTTGATTTAGATCTAGATAGAGAACTAAAATGTAGTGGAATTTTCTTACAAAGAATCAACACAGTCAGAAGTCAACATTAATTTTTTTTTTTAACTCTGAGTTTGTATATAAAATTTCATAAACATAAAAAAGTTTAATACAATACCAATAATGTTAAATTTTGCATTGAATTAGCATAATTTCTTTTAACATTTAAATATGCTTTTTAATACATTTTAATTGGAATTACATCTTTAATTTAAATAAACTACATACTGAAAAATGCACATGCATTGGTGTCAGAAGATTTCCTAGATTGAAAAAAACCAACATGTTTTCATAAAAATAATGATTTTGTATTAAAGGGTGACATCCTACTAGTGCATCAATTTTTATGCTAGATAGGTTTTGGACTAGTTCTTTGACTTCAGCAACTTTCATCAATGATTCTTCATTTTCCCAATGTAAGTAAACCACTATAATATCAATGCCACTCTGTAAAAATATTTAAATAAAAGTTTTTTAAATATTTAAATGTGTATGTATGTATGTATGTATGTATGTATGTATGTATGTATGTATGTATGTATGTATGTATGTATGTATGTATGTATGTATGTATGTATATATATATATATATATAAATATATATATATATATATATATATATATATATATATATATATATATATATATATATATATATATATATATATATATATATATATATATATTTAGATTTTGAAAAATCAAAAAACAAAATATCATTGGCAAAAAAGATATTTATTTTTTATTCTTCTTTTTTTGAAAAACTGTCTATGCTGATGTTAAGGTTGTGCAACTTCCACATATTTCTACTTTTTTTTTTTTCAATTTTCACTTATTATTATACACTTATTATTTGCTTTTTTTATATTAATTTTTATCTTAATGTTAGTTCACATGACCATAAAAGCCAATACAGTTGTGGAGGCTACTTTTTTAAATTGTGGATCTGAATTCTAAAACTCCAAAACACAAACCTTGAGGATCAAAGCTGCTGCACAAGTTCATGATCGAACTCAGAATTTCTTTCTTAAAGCGAGCGCTCTACCACTGCACCATTACCGCATACTTATGACCCGCCTAATACTTTTTTAATACTTGTTTATTTTTCCTAATAGTCTTAGCCCCACCCCCTAATATTGTCTGTTAAGCACTTTTTTAAAGATATTTTATATCTGCATCTTGGGAATTAAAAAGTTAGCAATCAATCATTTGTATTTTAACACTCTACATGTACAAACCACATTACCTTTCCTCCTCTGCCTCCTGCTTGCCTCCTCTGCTCCACCTTTTGATCCACTCATATCTTAATATAAAAAAAAATACCAACTCATCTTATTATCTGAATTGATTTGAATCAACCGTCTTTTTTTACTTATAACAAAAAAAAGTCATGTTTTAACTAGTAATGCCTGTCAATTAGTAAGTGACTGGGATTGTCCCAGGCCAGGGCCAGGGTTGGGTTTGATAAGTTATAGCCAGGGCCGGGTTTGTGACCGAGGCTGCATAAACATTTATACATTCTAAAGTATATTTTTTAGTAGAAATTCATGTTGTATTATGGATACATATGCATATATAAACATAATTATGATCAACATGGTCGTCATAATCACCATTAACATTATCGTCACCATCATCATGATCATAATCATCATCTTCATCATTGTCATCATCATCGTCATCATCATCATCATCATCATCATCATCATCATCATCTGGTTTTAGCCTTCCTCTTTTATGCTGTTTCTTTAGTATAAACAATCTAGAGCATTTTCATTTCTTAATATAAGCTCATTCATACAAAATGTAAGGCACTCTTTTCAAGTTTTCTTAGTTCTACTGCTACCATTTTCTCCTGAAGCTGCTACCTCTCTACATCCTAATACCTAAATCATTTTAATCTTTTTTAACAAATGTTGTTCAATGCAACGTTTTTTTCTAATCTGTCTCAGATTATGCTTTTTCTTGTCTTGCTAGAGTCATCCATCTGATCTACACATCTTCTACACATCCATCACACATCCATCTGATCATCTTCTCTTTCAGCAAATACTACACCATATAAATACTAAAGTTTATATAAATTTGAAAGAATACTGTATACCAGCATCTAAATAAATACCAAACATATATATTTATATCCATAATATGTATGCATAAAGCGCATCTTGGAAGCTTTTATTCCTATAAATAAGCCAGAGTTATTTGCAAAGAAATCTTACTCTAATTTGAATATTGAATCTAATGGCCATACTCTTCCTGCCAATTAAACAGATTAACCCATTGTTAAACATTAGTGCTAAATAAGTGGTTCCAATTTTTTAAAACTATAAAACACTTTGACCTCTCTAACTATCCTACCATTAGTCTTCACTCTGTTATTAGTTTTTTTATATAAAGGTTTTAAGATTATTAAATTTTGTTTTAACTGCAGTATTAAAGTTATTCTTGCCTACACTCTTCTTTATTTCAAGTAACTTTAAGGGTACTTGTGGTACCCTTAAAGTTAATAAAGAAGAACCTTCAAAGGTTCTTGTGGTACCTCTTAAGTTACCCTCGATCTTTGCTCCTGTATTGTTTCTCATCTACAATAACAATCTTCATCAAAATTTTAAATCTAAAGCGACTCTATTTGCTGATGACTCAAACTTTTGATTTCTTAGAACAAGCAGCAGATATTTAATCTGATCTCTCTTCTGTAACAGCCTAAGGCGTGAGGGTTAAGGCAGTGGGTTATGGATTAAAGTTCTGGACTCCACAATTTTCTGAAATTTCACAATTTTTCTGAAATTTCACAATTTTTCTGAAATCCACAATTTTTGTTAGACAACAAAAGTTATTGATTTATTGCAAAAAAATATTGCAATATTGTTGGCGTTCTTATATTGGTGAATAGCAACCCTCTTATTCACAGACAAAGTCTAAAACCACAATGTAAATGTAATTAGGCCTGCTTTATCTGCCAAGCTCGAGCCACTCTCCCATTGTTGTAAGGTTGCATTTGTTTTTTGTTTTTTTCTACAAAATCATGGTCAATGCTTAAATGAACTATCGTCTCTATTATGATAAGTCAAAACTCATTCTTGCTTGTTTTTTATTCAACAATTTGCATCCTTTCACTGTATCTGGCCCTTAATGCTATAAAAACTTTTATTAATCCAGTTTTTTTCCTTGCACATCTAAAAAACCTTATAACTCTTACCCATCTTCATGTTTTCCTTTTTTATACTACCTACAACTTGTTAAGTCTTCAGTTAACTATTTCCTAGTATTTTAATTACTCTATTTGAAAGTAACTCATAACTTAACAGTGGTTGCTTGCAATCTTATTGGAGTTTAAAAATATATAAGTATATGCCAGTTCTTAATAAATAGTAAATGTAAGTATAAAGTTATTATATTTAAAGGTTATAAATTATTTCATAGCCCCGGTTATCAACCCCTGCTAAATCTTATAATTTTGTTGGGTCCAGGACCAAGGCCAGGTTTGCAAAAAATTTCATTTTTAGCCGGGGACGGAGCCCCGGTCACCTTCTACTGTCAATTTAATTATTTAACTAAGATCTAAGTCAGGTTTGATAAAATTGTCATATTTAGCTGGAGTCCAGGTTAGTTGCTTAGGGAAAAGAGCATTGTAAACCTTGTATTACTATTATCTAAATGTTGTTTTTTGTGTCATTATACCCCTCCTCCATCTGTTAGAATTAAGCCCCCATTAAAATTGTCAGTCACATTTTGTGCACACTTTAGTGAGCAGTTATTAATTTATTAAAAACTTATTAGTATTACATGTGTGTATGTATGTATGTATGTATGTATGTATGTATGTATGTATGTATGTATGTATGTATGTATGTATGTATGTGTCTTCTTCATTTAGCTAGCACTTTTGCGCTTAAGCCTTTTCGTGCTTCCCACACACCTGCAAAAACTTTAGGCAAGTCATAAAAAGGGCTTGCTAAAAAAGTTTTTTTTTTTAAATTGCAATGAAGCTGTTTTTATTTTAAATATTTTGTTTAATATTTTTATAAAACGTTTATTATTTCTTATTTTTTGCAGTTTTTTTTTTTTTTTTTTTTTGCTTAGAATTTTAATAAAATGTTTTAATAAATGCTCTGCCTTTATTTTCTTATTATTTTATCTAGTTTTTATTCAAAACATTTTTTTTTTGCTCTTTTTATTGTAAATTAAAAAGTGCTGGCATTAAATTTTAAATGGAGAAGACTGATATGTATGTATTTATGTATGTATGTATGTATGTATGTATGTATGTATGTATGTATGTATGTATGTATGTATGTATGTATGTATGTGTTTGTATGTATATATATGTATGTATGTATACATATATATGTATAAGAATATTTTATTAAAAGTGTATATGTTTATTCATAAATTTATCTTTTTACTTCTCTCAGTTCAGTTACTTCATTTTTTATTAGTTCTTCATTAAAAGCAGCTGGTTTAATTCCAGTTTCATTTTCATTTTTCAAGCAACCATCATTAGAAATACAATAAGACAAAATTCCTATTGTTATACCATTATTTGCAAAAACCACTGGTTCCTAAAGTAACAGACAAAATTGATTAGGCTTAATATCAATGTTAATGTAGTTAATGCTTAGTAAGTTTATCTAATTATTGATTTGATTTTGTCTCTACAATGAGTTTATTAATTCAATAAAAAATCAATTTAAAAAATGAAATATATCATATAGTTGTTTTACAGTCATAATGTATTATAAACAAATTGAATTTTCTTGTCTTGTTTTATTTTCTTTATGTTTACCTGTTGTTTGTTGTTTTCTGTTAACCCTGATACCAAAAGATTATTTTTAGTTAAAATGTCATTGGTGGTAGTTACAGCATTAAGTCCATTTTCTAGGATATATGCATTTGCTAGAACAACTGTTTCAATACCAGCATATCTTAAACATTGAGTTTCTGTTTAGTTAGATTGTTAAGTTATCAAAAATGTAATATTAATATTTATTCAGTTATAATTTTTACCTAATATTTACTTACAGTAGAGCTTGAACAGCTTCTTGATCTGTTATTGAGGCATTATTGTCATCCATGTTGTTTTCACTGGATCCAATTGATGATTCTAAGTTTATTATAACATGATCAGCTGGATCAAAAAACTTTTTTATTTCATTGAATGACTCATTAAATGTGCAAATTTCTTCTTCAACTTTATACCTTATAATTCCATCTAGTCCTATACTTCCTCCGACTATGAGCTTCACGGTTTTCAGTTGTTTTTTAGATGTTTTTTTTGTGTTTATTTTATCAGCAAGGTTCTTCTCTTTTAAAGTTACTTTCTTTGTTTTTTTTTTTTGTATTTCATTTAGTTTAGTCTTACTAGATGACTCGTTAAATTCAGAAGTTTTTTGTGTTTCAGCATGAATTTTCTCTGGGTGTTTTTTAACTTTGAATTTCTTAGTATTTTTCTAGAAATTTATATATATATATATATATATATATATATATATATATATATATATATATATATATATATATATATATATATATATATATATATATATATATATATATATATATATATATATATATATACAAAATAGAAAATGTATTATTATGGTATAATAATAATGCAAATACTTTTGTGCGTTTAAGAGTGCTCAATACTATTAAATAATAGAGCAATATTTATTTATATATATTAAATGAATAAAAACAACTTTTGATGGAACTCTGAGTTTCATGCCTTTCGGCAATCATCAGCCATTGTGTATTTCGTCACTTAAAAACCGTTTAAAAATTACAAATTAAAATTATGGTGGAACGAGTTCTGACGTTACCAAACAAAACAAAACAAAACAAAAAGACGTCAAAGGTTTTAGTCCCCGGTATCATATATATATATATATATATATATATATATATATATATATATATATATATATATATATATATATATATATATATATATATATATATATATATATATATATATATATATATATAAAACCCTCGGAATTAGGGTTGGCATTCGGCAATGCTGACCTAACTGTCAATCTGAAAGTGTTTGAGGTCAGCAAAAAATTGCCGTTCTCATTACTATATATATATACATATATATATATATATTTATATATATATATATATATATATATATATATATATATATATATATATATATATATATATATATATATATATATAAAACCCTCGGAATTAGGGTTGGCATTCGGCAATGCTGACCTAACTGTCAATCTGAAAGTGTTTGAGGTCAGCAAAAAATTGCCGTTCTCATTACTATATATATATACATATATATACATATATATATATATATATATATATATATATATATATATATATATATATATATATATATATATATATATATATATATATATATATATATATATATATATATATATATATATATATATATATATATATATATATATATATATATATATATATATTAGGGTGTCTCAAATAAAACATTTTAAAGAAATCTATGCTGCCACCCTCTTAATGTGTTCTATATAATAAAATAATACTAAATTTAAAAATTTTTTTGAATTAAAAATATTTTTATGGGTCCCCCAAGACCTTTGAGCATTTAATGGGTCCCTAATATTATTAAGTATGTCTTGTTGTGTCTCAAAAGAAGCGAAATTATTTAAAAACTTTAAAAATAATCATCATTTCATGAAAATATTATTATTTAAAATTTTAGTAAACAAAAAATGACTTTTTTTTTTAACTAAAAACAAAAAATAAGGAATTTAACAAAATTTTTTGATTATAATTTTTATAGCTGTTTTTTATAAATATAAAATAATGATTAATTTTAAAATTTTTTTATAATTTCGCTTCTTGTGACACACAACATGATATACTTTGAAGGACTATTTTTTTGATAATTACAGGGACCTGTCTGATGTTCAAGGTTCTTGGGGGACCCATAAAAATAATTTTTATTCAAAAAAATGTTTATGTTTTAAAGTTATAGATTTAAGAGAAAATTAGTACCCTCTTTGACTTTTGAGATAAAAGAAGGTGAAAACTATTTTTGTTGTTATTTTCTTGTTTATTTGTTAGCCCCCTCAGCTTTAGGGACCAACTTCAGTAATATATACCCTTGGATATATTAGAGATTTTTTTAGTTTATTTGAGATTGTTTACTAAATGTTTAACTTGTTTTTCTTGAAATAGACTTGTTTGCTAAAGTTTTTATTTAGTTTAGATAAAATTGGTTTAAAATCTGTTTTTTTTTTTTTTTGTTATTTTTGTTTATTTAGGTTTTTAAATTTGAATTACATAAGAATTTTTTGACAACTATTTTTAATTTTTGTGTTATAAAATATTTATATATTTCCATTTTCAAGTTTTTAAACAGGAAAGTTCATTGTACGAATGGTTAGTAATTTAATTGGGGAAAAAGTCATTTTTAAACAAATTTTGTTTTGAATTTAGGAAATTTTACATTATAATTAAATTATGTTACCTCTGTTACAACTTCTTGCTGGAATTCAGCTATTTGATTTGTTAACTTGGCAACCTCTGATGCAACGTCAAGTGATACTGAAAATTATTCATGAACATAAAGATAAATCTATAAGTATTAAATATACTGAGTACTTCAAATGTACTAATTTTTCTAAATAACTATAGTAATTATGAGTATTTAATGGATAAATATTTTTTTAGTTTTAATTTGAAGTTTTTCACATAAAATGTAAGTTACCTAATAAAAATTCAAAATCATTACTTATAAAATTTGTTAGATATCTGTCAAGAGATCACATGTTATCTGTCAAAAAAACATGCTTTTTGTTAAGTGAATTAACAAAAATCATACTTTTGCATAATGAAATGTATATATAAAGATAATGGCTAAAAAGATTAACAGATATTATTGAGAAGATAAGGAAAAAAATTGACATATATTGCTGGTTACGTGTCACAAAAATCCATTTGAACTCGAAATAATTGAACTCAAAGAAATTCAAAAAGGTTGTACTCAAAGAAATTTTGTACTTAAAATTACTTTTATTTTGATTGTCTTCAAGCAAAATATTTTGATTGTATTCCGATTTTGTGTTTGTATCCTGGAGCTGTGTTTCATCAAAATCTTTTAAGTGCGTATCATCCAGGTGAGGCGTTTCTAAATCTTGTAGTGGTGGTGGTTCGGAATTTTCTTGATGAAAACTTTCTATGTTGTTTAGATTGTCATTAAGTTTTTTGGTTTCGTTTTTTTTTTTTACATGTTTTTTTGTATCTACCAAGAAAGTCTGATCTGAATTCAGTGCTGATGGTCCCATAATACGGTTTTGATTTTTTTTACGAAATTTTATTTTATCTGTCTTGGTCTCTGCTATTTTATTTACCTTTAAAGTCACTTCATTTAACCATGGAAGCACTTTTTTATCTAACTCAGTTAGCAGTTGAATGTTTTTTACATGGTTGAGCTTATCTTTGTGTTTGAATGGCATTTTTAATTCTTGTTTTGTGAGGCCAGCAGATAAAGTTATTTCTTTTATATATGGGAGCACATTTCTATAAAGACTCTCCTCCTTATCTTCATCTTGCTTAAGATTTTTCTTTGCATATACATTTTGAGCACCCCAAGTTACTGTGCACACAATTTGTAAGGCTAAAAATTAGTTTGAGTTTAATTTTTATATGCTTAATTTTAATTTAAACTTATATAACAATATACTAATAAAAATCATACTTAAAATATAGTTTAACTTCTTCATTGTATTCTAAAACACCATTGGCTTTATTTAAGTTCTTTAAGCCATAATCATGTCTTAAAATTTTATGTACTCTAGGATTGCTTTTAAACATTTTCAAACACTTAGTAGCTGCAGGAGGTGAATGTTTTATTATACATAGGCTCAACATGATTTTATTTTTTAAGAATTCTGTATAGTTTTCTGTATGATTTCTGTTTTAATTTTTTTTAATTTTGTTTTTGTACACACTTTTGCATCTCTTATAAATACTTAAAGTTATCTCTTCTATACATACTAAGTGTAATAACTTTTATACTTAATAAAGCATTTTATAGTAAATGATTTTATATATATATATATATATATATATATATATATATATATATATATATATATATATATATATATATATATATATATATATATATATATATATATATATGTATATGTATATGTATATATATATATATATATATATATATATATATATATATATATATATATATATATATATATGTATATATATATATATATATATATATATATATATATATATATATATATATATATATATATATAATTTGCTTTATTTTATTTAATTATATGTAAATTTATTATTGCATTTATTATATATGTTCTTTTGAGCACTATATTGTAGAATAAATTTAAAATTATTTTTTTTGTGTGTGTGTATGTATATATATATATATATATATATATATATATATATATATATATATATATATATATATATATATATATATATATATATATATATTAGGGTGTCCCAAAAAACAACATTTTTGAAAATAATCTGCTGTCACCCCCTAAATGTGTTCTATCTAATGCAAAAACACTAGGTTTAAATTTTTTTTGAATAAAAAATATTCTAAGGGGTCCCTTAAGACCCTCAAATATTTAATGGGTCCCTAATATTTTCGAATAAAAAGTTTTTCAAAAATATGTCAACCTGGTACTCAAATGAGGTGAAATTATATAAAAATTTAAAAAATTATATTCATTCTAAAACAAAATTGTTATTTTTGGTTTAATTACATAAAAAATTACGTTTTTTAAGAAAAAATGAAAAAAAATGCATTTTTAATGTTTTTTTATGATAATTTTGATAAATAAGTCAAAAATATTTTGGAATGAATATTATTTTTGAAATATTTATATAATTTCGCTTCATTTGAGTACCAGGTTGACATATTTTTGAAAAACTTTTTTTTTCGAAAATATTAGGGACCCATTAAATATTCGAGGGTCTTGAGGGACCCCTTAAGATATTTTTTATTCAAAAAAAATTTAAACCTAGTGTTTTTGTATTAGATAGAACACATTTAGGGGGTGAGAGCAGATTATTTTTAAAAATATGGTTTTTTGGGACACTTTAATATATATATATATATATATATATATATATATATATATATATATATATATATATATATATATATATATATATATATATATATATATATATATATATATATATATATAAATTATTGAGTATATGTTTATATATACAAAAACAATTGTAAAATATTAAAAATGATAAAATGTAGAAAAATAATTTTGTATACTTGAGTTCTTGTGTTAAAAATTAGACTAATTAAAAAAAGATTAACATGAAATATAATGTAGAGTTTACTAACCATTAAGTTACAATCAAAATACGAGATTTTTTTTAATTATAGTTTTCAAGATGTCCGGGTTTTTTACCTGTTATATTACAGATGGTCATGTCATCAGATATTCATATTTCAATCAGACAAGCTGGTGAGTCATAGAAAAAATATTTTGTTATATTTACCATACTTATTTTAATTTTATGAATCATTTTATCTTTTTCAAATTTCTTTTAAGTTTAAAAATAGAAGATAAAAAACAACAAACAAATTAACATGGTTACATAACACTTCTGATAATAGTTACTATTTTTATTTATTGAAAATTAAAATTTTATAAAGTTTTAAATTTATAAATAATTTAATATAAATAATTAAATTTATAAATATAATCTTAAAGTAAAATATAAATATTAAAATTCTTATACTGGCTTAAAAAGATTAAATGTTGGTTAATTACCCACCAATTGTTATCAATCATTAATGCAATCTTCGACATTACATATAAATAAATATAAACATCAATTGATTAATTTAGTAAGTTCTTATAAATGCTATTTAGCCACAGAATTTCATTTGTACCAAAATGCTATAAACTAGACAAGGATTTTGTTCAACAAAACAACAAAGATTTGACAATTTGAAAAAAGAAGGTTGGAAAAGCATTTAATATAAACCAAATCAAGTCATAAGTGGTAGCTTTAAATACATTTAGTGCTAAGAAGAGGTGGTCAAAATTATTGTTGCCGTTTATTAACAGCAAATTTAAATTTTTATTTGTAGAATTAAGTGTTTCTTGTTTTGAAATAGTTGTAACTAGAAGTAAAAGTATTTTACTAAAAAAAAATTTTGTTATTTTTATTTTCAAGTTTCCTAGTAAAATATTTAACTGTATCACATGTAAAAATGTGTACATACAATTTATTTACCACATCTAATAATTACATATAATCCGTATGCTACAGTTAATCTGGTGCAGAACCTAAGTCTGCACTGCACTGCAAGGTGCACTGCACCTTGGTTTATATCAGAATAAGTAAAAAAAAAATTACACAACAAACTATTGTTATACAAGTTAAACCTCTCATGTTAAATATTTATCAATAAATTATAGTTTTGAAATAAAATTTTAAAAATATTTCAAATGATGATATTTAAAACAAGTTCATTTTTCTCTAATCAAATGGTGATAATCAACTTTTATAAAACTTTGAGGGTCAAATTCACTGGTTCTTTGTAATTAATTTATCATTTCACTAACTATTTATCATAAGTTCATACATTTTATTTAATGTTTCTGTAAATTTCTAAACATGAAGAAATATTTAAATTTACCTAATTTTATTAACAATAATTATCATAATTTTTTACTTTACTAGCTGTAATATACTTAAAGAATATGACTGGAAAATTCTGGAGAGATCGTGACATTAATCAAATTCATGGGGAACAATTGTTTGTTATACCTGATGCAGATAAATCTTTTATTCGTGATAAAATTGTTGAGTCTGTTATTGAAGCATCAGAATTAATTCGGTTTGTTTTTATTTGGTTATTCATATAATTTTATTATTATCATTTTTTTTCCATAGTTTTTTTGTTTACTATCTAAGTTTAATGTCCTTAGACATTTTATTTTATTTTTGTTTTTCTATGAATTTAATTTGTTTTTTTATGATTATGACAGGTTTAAGTTCAATTCTCAAGTTCATTTTTTTGTAGAATTCAACTCACAGTTAGTGTTTATGAGATTCTCTCTTGTGATTTCCCTGAGAAATGGCCAGATATTTGCCACAAGTTAAACACCTACTTGACATCTGACATTAGATCAACATGGCTGGGCGCTTTACTTGTGTTATATCAAATTGTTAAGAAATACGAGTAATTTTTTTTTAATAAATTTAAATCATCTTAAAAAAATTTAATATTTTTGTACTAATTTGTGCTTTATAAGTATTTTATTTTCTATATTACTCGTTATTTTTATTATTTTTTATTTTATTATCTGTTATATATATTGTTGTTTGTCTGTATTATTATTTGGTTTTATGTGGTAGACTTTCAGATAATTATTTTAAACAAATAGTGTTGCTTATTTAGAGTTTGTGGAGGGAATGTTTAACAGTCTTAAGTTATATGAGAGCCAGAGTGTAGCCATGTAAAATAAATCATGGCTGAACAAGATTAAAATAATTTAATTCAAAACATTCAAAGGAATGTGAGTACAAAATGTGTGGTTTTAAAACACACACCCAAGATGGGTGTGTTTTAAATCTAAGTTACAAAGTAGCGAGACATTTGTTAGATAACACTTGATTACATTTAAACAGGGTGATCATGATGATCTTGATCCTGACCTGTAATATTTAGTTTTATATTATTGATTATATTTATAATTGGTTAATTAATTGGCATCAGCCTATTTTTAAACATTAGTTTTGGCATTGGCCTATAATCTGCAATCAGTACATCACAGGGTCTAAACCACTATTTGCTATTTAACAGTTTATGAAAGTCTTAAAAATATTACTTTCATTCAGTAATCATCTGCTCACATCAGTAGCACTATCATCTATTTCGGTTGTTTGATTGCACAGATGCAAACAGTGTTTCAAAATTTATTTGTTAAATTAAGCTTTATATAAAAATGATGAATCAACAAAAGAGGCAAAAAAAAAAAGTAACTAGAATGAAAATGAAGTTAATTATTGGATGGACACGGAAAAATCCGGTCAACTTTAAATTGAGATTTCTCTAAAACCATAAATGCTTTTTATTTCAATTTTTTTATTATTAAATGTGTTTACATAAATTAGAGTTTCAACTTAATTTTAAGGGGCTTGATGGTTTGCTTGGCAAGAAATCGAACTTTATAGCGGGTTGATGCCATCATTTAACTGATTTTTTCTTTTTTCACCATATTGGTGGCATTAATCCACTTTTTTTGGAAGTCCTTTTTATTATTTGTTAGTCCACCTGTCTTACGAAGAACTCCTTTAACTATTGCCCAAAACTCTTCAATCTTGCGCTCTTCAGGACGATTTAGAGGATTCGCATCTTTAGGAACAATTTTCACATTATTATCTTTGCACCACTGTAAAACTTTTTTAGAATAGTAAAAGGCAGCAAGATCGGGCCAAAAGAGAAATCGGTATTTGTGTTTTTTTATAAAAGGCAAAAGTCTTTTTTGGAGGCATTCTTTGATGTAGAGATTGGCAGTCAAGGTCTTTTTAGTGACAAAACAAGAGGACTGCATACCACAGCTACAAATTGCGTGCCACACAAGGAACTTGGATGCAAATTTTTCTTGTCAAATATATTTAAATTGATCATCGACAGGTTTATCTTTGTTTTCATAGTAAAACTGTTGACTAGGAAGTTGTGAAAAATCCCCCTTGCAATACGTTTCGTTGTCTTCAATTATGCACATATTTTTACCCGCCATTATTTTAACCAACTTCTTTGTGCGTCGAATTCCTTTAATTTCATAATTTAAGCTTCTCTTAGGTGTATTTTTTTTAATGAAATTCCAGCATTTTTAAGTACTTTTTTGATATAAGTATGAGAAGTCTTAAATTTTCTTGCTAGATCTCGCTGTGACTGATTTGGATTTCTTGCTATTGAATGTAAAATCGACTTTACCTTTTTGGATTTATGGAAACTTTTTTTTCTTCCACTTCCAAGTTTTCTTTCGAAGCTTAGAGTAGTCTTGAACTTGTTTATAATATCTATGACTGTAGATTTTGGGACATTAGTGCGTTTAGCAATCAAGCGATAGAAAGTCGATGGATTTTTGCAAAAAAAATTCACAACTTTTTTACGCACCTCAACTTGTTTCCGAAACATTTTGCCAATCATTAATTTGTAAACAAAAATTTATCAACACCATTTAAGATAAGGAATTAAGGTTTAATTAAAAAAAATAAATAAATAAAAATCATTTGTGGTTTTGGAGAAATCTCAATTCAAAGATGACCGGATTTTCCCGTGTCCACCCGATAAATGTAGTTATACTATGTATTTTTTAATATTGGTTATCTTCTCTAATGTTGGTTGTTTGTATTATGTTTGATTAATAAAGCTTGTAAATATAGTTTGTTGATTTTTGCTGAAATTGAAGAAAATACCAGAGAAAGTATTTTAATCAATATATAAATCTGCTAATGCAGATTTACTTTGTGTTAGTCTGTGCGATAACGATAAAGGCTTGAGTGATTTGAAGTAAAATAAGCAATTCCAACCTGCAACCAAATTGCAAAAAAAAAAGTGATGAGTAGGTTAGTCATACACTTAAAGAGAGTATACGCTAATTATAAAAGTCAACTTCTGAAAACAAATTCTGTCTTAACTCAAAAATTATATCTACAGAAATGTTGTTTAAAATGTAGTGAAACATTAACTGTTGCTCTTGTTTCAGTTTAGTTTTAAATAAATTTTATAATTTTGTAGAGGTTTTCAAAAAGGTGAATCTTTACTAAAAGCTAAATGAAACTCCCTCCCTTGATTTGTACAATTGTATTATTTGAAATGATGGGTTCACTCTAGACACCCAAACTTGAAAACCTGTTAGAACAGCTGATCTTTATCTGATCATCGCATTTGATGGTATCATCAAATGTTAGATGCATATTTGTAACTTTTTTGATTATCTTTAATGGCTTACTTTATTTTATTTTGTTTACTTATACTTTTTTATTGTGATTGTGCAATAATAAATTTACTTCAAAGAATGCTGACATCTCTAAAAGATAATTACTTTCAGTGTTATCTGTCTACTTTCATTTATTTGTGTTAAAAACTCTTGTGCGCTGCAGTCATAACTTAACTTTAGTATTAAACTTTTTCATTTTTATTAAATTTATTTAGTTAAAGTTCTAACATTCAAAAACATTTTGAGTAAAAACTCGAAAGTTACTTTTTATACATTTGTTATGCTATCATAATTCTTTAAATATATGATTTTATTTATGTGATCATAATGTGTGTATGTGTGCGTGTCAATGTATATACCCCTGTTCTTTAGATACAAAAAGCAAGAAGATAGAGGACCTATAGACAGTGTCATGGAGGTTTTCCTACCTATACTTCATAGTAGGTGCACATCATTGGTTAAGGAAGATACAGCTGATTCTTATCTTTTGCTAACTATTGTGTTCAAAATTTTTCGCTCTCTTATACAGGTACATTTAAAAAAATCAAATTTGTAAAGGTTATTTTTTAGTACATTTAATTTTAATTTTTGTTTTTTTTATTTTTATTTGTTTTTGTTTTTATTTTTTTCATGACTTTTTAATTTAGCTTGACTTTTATTTAAATTAGTAAACTATTTACTGTTTTAAAAATTTCAAATTCTAGCATGTTTTGTTTTTTTTATGTTTGTGTTTATTAGCAAGGTGTTCTGTGATTAATTTACATTTAAAAGTTAGTTGGTTTTCTAGATATGATATACTATATATATTCAAGTCTTATTTATTTAAGAAATACTTTTTTTGTGTGTTTTATGAGAATTTCAAAATGCTCTCAATGCATTTGAAGTAGGTTTATCATCTTTTTGACAAGATAATTGACAAGAATAACCTACTATAGTGATTTGTTATCACATTAAGTTCATTGGTAATTTTTTCTAAATATTGTGTAAAAAAAAACTTTAAAGCACAAAGATAAGATAAAAAGCACAAAGATAAGATAAAAAACAGTGCAATTAAAAGCTTTTATTAATGCAGTATTTACTAAATAATATTTGTTAAGTTAATTAATAATAAGTATATTTTGATCATTCAACTATTTATCATAAATTCATTATAAATTTATCTACTAGTTTGCAATTATAACTTAAAATATTATAAATAAAAATAGATCATACTACACTATGCTACTAAATACATTACTAGGATCATTATTCATTCAAAAAGCATAAGGTGATATAAAACAAACAAAAAAGTTTAAACATCTTGAATATTTTTTTGTTATTACAACAGCATATTAAAGGCATTAATATTTTGTAAAACCACCTTTATTTGCAATAGCTGCATCAGTGCATTGTGGCACAATTGCAATTGATTTTTTTTTAAAGTTTCTGTCAACTCTGGATTATTGTGACAGATATTGATAATTTTTTCCATAAGATCTTACTTTAATTAAATAAACAAACAATATCTAAGCTAGTAAATATCTAAGCTAGTAAAGCAAGAAATAGGATAAAAAATTATTTTGAATAGTTAAAATAATTTCTTATCTTATTTCTCGCTTTACTAGCTTTTAAATGTTTTTGATGGTGTTACTATCAAAGCCATGGCAATATATTAGTATTGTTTTTGCTTTTAATTTAAAACTTTTTGCTATGTGGCAAGTTGCACCATCTTGTTTAAATAAAATTGTACTGTATAATCTCTTTAATTCAAATCTCTGTAATTCAAAAACCTCCATAATTCCATTGAATGCAAAGTCACTGTGAAATGCGCTTAAGAAACTTTTAGGTTTAACTTTCTATTACTTGAATCTCTATAATTCAAAAACCTCCACAGTTCGAATGGGTTTATTAGACCCGTCTGTAAGATTCTCTCTGTAAATTGACTTAACTGAATTAACTTTTGACTTGTAAAAAGTTCATTAAACCATCAAAATATTTTTCAAATTTTCTATGTTGAGAGTTTTTAAAAAATGATTAGTGTAAACTATCTTCTACTGTTTAAAAAAAATCATGGCATCAAAGAGACATAAAGAAAACAATATAAATCCGAAATAGAAAATCTAATGGAATTAGAGAAAGGAGGAACAAATAAAGAGGTTTCAAAAATTTTTGATATTCTACCAAACACTCTTTCAACCTGGAAAAAGAATAAAGATAAAATCTTTGGCGCTTTTTGTCAAGGAAATTTGACTAAGCGAGTGAAAATTGATTTGTATTATCTAGTAAACAAAGCTGCACTTGAATGATTTAGTCGAATGAGAGCTGATAATGTATAAATTAGTGGCTTGTTGATAAAATCTTTATGTTTTGCAATAGAGTTATCCTTCAAAAATTTTCAAGCTTTGGAAGGATGGCTAGACTAATTTGAGAAAAAGCAAACTAATGTGGAGATATTTTGACAATGGCTCTTAAAGATATAAATTGTGTTTTTGCACTTATAATCTAGAACTTTTTTTAATTTAAAAGTTTAAAACACATAAGATATATTGCTTTTAGGCCTAAGAATTACTATTTGTTTGTTTTTTTTTATTTCTATTTGTTTCTTTGAAAAGAATATTTGAAAAAAAGTCAACTTTCTATAATTCAAAAATCTCTCTATTTCGAAATTTTTTCCCATAAAATTCGAATTATAGAGATGGTACTGTATAAATATATTTCTTGTAAAAATATATTTCTTTGTATTTTTTGACTAATCTCTTTAGGATAACAACTGATCAGTTTTTCAGTACTTCTTTATACTGTTCAGTCTCATTGTCCAAACCACTTTGTTTTGTTGTCCTGCTCAATTGGCAGACCAGATCATCACTGAGGGTGGATACTTGATTGATTCCACTATGCAACTAGAATAAAATTTTTTGTTTAAGACAAAAACTTTCCATCATTACTTAAAAGATTGACTCGTCTAATAAGCAATCTAAAAAGCAATGCTTATTTAAAGTGACTGGGATACATTTTGTCAGGTCATATTTTCTTGCTACTGGTTTAATGTAACCCAGTACAACTTTAAAGTTCAGCTTCATGTCCTGCACCTTGCACTTTTTAGGTTAAAGCTAGGTGAAGCCAACTCTGGCTTAACACACCCCGTCATCACCATGTTCTCTAAAACTATCATTCACTAATATTCATGGTCTTCGAAGTAACTTTTTTTTTGATGAGTGTTTTCTCTTGCAAAGTTCGCCAGACCTACTTTTCTGAAGAGCTCTTTATGAGACTAATTTGAATTCAGCTGTTTCATTTTGCCATTTTTGTGTTGATGGTAATCTTCCTTTAATTGGTAAAGGTTCCAATAGTCACATGCTTGGCTCAGGCTTTTATATTCGTTAGAATTCACCCATTTCTCAGGAAACTAGGTTTGAATCCACTGACTATTCATTTGCTTTTATACCATTACTTCCATATCTTTTTCCAAAACAGTTATATAGAAAACAGAAGTCTGTTTGCTATTGCTAGAAACCATAGTGAAAAGGTTTTGTTCAAAGCCAAAGCCTGTTATTCTCAGGTCACAAAATCTCATATTTCATCTCAAATATTAGACTCTAGAGCTTTCTGGAGATCTTTAACATTGTTTTTGTTATTCCTCCGCTTTTGCATGGATCGAATTTTGTTACCTCACTTTGCTAAGAATTTTTTGCTAAGAATTTTTCATCAATCTAATCTCTTAATTCTACTAATCGCAACCTACCTGATATAGCTGACTAACTATATCAGCTTAGAAAATTTTCTCTTCCAGTAACATTCAATTCTAATAGTGTTTGCTTGCAGCCTTGTAGGAAGTCAAGATGTTTAAAAAAAAAACTTTAAAATAAATTATGAATAAGATTGTGAATAAGAATGTTTTCAAAAATTACCTTTTCCTTATCTTCAACAGATCAATAACATTGATTTTGAGCGCTCACTCTAATCTTTTTTTTTTTTTTTATCATGTTAGAAGTTAGTTTTGGTTTCTTGGTTGGATGATGACACATCAATCTGTCTTCTTTCAGCCTCCTGCAAAATTACCCATCTAATACAACAACACCAGTTTCATGGATAATTTTAGTCAATATTATTAGGGGCTTTTTTCTGTTCTCCAAGCAAATATTCTGATACTGTCTGCTTTTGGTGTTCTTTTATGGTGAGAAGTTCATCTTCTTGGACCAAACTCTTCTTCAGCATCAATTCTTTTTTTACTTGAGTAACAATTTGGTGAGAATACTTTACAATTTGTGGAATTTAATGTTGAGAATTGTCTATTCTGTAAATCAGATTTTTATTAAACCAATTAAAAACACATTTCTTAAAATAACACATTTCTTCTCCATTGCTGAAAATTTAAAACTTCAAATAATGGGTAGAAGTTGGTATCTTTACATAAATATTAAAAAGAAACATAAATCTTTTATGTAAAAGCAATCTCTTATTAATTATTCTAGAATTCACAAAAAAATTAATGAAATGAAACAATTTGAATTAAATTAAATTAAATTAATTTAAATTAAACTTTAATCTGTTAATTACTAACAAATAAAAATAACCTCAAATTGTTGAAAATGCATCAGATTGACAGGTGCTAGGTTGTATTTAGAATTGCTAATTGATTAAAGCTTAAGATTATATAGATAGATTAAAGTTTAAGATTAAAGTGCCAAAAATAGAATTAACTTGACATGTAACAAAACATATTTATCTTATCATGTGCAAGTTAATTCCATTTATTTGATATAAATTGTCAAAAATATGTGTGATTCTATTGTGATAGACAATGAAAATATGTGTGATTCTATTGTGATAGACAATGAAAATATGTGTGATTCTATTGTGATAGACAATGAAAATATGTGTGATTCTATTGTGATAGACAATGAAAATATGTGTGATTCTATTGTGATAGACAATGAAAATATGTGTGATTCTATTGTGATAGACAATGAAAATATGTGTGATTCTATTGTGATAGACAATGAAAATATGTGGGATTCTATTGTGATAGACAATGAAAATATGTGTGATTCTATTGTGATAGACAATGAAAATATGTGTGATTCTATTGTGATAGACAATGAAAATATGTGGGATTCTATTGTGATAGACAATGAAAATATGTGTGATTCTATTGTGATAGACAATGAAAATATGTGTGATTCTATTGTGATAGACAATTATTGTATAATTATAATTCTCATGATTTTTATTTGATTTTTTTAAATTTTTATTTCTGTTAAATTTTTTCACAATAATCTGCATTAAATTACACTAGTTACACTATTATGAAAATATTATTTGTTTTTGGAAAACAAGTAATAACATGGAAAACAAAATTATTGAAACAGTATGTAATGAAAATACACATTGAATTGACATGACATGGATACTATATATACATGATACTATATATACATGATAGCATGACCCTATATATACATATATAGGTTACTATATATTCATGATAGCTACTGGAATGTTTTTCTTTTTTTGATTGGACTTAGTGTCTCAAGGTCTTGTGCTGTTTAATTTTTTGTTCTTTTGTTTGTGATATTGATATTTAAATTTCAATTTAATTTTTTAGTTTAAGCCTATAATGTTTTCAGTTAAAAAAAATAACAAAACTATCTTTAAACAACAGTCAAACCAACTTAAATAGATAATTTATATCTGCACAAAATAAAATCTTTCAAAACAAAACAAGTATTAGAAAGAAAATAAAAAATTTGTAACACCTTTATGTTCTTCTAAGCATAAAACATATTAAAACTTAAAAAAAAAAAATCTTAAAGTTGGTGATTATAACTTTTATGAATAAAATTGTTTAAAAATGTTTTTATAATTACAGCATAAGATGGCCCTTGTTAAATTTTAAATTTAACTTGTTAAATTCATATAAAAATATAGACACTGGTAAATGTATATCTTGTAAAAGTAATATTTATAATGACAATGAAGAGCTGAATCAGGCTCTTCTGTGTAAACGTAAGCTGCCAACAGCTGGTTAAGATATTAGCACTCAACAGTTATTGTTAAAAATACGTATTAATAATTGTTTTAAACATCATGTCTTTAATATTAATATGTTATTGTTGTTTCCTAATAATTAAATTTTCTTAATATGCATATACATAAGTGTAATGCATACCTTTTTGTTTTAAAACAATTTTATCAGTTATGGCTATTAAATAATAAATAAAAATAGTTTATATAATAAATGAATGTTTTTTTTTTTAGTTACATTTACCTTTGAATTTGATAAATCAAAATAATTTTCCCCAGTGGATGGGTCTATTCAAAGTAGTTTTGGAGAAGCCAGTACCTTCTGTAAGTATTATTTTTTGCATATATATTTACATAATTTATATACGTACTATATTTTATTGAGTAGCAAGCCACTAAAATATGAACAACAGTAATCTTTATGCAGCTCATTAATAAAATTATATTAGTTTCTTCTTATAAATTTAATTATTTAGGATGTTCAAGTAGATGACGATGAAAGGCCACAGTTATCATGGTGGAAGGCAAAGAAATGGGCACTTACAATTATTTTTAAGGTTTTTGAAAGGTAACTAATAATATAAGGTTTTTATCAAGTAATTATTTTATATATCTAAATTATCAGCAATATTTTCTATTTTTTGAAGTATTTAAAGTATTAATTTAATTTCTTTTTGCAAAGTTGGTTTGGATATTAGCTAGGGCTTGCAAGCAGTTTGAAATCTATTAGGTTTAAACTTAAAATTTGTGTTGGCTGTTTTTAAATCAGTTCATTAACGGATTTCAGTATTTTACAAAGAAATTTTAAAATTTTTGTTGGCTTAAAAAAGGCAATTTCTTATGAAAATAAAATCTCATTGGTAATAATTTAAACTTATTTTAAACAAAAGCTGATAAAATTCTATAATGAACAAAAGTCTACAATATTTTTTTTTCGTAAAATAAAAAATATGGAAATTTTTTCGAATAAATTTTAAACTTTTTTTTAGCTTGAAAACTTATTATAATACAAATAAAAACAAATTTTGGCAAAGTTTATATTTAATATAAGTTGTTGCAAATCAAATTAAAATTATTCAGTTTCTATAAAAAAACAATACATTAAGACATTCTTTTATTACTTTGTTTTGTTTAATATTTCCATGCTTGTGTTGTTTAGACATGTTTTCATTATTTTATTATTTATATACAGCATTATAGAAAAACTTTTTACAGCTAGATACCCTAACATTAACCTGTTTTGTATTTGTATTGTGATACTATCACTAGAAGTATTACCATCAAAGTTTCTCATACCCTTGTATTAGTATTTGAGTACCACCTCAAATACTATTATTTGAGTACCACCTCAAATACTATTATTTGAGTACCACCTCAAATACTATTATTTGAGTACCACCTCAAATACTATTATTTGAGTACCACCTCAAATACTATTATTTGAGTACCACCTCAAATACTATTATTTGAGTACCACCTTGGAGCAAAAGAATATTACCTGTTGCTACAGTATTGTTTCTTTCACAATTTGTAAAATAAATTAATCTAGTTGTTTTAAAAGAGGTTTTTACCCACAACTAGTTTAAAAAAAAAAGTTTTTTACCCACATTTAAATTAAAAGTAAAAATTTAACACAAGATTTCAAAACAGTTTTGAGCCCTACTGCTGAGGAAATTTAAAACTATTTTCCTATTTAAAAAAAAATACTCTTAACATCATTATTGTTTTTCATTAAAAAATAGGTATGGTTGTCCAGGATCAGAAGAAAAAATATATGCTGAGTTTGCAGATTTTTATGACAAAAATTACTCCGGTAAGAAGGTTACTTTCTGTATATAGGTTTTGTTTTTACTTTAGGCCCGTCAATATATTGCTAAAAAATATACTTAATAATATTTGAAAAAACAAAGCTAATGTTGAAGCTTGATTTAAAAATAGTCCTAGCAGCCAAAACATAAATATAAGAGGCTTTATTTTTAAAGGTTGTCATTTAGACAAAGCTCAAAATAAAAATGCAGAAGATTGACAAAAAAAAGTGTAGTAAAGTGATTTTTATTTAAATTGTTTTTAGTTGTTTTTGATTAATTATTAACAAAATGCTGAGATATCAAGTCAACAGCAACATCTAAAAAATAAATACCCATTATGCAAGAGACTTGATCATTAATGAATTTTTTTTCGATAATGATGATAATGACAATGATAATGATGATGACGATGATAATGATGATGATGATGATGATGATGATGATGATGATGATGATGATGATGATGATGATGATGGCTATATGATGATGATGATGATGATGATGATGATGATGATGATGATGATGATGATGATGATGATGATGATGATGATGATGATGATGATGATGATGATGATGATGATGATGGTTATATGATGATGATGATGATGATGATGATGATGATGATGATGATGATGATGATGATGATGATGATGATAATGATGATGGCAAAATATTATTTTTTAAGAACAAATCACTGGAATAATGCTCAAAATTTTAAATCAACACAGAAGTAAAGAATACATTGCTCCTAGGGTACTACAACAAGCAATTAACTATTTAGCTCAAGGGTTTGTTTTTTTCTTTTAAAGATTTTGAGTTTTTTTATGTCAGGCCTTGTTAAGAAGCGTTATGCTGCGTGCAATTATATGTACAAAATGTCAATTTTACCTATGCATTCAGCAATTTTCATTAGGCAAAAACTTCAACTTTTTAGAATGTTTAAATTGTTTTTTGATATTGTTTATGCTGTTATTGAGATAAAGTTAAATTATAATTAATTATTGTAAAAAAAACATGTTAACCACACTTGTGAAACAATTTTTTTATTTTTTTTTATTTGATAAATGAACAGATTGTTAAATGATTTTTTTTTAATAAATTTGATTTCGAAAATTAAAAGTTTAAGTTTAATTTTGAAGGATTGTCATAAATTAAAATGAGTCAAAACATAGAAAGTGTTTTTATGTTGAATAGAATTCTTCTCACAAATTTAACTAAAAAATTCTCTTTCTTAATTCATGTATATCGTGTAAAGTTCTAATGACACAAGTTTTATTTATGAAAAAAACTAAGAACTTATTTACAAACAAATTATTTATGAGCATAAATTATATTTACAATATATTGGTAAATTCTAGTAATAAATGGTTTATAATCTTTATTTAAAGTTCTATTTTTAATTATTTTAATTTGTTTAAAAAAAAAAGATTATTATGTTATGTATAAGATTGTTTTAAGAAATAAATAAAAACATTTTTGTTATAGTTATATTGTTAAAACAATTTTGAATATGATTTAAAATTAAATTAATTACAAAGCGTTACTTTAAAATTTTAAGGATAGTAATATCAAAGCTGAGTTAATTTACATTTACATGCATTAAATGTTTTTTATTAGGCAACGAAATCTTGTAACAAGGCCTGCTATGTATTATTTTGTACATGTAATATTTTTTGTCAAATGAATTAAAGTTTTTAATCAATATAAAATCAGTTAAAACATTTGTAGCAATACTTTATGTTTTATTTTCGAAATATTTTATTTTCGGATTAGAAATTTTTGATGTTAACCGACTGTTCAAACTAATACTGATTGAGCCATGGGATTACACCATCATGGTTTTGGGATTACATTATCAAGGGTATTTAAAAAATTGTTATGTAATGTATTTTTCAGGGTTCACAATGCAAGGTCATGGAAAGTTGTTAAGCCTCATTTTTCGGTAAATTTTTTATTTTCTTTTATTTATTTTTTATAAAAATTTTTAATTTTTTTTTATTTATTTTTTAAAACTCAAAAAAATCTCTTTCTCTAAATATAAATCAAACTATTTAAATATAACTAATAATATATAATAGATATTGATAGTTATTTTTTAACTTTTTTTTTTTTAAATGTAGTTTCAGAGATGATAAGTCCCAAATAGTTTTATATCTCTACTTTTTCCAAGACTGTAGTGTCCATTAGCTACCATTATGCCTAAAGACTCCTAGATCAAAAAACTATTGTTCTTCTAACCTAAAAGTCTTAATTTTCTCCTTAGTAGTCCATAAACTTATTTATATTTTTAGAGCTCCTGGATACCAAAAACTAGGATAAAGTAATCTATTTGTGACTTTCAAATCCAGAGTCCTTTTTTGGACTCCGCATCCCTGTGTAGTTTGCTTAACAACCAGATTGATTGACTGTCCCAATGACATTTTTTAGGACACTGGTACAGCTTACCTAAATCATGATAATCCCCAAAAACCAGGATGTCATTTAGGAGTAATAATATGTTAAGTGAGTTTGTTTTTAGCTATCTCAGTTTTTTAAGAACTTTCCAATCAGTAACTAACTGCTTTGCTTTATCAAATTGAAATTCAATTTTTTTGGTAAGTTAATTGTTGTGTATGTTCTTCTATAAGCAGACATTATCATATATCTAAAAAATGTTTGCTTCTCCATTACTCCAGGGTTTATTAAGTATGGTATTAACAAGAGAAAAAAAGGTCTAGTTACTTAATTGTTATGAAAAATTGTAGAAATAATTTTTCCACTCTTTTACTTCACAATAGTTTTTGTTTATTACATTTAATTAGCAACAACACTGTATTGTATGGGTCCTATTCTGATGTTTAATGTTGGACCTGCAAAAAATGCATTTAACCAATACTAAAAAAAGTGTTCTGACAAGCTTCTCTAGGTTATCCTTAGTGCAACCTTAGATTTTTCCATCATGAAGTATTGCTGTTACTTTGGTGTATACCTCATCAAGCATTATAATGCATGGTTGCTGTCTGTCTTTTAAACTTTGAAATATTTTGAAATTTAAAAAACAGTTATTTTTTGAAGTACTTTCAATAATATCTTAAAAACGAAATGCTTTAGATAAAATAGAAGTTATTGCACTTATTGCACTCTATAAGTGCAATATTGCAGTCAATATTACACTTAATAATTTCTGTGGAAGAATCGAAATAAAATATTTTAAAACCGTATGAAATGTAAATAATTTTTTTTTGATGTAAAGAAGAAATCTTAAAGCATATTATAAATGTTTTAATAATATAGCTGTATTGTTATCACATAAGATTTTTAGATTTATATAGTTAAATTTTTATGAATTAAAGACTTTTTTTTATATTATGACTTGAAAAGCATTGGTCTGCATCTAATATTTGTCATTAAATAAAATTAATCCTTTTGAATATTACTTGCTAATAAACTTGTTTGTATAGTTATGTGTGTTTTTGCTGCTGTTGTTAATATTAGACTTGAATAAATGTTATGAATTATTGCTGAAGGTACATTTCGTCTTTTCTTACCATTAATCGTTATTTAATAAACATTTTTATTCCAATGTGTAGAGCATTTTGAATTTTAATTAAAAAGTTTTGAATTAAGGGTTATCTCATGGATTATCAAGGATTAAACTTTAGGTTTTTAAATTTCAAGCTAAAAAGGTAAACTTTTTATTCAATTGTGCCATTGCATAGTCTGTTGGTAAAATAACTTTTTATATATATTGGTGAAGTACTAATTACTCCACCTTTTGCACAATTGGCATATTTTCTAATGTGCTATGAAAAATAGTTATGTTAAAAATAAACCAAACTCTATATATTACTGATGGTTTTTTGGGTAACAGCTCTACATCTTAATAATGGTATACTTTTTATTTTTGAGAAAAACAAGACATTTAACAATCATAGGTTTTATACCACAAAGATTCTGCTTTTTTTCAGAACTTGTCAATTTTTGTGAGATTATAGCATGGTCTGAACTACGTAAGTTTGAAAAACAAAGAATTGAGAAAAAGCTAAGGTCAGAGACAAAGCAAAGGACATTCTATGTGAGTAAGAGTGCCAGCATTGTACTAGAGCCAACCCATTCAGTGTGAGGTGTCTTTAGGTCACTGATAAAATCTAAATTTGCTGGCAGAAATATCAAAATAGTATTGGAAGACAGAGAAACATCAATAACAAAGAGAAAAGGTGATTAGGTGATAGAGTAGAATCTATTTAAACCTGGTTTATATTTAAGTAATTTCCTGACCAAGCATAAAACTATTGGAGTAAATCAATGGGTAATAATTGTCAACACTGAGCTTTAAGAATAAAATAGTTTTTTTTTCACAAAGAACAAGTAGGAATAAAAATCAATCATAGAAAGTGTACCCTAAGTAATAAACTGTTGTTAAGCAATAAGTTATTCAGTTGTTAAGCAAAAAGCTGTTTAGTTGCCTTACTCCTGCTAATCAATTGTTGATACAAAAGGCTACTTATGTCGTACTTTAAAAACACAAACAGAAATACCTTCCATATCAATGTTAATACTCTGATAGAGAGTATTGACTAATTTTTTTTTAGATTAATCTTATATTAATTCCATTAATCTCATTATCAAGCGATTACAGAACTTTTTAACTTATGAATATACAGTTGAATGCACCGCAAAAAGAATAATTGCTATAAAATAGTAGTTTCTTAGACTATGTTTGCAACTCCAATCTAGTCAACTTATCTTTTATATGTTCTATACATAAATCAAACCATTTGCATTTTAAGTAGAAGTGAAACATGTAAAAATAACAATTAGAATGTACAGTTCAACATGTGGTTTTTGGGATACATTAAAAAAAGAATTAACCAGAATCAATCTTTTTCACTAAATTTGTACAAAATTTATAGAAATATCTCATTAAAATAATTGGTTCATTTCATCCTAGCACCTGCTAATAAAATCATTTCTTAAAAACAGACTTCATAATGTTAGACAGGTTGGACACTACTTCAAGCCAAAAGCTTTACATTTTATGTCTCCACAATTACATTAAAGCATTCATTTAATAAAAAAAATTTTAACTTCCTCTTTCTTTTTTGCAGCATCTTCTTTTTCTTTTAACTTTTTTTCTTTTTATGGATTCAACTACAGATAATACATTGTTTGCTGTCATTTAACCATTTACTCGGGTAACATCTTTTGATAGTTTAGGCTTTATCTTTTCAGTTACCATAAAACCTGGTATTTCTTCCAGTTGAATAATTTTTTTCATGAAGTTTCGATCAGTTCTATAGCTTGTTTGAACTTTGATTTCCAGTAACTTGCTGAACCACGTCTTTTATCAGGCAAATAAATTAAGAGAGATGACTGTTTCTCTGCTTTAATACTCTTTTCTGCTCTTTCAAATTTATTTTTTTGCATAAATTCAACACTCAATGAGTTTTCAGTAACACCAACCCTACTAGCAGGTTTTATAATAGATTCTTTGTTTGCCCATTTGTCTCATATATTAGCTAGAACTAACACAAAAGCTTCTTTATTTAAGGAGCAGATATCTAGAGTCTTTGTGTTTATGATACTTGCTATGAATGTTCTTATTTACTTGGTTAAGAAGTTGAGTAACTCCTGTTGTGTCTGGTAGAGTGACAAAGAGACAAAAAATTTTCAACTCAAGAAAAGATAAAACATCAAAGTCTAGTCTTGAGATATGTCCATCTGACAATAAGATGATGGTCGCTTAACATTTTTTTCATTTAAGTAGACATTGAATTCTTTCAATGCTGCCAAGAATGATTCATAATTTGATACTCCGTTTTATGATGTCGTAACCAACAAATATTGAATTTTATTTGCTGCTTCTGTTGGAACCATACAACTTGTAATACCAGTACATTTAAATATCACCTGGCATATACATATATCCCCTTAAAATAAAAATTGAAAATTATTTTAAGCAAGTATTATTATTTATACATTTTTTCTTTAACCACATATTATTGCATACCTGAAAATGAAACAAATGATTTAATTGTGACACATTCTCTGTTTTCTCTATACATTCTTTGACATACATCCCCTTTGCCAGCATAAAATATTACAGAATTGGTACCATCGACCCCATAGTTTACAAATTGGGGTGTTTCATCACAATTAAATATTTGACTAGTATCAACAATGCCATTCCAAACCCCTGCTTCAATTTTCTATTCATTAACCATAATACCAACTTCTACTAGTTCTTTATCAAGTGAATATGAAATATATTACATGGAAATAAGTATATTTAAAAACATAGATTGATACTTATAACAATTTTTAAACTAATACCTAAATGATTACATGCCATTTTCCTTAAACATTTCAGTTCACGGTTTATAGACACTCTTCTTTGTCGCTTGATGGTAAGACTGCTAAGTTTAGCATTAAAGCGAAGCCAAAATGATAGACTTAATCTATAAAAGAAGACCATTATATAAAAACAATAGTCTGATTTAAAAAAAGGGACATTTAAATATAAAGATGATTTTTATAATCCTATTTAGATTTCATAGGATCATTGTAAGCTTAATGATTTAATTTCAACTTGCTTTCCTTTTTCCAGTGCAGCTCGAGTATTTAATGATAATTTGTGAAACTTCCTACCACTTTTCATCTTTGTATTAGTGTGATGTCTGATACGTAGCACATTTAGAATTAACTTGGTTACTTCCTGTTTATAAATGCTCGTAAAAACCTGTTACATGCAATACATTCCTCTTCATTTTCTGTAAGTATAGTACAATAACCTCTTTCTTTTCCATCTAATCGCCTGTTGTTTGTCTCTCTATCTTTAATAAGAGGAAACATACCAGTCTTTAATGCTGCTTGTCCTCTCCCATTCATTTCTTTGCACCAATTTATAGCAGCTTCTAGTTGCTTATTTTTTTTATTAGTTTTCTGATAACTGTAGCATCAACTTTTGTACTAAGATTTCTTACTTTATTTATACAGAGATGTTGGTTTCATTTTACTTACTATTAATAAATGGATGACAACTTTTTTATGGATGACAACTAGAAACTATCTTCGAGTAAACTATATAAATATTTTATTAAATTTTTTCAAATCTTTTCCATAATCATTAAAAAACTAACGCGGCTTTTGGGGTGCATATGATGTGGAATCTTCTTCAAAAAATCAGGTTAAAATTCTTAACAGTTAAGAAATTATAGCCAAATTAGTTCATGTGGTTTTTGGGGTGCATGGCGATAAAAATTCAACAGTCAGCTTCAACATTCAAGCAAAAGAAAACAAGCAAGACATATTAAACCATACCTATCAGGAAGAACCCCATTTACGCTTATCTTTCAATAATAATTTTAAAAATGTTATTTTTCTCAAGAAAAAAGTTCCCGGCTCTCCTACTTTCACGTGGTTTATAGGGTGCAACCACCTGTAGTTCATTAAAAAAATTTAAATAGTAATTTATTCAAATTATTCAGGATTTTCACATCAGTCAAGAAAAAAAATTTTTTGATGTCCATCATTTTTTGACCTTGGAGTCAAATATAAAATAGAACTAGATTACAGTACTGTAATCTATACAATAATCATCATCTTCATCAATATCGTCTTGAGAGTACATCTCATTTTCAAGATAATGTACTAATGTAGAATCTTCTGGGCACAAAGGGCAACAATGTATCATGCAATTCTTGTTTGCCCTACTACAAACAAGCATATCAATAAGCTCGTGATAATCCTTTGATAATTTAACTGCACTAATAATTAACTTAACATTTTGATGGTAGGTGCACACACATACTGTATGTGTACCTGATGTTCCAACTGTAATGCACCATTTTGGACGATGTGAGCAAAAGTTAGAAAAACAGCTGGATAACAGGTTTTAAACTTTGCATATAGCTCTTTTAGGTTTGAAAGAATCAAACGCTTTTGCATATGAGATCTTCGAGCTATACTAATAAAATATTTTTTACCAGACATTAGCCTGCTATTTTCATCATTACAATAAAGTTCAATAATTTTATTTACTGTGTCTTGAGGTATTTCCTTTCCTTTTTTTTTTTTTTAAGGAAAAGATAAAACACCAATTTTCTGCAGCAATTTGCGTGATATCTGCACCATATAATTAGTAACATTAAATTCTTTTTCTATATCTTTGTGAGACCAAGAAATTGGAACCAGTGTTAGTTGAATTTTCTGATTACGATTGGAAATTAACATTTTTTCTTTGATTTTTCTAATAAGTATATCCATGTCATTTGCTTTACCTTTAACTTCCTTAGATAATTTATTGAAGGAATCTTCTTTACTTAACTGTTCAGGATCTATATTTAAAGTCCTTACAATACCTAACTTTACTGTTTTTTGAATATGTGACAATTTTTTTTTGCCAAGAGCAACTCTTGAGTGACTATTTACAGCATGCATTTTGAGAGGACTTATGTTCATAGTCGTCAAAGAAGAATTAAGATTTTTTTTTAACAATTCATTTATATTAAGTTCATTATCTTCATCTTCATAAACCTGGCTGCAAAGTGGTTCTCTTTGCTCATCATCCTTAAATGATATCAATTTAATCATACACGAGGGACATATCTTTTCTCCAGGAATAGCATTATTACCAATATTTTTTAATTTCCTAGCAAGTTGCATATTAATTTCTTTACATCCTCCTAAAACAATGATTTATAAATAATTACAATAAAGTTTTAAAAAAGTTTCATGGTTGAGTAATAATACCTTTTCTTCTTTTTCCATTGTGTGAATTAAATGGATCACAGCAAGTTATGTGGATTGTAGAGTAACGTCTTAAATAAACATATTCATGGTGTAGGCAAACCGTTGCATTTTCATCAAATTGAATGCCAGAACGACTAATTATCTTTTTCCACATCATTAAGACTTGAAACTTTCTTGATATCATGAGATTTTACATATGTTTGTTTGTTATAAATTTCTTTTTTTATTATTCCAATCGAACATCTTTCTTTATCATTCATATTGTTATATTATTTTTTAGATCTGTAAGAAACAATTTTAAAATAATTATTGTTTAAAGATTTGAAAATAGAAAATCCATTAGCTATTAAACATAATGATTGCATAAAATAAAGATCTTTTATGTGAAATGCAAACAAGTTTATATATTAGAACTGTACCTTACACAGCAAGATTCTGAAAATCTTTTTAAAAAATCCAAAAAATTTATGCAAATTGTTTTTTTCATTATTAAATAACAGTTTTTCTTAGTTTTTTAAATAAAACTTTAAATACAAATAAATATAATTTAAAAAAGAAAACCCTTCCAGATTTTTTGTATTATGGAGTTTGATACATATAGAACATTAGGAAAAAATTTCAGAATTTTATCTTTTAGGCATCTTGAGATAAACATTTTTTTGTACAGGGCATCAAAAAACTTACAAAAAGTGTTACACCATTTTAAAATTGAATTTTTATATAGAAGCTTAGATAATGGTAATGGT
>NC_061161.1:9960743-10093243 GCF_022113875.1 Hydra vulgaris | reverse complement strand
CCCTAAAGCTGAGGAGGACAATACAATTGAGGAGGCTTAATTAGATTTTTGTTTTTAACTTCTCAACTTTATAACTCCAAAAAACAAACTATAACAAACAAGGCTGCTGCGTAGTGTAACAAGCTGAGTGAGGTACTATCAGGGACTTAATGGGAAATCAGTACTTCTTGCTTATGAAGCGAGCGCTCTACCACTACACAACTACTGCATTGATTTTAAGTTTGGTAAAAGCTTTAAAATAAATTTAAAAAACTAGATTTAAACCTTTAAGTATAAAATATATCTATGAAAAGTTGTCATTTTATGATTACATCATCTATTTAAATTGTTAAATTTAAAATACAGATAAAAAGACTCAAAATTGTTATTAATTATTTAATAATAACATATGTGTTATTATAAAATAATAACAAAAATGTTAATATTTTAATTCCATTAATTTAAGATTTTTAAAGACATAAAATAAAATCTACATAGTAGACAAACAAATAAAATTTTGAATAACCTAAATGCAAAATTTGACCCTTACTAAAAGCATGAGTGGATGAGTTTAAATTTTTTTTAATTAATAATTTTAAATAATTATTTTTAATTTGCTTTCAAAACTACATTTTACATAATAACAGATGCTGAGTCACAGAGAAAAATCATTAAAATGCGTTTATTAAAAGTTTTGTCGATCTTGAAGTTTTTGGAAATATGTCATTTAAGGTTTTTATTGTGGTCTTATTGTTGTTAAACAGGTAACATTGTTATAACTTTCAATAAAACAGCACATGCTATTGCCCTTGGAAATAGCATGTGCTTACACTTTCTCTAGTGATTTACTCTTGGAATTTTTACTTTCTCTAGTGATTTAGCAAAGCTTTTATCAGATGAACATAAAATTTCAATCAAATCAGTTTTATATTCAGCATCTTCTCTTGCTTTTTTGAATATTAATTTGTTGTGTTGACTTAACAGCTTTTTTCATAACGCCTTAAGATGTTTTTTATATATTTCTAGAAAAACACAATAAAGTTACTTACTTTAATGAAACATTCTTGCTGTGTTTTAGGTATTTAGGAATTCTTTATTATAACTAACATAATATTTGGTTTCTTCAATGTCATTCTTTTTGCCTTCTTTCTCAATCTCACTATTATTCCAAATGACAACGCTATTATATTTGCTGAAATAATTTTAATTAACTTTTATTTTAAATTTTCGTCAAGTTTATTTGCTATTTCTTTTATGTTTATAATCTTAAGTTTTTAATACATAGCAATATTGACAGAGGCAGGAAACATTTTTGATAAATAAAAAAAAAAGTTTGATGCCAAAAACTGGAGAACAACTCTTTTTTTACCACAATATTCCTAAACTTCTATAAATTCTTGCATAATTGATTGTTGCAAATAAAATTATATTGTATTCATTTAGAAATTTGAATTTTTAATCTAGGTTTATCACTAGTTTTTCGTTGCCTTCATCCAAAATGAACTAAAAGTTACAAATTCCTTCCAGAACAAAAATCCAGTACATCCCTTATAATGAGTAATGTTTCCATTATTGTGATCAGGGAAAGAAAAAAAAAAATTCACAAAAAAAGTCACATTTTAAATCAGGTGCATGTGTTATATTAATTTAATATGGCTTTTTTTAAATCCATGCAGTAAAGTATTAATTATAAAATATTTATAATTATAAAATATAATAAATATTAATTTGTTAAACATTTAAAGTTGTGTATGCATAAGCGAGAAGCGTAAGTTTTTAGAAGACTTTGATTAGATAAGCGCAGAGAAGTTTCTGAAAAATACATTAAATACATATAGTTTTTTATATACCCTTGGAATTATATAATTATTATATATTTTTTTTTATCAGGTTGTTTTTTATTGACCTTGTATTTTAGGTTTTTAATATTATTTAATTGCTAAAAGTATTCTTTTTTAATTTGTGTTATTTATTTGTATTTTAGGCCGAAACCTTTAACAGTCTGGTAGAGAGTGAAGAAGATTATGACAGTAAATCTGTCACAGCGATGGGTATTCTAGAAACTATAGAAATTGTTGTTGGTGAACTTGATGGCTCTCCTGAGGTACTATACTACTTAAGGTTTTAACTTTTTCTTTTTTTATAAAAGAAGTTTTTAAATAAAAAAATAATTTGGTTAAAGAAGATTTGATTAAAGGTTACAAAACAAAATTTCATCAAATGATGACAAAAAATATTTCCGTAAGGTAATTGCATAAATTGTATATGATTATAAAAAAGAATCCCCTTAACGAGAGATGACAATTAATATTTCCATTAACAAATTACTAAGAACATTTCCTTTGATTAAAAAAATAATTTTATTCATTTCATAAAAAGAATGGGGTTAAGTGGGGTTAATTAAAATAGTCAAGAGTTGATTTTTTAAATCTAGAAGTTGAGTTGTTCATGTGCAGCATTTTTTGCTGCATAAAACTTGGTGCCTTTACATATTGTTTAGGTATGCATTGTTTGACAAAGCCAAATCTTGCATTTTAAAATTTCACACCGATACCATTCCCTATAGTGACTTGTTGAAGCTTCATTTAAAACTTCGCTATGGTGCAGGAAATCCTTGTAAAGAAATATGAAGTACTTGAAGAAAAAGTCTGTTTAGTAGAAGAACTACAAAAAAAAACCAACATATTTGTGAGGAAGCAAAGAATAATATTAGACACAAACAATAGTTGACAATAATTTTATTGTTATATTAAGTATAGCTAAAAACTTTAAAACATTAAAAGCATTCTAGATGAAAAAAAAAATGTTTGATAAAAACTGTTGACCTAAATAATGGTCATCATAATGATGTCAAATTTGCATTAAAAATGTAATAAAATATTATAGTATCAAGGCTCTAGTTTAGGTTCTAACATAGCAGCAAAGTTACTACCTCCTTTGCCATGATGACACAAAGGGTATATTGGTTTCATCGTGGTGAAGAGGTTTTATTTTTGTTAGAGCTATGATAAAAATTATGTTTTTGCAACTATCATTCATCCTTAGGCCTGCTATATTTTTATGGAAACATGAAATAAAAATAGTTATAAAAATAGTAAAATTGTTTCTATTCCATTTTACAAGGTTGTATTTATAGCGTGTTTAATATTTAGATTTATCTAAGTGTGTTTAATATTTAGATTGATATATTAAACTTTTTCTTGATCACTAACAGTACAGAGTATTGCAATGTTATTTTTGCTCCTAAAATAGATTTTTTAAATTCACATAACTTTCATAGATATAATTGTTTTGAAACATCTATTTTAGATTATGTCACAGTTAGAACTACAAGTCATAAGTTTGATTCAAGGTGTCTTACAGAAAGAGCTAATGGGTATAACTCTTTTTGAAATTTAGTTTTCTCTTTTATTATTTTATTTTATATTATTACATATTTTTTTTAACAAGTTTTATTATAGTTTAATAACTTGGTAAGTAATCATCAGGAAATGTTGTTGAATAACTTAATATATCACTTGCATAATAAATAAACATAAATATTGCTTATATATTACTTGCATATTACATATAAGTTGACAATATTGTATTTCTTTTTTCTTGCATAATATTTATATCTTGTATCTTTTTTTTAATAATATTAAATTCATTTTTTTAAGGCTCCAGAAGGTTACTGTCAAGAAAGGCTACTTGATAGCAACCCTAACCCTCTCCTATTTTTTCTAACTTTCTTATACTATTTTTTCTAAATTTCTATTATTTTTTCTAACCTTCTATTATTTTTTCTAACCTTCTATTATTTTTTCTAACCCTCTTCTACTATTTTTTTTAACCCTTTTTTAAAATTTTCTAACAAAATGTTTTTGTTGAGTGAAAATCTTTTTATCCGATAAATACTGATAAATAACAAAACATCTTAAAAGTTATTAGAATATTTTAAAGTTCCTCATTTAAACTCTCCTATTTAAGACTAATGTTAATGTTTAAATTTAAGACCAATGTTAATGTTTAACTTTTTAATGTTTAACTAAGGATAATTTTGTCTGTAATATTAGATACTAACTTTAATAGTATCAAGATATAACTCCTAAAAAAAAATTTTATCAGTTTAGTAGTATCAAGATATGACTCCTAAAAATTTTTTTTATCAGTTTAATAGTATCAAAACATAACTTATAAAAGTGTTTTCTTTTTTTCCTTTTAACCTTAACGTCAAAATAAATTTATATGAATTTTAATTACAGAGTACTATGAAGAAGTGTTTTCCTTAATCACTGAATGTACAGCAATTCAAATTTCCAACACCATGTGGAATATGTTGTTTCTGCTTTATGAAACCTTTCACAGGGATGCATCTGACTATTTTACTGGTAAGTATTATTCTTGATTTTCTATTAAAAAAAAAAAAAAAAACTATTGCACAACTATATAAAAGCAGCTTTTATTTACAGCAATGGATTTTATCAGTTACATATTCTTACCACAAGTTTGTTTTTTTGAGTTGGTTATTTTATTTTTTTTATGTTCAAGTTCTGTTGTTTCTTTAAATAGAACATTGTTACTGTTGTATGTACTGTAGGCGTCCCCAATTAAAATTTAATGTCAATGGGACAGTTTTAGATAAAGAATGATTATTTTAAAAACTTTATATCTTAAAATTTCAATAAGAAATCAGATATTTTTTTGATATTTTTTTTTTTACCATGAAAATGTTACAATTTGTAATAATTCAAAAGATATTAAAGCGTTTTAAATGCAGTATTAAAGTTGTCCTTGATGGACAGCATTATTCTTAACTTTAATAATATTTGGGATACCACAAGTTTCTGGCCTTGTGTTGTTTTTCATCTAATTTAACATAAAAGTTATGAATAATTCATATGTTAAAATAATTTTTATTAGATATGCATGATGCCAAAAAAAAAAAAAAAAACCATTAAAATTTAAAAAAATTAATTATAATCATGACCCCTTTTATTTTAATTTTAAAGGTGGGTCAAAATTATCTATATAGTGGTGGTGAGTTATTTTTTTAACTATTTCTTACATATGTTTCTTACATATCCCAACATATAGTTGGGATAGCACCTCTCTTTTTGTATTGCTAATTTAATTTCAACAAATTGGTAATTCAACCTCGTGAGACACCATATTTTATCACTCATTTTTAGTGTTGGATTAATTCACTTTTAAAATGAATTCAAATCAAATTCAAATTCACTTAGAATGAAACGAATTGAATTCAAATTCGTTGAAAATAGAATGAATTCAATTCAAATTCATTGACACTAATTTCCATTCAATTCAAATTCAAAAATTTTTTATTAATTTATTACATTAACATTTATTTGTGACATGACAGTCAGGAAAATAGAACATAGTCCTGTCAACTCAATAATGCATCGTTTTTTGTAAACAACGGCTACGTGACAGAACACGAAACAAGTGGAGCAGATTTTATTTATCCTATTTTTTCTTTGTACAATGTCTGATTTTAATTTTAAAATGAATGAATTTGAATTTCAATTAATTTTATTTACAAATTCAAACGGGAAATGAATTGAATTAAAATTCAAATTCATCAACAGAAAATTGAATTCAATTCAAATTCACAATTCAAAGAAATGAATTGAATTCGTGAATTGAATTCATTTGAATTGAATTCACTCCAACACTGCTCATTTTCTTTGAGATGTTTCTGGATGATGTTAACATTTCTTTATAACGTTGACACTTGTCTCTTAATTAAAATTTGTGATCTACTACTTTTTGCTAAATTACTGATTTGCAGACTAATTTCCCATTGTTTATCAGTATATACAATACTAGAACACCTTAAAAATGATTTGTTACAAATGATTAATTACAAATGGTTTTTATTTTCTAAGTATATCAAAGAGACATTGCAAATATTTAAAAATTAGACATTTTAATATCTAAAATGATTTTTTTTAATTATAGTCATAAAGTTCATAAATAATACTACAATAAAACAAATAGAAAACACTGGTTCTTTGATATAAAACTTCATTTTAAAAATTCAATTGAAAAATACTTTAAAGCCATATGTTGTTAGTAACATCAATTAATGTTTTTGTTTACTTTTTCCTTGGTTAGAGAATTGTTGTTTTTTTATGTGATTGAAGCATAAGGCAATGATGATATATCATCATTGCCTTATGCTTCAATTCTTGTATGAATGTTGTATTAAAAATTCACTGAAAAGAGAACCTATTTCTACAGTGACATTTTCATTTGTAAATGTTCTTTTAAAAAGTCTATTTAGCACCTGTTATCAATCAAGTGGGAAATAATCTAGTTTTTTTCAAATTTTAGACTTTCACAATCAGGTTCTTCAGTTTTATTCATGAGATTTTTAAGCAATCCTGGAAACCAGTATTTTAGAAGCAAAAGAGCTTTACGTTCTTTTCAACTTTCCTTCCAATTTGTTTACATTTTTCCTTCCAAGTTAATAAAAATTTTTCTCCACTTAACATTTGACTGTATTTGTCTTTGAAAATCAAAGGATAATAACCATCAATATTAAGATTCAAAGATGAAGCAGATGAAAGTTATTCCTAATAAGTCTAGTGATTATTATAAAAAGTTCAAAGGTTCAACATATGAAAGATTACTTTGAAGACCACAAATTTTTGTAAAGGATAAATTAAAACCATTTAATGAAAATCATTCTTTTTTTGTTTAATAGTTTGAGGTTTATTTGTGTTTTAAATTAATGGAGAACTTGACAATTTTATTTATTTATGACAGAAATCAGTCATAAATAGTACATGGCACCCAAGGCAATAAGCTATGCAGTAGTTTTTTTCCTGCTGATTAACCTAAAATCATAACAAAGAGCTCCATATGTGGCTTTAACAATGCACACTAAAAGCTCTAACATAGACACTTTATCTACAAAACATGGCTGTTAATGTTCTGACATTTTACTAAAGAAATTCAGTCTATTTGAAAGCTACCAAAAATAGCAGGAGACTATCGGCTACTATCAGTACAGCAGGAAACTATCAGTTAGCCTTTTAAACTTAATAAACTGTACCTCATAACAGAAGCAGATGCATCGCCACTACCATGGAGACACAATATCAAAAACATCCAACATCAATTATCTTATGAAGGAAATGTATCAGAGAATTACACCTAGATCAGTCTATTAGATAAAAAAGGTGTGCTGGGCATGTAAACAAATTTTCTTGTTGCCTCTTAAGTTTTGCCTAAAAAGCTTTTATAAGATAATAGCCTAATGTTGTTAAAATCCTCTCTGCGTGATTGTTTTTGTTAAGACACTATCTCTTCCCTTTACTCAACCAAATGTCTTAAGTCAGAGTGTTTTTAAAATCAGAGTTAACTTATGCTAGCTTTTTCTTATAAAAATGAATCTTACAAGACAGCAAGGTCTTCATAGATAATAAATATAAGCAATATAAGTGTAAATTAAAAAAAAAAAAACATTGATAAATTAGAGTATTTCTGATAAGTTAAATATCCATGTTAATATGCATACTAAATTACTTAAAAGTTTTTCAATCAAACATTTGTGTTTAATTATTTACATTCTTTAATATAACCCTCTTTAAATGTTTAATTTTCCTGAAGTCTCTTCAACTATTAAATAAACCAGTTTATTGATTACTTTAATTTTATTGGTTACTCTAATTTTTTAGAAATGATGCCTTGTTTGCATAACTATGTTACCGTTGACCCAGAAGCATTTTTGGCTCGACCAAAATACTGTGAAGCAATTTTTAACATGTGTAATAAGGTAAAATTTATTTTATTTTTTGTTATTATTAAAAAAGTTCTCAAAATTGAATTAATAGGTTTGATTTTTTATAATACTATTTTATTATAATTTTTTTACTTCTAATACTATTATAATTATTATAGTAATAATAGTTAATAGTTTATTATTATAAATTATTATATTTGGTACAAAACCAAATACCAAAACAATCAAAACGATGCTTTTATCACAAAACAATCACAATGATATTTTTACTACAAACCAGTTACATTGGTGTTTTTATCACAAACCAATCACAATGGTGCTTTTATTACAAAGCAATCACAATGTTGTTTTTGTCACAAAAGCAATGAGGATGAAATAATGCAGACAATCAATCAAAGAACTGGCTCACTGTGAATTTTTGTGACAACAGAAAATCAGTTTTTGTGATGACATCAGTAAATTATATTTTAAATTGTTGTTATCCCAGTGGATTTAGGTGGTACTCTTCTAGTATATTTTGTACAATTTAATTTTTCCAATTAGGCATCTTTATTTCCAAATGTGAAAAAGTTAAAAAAAATTAAAAAAGAAAATTAGTAGACTTCTTGCCTGAACCAAAACCCTCAGTCAATGTATGTAAATTAAACTGCACCTATGACTAAATAAATTAATAAATGTACATTTTGTGCTCAGCTCTCAAAAATTCAGTCGATAAAATTATATTTTTTAAAAAAAAAGAAACTTGTAAAATAATAAAAACAGAAAATTTTAAAGATGTTTTTAATTAAAAAAAAAAATCCAACTTTATAGTTAAGAAAGTTTTTGGTCATTTAAAAGTGATTATGCTCTAAATTAATTTTTTTAAAACTAAATAATATAAAACTTCCAAAATAACTATAAATTTCCAAAAGTTTTATATTTAAAGAAATGTTTTTCACATTTGCTTAAGGTATTCTAGAAAACAATTTTCTTTGGGCATTTTATTACTATTTTTATGTAAGATTTGATCTAATAATAGTTAATTATGGTTTTTACTGTTCTTTACTGTTTGGTTATTATCTTTTGTTTCTGATAACAAATCAGTTGTAAAGCAAAAAGATCAAAATGTTTGGTTCTGTAAATTACTAAATTTTTGATTCAATTTATGACTATGAAAAGTGTGCTCAGTTTATTATGTGCTTTAAAACATTAGGCTTTTTATTTTATTTTTGTTAACAATTGTTTTTATTACAATTTATTAGAAGGCCATATATACAGTTTAAGACTTTTTGTTTAATTCAGATGCTTATTGAGTATTCAGGAGAAGGAGCACAATGTCAGGCTGCTAAATTACTCGAAGTTTGTGTTTTACAATATAGAGGAACTTTTGACCAGGTAATAAAAATTTTATTTTTTTATTTTTGCGCATTTGTTAATGTTATAGTTTTTTATTTTATATTTGAATTAACACACATTTATAATCAAACCAGCAATTTTAATACTCTTTACTATAAATTCACTTTAATTTCTTCAGTGGTTACCGGCATTCATTTCTTTGTGTTTGGAACGGCTGACACTTGAGTTAAAAACAAGTGAGCTTAGAGTCATGTTGTTACAAGTGGTAAGTAAAAGTTTAATAATAGTGCTAAAAAGTTTTAAATATTTTTTAAAAAATTTAAAAAAAGAATGTAAGTGAATACCTAAGCATACATAAACGTCTTTGATTTTAATTATTTGTGTTAACTTTTGTATTCTTATTTTCTGCATGTTTATTTAAGTTTTTATCTGCAGAATAGAGATAAAGAGAAAGTTGAATAAATTGTGAAAATTAAAACAATTTGTTCTCTAAATTTTTCTTAAAGTTGAATAAATTTCTTGAGATATATTTATTCCCTCATAACCAAATGTTATGCTAATTATTTACTTAAAAATATTGTTACAAGAGAATAAAATTATTTACAATAAAAAACGTTTGTTTAGAAAAGAGTTAGTTCTGTCTCAGATTTTGTTAATTTAAAATAGAAACAATATCATTCTAAAACTTCTATAAACCAATTACAACACAAAGAGAAGTTTTGTCCAAGGAAATGGTTATACAATTTGCTTAGATATCATATAAAGATATATCTTTATTTATTTTTATATGAAGATTGTGAAAATGTTTTTATTTATTTTTTTTACTAGATAATTGCAAGTATAATCAGTAATCCAGTTCTTGTTATTTCACATCTGAGTCATCTCCAAAATTCAACATCTCAACAAAATATGTTTACACAGTTTTTGTCACAGTGGCTTAGTGATACCGATTGTTTTCTTGGGTGAGATTGGTTTGTATTAAAATAACATAAATGCTTAAATTGAAAAGTATACTTTTAAATTTGTTTGAGTCTGTTATATTTATAAATAGATTATTATAGTTGAATAATTAGATGGTTCCAAAACAAGAGCTAAGTACCATCTAAAATGTGTTTTATATAATAAAATAACTCTAGATTTGAGATTTGATTAGCAAAAAAAAATTTTTCACGATTACATTTTTTTGCATTAATTTGAGCCCTGAGTATTCTGTTAAAGTTTTTGTCTTTTTAATAATTACAATCCTTAGTATATTAGTACTTTAAATCTATTTATAAATATTATAAACGTTTTACATGCATGCATTAAATAATTTAGTACCTAATAATTTAGCATGCATGACAGGAAAGTCTACATATTTGGAATTTGCGTTTTGCTTGCACTTCCTGCAGATAACCGTCCACCAGTCATTGAAGAGTTTGCGCCACAGTTTGTGCCTGCATTGCTTCTTGTTTTTAATGGGTTAGCTCATATGTATGACAGTAAGTTAGGTTTTTTCTTATAATTTTTTTTTTTTTTAATATCTAACGTATTAAAAATTAGGGAATTTTTTTTTTTTTCTTTCAATATGTGAGTATGATTTTAGCTATTTTAGAATGATGTAACATATGCTCCAACCTTATACTCTATTCTTGACAAAAAGTCAAATCTTTTGATTGCTTCAAACAGGAATCTCATCTCAATTCTGATCTTTCTTCTGTGACAGGTTAGGGCTTGTAATTGATGAATTTTAGTTTAAACAAAACTCTATTAAGGTTGTCTTGCCAATTTGTGCTTGTTGTATTCTTACTTCTGATTTCATTCTCTAGATCTAAATCTTCTAATCATTCCTGTATAGATTACTGTTGTCACATTTAGGCTGGACCTTTTAATTTTGCTAACTCTAGCTAAACACCCAGGGGGAATTTCATGAAACTGCTACATAATCTATATAAAAAAGAACCTTAAGCTTAAACCGTTATATGAATATAATAATATAAAAATTTTGATTTAAAATTATTTTTCAAATCAAAAATTTCTTTGTTTTACTACTTAAAGTACAAAAATTCACCTGGGACTTGAAGTACAAAAATTCACCTGGGACTTGAAGTACAAAAATTCACCTGGGACTTGCCAGATACTATAGTTGGATAAGAGTAGAGTTTTTTTATCAATTGAGTTAGAAGCAGTTAATAGAATTTTCTTATTCTCAATTACAAATTGAACGATATTGGGTCATTTTGTAGCCATTGTTTGTTATTCTCTTCAGAACAAATTTTAGAGTTTTTGCATATATACCTTTGTCCAAGATTCTTTATGAAATTAGACAGGTTATTATTTGCAGTTAAGTTTATGTCATTTACAACTGCATCCAAAATATTAGGATTAGCTAAGTTCAAGTTTTTTTGTATTAATTTATGTTTTAACTATATAAAAATATGAATTTCATTTACAAAATCTTATAAATAGATATTTTAAAATGTATTAATAACAAATTAAAATAATGTTTTTGCCACATAAAATCGAATGCATCATTTAACTTGTAAAAATCATTTTTAGACATCATGCGGGCATCTCTGGATAATAAACCAAATTTATATTGATAATATACATACTGAACAATTATATTGATAATATACATACTGAACAATTATATTGATAATACACATACTGAACAATTATATTGATAATATACATACTGAACAATTATATTGATAATATACATACTGAACAATTATATTGATAATATACATACTGAACAATTATATTGATAATATACATACTGAACAATTATATTGATAATATACATACTGAACAATTATATTGATAATATACATACTGAACAATTATATTGATAATATACATACTGAACAATTATATTGATAATATACATACTGAACAATTATATTGATAATATACATACTGAACAATTATATTGATAATATACATACTGAACAATTATATTGATAATATACATACTGAACAATTATATTGATAATATACATACTGAACAATTATATTGATAATATACATACTGAACAATTATATTGATAATATACATACTGAACAATTATATTGATAATATACATACTGAACAATTATATTGATAATATACATACTGAACAATTATATTGATAATATACATACTGAACAATTATATTGATAATATACATACTGAACAATTATATTGATAATATACATACTGAACAATTATATTGATAATATACATAAACATATGTAAAAGTATGTATAAAAAAAAAGCTTTTTATTCTACAACTGAAAAGCATACGACATAAAATTTATACAAAAATATGTAGATTTTATAAAATTTTATGTTTAAGCTATAAAACGGTATATAATAATGTAATTTTTAAAAATGTATTTTTTTTTTTTACTTTTGTCTATTACCTGGCTAACTGTGCAGTGTTTAAAATATTTTAATTTGTCACCAAAGAAAACCTTCTTACTATTTCTTATTAAACTGAATTCAACAATGTTAGCTCTTATTTTTTCAATTTATTTTTTTGAACTTTTTTTAGTGTTTTGTTTTTTATGATAGTAAGGGGTTTATGCACTGATTTGGATGTTTGTTCTAGTGTAACCCCAAATAGGATCTTATGCTTATCAAAATATGATATTTATATATACCTAATAACAGTTTTCTTTTCAACAAAGTTGTTAAGATTTTTTTATCAGTTTTGGGAGATCAACAGTTTCACATTTAGGAGACTTACATACAGATGTTTATAAATATGATATTCAAATTGAAGACTAAATTTCTGGAATCTAGATATATGAGTCCATGAACCAGAAGATCATTTGAATGTTGGCTTTATATTGACACAATGTGGGCATTTTACAACAATATTTATATTTTACAACAGTATTTACATGCTACTACTTACCCACAATTAAATTAGGGAATTAGCTCAGAGGTCAATGTTTTCTACTTCTATGAAACTTCTTTCACCCCAAATATGCACATAGGCATATACATGTATTTGTCTTTGTGTAAAATCATGAGCTTTTACGTTTTTGTTTTCTTTAGAATTTATGAATTGTGAGTTTTAATTGTTTTTGGATTATTATAGAAATGGCAAAAGATGTTGAAGACGAAGAAGATGACATTGATGATGATAATGGTATATATTTAAATTTTAGTTACAGTATCATAATTACATTATTAAAAAAAAATCAATTAGATTATTTTCTAAAGTTTGACTTTTTTTAATAGACAATGAGTTGAATGATTCCGACGATGAGTATGACGAGGAAGGACAACAGTATGTAGAAAGTTTATTGAAAAAGGTTAATTTATATTTAAAAATTTTATAATGAAATTTTATAAAAAAGTTGAAAATATAAGCAAATTATGATCTTTTTATATAAAACTTTAAAAAATCAAATTTTTTTCAAAGTTAAAAGAAATTTTGTTTAATATAATACTTATATATCAAGTAAAACTTTTTTTTTTTGTATAGTAAAAACTCATGTTGTTGTTGTTGTTGTTGTTGTTGTTGTTGTACAATATTAATCTTGAAAGCATTGTCATTTTCCAGTATACAAATTACTGCTTTTTTTGCAAAGGAAAATAAAGCGTTTAATCATTAAGTTGGAGTGAAGTCTTGTAAATCTTGTAAATAAATATTTACAGGTTTCACTTATAGTTATTAAAAAATGCTTTTCCAAAGAAAATTTCATTTTATTGTGAAAGTTATTTTTAGCATTGTAAAAGTAAAAGTTATTAAAAGTATGATCAGGAATAGTTTCTTATCTCTCCGTTAAGCTTAACAGAGCGTTATTCATAAGTCTCTTTTAACTACATTTAAAAAAAAATTCTTTAAAAAAATAACTTTTAAAGATAAATGTTTTATTTTAGTATTAGTCTTAGTAATTTAAATTAAGTTTTTGTCATTTCTTTACTTAAAAATATTGCAATAAAATTTCAGAATTTCAGCTCCGCTAAGTTTAACGGAGAGAAGTGAATATAAAATTAAAGTGAATATAAAAATTAAAGCTAATAAAATTTAAATCCTAATAAATGTTTGAAATGAAACTTTTATTCGCCAATCCTAGTAAATGTTTACTTTGGTTTGTCAATCCTACTGAATATTTAAGTTTATTCACCAATCACAGTGAAGGTTTAAAAAGATTTTTAATTTTTGCCTTTTATTTTTATTTTAAAAATTGTTTTTAATTTTATTAGTAAATAATTTTATTTTTTATTTCCATTATTAATCATTTATTTATTATTTTAAAGGAAGGACAAAAAGTTTTTGATTTTGATGATGACGATGATGATGACGTTTGGGCAAACGAGTTAGATATGTTTACAACACCTATTGACGACACACCCTATGTAGATGAATATATTACTTTTAAAAGTACATTCGAAGGTAATAATACAATAACTAATTAAGTAGGGATATTTACTGTTTGATGCTACGCAATAACATTTTGTTGAAAACTGCGATAGCTATAAGGACTGTTATAAGTTATGCATTAAGCTCATTTAGAGTTACATGAGCAGTACATATATGTTAAGACATCTATCATTAGTATTACTTGATGCTTTATATTTAGCTTTACAGAGTAACGATCCTCGATTGTTCACATTACTTACACAGTCATTGACTGATGAGCAGAAAGTTAATGTTCAAGGTATTATCAACGAAGGCATTAAAAACGCTCATAAGCTCGGTGAGATTTTTTTAACTTTTATTTGATATTTTTTATTTATTCTTTGATGAGATATAGCGTATTCTGCGTAGTTAAGGTGCTTTTAAAGAAATTGTCGTCAGTCTGTTATTTGTTTAAACAATCAAGATAATTCTGTAAAATATCTGGTCTGCAGGACAAACGATTAGGTTGCTAATTTTTAATTATTAAGTGGTGAACTTTGAGTAAAAAACTTTTTTTAAGGAAATTTATGAAATTTAAACACTGTAAAAACTCCTTTAAACTATAATTATGTCCAAATTTTTTTAAATTTGTTTTTAAAATTTTGAAGCGAATCGATTGAGCAAAACCACAAAGAAGTTCAAAAACTTTATAAATGTCTTAAACTCTGTTTATTTTTTTAAACACAAATAGAAGTGGTTGTATTGAACAAAAGTTTTCATTTCATTTAACAACTAAGATATAATTTGTTAAAGATAAAAAAAAAAAAATTTTTTTGATTTAAGTTTTACTAATTCCCCTTAACTACGCTGAATAAAACGACTTTTTGTGTCCTAATAATAAATATGAATTTAAAGAGTTTTAGAGGTAAATGCTTCTAAAATAAATAATTGGTTCACTTGAAACCTTAAAGGTTCACGAATTATTAGTAAGATATGTAAAAAATTTGTTTCAAAGTTCCAAATACTTTACTGTTGGGTTTATTATTTAGATATAAAATAAGATTTTTTTTTTTAACTTGTTTGTCATATCAGGGAAAATTTAAATTTTTGAATTATTTCTGAGTTTTTAATCAGTTTATTGTCATTATATTGTCTTAACAATTATCGTAATAATTATATTGAAAACATTGTTTATATTTCGTAAAGAGTCGCGCAAGTTAGATGCTCAAGGCGGTTATAACTTTGAAAGCGCCGAACTTCCAAGAAACATCGAATTCGGTGGTAGTCTTTCTTGATTGGTTATATGGAAAGAAGAAAAATAAATGGCTTTTGTAGATTTATGTAAAAACCTAAAAAGTTACTCAAGTCCAGTACAAAATGAAGTTTTCCGTGAAGTCTGTAAATATATATTTCCAGTAACGTCTATAAATATCAAATATCATTTTTCAATACCAGTTTTATGATTAAAAATACTTCTATACATTTTAATAGTGGCGAAATTTTTAATACATTAAAAACTTAATTCAAAGATGTAAGCTGTTTTTTAATTTGAATTTTTTTTTTCTTTTTGACTTTAATCTGCTTTTTATGTGGAGTAGAAATATTCTAACATGGGTGATCGTGGTAACTGTTTGACGTAGAAGAGCGCAGCGCGAAACGTACTTTGTATTAAGATTTTCATCGCGTTATTATAAAAACCAAAACAAGATCACCCTAAGTATATATTACTATCGATAACATTAAATATTTTGTATCGACTATACAAAATGTTAAAAAGTATTTTCTTGCTAGTTGTTTTTGAGAGAATTGTTTATAGTGCCCAAATATAATTACATCAATTGTCTTGTTCTTTAGATTTAAATTGAGTAGTTAAGCCAATTAATTATGGAAATAGTTTGAAATTTTGTTACTTGACACAACTTGCGCAAATTTTTTTTAACTTCATATTTGTATAAATGGTTGAATTGCTAATTGTATTTATGGTCTACTGCGGTTATAATTCGATGTTAAAGTGTGATTCATTTTTTGTAGAATTGGTTGTATTTAGAAATTGTTCTGCAAATTTGACTGTACTGATGTATTTTTTAAAAAAACCTAAATGTATTTGTTTAGAATTATATTTCTTTTAACGTCAACTAATTAGATGCACCCTATATTTGTTCCATATATAATAGCAAGTAATATTTTTTTTAGTAAACCGGGGAACCGGATTTGTTAGATTAACGAAACTTCTTTGTTAATTTTTAAATTTTAGTTTATAAATTTAAAGGAGGCAAGAGAAATATTACGATATGTAATAGGGTATTTGAATGCAACTTGTTTGATTTCTATGATTTCGTTAGTGAATGTTATGCAAATATCGCGTTTTTGTATACCTATGTGTTCAATATAAATATATATACATAAAAGAATGCTTAAAGTCGGAGTCGGAGTTGCACTCAAAAAATTTTAACAACTGGAGTCGGAGTTGTTACTTTTTTTTACGACTTCACACCCCTGGTATCTACACTCTTAGTATCAAGCCTTATTAGTCGTCATCTTATTAGATTTTACAGCTTCGATGATGATAATAATAATAAATTTTTCTGTATTACCGTGTATGTGTATTAGCACGACAATTTTTTGTTCTTTTTTAAAAAATGCAAATTATACTGTGTAAGTACCTATTCTACATCTATAAAAATTTTATTTACTTTATATTGAAAATTTTGGCTTGAGAAGCGTAAATGTAAATTTTCAAAAACTTGAAAATTTAGCTTTTTTTTGTTTTTTTTTTTGTTTTGCCAATACAAGCGTTTTAAAAAAATGACAATCGTACTCTCGAGTGCCGAATACAACGGTGGGTGGGAATTTTAGGCGAAATCTAATAAAGGGGGGGGGGGGGCATAATAAATCCTGTAATTAAAACCAAAGCTTTGTTGAGAAATAAACTAAAAGTTCATTTTTAGCAAATCGAGATTTAATAGGTCTACAATTTGTATAATCTGTTTACACTGAAAGTTTTTGTTTTTATCGGTGACTGAAAATTATTTTACTTTAGAGATAATGTATAATTTTATGTTGATAACAAGTAAAAAATTATAAACGGGGGGGGGGGGGAATATCCCAAAATTAATAAACGGGGGGAGGGGGACGTTTATTAGGAGCTCGAGAGTACGTAAAGAGGCGTAGACTAATTTGTATTTAAACAACTTGTTAACCAAATAACCACTGTTCTCCTTTTTGACCGCTTAAAGCAGTTGTGTCACTCAAAGAAATTATGGTTTGATTCATAAATTAGAAGAAACGTTTAAAATTCTTTCTGTGATCTAGAGAGAACTTTTTACTAGTTATGTCTGAGAATGTTTTCTATAGATATGGCCTACAGTGCTTAATTGAGTATTAGCTCAATTTCAAACTATATTTTGGAACAACATAGTTGTTTTTCGAGAATCTTGTAGTGTTTTTATAACAGATTTCACTAAAATAGGGTTTAAATATTCTTAGAGACAATTTTAACTTAGTTCTATACTAAAAGACAAAAATTTGATATAAAATGATATCAAAATTTTATACTAAAATTTTTTTTATATCAAATTTTAGAATAAAATTTATATAAATTTTATGAATATTTAATGCTCCAAATAAACACAAGTAAGGTTCTTCTCAGCACTAAATACAATTTGATATGTATGTTTTTGTTTATTGTAAAGCTTTTTTAGCTTTTTATGATTGGCACTTGCCCAAGCGATGTTACAATACATTAATTAACTATGAATAAAAGCGAAATATAAACCTTTTAATGATTTTAAATTAAGAAATGGTTTAGCTATGTAAGTCATTCCAAAAGTTTTTGAAATTTTTTTTTTAAGACTGTTTATATGAAAATTCCACCGTAAATTTTCATCGAATTTCATGCCTAAAAAAGTTTAATGAAGGTTTCCTTTTAATAATAGTTTTGTTTATAATAAGATTTGGTAATTTCAATAGATGTTATCAATTTTATTTGATTTATGGAACAATAAAAACTTAGTTTTGTCAGCATTCAGAGAAAGTTTGTCACTTTAAAACCACTCATTAACCTTTTCTAATTGTTTATTAACTTGTTTAATAAGTAACAAAAATGGCCCTAAAATAGGGTCATTATTGTTACTTCTGAGAAACCCCACAAGAAATATACATAACTAATAACGAGAGCATTCTTGTCAAACTATTTTAAAACAAGAATAGGAAAACCAGAAAAAAAAACGGAATAAAATATTTCAATTGTTTCTTAAAGTTTGAGCTTTTTTTGTTATTGCTTTGTAATGTTGGGTTTTCCAATGTCAGTGAAACTCGCGCTCTATTTTGGAAAATTCGCGCTATGTTTTGGAAGCGAACAAACGCGTTTTCAACTGTTGTAAAAGAAATCGATTGAAGATTAAAAAAAACAAAACAAAACAAAAAAACAAAATAAGATTGATTAAAGAAAGAAAAAAGAAAGGTTTTGCTGTTTTTTTATTATTTATTCAAAAACTTGCTTGTTGCTTGAAAGTAGTTTTGCTGAAAGTTTGTTTGTTGTTGAAAGTTGTTTTGCTGAAAGTTCTTTTTTTTTTGTTTGTTTGAAAGTTTGAAAGTTGTTTGTCAAACTGAAAGTTGCTGTAAATTTTTCTAGTTGAAAGTTTTTTGAAAGTTATTTTTGTTATATTGTTGTTAAAAGTTTTGTGTTGAAAGCTGAAAGTTTGCTTTGCTGACGATAGGTTGAAAGTTGTTTGAAAGTTATTTTGGAAGTTGTTGCAGTGTTGCGACCTATTTCTTAAAATTTGAAACTTTGAAGATTTGGATATTGAAAGTTTGTCATTGTCTTTTTATTTATTTAATTATTTTAAAGTTTTTTCTTTTAAACTTATATTAGTAAAAGTTGCTTTTAAAGTTGTTGCCGGATTTGAAAGGTGATTTGAATTTTGATTTTGAATATTTTTCATTGAAATATCAATGAAAAATATTGAGAAATAATATCTAAGCTTGAAGATCAGAAGCAAAATATTTTAAAAGAAACTGAAAAACTATTAAAAAAACAAGAAGAAACTTTTACAAAAATAATGAGTTCCAACATAAAAATAATATCAGACAGAATAGATGAACTTGAAAAAGAACTTAGTTCTAATAAATCCCGAGTTGAAATATTAGAAAAAGATACATTAAAGATTGTATTAACTTTCAAGAGGTAAACATCAAGGAAATGCTTTCTCAACTAAACTTAAAGATCAATGAAGAAATAAATTCTTTGAAAAAAATATGTATATCTAGAAAATAGATCACGCCGCAATCATTTTGCACTGGAATTTTTATGGGATTTTTATCAATGAAGATTATGCGAAAGAAACCCTGGAACATCGCAAAAAATTGTGGGAAGAAGTTAAAAGGCATCGTAAAGAGGGTAAGTATGCAGTAATCAAATTTGATAAAATTTTTGTTAAAGATATGCATAATTAAAATAACGTAGTCGCTGAAATGAAAGGAGATTCTAACTCTCACCGGAATGGCTGAAATTAGCGATTTTAAGCATCAAGCTTTTAATTTTTCAAAAATGAAAACTTTAATAGATATTAATGCGTAAAAAGACCCTAAATATTCTCACGATATAAATAATGATTGTTTTTACTATTATCAAAGTGAAATAGAAGGATCTCTTTTTTATTTCCAATAACAGCGAACAAATTAAAATCCTTCATGTAAATATCAGAAGCATAAGTCACAACTTTGAAAAGCTTCTTTACTTATTAGAAGAAACTAAAAATGTTTTTAATATTATTTGTTTAACTGAAACTTGGATAAACACAAACGATTTAAGAAATAACGCAAACTTTTATCTTCCCCGTTTTGAGTTAATATCTCAAAAGAGACATACAAATAAACGCGGTGGCGTTTATTTGTATGTCTCTTATTTACGTGAAGGAAACCATTGTTTCTTCTTATTTACGTGAAGGAAACCATTGCGCATTACGTTAGGAATGATTTAAGCGTTTCTAACGGCGATAAAGAAATTTTAACTATTGAAATCTTAAACAATGAATCTATAAATGTATTACTAAGTTTCTGCTATCGACCACCTGACGGTCTGAGTGAGAATCTGAGCACGTTTTTTGAGCAAAATGTTATCAAAATAGACTTTAAAGAGAAAAAAAAAAATAATAATTATTGGCGATCTAAACATGAATTTTTTAAACTACGAGAATGACTGTTAAATAAAAAAAAATTATGATTTAATATTTGAAATAGAAGCTATTCCCCTAATTAATCGTCTAACAAAAGAATCTGCAAACTCAGCAACTCTCATTGATAATATTATTACAACTAATGTCTTCAATAATAATATACGAAAAGGTATATTGAAAGCAGATATATCTGATCATTTCCTAATATTTCTATCATTCAACTCAAGTTCTAAAATTAAAACCAAAACTAATAATAGAATAAGTAAACGCATATATAATATAAACAATATTGAACAGTTTAAAAAACAATTATCACTGCTTCATTGGAAGAATATAAATTTTAACGACGACGCAAATAAAATTTATGAAAATTTTTTTTAAACATTTATTCTGTCTATGATGCCAATTTTCCCATCTGTGAAAAAACAATAAATTAAAAAAGCTTTAATGTTCCTTGGATGACTAAGGGTTTTAAAAAATCATCTAAGATCAAACAAAAGCTATATATAAATTACTTAAAAACAAAAACACCTTTGAACGAAAAAATATACAAAGATTACAAATATCTATTTGAAAAAACTCGTAAAAACTTAAAAAAGAATTACTACTCAAAATTAATTGAAAATGTTAAGAACGACTCTAAACGTACTTGGAAAATATTGAGAGAAATTGGTGGAAAACAAAAAACTTGCTCAGGTTCCCTACCGCAGGTGATTAGAGTGGATAACAAAGATATTTTTGAACCTAGATTAATAGCTCATAAGTTTAACAAATTATTTATTGATATCGTTTTCAAGCTAGCAAATAAAATTCATAATACCCAAGTTGTGTTCAATAACTTTTTAACACCGATGGATGATTGCATTGGCTCCAATAATTTATCTTCTGAGCTATCATTTGAGGAGTTTCAAGTGTCGATTAAAGCTATTTAAAAAAATAAAGCCCCTGGAGCTGATGAAACAAATGGAAACGTAGTCTTAGAATGCTTTGAACAATTAAAAGATATTCTCTTTAAAGTTTTCAGAGCATCAATACAACAAGGAGTTTTTCCTGATAAGTTAAAAATAGCTAAGATAATCCCAATATACAAAGAAGGAGACAGAACTAATGTACGTAACTACCGACCTATTTTTATTTTATCAACATTTTCAAAAATCTTAGAAAAAATTATTTGCAATAGATTATATACTTATTTTAAGGAGAAGAATTTTTTTTTATAAAAATCAGTTTGGATTTAAAAAAAATTGTTCTACTGAGCATGCAATCATCCAATTCGTCCGTGAAATCTCTAACTTTTTCAAAAATTCACAATTCACTTTAGGTATTTTTTTGGATTTATCAAAAGCATTTGATACAGTTAATCATAGCATTTTGATTCATAAACTTGAAAATTATGGAGTGGATGGTGTAATTTTGAAATGGTTTAAAAGTTGTTTAAAAAACCAAAAACAATTTGTTTCTTTTAACAATCCTTATCAAAAAAATGTTTTTGATATTTTATGTGGTGTTCCAAAAGGATCAATTTTAGGGCCACTTTTTTTTTTTAATATACATTAATGATTTGGATCAAGCTTCTAACCTTTTAAGTATTATGTTTGCGGAAAATTAATTTGATTTATTTTTATCTGGTAACAATATTATTAAACTCTTCACTACTATGAATGAAGAATTTAAAATAATTTCTAGCTGGTTCAAATGCAATAAACTAACCCTAAATATTAAAAGAAAAAAATGGATTCTTTTTCATTCGATAACTAAAAAACGTTATTTACCCCCAACTCTACCTGATATTTTTATTGACCAAATTGAAATCAAAAGAGATTGTATCAGAAAATTTTTAGACGTATTCCTTGATGAGAATCCATCACATGGAAGCAACATATTGATAATGTAGGTACTAAAGTTTCAAAAAATATTGGAATTCTTTATAATGCCAGAATCTATATAAATAAAAAAAGTTTTATTGCAACTTTATTATGCATTCATTCTTGGCTATATGAATTATGCAAATATTGCTTGGGCAAGCGTTGAAAAAAGTAAAAATAAACAATCTCTCTATAGCCGTCAGAAACATGCAATACGTGTAATTAATTTTGCTGATCGTTTTTATGAATCTAAACAACTTTTTTATGAAATGAGAATACTTAATATTTACGAACTTAATGCTTTTAATATTTTATGCTTTGTATATTTATTTGTATATATTTGTATATTTATGTAAAAACAATCTTTCTCCTGCCGTTTTTAATGGTTTAGTTACCTTGAAACCTATCAATAAATACTCTCTAAGAAATAACAACCTTCTATATGAGCTTTTTTGTGGAACAAATTTTAACCAACTTTGCATTGATTATTGTGCACCCCATCTCTGGAACAAAATTGTTTTGCCTAATTTTAATTTTGATCTACCTACTTCTTTGCATCTTTTTAAAGTTAAGCTGAAAAATCTTTTTCTCTCCCGTATTATCAAAATTTGAAAATAATATTTATATTAATTCTCTCTAATAATATAGTTTTTAAAATCACATCAAAAAACACAGGAAGATATTTTCTTTTATCAATTTTTTCTTTGAGATCCAAAAATCTGTAATAAATTTTCAAAGAGCGTGTAACTCCCTTGGTTAAAGTTTGGATTTGGCATTCGGAGGTAAAAAAAAAATGAGCTCAATAGATTTCAGATTTTGAATTTATGGCGAAGTCCTTAGAATTCATATAAGTTTCAAACAAAAAAAAGTAACTTTTAAAATTTGATCATAATAAAAGTTTTTTTTTAGATTTATTTTTTGATTGATTATTCAACCGTGACTTTGTTATTTTCTATACGAGCTTTTTACCATTACGATTTATTATTTACCTTATCTTTGTTAAGTCTCTGATCTGCTATATCCTATCTTTATCCTCCTACCAGCTTTAACTTTATTTAGTTGTAAGTTCAGTACTTTTTTATTTGATTTTATTTTACCTAAATGTGTATGTGCATTGTAAAAATAATATTTATCACTGATCTCAAAATAATAACTGGATAGCGTATTCTATTGTTTTTCGTAAAAAAGTTGAAGCCAATTTTGGCCTACCAAGATGGCGTCGGTTAGAACTGTTAGCGGTTTGAATCGTATAAAAATTCTGACCGAATAAGAAAAGTAAACTATTTTTAAGGAAAATAAGATGGCGAAATAAATTTATTTGATTATTAAAATATTCAGCTAGTATACACTTTTTAAATGAGGTTTATAATTTATGTACCTTTTAGTTCTTAATTACCCAATGCTGTGTGCTAGAAGGTTAATAACACAACTGTATGGTAAGCAGCAACGATGTCTACCTACAATCTTTAAAGAATTTTAAAATCATGAGTTTTGTAGGTAGAAACATTATTGTACCAATGCTGTATGAACTATTAGCTGAGAACTGAGAGTACACACAACTCAGAGGTTCCTTCTAGGATTATAAAAGTCATTTTATTATTTAATGCATTAACTTTCTGGACTCAATATTCAGTGAAAATATAAAACAATATTTATATTCCAAAGTAAAAAATTATCTTTTAAAATCATGAGTTTTGTAGGTAGAAACATTATTGTACAAATGCTGTATGAACTATTAGCTGAGAACTGTGAGTACACACAACTCAGAGGTTCCTTCTAGGATTATAAAAGTCATTTTATTATTTAATGCATTAACTTTCTGGACTCAATATTCAGTAAAAATATAAAACAATATTTATATTCTAAAGTAAAAAATTATCTCTCAATGACTTAGATTTAAAGTCTAACTCTTGTCAAACTCAACTGTGAATAATTATTCCTCAAAGTTTGAAGGATAATTATTGACAGTTTAACACATACATAGTATGTAAAGATGTAACATATGTATGTTACATTTTATTGAGAATAAATTCTCTAGAGGAGGTTTAGTTAAACCAAGCAAAAGTGTTGTTTTGGTATGCGAAGGAACAGAAAGATGTTTCCAAAGGTTTCTTACATCAACAAAGATTACCCTCCCTAATGATATAGGAATTAAAAATGCAAATGCAAGTGTTGTTTTGAGATCAGTTGATATATCAAAAGTATTCACAGAGCTAACTCATCATATGCTAGATTCGTCTTTAACTGATAAGCATTTATTCTCACTGATTAAAGTTATTTCAAAAAATTACTGAAAAATACACTTTCATCACCAATGCAAAGAAGTAACTAACAAATTGACTGGAAAAAAGTTTAGGAAGCAGTTGATTAAATTTGTCTTATTCAAAAATCAATGAAAACATTTGTTTTTAGTATACCATTTTAGTGCACAGATATGGTAAGTACAAATTTTGGTCAAATTGAGATAAGTACGCAGAAAAACCTGTTTTTATTTATAGTTTATTGTGAATAAATATGGTATGTGTAGGATAAACGATAAAGAGTCTAATAATTGACAATATGTGGTAAATACAAAAACTCTTATTATTATAATTACGCACACAAATGACAGTTTCTACAGTTTTAATCTAGCACTTACCACATCTGTGCACTGTGTCATCGATATATACACAGTAAACTCCTGATAACTCAAACCTTTAAAAAATTGAACTTCCAGTATTTCCTCGGACACTTAAAGGTTACGACTTATCAGGAGTTATATATGCATATATATAATATACATACAAACATTTATATATATATATATATATATATATATATATATATATATATATATATATATATATATATATATATATATATATATATATATATATATATATATATATAGTAGAAAATAAAACGAATTTCATGCAAATTTTACAACATTACAACATTAAGTTTCATGCTGATGCAATCATCAGGTGAAATAAAAATGAAAAGTATTTCACCTGATGATTGCAACACATAGTTTTATTATTTTCTATATTATAGCTCTGTTCATTAAACACCTTGATGGTATATCCAAAAAACATATATATATATATATATATATATATATATATATATATATATATATATATATATATATATATATATATATATATATATATATATATATATATATATATATATATATATATATATTTATATATATATATATATATATATATATATATATATATATATATATATATATATATATATATATATATATATATACTCACTTAAATGTACTAGGTGAGTATATTTATATATGTGTATATAGTTAGTATATTTATTTGTATTAAAAGAAAAATCTATTAAAATTAAACTAAAATAATTAATGATAACAAACTCTAGAAGGAACCTCTGAGTTGTGTGTACTCACAGAGCTCAGCTAATAGTTCATGCAGCATATATACATTACAAGTATCTGTTCAAAACAAATTTTTGAACGATACGAAGACTGATTCATATTAAACAGATACTAAGCTGCCTATCATGCAGTTGTGTTATTAACCTTCTAGCACACAGCATAAGATAATTAAGAACTAAAAGGTACATAAATTTGTTATTAAATTTTTTTGAAGGATTTTATTTATCTTATAATAAAATAAATTTATACATATTTATAAAATAAATTTATACATATTTATATTGCATAATATAAATATTATTTTTCCTAATATATATATATTATATATATATTAGGATAAATAATATTTATATTAAGCAATGTATATATATTTTTGATGAATATGTATAAATATATTATATATATATATATATATATATATATATATATATATATATATATATATATATATATATATATATATATATATATATATATATATATATATATTATATATATACCTACTTTTATTTTTAAAAATTGTTTTTTTTAAAAAAAAAAACCTTATTTGTGTTTAAAATTTTATTTTTATCGATTACGCTTAAGGTTTTTTGATTTTTTAAACGGTACTTCTATAACCGTTGGCAAACTACGCCGCCATCTTGGTAGGCCAAAACTGGGTTCAAAAATTTTTCCGAATGCGCTATTATTTTGAGTTATTATTTTGAGATCAGTGAATATTTATACTAAAGAAAAAAAAAAAGAAGTCCGATCTGCTGGGCAGTTTTCTATTATAAACGCTACTTTTTAATTTTCTTTTGTAACCTTTATATTGATTTTTAGTACCCACTCTTTAGCCCTCCATTTTTTTATCCAAGCTTTTATATTTTTTTTTCTATATCTGAAATGTATTTAACTCCTTTGAAGCAGGTGTTTTTGATTTACCTATTACATGCATATGTTAAATACAAAAAAAAATACGATTTTATCTGCATTATAAATTTCATCTAATTTATACCCTGATAAAACTGTAGAAAGAGTTGTTTTCTTCCATGAGTTATTTCAGCCGTAAAAGAGTTATCCTTATCAGATACCGTCGCGAAAGAAATATTATTCCTGTTTTTTTAACAATCAAGCCAACCATCTTTTTAGCAAATTCTCTGGCTTTTGTTTTTAGAATTGATGCTGATACTGCTAGTCTTTACATTCTTTGATAATTTCTACTCCTTACCTTGAAAAACCATTTAAAAACAAGATGATCTAAACTTGTAAATATTTCTTCTAGGTTAATCCTCTAACTTGTAACTATTTTGGATAGTCTTATTTTATAGCAACCTGAGGCTTAAACAATGGTTCTTCAATTTTCTTTAAATCAGTGTTTATCTTTGATTTTATGGAAATTTTTTTCTTTGCAGCACAGTACCCACAGCACAGTACTAGGTAAAATGTAAACATAAATACTACAACTTATAGTATTCGTTAGTATAACTTATTCTATAAACCAGGGTTTCTTAACCTGTGGTTTGTGAACCCCTGAGGGATCCGCGGTATGCTTTCTGGGGATCTATTTAGCAGAGATTTAAAAAGAGTTAGAGTGTGGAATTTTGATTTTTTGAACGCGAAATTTTCAACTGATAGTTAATAACAAGACTTGCGCAGTCCAATATCAAACAAAGACTATGTTTAGTTTTTTATTTAATAAAGAGTATTTTTTAACAAAATAACTTTTATTCTTTGTTACAATTTTTTTTAAATGTAAAAAAAAGCTCAATATGCAAAAGATGGCACTTTACCCAAACTAGGTTTGGCTTTAACACAAAACCATGTTTAGAAACATTATTAAAAAGTTACACATTGCATTACCCAACAAAAAAAGCCCCGCACTGTTGCAGAAACTCTTCTAGAGCCTTGTTTACGAGACATAGTAGAACTCAAATGTGGTAACAATCAAAAAAAGAAAGTTGAACCTTTGTTAAATGGTGCTATTCATTCTAGTTGAAATGTCTTCCAACATTTTGCAGCAGGTTGTTAATGAACTGATCTCTTTGCCATTACCATTCAGCGTCCAACTGGACGAGAACACAGATGTATCACAATGTACGTTATGTACATACAAAAACGCAAAGTATGAAATTGAGAAGTCTTTTGCTTTTATAGTTCCCAAAACTTTATAAACAGATATTTTTAGTACGATAAAAGGTACGATGCGTCATACGTTGTCTAAAATAATTGCTCAATTTAATGTGCTTATTAAAAAGAAACAGTAGCAATCATCTCTTTAAAAAGAAACAGTTGCAACCATCTCTTTAAAAAGAAACAGTAGCAACCATCTCTTTAAAAAGAAACAGTAGCAACCATCTCTTTAAAAAAAAACAGTAGCAACCATCTCTTTAAAAAGAAACAGTAGCAACCAACTCTTTAAAAAGAAACAGTAGCAACCATCTCTTTAAAAAGAAACAAGTGGGGCAAATTAAAAAATATGGCCCCACTGCTATGTAAACTGATTAGGTTTTATCAAATAAAAATATGAAATATACAAATACTTTAAAAATTGCTAACCTATTTAAGCTCTTTTTTGTGCACTGCAGGGCAGGTAATAAAAATGTTAAACAGTAACAACATAAATTACAACTAATACTTGGTGTAGGTTTGGCTAACAAAACAAAATAGAGAAGATTCAAGGTATTATTTAATAAAAGGGTTTATTATGTAAAGGTCGGGCCTACCATTATTTTAAAGTGATTGACGCAATTTTCTTACACAGATTTCTAGTAAGGATTCGAGGGCCCCCTGAGCTTGAGGGCCCCGGGGCACTTCCCAGCGTAGCCCCTAGGTAGCTACGCCACTGGTAAAAGGTAAAAAGGTTACAAACCACTGCTACAAACTAATCTAATATCAAAACTAAAAAGTTTATAATACAATAGAAGGTCTTAATTTCAGTTTAATTAAATTTCTTTAAATTCAAGTTTGGAAACTTGGTTGCGCAATTCGCTTATGGGATAAACTAAATAAAAGATAAATATATAATAAAATAATAACTAAGATTATGTTTTTATCTTTATTTTAAATTTTGAGTTATCAGAAGGATATAAGACACGAAGACATATAAAATGGTTTAGTTTATCAAACTTTCGATAATCTTCGACTAAGTGATTGATAGAGTTATCGAGTTATTTTATATGAGTAAGTGTTACTGAATGTTCAGGGGAAACACTAAAGTACTTCAAGTTGCGGGAAATTCCAGATATCTGTAGTTTACTGTAGTTTTTAAAAGATATGTGTTGTCAAAAATCACGGCCGACGACATGGGTTTTGAGGTGGGGGGGCACAATCGTCTGTTCTGAAAAAAGTACTCTAAATCTAGAATTTTCTCTAATAAAAAAAAAAGGAACTTAAGAATAAAAGGAGGAGGGAGCACGTGTTCCTGCCACCCTTCAGCGTTGTTGGCCCTTAGAATTGATGTTATTAAAGCCTGAGGATAAAAACAAAAAAAAGTTTATAATTACTACATTTTCAGTAGGTTTTTAATGAATATTTAACGGAGAAGTGCAAGCCACCTTTTTTTTACCAATATTGTTTTTAAGGCCATCCAATATCACATCTTTTAATTCTGGGGCAAGAACAATACTAAAATTGATAATAACAAGCAAACTGAAAAAAATTATTTGATGCTGTAAACTTATTACACTTAAAGAAATTCAAGGAGTCAATGGTGGAAGCAGTGATGTAATCAGTTGTGTATTTAAATCAATATTTTATTTAAAAAAAAAAAACACGATTTTTGCGTATTTCTAACCTTAAAAAGTACCGACAGGTTCCTTGAAAAAAAAAAGTTCCTCAAAACTAAAATTTACCCGAATGAGTTGTGTTAAATACCCTGCTAGCCGACTAAATTCGTTAAAAAACCGACTTTAACTTGAAAATCACTTTCTTTGGAAGTTAGGGGGTGAAGGGGAGGAAGTGGAACCCCTCCTCCCAATAATCATTCTTCTAAAATCGCCTTTATATAAAACATAATATACTATATATACTATAAATACTATAAATACATGCTATAGTTCTATTAAAAAAACTCTTAAAATCAGAGATATATAATGAAAAAAACACAAAAATAAAAGTACACACTCTCTCTGTTTCCACCAGTCTAAGTCAGTGAAAAAAATGCTTGTCCCACATGGGTTCTTATGTGGGTTCCGTGTGGGAACATAGGAACTCACTTAAAACCTATGTGGGACAAGTTTAGTTTATTGTTTTTGCAGAGAGTTAGCATAAAAAAGATCAACCATATAGAGGAAAGGCGTTTATAAAAAGTACAATTTTCAGAATATTAGAGTCATCTATGAGAATGGTCGTATATAAGCAAAAAGGTTTAAAAAGAATGAGTTTAAATTATAGCAATTGAAATATACCTTTCTTCATCGTAGAACAACACTTATTGAAAGAATACAAAAAGCAACTAGATATTTTTTGATTGTTTGCTTTTTTATTGATCAAGATGCTCTTAGAAGATCTGGCGGTTTTGTCACAGAGCATAGTGGAAGAGTGTTTAATGATGGCAATTTGGAAATATCTTTTGAAAGATCTAACTTTTAAAGAAATTTACGCAGTCGCGGAGTAATGGTTAGAGTTCTGGCTTCAGAAATGGAGATTTGTGGTTCTATGCCGGCTCTGGTCTTTTTTTTTCTTTTCTTTTTCTCTTTTGTTTTCTTTTTTGCTTGAGAACTTCCTGGTTAAAATTTAACCAGGAAGTTCAGGCTTTCTTCCTTACTAATGATTAATTTTAGGAATTGTTTTACACATTCCAAATCATAAGTTATAGAGATGAAAATAATTATTACTTAAAATACTACCGTGGAATAGCATTTAACTTAAATGCTATTCCGCAGTGTTCTGTGATGAGACTGTTAGGACTTCTTGGAGCATCAAAATAAATAATTTAAAAATAAATAAATAATAATAACTAAAAAATTATAATTAGTTATAATTAGTATTATTTTAATTTAAATTAGTTATAATTATAATTGATGTAACTATCAACATATCAACACCAGGCGCTACATACATTGACCATGTCGCAAAAAATACATAATTTCTCAATTGTAAATGTAAAGTACATCAAAAATATTTCTCAAAAATTATTTCTGAGTTAGATATATATATATATATATATATATATATATATATATATATATATATATATATATATATATATATATATATATATATATATATATATATATATATATATATAATATATATATATATATATTATTTATATTTTTAATTTAGCGTAGAAAGTTACAATTTATAAAATAACGCAAATAATAAAACAAATGGCTGAAGCAAGAAAAAGACATCAGCTTGTCATATCACCGAGCCCCATTTTGGCTTCATTACAGATCGTTTTTTACAATAAAATATATAAAATCGTGATAAAATATATATAAAATGTGTAAAACTACGTTTCACAATTGATATAACTGTTAATATATAAATTCGTTTTGTAAAATAAATTTAGAAATATATTATCAACTAAATAACAGAAGATACTAATATTTCCCGTTACGTTTTAAGCAGTTGTAACTCGATTTACATTTGATCATTTTACATTTCGCTTCAGTAATATTAATTTTAGTAATAATATTTATGAAAAAAATCTTGTCAAATTTATAATAAAATCACTAAATGCGCTAATTGTACTTTAAGGAAAATTAAAAAAAAAAAAAAACTTTTGAATTTAAGTCTTAGTGTACAACTGAACTTAGTCGCATTAAAATTATTTTTTTGTTTCATTTAAAAAAATAGGGAGATTCCGGATTTTTAAAGGATGTAAACTCTCTAACTTTTATTCGTTACTTAATGACTCAAAAATATTTTCGCAAAACCATCAAGTTGGCTCAAAATTATAAAATTTGCAAACGCTACTGTAAAAAAAAAAAAAAAAAAATTTAAAAAAAAAGCCAAAATAATTGTTATGTTATTCTGATTTCTTTAGAAAATCTAAATAGTTTATAAATTCTTCAACTTCTTCATTAATTATGGATTATTTATATCATAGTTTATTTTGACCAATTTATTAGACCATTAGTGGCATCTCATGTAAGTGGCCAGCATCAGGGTTTTCTAACATGTGTTATAAAGGAAAATCATCGGCTAGCCATTTTTGGTGGCTGCTACTAATGGTCCACTAAGTAGAGCAGCCGTGGCGCAGTGGTAGCGCACTTGCCAAAGAAAAAAGGAATTCGTGGTTCAAATCCAACCTCTGGGCAAGTTATGCGACATCGGTTAGAAAGGAGGCGTAAAATTCCATTTAAATGCTCATCCGCGGTGCTCTTTGATAATACCGTCAGGACTTCTTGGGGCACCTAAAATAAACATAAAAAAAAAAAAAAAAAGTAACCGATGAGCAAAACACAAATGAACCGTCAAAATGTCTATATCTATAAAAACGTCTATCCACTGAAATTCTTCAATTGGAAATTAATTTTTTTTATTGTTTGTAGGTATTTAGGTTTTCTTCATTTCTTTTTTTCACATAGCGCTTTAAGAATATTTTTAAGAGTTTGTAATAAGCAGAGATAGTATGCTCAAGGCTGCTTTCTTGGTAAGTGTCACCTCACTGTCTTTAATGTATCTTCAAATAATTGAATAGTAATTTTATTAATTTTTCGTTTATGGATTTAGATGTTAGAATATAAGAGTTTTTTTATATTAAAAAAGAGAAAAGTATATCACAAAGATTGTGATGACTTGTTAATCAGAAAGTGGTTTTCTTGATTAGTTCGGTTTTTAATCCATCGTAAACTTAGTCATTATATTGTTAATTGCAGTGATTGAAAGTTGATGTTACCTAGTATTTTATCCTACCATTGGGAAGATTAAAGGGCAAAACATATCTTAAAAAGAAATTGTTGATATAATCATTATTGTACTGTAAATAGATTATGTTTATGTTACTAGTACAAAACATTTTTTTTTGCTATTTGTTATTTTTTAGATGGTTTGAAAGCTTGACTAAATCACATTTCGTTGAAATGCGCATCTTCAATGGTCTTTAACCAGTGGCCATCGGCATATTTTAAAACATTTGGGTTTGCCATTTCAATACAAAGAATCTCACTTTTGGCATCTGAAATCACGCAAAAAGTTAAACTCCACCTTCTCGTTTTAAAAACTTTTTTTATATGGCATTAAACTTATTTTTGGATGAGTTGTCAGAGCACCAAGTTTCAAGCAAATCGTGCTGAATAAATAATTACATTCGGCAAGAATGGGTTAATTTGTCAAAATTATTAATTTATTTTTTTATATCTATGCGTTGCACCAAAAAGTTATTATTTATTAATCTTGATTAATTTTTAAAACTTCCTAATTCAAAAAACCATCAGTTAAAATTATCTCGATTCAAAAAATGCAAATATGGATCCTAAAAGTTATTATTAAGTGTAACAATATTTAATAATTTGAAAATATTAACTTCAAAATCTATCATTTTTTAAAATCGTTAATATTTAATATCGTTTGGTTTATCGATGTATCGATAAAACTTAAGTAAAATAAACGAATTACAGTACAATCATTTAAAAATTTTAAATTTGCGACAAAATATTTTATTAAATTTTATCTTGTCGTATTCTCCTTAATTGCAAAGATTTTAAATTTACTTTTGATGTTTATTTCTCTCTTCCGATGTTCTTCTCGATATTTATTTGAAAAATCTTCATTTCTAAATATATATTTCACTTTCTTTCAGACTTGCATGTATATGTTTGTATATATACTAGTATTAAAGAGCAACCGAATAAACACTCGTTCGCAGCCAGAGGCGATTTTACGAATAATATGAGGAGGGAGGTAAATCCTCAAAAAGTACCGACTGGCTTCTAAAAAAAAGATCCTCCAAACGAAAAGTTAACCGACTGAATTATGTCAAATACCCGACTAGCCGACTAAATTTGTAAAAAACCCGACCATAACTTAAAAATCACCTTCTTCAGGGGGGCGCAACACTCCCAACCCCACCCGTATAATCGCATATGTTTGCAGCAAAAACTGAGATTAAATTACCTGTTGATAAAAAGTAGCCGATGACACGCTTACGTTATATACATATCAATCCTTGTCTTATTAATAATAAACCCATAAGGTTTGCAACTCATTTCTCAAACTTTTAGAATCTTCTGATTTTTCTTTTTTATTAAAAGTTTTGATTACTTTTCTAGTTATAAGTTTTTGGTTATTTATATTTTTGCACTCTGTTATTTTTTATTTGAAATAGTTGTTAATATATAAGTTCAAGGACATGCTTTTTTTAATTGCAGAAAAAAAAAATTAAAAAAAAACAAAACAAATTCAAATAATAGAAATAATATTTATAATATGTAAATTTAAGTTTATATAGTGTAACTGTGCAGCCCAACAGCAGTATATAGTGCGCTATAGCAGCCCACATATATATAGCAGCCCACACCTTGCCGTTCATGTAAAATCTTAAATTTGTTGAATGGTTTTTGCTATTTTTATGTCGTTAGGTAGTTCATTCCACTCTTTTACTATTTTATTTTTGAAAAAAATAATGACGAGTTTTTGAGTATTTAACAATCTCTCTTAGAAAACTATCTATAATATTCATTCTTAAGGGTAAGTTCTACTCAACTATCTAGTGGCATCACTAAAGGTGACATCACTGAATAGTTGAGTTCCACTTAGCTATCCATGGCGGAAGACACTATCACAAAATGACACAGAGGGATATGAACAAAATGAAAAACTTTATCAATTCTTTCCCAATGCTCTCAGTAAACTTAAATCTACTTTTTACATTTTTTGAGTCTATTGCTTCTTGTGAGACGAGCTTTTCAAAACTTATAAAAATTTTTTTGCAATCAACCGTTAGAAAGTCAAGGTTTTCTAATCTAGCTATCAATTAAAAGTGATGCGGTGGTATAGTGATATGGTTATCCATTATCAATTAAAAGTGAAAAGATATTAGTTTTAATGATGTAATTGACAGGTTTGATGCTTCAAGGAAAACTTTTAAATAAAATAAGGTTTAATGTTAATAAAAATAACTGAGCTTTTTTATGTAGTTCTTAATTTATTTTTTATTGAAATCTTGATGTTAAATTGTTTAACTTGATTTTTTTTTATGTACTTATTACCTTTCTGACTAATTTTACAAACTTTTTATAAACAATTAAATATAGTCTATAGTACAAGAACACTTGAAATAAGTTTATTGTGATTAGTGAAAGTATAGAGGGTGACACTAAGAGTTTATTGCACTGGGTGACACCAACCCCAATAACGTCTCTGCAACTTATAAGAAGTTATAATCTAATAAATTAAATTTCATCGCTATTTTTAGTTTCATCGGTAAGTTTTGTTTCATTATAATTGTAAAGCTTTTAACTTTGGGACCTTTGCTTATCCCCTTTAATTTTAAACATAACTACCGTAACCATAGCATCCATAACCAAAACCATAATGATAGTTATCGTTTAATTAAACTAGTTAAAAAAAAAAAAAAACTTCATCCCATAAATAGAATGCAGACAATCTTGTTGTAATATTGCTTAAGAAATGCTAATATCATAGATAGAAGTATTTAAGTAATATTTGCTCAACAATATTGCAAGACAAAAATGCTATCTGTAATTGTCATTTTAACATAGCCAGATAGATTTTTAATAACCTTATTATCAAAAACGTTTAAACATTTTTTATTAATAAAATTCGTTTATGTGTACTCTTCAACTTCTTTTTACGTTCAAAAACCATAAAAACTCAAATATTAAAAAAAAAAAAAAAATTAAAATTATTTCTATCAAGTTATTTTAACAAATACCAATTAATTAACGTGTCATTATTTATAAGTTAATAAAATACATTTATATTTTTTTTCTTTTGGTTTTCACAATATTTTTTGATTTAACATTTGATTTAACTTTACTAAAAAAATTTCAGCATTTAACCTTGTAACCAAGTTGTTATCTCTTTTCCCATGCGTTCCTATTTAAATAAATATTCTTTATGTATTAATTTTAAATTAATATTAATAAAACTGGAAAAAAACTGCCTGTCCAGTAATAAAATTCGGAAAACTGTTTGCTCACGAACTTTTTAGAAGGTTTAAACTTTTAAAATTGTTTGCAAAATATAATACGGGGGTTTAATTGTTTTAAAAATTTTGAGTTTTTCTAACACTGTCAAAGTCAGTCATGAAGCAGTTTTTGTCAGTAGTTTTTTTAGTTGCTTTATCATAATGATTCATGGCCTGAATGAGCTTTTAGTATGCCAGTGGAAAAGTTTGGATTAAAATTTAAAACGTAAATTCATAAACTTGTCATCCGTTTACATGATAAGAGCAAAGTGACTTACTAAGCGTTTCCTGTCTCCAACTTGATAAAGTTTTCAAACTACAATTATTCTATGTAAAGTATAAAAATTAAACAAGTGTCGCAAAAAAATATTTACCAAAAAGTTACCCCCGTATAACCGTATAACACCTCCTAATAAACTCATTTTCTTTAAGCGCAAAAAAAACTTATGCATGTAAAATCACATTACCAATATTGAATATATACGTTTATATACACGTTTTCACCCATTACTATTTAATATTACTGGGAAATTTAAATTACGTACGTCATTTATCTTTTATTTTTCAAGCCATTCTAATGATGAGTCTTATTTTCTTTTCTTTTTTTTTTTGACGAGTTGTTGATATGAAAATCTTGCCCCATAGGCCATCCAGGGCCGTACTGAAGAGATTTTAAAGAGGAAGTATATGTTTATCGCCGACTAAGGCCAAAAATATTTTTTGGCTATTAAAACTTATAAAAAAAAAAATGCCCTCGTTAGCTGAAATTTACTTACTGCTAACTATAGATCCAATTTAGCCAACTCCAGTTTCCAAAATGCCGACTATTAAATTTAGTAGAGAGGCTAGACACCACCTACGCTCTCCCCTCGGGACGTCTCTGTGGCCATCTTGCCTCATTTTGTCTAAATAAAATTTTTTTGTAATATCTGAAAACAGTGGGTATAACAGTTAGCAAAACGTTTGTGCCCGATGATTTTTATCCCTTCCCCCTTCCCTCCTCATCTCTCTCAAATCTCCCCTCTTTCTCGAATTGAACTCCGCGTGTATAAATTTTTTCAGTTTACGGTTATGACGCAAAGTACTTGTTTAAAAAACCAACAAAAGTAACTAAGCCACTTTCAGTAACTACGAAACTAGTTGACATTCCAAATTGAAAGCTTATGGTGACGGATGATGGATTAGTTGATAAGCATTAAGTATCGGTTAAACGTTAATATGTAAAATAAATGCTGTTTAAATATTTGTTTTTTTAAAGACGAATTATTTTATGTTTTTAATAGTTGAAATATTTTAACTTGTGTTTTTATTGAATTGAATCTTTTTTATTTTGGACAACTTTAAAATAAAGTTCAGGTACGTTGTAATAATAAACGTCTTTACTTTAGTTTATGTTCTTTTTTTGAATTTTACTTCGTCTTACAAGATCATGTGTTACTTGTCGATATATGTGACGTAATTGACGAACTGTATGCTTATGTAATTGTAAGTAAGAGTTAGGAGTTTATTTTTTATGCCATTCTGCATATGTAAAAAATATTAGTTCATTTTTTTATGCTATCAAAATTTTTGTTTTATTTTTGTTGCAAATAAAGAATTATTCTCTAACTCGATCTGCCTAATTATTTATTTTTTTATTACAATAAAACTTGGCGTTGTTTAAAATGATTTGATTGATATATAATTATTACTTTAATATGAGTCATTAAAAAAAACTAAATTTTTGTGAAAAAGATTTCCGTAGTATGTTCATAAACGTTATCTTCAATTCTAATGTAAACACTTTCCGAGCATTTTGCAATAAAATTGATTTACAAACAAAAATTTCGATAAAAGTACTAAATTGTTGGATTGTCTTTGTTGGACCCAAATCTTTTATTAAAAGCTTTTAAACAAAAAGATTATAATAAACAATACTAGTATCATGCTTGAATATATGCTTTATGATTTCTTTTTATCGACCAAATATTTATGTTTTTAACGTTAAAACTTAGTAAAAGCTTTAAATTTTTTAAACTTCAATATATATGCGTGTGCGTGCGTGTGTATGTGTGCTTGTGTGTGTGCGTGTATTTATTTCATTTTAATTTCAAAATTAGTTACGATTTTAGAAAAAGTTATGAATGTTTATTTAAAAACAAAATGTCCGTTGTCACAGTTACTTGTGTTGATTTTTTGTATTGTTTAAACTTCTTTTTTATGTAATAATAAAAAAGTAAAATACCTTGAATTTTATCAAAAATTGTGTTGTTATGTATTATATATATATATATATATATATATATATATATATATATATATATATATATATATATATATATATATATATATATATATATATATATATATATATATATATATATATATATATATATATTGTTGTAATAATTTATTTATCAAAATTACTTATTTAAAAGAATGAATTATTTACTATTGTAATTGATTTTAGTAAATGATTTTGTGAGAGATTTTTTTTCCAAAAGAATATACAAGAGAACGCGGAAAAACAAACATATATAGATTTAAAAATGTATTTTGCACTAACAGATTTCGTACAAAACATACAAAAGAAAATCTGAAACATGGCATCTACTAATTTAAAAAAGCATTTAATAAATTAAATTATGATTTTTTTTCGATAAAGAAACTTTACAAATTTTGTAACGAGAACATAACACTCTGTTAATTGAGTAGGATTCAAAAGTTTTAAAATGTTATGCAATGAATAAATTAGTAAAATTATTTGATGGAAAAAGAATCACGATTGATCCGAAGCCGGTCGACTCCAAATAATTTATAACATTAGTATTTACATTTAGTAGTATTATATTTATTAAATTTTATTGTTTCTTTTTAAAAAAAATAATTATGAATATTTATGGTCTCCAAATTATGGTTTTCATATGGCAGAATTCGGTTTCATCATTTGGCAGTTATCAAAAGTTTTAGACATCAAAATCTATACAACTAACTTCAGGTTAATGTTAATTTTTTATGTTAATTTATGTTAATTTAACTATTATTTATTGTTGCAATTAGGTTTAGTAAGTAAATAATGCCACCAAAGTTTGGTGGTGCTCCGAAGTGTGGGAGATGCGACAAGCCGGTTTATCCCGCTGAAGAACGATTGGCTGCTGGAAAATCATGGCATTTTGGTGGATGCTTCACTTGCAGAGTATGCAACAAAACGTTGTCTTCTACAACAGTAGCAGAGAATAAAGAAGGTTAGTCAATTTGATTTAAAATATTTTTGTGTATATTTTTTTAACATTGAAACTTTAACACACGAAAATGAATGAATAAGACTCATCATTAGAATGGCTTGAAAAATAAAAGATAAATGACGTACGTAATTTAAATTTCCCAGTAATATTAAATAGTAAATAGCTTTTGCACTTCATAACGCTAAGTGTCTTTCAAATAAACATTTTTATTTTTAACATAAACAAGCTCAGAATTATATGCGTACTCAATTTGAAGTCATTGTGTGAGATTTTTGGTAACCAAGGTTATGTGTCAAAGCAAAAGAAAGGAGTCAAAGAAAATTTTTTTTATTAATTTGCAGTTAATTTTTTAATTTTTTTTTATTTCTCCAATGCATAAGTTTGCTATTTTAATTAATATAAAACATAAACTACAAGTTAATGCTTTTTATGTATAGAAGCGCAGTTCGCTTCTTTTTTAATAATGTACCTGTTATAAACACAATAATACATTAAACATAACTTGAAGGTTAATTTGCGACGAGAGTTGTACTTTCGTAAATTCTTACTCAAGACCATAAAATTTATTTAAAAATAACGCTTAAAGTCTGTGTTTTGAAATTCTAAAACACACCGAAGCGTCTAAAATAATATATTGTGTTTTCCCGGTTCTTGAAATCAGTTTTTTTTTTCTTTCTTTTTTTCATACCTATAAATGATGTTTCAGTCCGCTTTTTCCAAAAAGGAAAACGTTCTAAACGTCACCGAATACCTTTATCATATAAAGGCAAATAAACAGAAGAAATCCATTAAATTTTTTAAAGCTTTAAAAAAATCATTTAACGGTAGTTTTATGCAAAAGCACAGATTCAGGTCACAAGTTGTAATCAGTTCCACTATGATCCAACTCAGAGCCATACCTTTAATTGTAATTCATCATTTTTCTGCGATTAAAAGATTTTTAATCGCAGAAAAATGATGCCCCCATTAGATTAATGGTACTAATATCTGGAAACTAATTTTGTTAGACCCTACTTAGTTAAAATATTCACTAATTAACTATCTTTTAAAGTAAATAAGCTAAGTATTTTTTTATTTTTATTAAAGGAAAAACATTAAAATCTTTTTAAATGTTTTTAAGGTTTGCAGATATCGTTGCTAATCTAAAACAAATGTATCGCGTTTATCCTAAAACAAATATATTGAGGCTAACCTAAAGCAGATATATCGAGGCTAACCTAAAGCAGATATCGAGGCTATTCTAACGCATTGTTTAGGATTTGCATAAGAGCTTACTCTACCAAAGCTTAATCTAAAAGACCAGTTTGATCCTATAGAATTTTAAACAACAAAAAACTTTGATAATTAAAAATCTTTTTTAACTTATTTGTCTCAGCTTGACGGGTGTCTAACCTAATGTTATTTAATTACCTCTACATGATTTACGAACTTCAATATATTAACTTTAAAGTTTAATATAGAACTTTAAAGTAATGTTCAATTTATAATCATTTTAATTTATTTATAACTGTTTATGTAAGCAACATTATGCATTTTCGAATCGAATTTTAAATATACATCATTTTTAAAATTGTTTTTACAACATCAAAGTATATAAAAGTAAATAAGTTTGAAAAATAATGTAATATAAAGTAAAATATATGATAAGTTGATTATGCAAAACGAAAAGTGTTTTTTTAATAATTGTTCCTATAATGTTCGTACCTGATGGTAACTTTGTTGGCTCCAGCAAAGAAAAAAACAAACAAAAAAAAATTAATATTTTTAAATTTTTTTGAGCTGTGGTGATATTTTTGATGTCAAATAGTTTTTGTTTCTGGTCCTATAATTGGTTCTTCTGGTTCTTCTTCTGCTTTTGGTCATATACTCTCTAAAACACAATATGCTCAAAAGTTTATTAGTTAGCGGTTTTTAGTTTTTATTTTTAAGTCTTATTGATTTATGAATTTAATATTTTTTTGCATGCATATGTTATTGTTTTTTTATTTTTTTTTTATTATTAGACAAAAAACAAAGTCATAAATGCTGTCTGACAAACGGTTTAATAAATAAATTAATAATTATCAATATAATCTAGTATTGATTTTTATTGCTTTAAAAGATAAAGCATTTCAGTTAAAACATGAAAAATGAGACATGACGCCAATCTGGAATTTCTTCATTTATAAGTCTTCATATTTATATTAAAGACAAAAAAATTATTCACAAGTCTGCTAGACAGTTGACGAAAAACGTAAAACAACTTTTTTGTATGACATACTCTTAAATTTCTTTTTATGAAAATAATTTATTTTCTTGAAATTTAGAAGACTTTTTAAAAATAACTTCATTACATACAATCAATGTAAAGTACGTATAACCTTTGAATTTTAATTTTTTTAAAGAAAGAAAGGTACGCAAAAATAAAAGTCCTCTCTACTTTGTAACCAATAATCAGCTCTACTTTGTAACAGGTGGTCAGCCTTACCTTTATGTATTAACTAATAGTAAAGTTTATTTTAAAGTAAGTAAGTTGGTAAAAACAAAGTTAGTTTAATTTAACTACAGTCAATATCTAATTTTTTTTTTTAATTATTGACTTGATATTTTTATAAGTGGTATTTTATTTTTATTTTATTTGGTGTAGAAATTTGAAGAGGTACTTTTTAGAAATCTTCAAAAATCATAAAATTTTAATAAAAGATACTATCGAACATTCAGCGTGTGATAGAAGTTTATGATAAAATTTTTTTGAAAAGTGCCCAAAAAATTTTTTTTTCTAGGAGCGAAGTAAATCTCCCACATCAATTTTGTGTAATTAATTTGTGTTTTTACTATATTTGGATGAAGATTACTTGGTTTACAGTTTTAATAATTTGTAAATAATTTTTGTTAATATGATGTTAAATACTCGCTTGTCTCACTTTACCCCAATAGCATGGTTCCTCTAAAATCATTATCTGCTATTAATCATTATAATTACCTGTTAACAATCTTAGGGGATGAAATCAGTTCCCAAAATGCTTCTTTATTTTTTTAAACTTGTTTGGTTTGCATAATTTATATTAAAAAAATATTAAAATTATTCAAAAAGTATCTTTTATTGTTCCCCTTTTCCCCACTCTCTTCTTTAGCTTCTTATTTTCTAAACAAAATAAAATTTGTTATGTTGTATATATATTGTTTTTAATTATACATTGAGGTATTACTTTTTTTAACATTACTTTTTTTCTCATTAGCACACATATTTATTAGTCTGTTAACCTTTCATTTTATATGAAAGATCAACATGTTTACTATGAGTCAAAATTAGCTTTACTTGCAACCACTTGCAACCACTTGAAACCACTTGCAACCATTAGCAACTTTGAACACAATAACCTCTAAACCTAAATTTATTTGTTGTAGCTTTAGAATGCTGAAAGATTGCGCTAGAGGAAGTAAAGGACATAAAAGTGATAAACTTTTTAAAAAAGTTTAAGAAAACTTTGGATTTTTATACAGTTTCAATTGCTGGGAAATTTGAGGAAAACATTAGTATATAACTTAGTATTAGAAAAAATTGATTTTTGAACATTGGAAAGAATACCAATTAACTTCAAAAGTAAAAAATTATCAAAGAAGAAAAATTTTTAAAATTGTTTTTACGTTTACAATTTTTTGATATATTTGTTTAAAAAAATGGTCAAAGTTTTTCTTTACCTTGTACTATGGCAGTTCTCACCTTTTTGCCTGTAACTTAGTATCAAATGATGGTGTGAAATCGGAACTCAAACTTATATAGGGCTCTAGCTTCCGGGCGGATACGATCGGCTACTAGCGTTTTATATAAATTTGAAGCATCAAATAGCAATCAGAAAAGATTATATAGCAGCCATCGAATTACAATCTTTACTGTCAAGAATGCAAGTTGTTTTTATAAACGAGTATTTTTTTAAAATTAAATTGGTAATTTTCATACAAAAAATTGTCATAGATTGCTTCCAGATCCAATTAAATAACTCTAACAAAAAAACAATATAAAAAAATATACTTTATACAAGTTCAGTGCAGGGCTATGACCTTGTTTTTTTACTTTTTGCCTCTTTAATGAAATATGTATTAAAAATAATTTTAAATTGCAAAAAACAATTCAGTTTAATCTTTTGTCTGGCAAAGACATTTATTGAATTTTTTTTTAATTTATTTTATTATTTAATATATATATATATATATATATATATATATATATATATATATATATATATATATATATATATATATATATAATATATATATATATATATATATATTACTTTATTTAGAGCTTTTAAAAATTGTTTTGAAATCTTAGTCCAATATTAATTCTTTTAAAAACCAATTAAATTTTTTTTTTAATCTTAATAATACTAGGGAACTAGCAAATGTTTTGGGAACTGTCTGATGTTTAGGGAACTTGATGTTGAGGGGTTTTGACCTACATTTAAAAGTAGTTTTTTGTACATTTTTAAAAAAATGTTTCTTTTTTAAATAAAACAAAATTAAACTATATACTCACATATTATATATTAATAATTTTATGCAAGCAATTATAAACAGAAGCGCGAAAAAGTTTATAAACACCGATTTTTTTTCAGATTTAATTTTTTTTTTTTTTTAACTTTTCACAAACTTACTCAAATAAGCTGAAATTTTTACCAAATGTGCTTTATTATATTTCAATTCAAAATAAATATTAACAAAATTGTAAAATTTAACGGTTAATTAAAGTTTAATTGTTTTTGTTGGAAAGGATTACGCGCTAAAGTTTAGAAACAGTATCGTTTTATTTATTCATATATTTATATGAGATTTTAAAAGCAGTGTTAATAATTGCCAAAATATTTGTAAAAAATTTTACACTTTAATTATTTAGTAATATTTTGCACGGGAAAGACTAAGGAAGTTTCCAATGAAATAAAGAGATTAATTACAAAAGTTCTAGCAAAAAATATGACAGATTTCTGAACTTTACAATGTAATTAAACCAGGAATAAGTCAGATTAAGAAAACATTTTGTCAACGCAACCATTAAAACCAAGCCTCATCTTAAAACACCTTAAGATATAACTGAAAGGGCTGATAGATTATTAATAAATATTCCAAGAATAATATTTGCAAGACTGCCCTCAAACTTTATGAAATTATGCAATAATTTTATGGCACAAACAGTGGTGTCAAAACAACTAAACGTCGATTACGACAAATTAATTTGTATAGCCGCCGTCCAATTAAGAAACGGCTAATATCCGCAAGAAAATTAAAATCCAGAATAAAATTTGCAAAAAATCATCTTAGCTGGACAGTTAATGATTGGTCAAATTTCCTTTTTTTTTATGAATTATATATGATGAATCAAGTTTATACTATTCAGTAGTAACGGAATTAGGTATGTCAGACATCCAATAAGAGACAGACTTAATCCAAGATATCCGTTACCCACTGTTAAACACGGAGGAGAGAATGTTATGGTTTGTGGATGTTTTAGCCATAACAATGTAGGCCCAATTTTTTGCATAGAGGGTATTACGGACCAGAGAGTTTATCTAGATATCATGAAAAATGTTATGGTGCCATATTCAAAGTAAAAAATTACTCGCGAATCAATCTTACTACAAGATAATTATTTAAAGCATTGTGTCAGATCTTTTAAGGAATTCTTTTTCACAAAACGTTCTTGAATGGCCTTTAAACGTTGGCTTCTTGAAACCTTCTTGAATGGCCTTCAAAGAGCTTAGATCTCAATGCTATTGAGATCTAGGATCATTTATTTCCTTTTATTAAAAAAATGCTACTATCAAGTTCTTCAGGATGTTCTCATTAGTTTAGTTGACTCGATCTCTACTCGCTATAATGCTGTTTTAAACTTATATTAGGGCCCTGCGAATCGGCAGTTTTATTTCGAATCGAAACTCGAATCAAAGCAGGTCTTGATTCGCGATTCGAATCACGTTTCGAATTGACATTTTGAAGTCAAAATTTAAGCATTTTTTTAATTAATAATACGAATTTTTAAAATAAAATAAAGCAAAAAAGTTGTATAATCTCTTTATTGATACTTCTTGCCCTGGTTAACCTTTTTAATGACAAATTAAAAAGGTATTTAAGGACAAGTAACGTTATTTCGATAGCACCAAAGCGCAGAATATCTAAAATACCCACAGCAAAAACAAAATAAGTAAGGATTCGATTTTTTAAAATTTTCAAATTCGATTTGTGTGTGTGTGCTTGTTAAATATTATGAAAAATCTTGGAAACTAACAATCAAAAGTAATACTAAAACTATGTTTTGTGGTCTTTTATAAAGTATGTACGCAGGTATGGGGGAAAGGGTTTAACATACAAATGTGTACAATGGGGGCGGGGAGAGATGTTAAAGTCAGCCAGTACGTAAGCGATATGGCTTTTTCTCCTAAAATTTGATTTTTTTTTCAATAAAAGCATCGAATTTCACAAGTTTAAGAAATCACTACTATGTTATGTATCATAAATATGTCGAATTCGCTAAAAGTGTTTTTATTTTTAATGTTTTGAAAATTTTATGCGTTAGGGAAAGAGAGATTGATTTTGTAATAAACAATGCGTGTGTATGCAGATAGATGTTATTATGGATGATATATACCCCTTAAATATTGTAAAAATTTTTTATCAAGTTTCCAAAAAAGTATACGTACCAAAAAGTCTTTATAAACTCCAACACATTTAAAATAATTTATTCGGAAATGTATGTTGTTATCTGTTTGCGCATAAATTTTTTTTTATTAAAATGGTTATCTAAAAGAAATTAAGTACATATATTGACTGAGGATTTGAATATTTTACAATTTAGATATGAAAAACATCCATTACAACAAAAAAGTTGTAATCAAAAAAAAGCTTTTCAGTTATTATTCGAAGCAGGCGTTTGACCCCAAGAAAATGTCTTTGAAAAGTTCTAAACGTCATTTAAACAGTCAAAAGACTTTTTTTTTGTTCAAATGCCCGTTGCTGGACGTTTTATTAACAGTTTTTTTTTTTCTTACATTTTTTTACTAACTTGTTAAACTATTTATTTCTTACCACAGCTCAAGAAATATTTTGCAAATCCTGCTATGGCAAGTTTTACGGACCAAAAGGCTATGGTTATGGTGCCGGCGCTGGTACATTAAGCATGGATGCTGGTGATGGATATGCAACAAATAATGCTCCGTTAAATCAATCTTTATACACTGAAAACTACTTAGGTGGAAACCCTTGCGGACGTTGTGGAGGCTCTGTATATACTGCCGAACAAAATATTGCTTCAGGCCTGGTAATATACATTTTTATAAGATATATTTATTGATTTAGCTCATTAAATGAGATAACATACTCCAATTTTAAAACATTTTATAAACAATATTTTATAAAAATTCGCATGAACCTCATTTTCATGGTTTCGCAAAAAGTTCATAAACTCTGCTTATGCTTATGACAGTCTACATCCTCTCTAAGTAAAGATGTTGCAAAGTCTTGCTTATCTAGTCTCAAAATATTTTTTGTTTTGTAGAACTACAATATATAATATTTTTAATGTTCTTAATCAAAAGTATAGATTTTGTTGTTGTACTATAAAAGTTGTTGTATTAACTTTGATGTTGGTATAGAAAAATTTGTTGTACTGATTTTAATGTTATTATAGAAAAATTTGTTGTAGTGATTTTGATGATACTATAGAAACAGTTATTGTAATAGTTTTGATATTATTATAGAAAAATTGTGGTTTTTTTAGTATTGGCACAAAAACTGTTTTCGCTGTCGATCCTGCAACAAGAGTTTAGATTCGACAAATGTTCAAGAAAATACGGCGGAACAAGAAATATATTGCCAACGTAAGCTTCAATTTCTTATTAAAATTTCTTTGGTGAAATTAAAACAATTTAATGTTTGCTTTGATTATATAAAAGTTTTTATCAAATTAACTTTTATCAGGCGCAAGACTTTTAATTTTAGTGGGAAAGGGGAAGGAGTCGGTTGTTCAAATAACATTTTTCAAAAGAAACGGCAGAAATATTTTTTTAAAATGTTTTGACAACTGAGACGGTTTTTAGTCGCTTAAACAAATAAGACTATTTGTCAAAACATGTAAAAAAATACGAAATCAATTGTCTTTTTCTCAAAATTTGTAAATGACGTCTTTCATTTAGGTGCTTTTTTATCGCGACTATTGACTCTATAAACATCAGCATAAAAATTGTTGAGAATCTATTATTAGCCATGGTTAATTTTTTTGATTTTATATAAACATTCAGCTTGAAAACTAAAGGATATCAATCATCAGTCCTGATTTTAATAAGTTTTATCTAGTGATAAAATTTTGATTAAAGTGATAAAATTTTAACTAAAGTGATAAAAGTTTAACTATAATGTTAGAAATGTCAAAGTTGCTTAAATATTATTATTGCAGAATACATGTATAATAACTGGACTTACATTGGCATTGAACTTTGACGTTGCTTGTACTGTATTGGTATGGACATAACTACTGGCATTAGGCAGTGAGCAAAATCCACTGCTACTTGACTGTAGACTTTTGACTTGACTTTGCTTTGTTTAAAGCAAAAAAAGTTATGAACTACATAATAGAGCAAATCAATCAGAAGTTTACTTTTTGGTAATAGAACTCTTCCTTTTTAAACAACATTTTAAAGCATGTTATAGCTCATCATTTCAATAAACAAGCTCATCATTTCAATAGTGCATTTGTTTATGATGTTGATAATGTAAATTTGAATTCCTTTTGACAAAGTGTCATTAAGTGTATTTTAAATGTTTTTTGTCCTCAAGTTTAATGAATAAAGAAAAATTTTTTTGTCTTATTTAACTTTTAATCAAAAAGATTTAAAATGTTAAACTAAATTTGTTAAAGAAGCTTGTACATCTGATTTCTAGGTTGCTAATTGATAAAAATTATTTCTATACACACAAAAACACTTGTAACGCTTAAGAAACATTACAACTTATAGAAATCTTAATTCGTTTTGTTATATTGCTTCTGCAAGTAAAACAATTGATCAAATACCGATTTAAAATTTGAAAAGTTTAAATACTTTACTACTTTGTTGACCGTCAAATTTCACAATTCGTTTACCATCAAACTTTACAACTAGGTGACCATCAAATTATACATTTAGCTGACCATAAAATTTCACAATTAGCTGACCATCAATTTTTACAACAAGCTGACTATCAAATTTCACAATTAGATGAGAAATAATTGGGATAAAGCATCTTTTCTTGAAACTCTTTCAAAACAATTTACTTAAGATCTTACGTTTTAATTTTTCTATACTTGATTCCGGTGTTTGAATCATTTATTATTAGATTATGTAAATACGATGTAAAATGAGCGGAATCAGCTTTTGTGAAATGCTTCTGAGTTATAATTATAATTGCTCCCCACCACATAGTGAACTACGTCACAATGTGCAACGCAATTAGTTTTTTCCCTCAAAAAATTTTCTAAGTATAAACCAAACAATTACAAGTAGATGTTTTAATTATTGAAACAGCGTCATATCTATCAAGTTAAAAAAAACAAAAACAATTACGTAACTCTTTGGTCAATGTTTCGCTAAAAAACAGGTACACTCATAAAAAAAGCATTATAAAAAAATGTCGATTATAAGATCTTATGGGGCAAACTGCAAAAATGCTTTGAAAAGCATTAATATTAACAGGAATTTTCAAATCCAGGAATCATATATAAAAATTTACTCCCCATAATCAGACGTATATATAATTTAAACACACATTTTAGTTTACAACAACCCTGAATTTTATGCATACTTTGTTTACTTTGCGTTTTATTCAGAGAAATCTGAGACTTTGCAAAACTCTGGTATATGAAGTTGATAAAAAAAGCTTTCGATTTTGTCTTCTAGTAAATAAACTTTGCGTTGTAAGGTTTTTTATAAAAACGAACGACTGAATAAGCGACAGCTAAGCGCTAATTTCAAGCGCTAATTTCAAGTGCGAACTGGCGTAAGTGCGAATTGGCATAAGTGCGAAACAGTTGCAAAAACTAGCGTAAGTGCGAATTGGCATAAGTGCGAATTGGTATAAATGTGAAATATCAATTTGCACTTATGCCAATTTTTTCAAATTCTTTTGGCGCACTTACGCTAATTCGCACCAATGCCAGTTTTTGAGCTGCTTCGCTTGTATGCCAGTTCGCACTTTTGCCAGTTCGGACCTACGTTAGTTTTGGAACTCTTCGAACTTATGCCAGTTCGCAATTATGCCAATTTGTGTTTATACAGCCTCCCGAAATTTTGTTACTAAAACTATTTGTTTAAACAAACCTTTAATTCGCAACTATAAAAGTTTTAACTTTCACACAGAATCCTGAAAAAACTTAACAGCTCGCAATTAAAAATCTTTTGCTGAAAATCAGGAGGAAAAAAATGAAATGGTAATAAAAAGTTATTTGTAAATTCCCTTAGGAGAAAAAAAGTACAAAACCTACTTTAGAAGATTACAATCTGTAAATAATGTTCTAATAAAGTAATTAACTTATTTTAATGATATAAACTTTCATACTATTAAACTCGCGAATTTAGAAGTTTATAACTATTTTTGGAATTCCAAGTCCAGATAAAATAACATTTGATTCTAAACTCGGGTTTCTTTTTTGAAACTTTTCATACTTGGACTTCAACTCTAATCCCAGCGGGCATTTGTTTTTAAAAGTTACGTTCTAAATGTGTTTTAAATGCCTTTTAAACGTCTTTTAAACATTCTTACGTGTAGAACGTTTAAAAGACGTTTAAAAAACGTTTAAAAGACATTTAGAACGTAACTTTCAAAAACAAATGCCCGTAGGGATGGTTGTACTTTGGATTCAATCGAATGAACACTTTTTTAATTACTTTATTTTTTAATTTTATTTTTATATATATATGTTTTAAATAAATTCTTGATTCTATAAAATTGTATTTTGCCAAAATAGTTTTTTCTATGCATTTGAGGATTGCATGAAACTCTAGTTGTATTTTTAGCTTCATCTATAAATGTAACTTATGCATTTTCCTTGACTACGTCCCGGATTTTTGTTTTCTGTGTTTATAAATAAAAATAAGATCTAATACTAACTAATAAACTTTAATAAATTTAACCTTTGATTTAATTTTTATCTTTTTTTTATTCAAGCTTGCTACAATAAGTTTTTCGGACCAAAAGGATACGGTTATGGTGTCGGAGCAGGGGCGTTAACGAATACTGGAAGAATTAGTCAAGAATCATACAACTAGATATTGATGTTTTAAACAAAATTTAAATCCATTACTTATTTACATTATTTATTTTATAGATTTTTATAAATTGTCTTTGTTGCATTATAAATTGTAGTTATAATTTGTATATTAAAACAAAGCAATTCTGTTAGATTTTAAAAAATATGTTTTGATCGACCCTTGGATTGCGGGGGGAGGGGGGGATTCGGTTAACTATTTACTTATATTCATTAATAAATAATAACGTTGCCTTTGCTCTAGTAATTTATAAATTATTAAACTGATAATGGCGAGTAGAAGATAAATAAAAGTATTATAAACTATAAGTTAAAGATTAAAAATATTTCTATTAATGAACGCAACTAAAATGTGATGATATAACACAAATGCTTATTAAGGTTAAAATACCTATTCTTGACTTGGCAGCAAAATTTCAAATTATAGTAGAACATTTTTTTAATTCATTTTTATGAATATGGAGATTTAGATAATGACAAAACAAGAATTTAAAGAAAAATTTAAATGAACCGAATTATACATTTCAGCAATAAAATGTTATTGAATGTATATGAACACATGTAAGGTCATAATTAGAAGACTAGTTGGATTATAATTTTGCTTTATGGGTTTTTTACTTCACAAAACTAGACAATATCTTTTACAATAAAGTCGTGGTCGTGTTTAATCAACATAAGCTTTATAAGGCGTTCTTTGCATATTGACTTTAATGAGAGTAAGCTTACTGAAACAGTGTTCTCTTTCAGCCACTGAAACCGGAATTATATTGAAAATGTAAAGCAAAATAGAAGTTATGAGTGAAGACCTTTCTGCACACCTCCCCACAACAGTGTTTATTCAAAAACAAAATAAAAATAAATATTTTAGTTTAAACAGTTTGTCCAATGTAGACTGAACATAATAAAACCTCAAATTTTGCGTTTTATGAAAAAACAACATGTAATAGATCTTTTTTATATGGTTCTTAGTGGAAATCACTCACGTTTTTATTTGGAAAACTCACTGATTCTTGAGTGAATAGTTTTTCTGCCTGTTTGCTGTAAATTCCCAGTTCATTCTTTCTGAAAAACTTCTTTACATGGCAAAATAATATATGCAGTTTTATACTCTTTGTTTTGATCTCTTAAGTAATAAAAGTATCAAGAAAATCATTGCATTTTCAATCTCTATACTCATTATCTTGCTAAAACACGAGTAAGTTACGGTATCGAATGCATCAAAGGCATCACAAAATCCTTTTAGATTTTCAGGAAGAGCATTTCTAAGCTTATTTGTTAATCTCATCAATTTCTTACACTGGTTTCCTTCAAACTCTCCACCATGAAGTTTTTGTTTGACAAGAAAATTGTTTTCTAGGAAGATTTCCATTTTTCTTGTCTCCATCTTGTTGCTAGGTTATTCCATAATAGATTAATTGTTCCTGTATAGATATGAAGTTTGGGTATATTGCATACTTCCATAACTTTAGTTTCATTATCTCCTGCCAGAAGTGGTTGGTTCTTGCAATTATAAAATTCTTTCAGTGATGAGTCAGAATTACATCCTTGTTTCCAGGCAAATTTTTGATGTCTAACCGATTCTAAGGTTTGTTTATCTCCTGTAAAGAAGAGCCAATCTGTGCAATCTGTACTCTTATTACAAAAGCAACAAGGATACTTTGAAGTATGGTTTCAAAATAAAATTAAGTAGTTTCAAATCCGCAGAGTGTAAATTGAATACTTTCAAAGTCAATACTTTTGAAAAAGACGCTACAGTTTTCATAATTCTCCTGAATATTTGGGACTATTTTAAAAAGAAATATCTGCTCAACGGACGTTTCCTTTTTTAAGTTTTTTTAGTTTGATCTCTTGGTGATATCAGCATTGACGTCACTTGCCACATCAACAGAACAAATTCCAAGCTTGAAAAAACCGTCAACAAATACTTTCCCCTGAACTATAAAAGCGTCTTGTTTTCTTTTTTGTATCATTTTTCAGGTGAGTTTCTCCACAAGAACCTGTTGTTCTTAACAAGAACAACAGGTCGCACAGTTAGAGTCCCCAATTTATATAAATTAAGGTCTACTGCTAAGAAGTACTCCACTAAAGGGTCATTGTTATCTACCATGAATTCCTTAACTTAGATGTTATTGATTTTAGTCCGTGCTTAACACGAATCGCTTTTGATATTGCGTCTATATCAGAACCAGACAACTCTCTATCAACCTTGATGGCCATTAAATTTTTGTGACTCTATTCTGAAGAAGGCTTCTTTGTTCTTTTTGAAACTGTAAAAGATTGTCCTTTTTTTTAAGGAATACAATTTCTGGTTCTTCAAACTTTGCTCTAATTTGACCTGCAGCTAATTTGTCCCCTGCTTCTTAATTCAGGGAGTTTTCAATCATCTGACAAAATTTTGTTGAACCAAAAACCTTTTTACACGTATAGTTAAACGCATTATTTGGATGATTTCTCCAGAACTCTTGGTCTACCTCCAGGTTTAGTTCTTTTTGTTTCAGGTTTTGTTGATTTTTCTACTTTGCAAATAGTACAATCACAGAGATTTTTACTTCTAGTTAGGACGGAGAGAATTACTCCTGATGCTGCAAGTGGATGTACTTGAAAGGAACGCGAAGTAGTTCCCACATAGTGCTTTCCATGTAGTAATAATACTATGTTGCAGGTGTTGCATATTCCAGTTGCAAAGGATGAATTATCACTATTATAGCTTGATAAAACTAATATTTTCATAAGTATCAAACCTGTTACTGAAAATGTGCTGTCTGCTTTTCGATTGCATATTTAGCAGCATTTATGGCGAGCATTAAAGTGTGTTGCTGCAAAATTAGGCAATAAATGTCACACTTTATATTTTTTATTTAACTTTTAGCTAGATTAAGAAGCATACTTATATAAAACATTTATATTACATTTAGTTATATAGTATACAACACTTTATGTAACACACAAATATAAATTTATATTTATTGTAATACACAGCTATATTTTATAATATAAACATTGTTATATAATACAATATAAAATTTATTTATATTACGTAATATGATTAAATTATATAATATAATTAAATAATATAAGATAACTAAGTTATGTAAGATAATCAAATTATACAACAAGTTCTTACCCTTATTTATTTTATTTTACGGGTAGCAATAAAAATAAAAAAAAAGAATTATAATTTAATTAAAAACAAAATTTTTACTTTTTTTTAAATTATAAAATTATTTAATAAAAAAAAAAAAAACACTTGATGGGACATGCTTTTCAAATTTTGTGAAATACCTTTTAGTGTACACTATAATCATACCTTGCTATAAAAGTTTAATTTGGGCGTGTATACTTTTTTCAATCATGAGCATTGTTGTGGGGAGGTGCGTCTGAGCACCTAATTTGAAGAAAGGGATTCTGCTTGTCCAAATGCTCGAAAACATTAAGATGGGAGATTTCTTCAATCAACTTCCTATGCATCATTTACCTAGAGATGCAGTTTACATTTACTTTGTCATCACTAAAAAGAGATGGAGATTGTATAAACAAAAACATGTCCGTTATCTTTTAAGCCATATTTGTCCTGCTTTTTATCTGCTAGAATAGCATGTCAATGTCATGCTACATTACATACGGTCATTCCAAAATCCTTTGATTCTTTTTCGTGTAAGTGAACTGCGTTCATCGATTTGCCGTAAATTCTTTTCCTTATTTTTGTCCTCATCTTAAAATATTTTTCAACCCAAATGTCTCCCACATTAAACAATCAATATTTCTTCTTAGATTTAGGGCGTCTTTAAAAATGTTGTCTCGTTGTGAATGATCCTCTTGAACAAGTTGCAACGATTTCATTAAAAATTTTGGTTTTTACAACAATGGTCTTGAGAAATTTGGTGAAGGGACAGCCCAATTGGTTCCGTCAAAATATTTTCAGCGCATGGGGCTGTTATTGAAAAGGTTGTAAGAACTAAAATCAAGAACTATTTTGCAAACATCTGGATGTTTCCAAAATAGTTCTTGACTACAGTAGAGGATCCAACAGAATGAAAGCCAGCTTGATAGAGGCTATGCGCACTGCGAGGCATGTACAAAGCTTGAGGATACTTTTGAAGAATGATGGCCTCCACTTATCAATATACACCAGACATGTTAGCTCCGTTGTCATAGCACTGTTCTTTATAGTTCTTTAACTAAATTTGGCTTTGATCCAAAACGCTGTGCTGCAGTGCCGGATCAAGGAGGAGGAGGGGGGCTAGGGGACTATAGCCCCAGGCCCCGCAAATTTAGGGGCTCCCAAAAATTTTAAAGGACTTTTTTTTTTTTTTTTTTAAATAATTTTTAGGGTCTGGCTTATAAAAAGGCCTCCAATAACAAAAATAGCCCAGGCCCCAAGAAGTCTTAATCCGCCACTGTTGTGCTGACATAGCAAAGCTGATTGTAGACGGTTTTTTCCCGGTTTTTTCCTTTCAAAAAACCCTTCTTAACAATCCAATAATTTTTAGAGACAAGACAAAAAAATCAAAGAACAAAAGCTATTTGTTCCGATTGAAACACGTTTGGATTCCATCAACAGTAATGGAAAAATAATGCCTATGTGGACTCCTTTGAAAATACTAACGCATAAAATTTCTTCTCATGTCACTATGAACTTATTTTGAGTTCTCTAGCTTAAATAGAACGCTTGTATCCTTTTCCCTTATTTTTTGTGTTGTTTCCTTTAGGTAGAACTAAAGTGTCTTATTGCGTTTTCCAAAAGAAATCAAGAGAGGCTAAAAAATTACCACTATTATCTTCGGCCAGCATGTAAACAAATGTGAGCAAAATATTAAAATATTACGTTTGTATTTTTTACACATCTAGATTATTAGTTTGAGCAAAATAACTTTATGAATATAATCTGTAAACACATCTCAAAAAACTTAGATTTCTTGAAGTTTAATGGAGAGTGACGCCCAGGACGTGGCGTGTAATTTGAGTCTTAATACGGATGAGTGGAGTCACCACAATCTTTTTACGAAACCTCTAAAATTAAAATTGTTATAAAAATTATATGAAACCCCGTTAAAATATGAAAAAAATAACAATCTCCATTATATATGTAGAGTAAAAGACAATAAATAGAAAAAGTTTAATGAAAAAGTGTATACATTAAATTTTAAAACTTTCATTTAATTTCAAATTTTTTCTTTTTAAATAAAACATAAATGAATTTACTAATTTTATCATTGAAATGGTTATTTTTAAAGCTACTCCATATCTTAGTTTCTCTATATATTATGCTGTATTCTTCATATTTAATTAACTTATAAGTATTGTATATGAGCCTTTCATTAGATCTTGGAGAATAGTGATTATTTTGATTAATGTTAAACTTTATTTTAAAGTCGTTTGGTGTGAGATTTTTTAAAGACTATACATGAAGACCGTGTGTTGAAGTTGAATTTATTTTATATTCATTCATCATTTTCATTTCCGTCATTAATAGTTTTGCATGTTCAAATCTTTATTTTTGAAATATAATTCTGCTATCATATTTTTGCACACTAAATATCTTTTAAAATTTAGCTGGTTGTGTGCTGTCCCACGCAATGTTAACTAATGTACCCTACGAGCATTTGTTTTTTAAAAGTTACGTTCTAAACGTCTTTTAAACGTTTTTTTTAACGTCTTTTAAACGTTCTTTACGTAAAAATGTTTAGAAGACGTTTAAAATACATTTAATGTAAATTTTAAAAACAAATGCCCGCTGGGTAGTAATGTAACTAATGAATTACACAAGGGCTAAAATGCAAAGTGGTATTATTAAAACAGATATCACTGATCATTTTCCAGTTTTTCTGATCACAGGTTCGGCAACCCCTAAGAAAAAAATAGAAACAAAAACTATTTATGTAAGAAACATAAATAATGAATCACTCGTCACTTTTCGCGACCTCCTACAAGAAATAAACTGGGAACTATTGACTAATTGCAATGATGTAAATAATGGCTATGATTTTTTTATTCGCGTGTTTACTAAGCAATACGAAAAAGCCTTTCCAAAAGTTAAAAAAATTATAAGTTCTAAAAATTTGCTTAGTCCGTGGATGACGAAAGGACTCATTAAGTTATCAAAAAAGAAACAAAAACTTTATCAAAAATTAAAAAAAAAAAAGAACTACAAAAATGAAATAAAATACAAAAAATATAAAAATTCTTTCAAAAAATTAAAAAAGCAATAAAAAAAAAATTATTATTCTTTATTGCTTAATAAAACATTTGGAAATGCAAGAAAAACATGGAATGTAATTAAAGAAATAACAGGCGTAGGAAATGTAAAAATTGCTAATTTCCCAAAAAGATTGCAAAGAGATGGTAATATACGAGATGCTTTTGTAAATAAAGAAATTGCAGAAACATTTAATGACTTTTTTATAAATATAGGGAAAAAACTAGCCAGTGCAATTCCTGAGGGGAGTAAATCATTTAAATCCTTTTTGAAAAAATCAGATTCCATAATGGATGAGTCGGAGCTTCTGGTTGATGAACTTCGGCTAGCAATTAGTATGTTGAAAACAAATAAGAGTGCGGGTCTAGATGAAATTAACCCCGATGTTGTAAAAGCGGTTTCTGATATTATTGAGAAACCTCTTTTTATAATTTTTAATCTTTCCCTAAGAAACGGCATTTTTCCTGACCAACTAAAACTAGCAAAAATAATTCCAATATACAAAAGCGGCAATGATTCAATAAAATCTAATTATAGACCAATTTCCATACTTTCCTGTTTTTCTAAAATACTAGAGCGTATTATGCACAACAGGCTGTACAATTATCTTGAAACTAATAACATTCTTTATCATAAACAGTTTGGTTTTCGCAAAAACCATTCCACGGAGCATGCAGTAATTGATCTTGCGAACCAAATTCTAAATGGTTTTGAAAACAATAGTTACACTCTCGGAATATTTCTAGATCTATCCAAAGCCTTTGATTCTGTCAACCACAAGATTCTTAACAACAAACTATGTAATTACGGAGTAGCTCACTATAACTTAAAGTGGCTGCAATGTTATTTAGAAAATCGTAAACAAGTTGTACCATTTGATTTAACATGCTCCCCATTTGAGTCGATAAGTTGTGGAGTTCCACAAGGATCAATACTTGGACCTTTACTGTTTTTAATTTATATTAATGATATTTATTTGTCATCAAAAATACTTAACTATATTATTTTTGCTGACGATACTAATGTTTTCTATTCTGATTCAGATTTAAAAAATATTTTATGTAATGTAAACACTGAACTAACATATCTCAATGAGTGGTTTATAGCAAATAAACTTTCGTTGAATATTGAAAAAACAAAATATATTTTGTTTGCTAAACCATCTAAATCCGAGAATCTTCCACTTTCACTACCAGAACTAACTATTAACAATATTAAAATAAAAAGAGTGTTTTTAATGAAAATACTCGGAATAATTTTTGACGAACATTTAAATTGGAAAAGCCAAATAAAGCTAGTCGAGAACAAAGTCTCAAAGACTTTAGAGATAATGTATAAGACTAAACCTCGTTTGAACAAAATATGTTTAAAAAATTTATATTTTTTGTTTATACATAGCCATATTAACTATTGTAATATTGCCTGGGCAAACAATCACTCATCTTTCCTAAAAACTATTTACACAAAACAAAAGCAAGCAAGTCGATTAGTTTTGGGCATGGATAGATACGAAAGTGCCGAGCCGGTACTCAAGGAAATAAATGCCCTAAATGTATACAAATTAAACATCTACCATAACTTGTTATTTATGTTTAAACTTCAAAACGAATTAATTCCAAAATATTTTAATAAAAACTTCTCTCTTATTAATCATAAATATAAAACAAGACACTCAATAAATAATTACTACATCTCACTAACATTACTCAAAAAGTCTGACTTCTCAATTACATGTCAGGGACCTGGCTTGTGAAACTCGGTTCTTGACGAAAATATGAAAAAAATAAAATCCATTGATATACTTAAAAGAGCTATAAAAAAACACTTACTAAATTACAACAATACGTACATTCTTTCATTTTTTTAATTAAAATATATATATATATATATATATATATATATATATATATATATATATATATATATATATATGTAACTTGCGTGTGTGTGTATATATATATATATATATATATATACATATATACATATACATATATACATACACACACACACACACACACACACACACACACACACATATACATATATATATATATATATATATATATATATAATATATATATATATATATATATGTGTATATATATATGTGTATATGTATATATGTATATGTATATATATGTGTATATATATATGTGTGCATGTATATATGTATATGTGTATATGTATGTGTGTGTATGTGTATGTGTATGTGTGTATGTGTATATATATACATATATCCTTCTTATATATATTCTTCTTGTTTCTTTTTGTTTTTCTGTTTTAATTTTGTTTAAAAAAAATAATATGAGTATATGAACTTAAATCTATAAAATGTTCGGAATCTTTTTTAATTCAAAATACCTTTTGTATATTTAAATATATATTATGAAGTTTATTGGATATGTATACGCATATGTACGGATTTGTAAATTGTTTTTTCAAACTTTTTTATTTTTTATTATTTTTAAACTTTTTAGTTTTGTCAAACTTAAAAATTATTTTTTCAACTTTTTGATTTTTTGTAACTTTTTAATTTGTTTTTTAAACTTTTTTTAATTTCACTCTTTTATATATTATTGGAAATTGTAAAAATTTTTTATTTTTTTTATTTTCACGAAGGGGCTTGATGATAAGACATTTTGTCTTCTACTTGCCCCAGTCAGCTTGCATTTGTATAAATTTATTTGAATGTAAGGTTAACATTGTGAAATGTGTCAAATGACGAAAAACAAAAAATTAAAAAAAAAAAAAAAGAATTAAGCATAATATTAACTTTAATAACTTTATATTAATTTAAGCGTTTATATTAAGTATTTATTAGGGAACTGATACTGCACATTATGCCAATGCTTTCTTTATTTTTGATTCGACGTTTTTTTATGTGTAGCCAGGGCGGATCTAGACTATCAAGTAAGGGGGGCGATTTTTCAGCAACCTCACAAATTTTTTTTACATAATATTCGTTTGAATATTGCTCTTTTTCTGTCATACTCTAGTACTTATACTTATGTATATTACTCTTTACTTTTTAATTTCATTCTTTAATTCTAAATAAACTACTTCAACCAGTGTAACTATGAAATGACGTTGTATATTGGTTAGTAGTCCGGTTTAAAATTTGCGCGGTAGAACCTAATTGAGTCACTTTTAAATAGTACGTTGAAAGTTTAAAAGCCAAAAAGAATTTATCGGAATTTCTAAATTCTAATTTGTTTAATTACTTATTATGGTTTCTATTTTTGAAAATAAAACATTGCAACACATTTTTTTATTATTATTTTACTTTTAATGATGGATATAATATTTTATTATTAATTTGATATTAGTAACGCTTGCTTCAAATATATTCAAAGTAACATAATAAACTGCACTTTAATTATTGCTTCTCTAAAATTCTTTTAAATAATTATCTCTCCAATTATCTCAGTTAATCTTCCTTTTTTTTTCATAACTTTGAAAGAATAATTTACGTAATACAAACCTGTTAAATTAATGTAATAGTTGTTTTAGTAGAAATCAGTGCTTTTTATTTAGCAGGTAATAGCAATTAATTTGAGTATATTGAATGATTAAGTAAAGTTTTTGATCAAATGTTTTTGACATAAACGACACTTAAACTAAATAGTAAAAAAAAGTTATTTTCAAAATCAGCAGTTTTGTAATATTAGTTTAATATCAGTTTACAATAAAAAAAAAAAACAAAAAGTTATAGATTGTTGCCATAGTTATTATTATTTTTTTCGAGACCCAAAGAACTAATCCATTTTGGTTGCAGAGTAGTTTAGATTCATTCTTTACAGCATCGAAGAAAGAAAATTTTGCTGAAATACCTTCAACTAGTTTTACTGCTACTATTAATTTTGCTATTCAACACGTTGAACATGAGAAATCAGAACTACAAGACAAAGACATAGACGGAGAAAGACAGAAAACGAATATCTCACTTGACATAATTATGCCTGTTTCAGAAAATGAACAGATTTTAAGTGAGCCTCTACCTGAGTCTGCGTCCACTAAAATTAGCCGAACATATTTACGTCAGATTTCAAATGCTGGGTTTATTAATGACATTGGAAACTTTGTCGGTACAACTATTGATGATATAACTATAAAAAACCTGTTAGAATCGCCATGGAAACCATCAACTGACTACAAAATGCCGCATTCAGTTCACATTAAGAAAAATAAGCGAGAAAAGCGATATCTTAATCATTCTCATTTGGAAAAATACGAATGGTTAGTATATTCAGATAGAAAAAAGGGACTATACTGCAAATACTGTGCCTTATTTTCATACCATTGGACTGTAGGATCTCACAAACAAGCTGCACTTCAGAAGCTAGTTAAGCAACCATTACAAGTGTTTGCTAAACTGTTTGGCAAGGACGGAGATCTAACAAGTCACGAAAAAGCAACATATCACAAGGAAGCTGTTGAAGCAGCAAGGTATTTTTTATAAAACTATAATAAATCAGCAATAAATATTGCAAATAGAATAAACACTCAATGGGTTTAGAAAATCGTCAACGATTGACACCTATTGTGGTAACAATTATATTTTTAGAAAGGCAAAATATTCCTTTTAGAGACCACAGAGATGATGCTTATTAGACATAGACGATGAAAATTCTGATGTAATGACAAATGAAGGTAATTTTCGAGAGTTTCTAAAATTTAGAGTAAACTGTGGCGATTTAAATTTAGAAAATCATTTGAAAACAGCTAGACCTTCTGCAACAAACATTAGCAAAACAACCCAAAATGCTTTAATTGAATGCTGTAGAGAAGAAATATGTGAACAAATTGTGAGTCGTGTAAGAGAATCAAACTATTATGTTATTATGTTTGACGAAATAACTGATGCATCACATCAGTCACAAATGACAACAATACTATGCTATTTGATGGCTGATGGATCAGTTCGAGAAGATTTTGTTGGATTTGTTGATTTGCATGATCAAAATCATCAAAAACCAAAAGTAATGCAACTATTTACAATGAACCTATTCTTGACGGCAAAGCCATTGGTCAATCTGTTATAAACATGTTGGAAAAAAAGTTACGCCTTTCTTTAGAAAAATGTGTCGGTGTGGGAACAGATGGTTGTAGTGTTATGTCGTCATTACAAAAAGGAGCGGTAGTTAAAATTCAACAAGTTGCGTCAAATGCTGTTTGGTGTCCATGTTATAATCAAGCTTTAAATTTAACTTTATCTAAGAGTTCCAACGTACAAGCAATAAGAAATTGTTTAGGGGTTATTAGCGAAGTTGTTGCTTTTTTCTGCCAATTAAAATTTTATTATTAAAAAAATGCTAAACTCACAACTGCTTTCACTCTGCGAAACACGATGGGTTGAGAGACATGATGCTTTGCTGACGTTTAGTGTTGAGCTTCCACAAATAATTGATGCACTGGACAATATATCTAAATGGAATGACAGAACATCTTTAATAAAAGCAAGAATTTTATTACTATCAGTTAGAGAAAGTGATTTTATTGTATCTTTAGGCTGTGCAATACATGTGTTTTCCTTAACAAATGGGCTCAGTCAGTTGTTTCAAAAAAAAGTTTAGATTTACATAAAGCAAAAAATTGCATTAAAGACCTGTTAATTGTTTTAAAACATAAAAGAGAAAACTGCAAAAAAATGTTTAAGGAAATTTTTAGAGCCGCAGAAAAAACAATAATTGAAAAAATGGTAGTTTTACCTACAAAAGAATAGTACAACGACAGACATGTCGTGAAAATATACCTTCAGATTCAATGGAAGAGTATTACAGGCAATCAATTAATATTCCTCTAATTGACGCGTTGATATTGGACAAAAGGACACGTTTTTCTAATGAAAATTTACAATGTCTTCAAATCTATGCTTTAATGCCAAAAAATATTGTTACACTAACTCATAAAGATATTGTTAAAACTCTTTCTGCAATCAGTAATGTCTATGGCGTCATTTTTAGACTTTGTATCCAAAATTTACCTGGACCTGAATTTATATCGGAAGTTGAACTATGGTAGTGCAAATGTATAAAGATAAAAGATGAGGAAGAAATCACATCACTTACTGATCTTTCTGTTGTTTTTGATTTGTGTGACCAGGTGCAATATCCAATCACTCATACGTTGTTTAAAATTATCAAGACATGTCCTGTAAATTAACCAGTGCTGGGCGTAACTTCTCAACCTTGCGAAGAATTAAGAATTGGCTGAGAACACGAATGACAGAAAACAGATTAGTCGGATTGAATTGAATGTGTACAGGAGGGGTGACATAGGTAAAAAGTAAGGCCTTCTGTTTGTCGGCGTGCGGTTCTCAAATATTGACCGAAGGCCTTCGGTTGCGGGTATGCGGGTCATTTTTCAATTTTAGAAGGCCTACAACAGAAGGACTCGCATAATGTATGTAGGGTGTTAGAATTTTAAGGCCTTCTGTTTCAGACCCGCGCTTTATTTAAATGCGCAAAGCAGAATTAAATATGGCTTCTAAAAGGAAAGTAGAGTGGCCTGATAAAGCAGTACAGTTAGAATCAAAGAAATATGTTAAACTAGATCAAAATGGTAACAATATACAATGCTTGCTATGTAACGTCGGAATCAAAGTCAGAAAGGGAAGATCTTTTACTACCCATGAGTACGATCAACATTGTAAATCCATTTCACACGAGGTATCTGTTCGTAAAGAAAATGAAGCTGGGCTTTTTCAAACTAATATACACCAGTTTTTTCCTATTGTTTTTCCAAATGTTTCGAAATTAGAAGTTGTGGCTAATTCTGGAATTGATTTTAGTATTATTCCTGAAGCTAAAATAAAATTAACTAAACCATGCGATGGTGTATTTAATAAGAGAAGAGAACTTGTAGTCCTTTTTAACTCCTATGGCATTATGGATAGTATGATAAATAATAACGCAAAATTTGTTAAAATAGATGATAAAATTTATCTTCATAGCATTCAATGTACTGGAAATCACATCAAAAAATGTGATCATTGTATTAATTTATGTAGAAATAGATCATTCACTAGTCGATTGGAAGCAATGGGTGTTGTAAGAGATGTTTTAGAAATTATCGAATCATCTGAAATTCGTGAAGCAGACTTAGAAGCACTTAAAAAATTTGTAAAGAGCTGTAAACTTAATCATGCACGGTGTAATGAAAAAAGAAAACTGTTAGCTGCAAAGGTCAGTTTAAAAATTGAAGGTATTACTTCATTATTAAATCTGAAAAAAGAACTTTTGGCGATTGGAATTACTGTTTCAGAAACAAATCAAATTTCAGGATATGATTCCTTTTTCCAATCATTTCATAAACTTTACAAAGAAAATCCTAAACAAAATGGAACTCTACTACATGCAATGCAGTCTTGTCTAATTTCAAAAGCAAGTGGTAAGACGAATGAAAAATTTCAAATTGTGATGTTAGATTTTTTTTTAATGCTTCGAACATTTGGTAAATGTGTTTATAGATTTGTTGCTGCAAATCTCCCTAGTGTTTCCTTGAGACATATACAACGCGTCACTGCAAAAACATCAAATAGTTTTATTCTTGATGTTTCTTTAGATGGCCTTAACAAAAGATTAGATAAAATTTATGAAATAATGCCTGGTACCAATAAACTAATTGTGTCTGTATCTATGGATGCTACCAAAGTAATTCCAGCCTTTTTAACTTGTGTAAAGTTTAATTGTATTGTGGGAAAGGTTGCGCCAAATCATATACTAAAAATAAATGATGAAACACTTAAAGGTATTGACAGTGCAATAGATCTAGCAACAGAAGTTAAAGCAGTTGTTATAATGATTCACAACTGTCCTGAAGGAACAACACCAATTAAACTTCTATGTATTCATCCCCAAAGTACAAATGAAAGTAATTATACATTCAATAATCACATTTATGATGTTTTAACAAGACACCCAAATTTCGAAGTTGTTTCATTTTGCACAGATGGTGTATCATACGAAAGTAAATGGATAACAAAGATTTTATTATCATTTCTTGATAAAAAAACAAATGAAGTTGCTTTTATAGATGATAATCATGTTGCAAAAGCCATAAGAAATCAAATTTTGTCTGGGACCGAATTAAAAACAATTGGATCGTATCTGATTCAACCTGGAATATTTGCACACGCAAGTTTAAATATATCTAGAGATTTATATGAAGTTAAAGACTTTGCATCTGATGCCTTAGTGTTAGGAATTTGTGACCCTAAATTAATAAAAAAGATAATAGAAGCAGATTTTAACAGTCATGCAATTTCAAAGGAATCACAGTACATACTTTCTTTAACGTTATTATTTCTCAGACTTTTTCTTCTTTCAACAAATGCTGACGATATTGATTTTCAATTAAGAATTGCTTTTAAATGGTGCGCAATGATTTGGTTTTTATCAATTGAAGGTATTCACTTTATAACTTTAAAGAACATTGTTGCAAATGCAATAGGGTCTATCTTTTTGTACCCACAGGAGCGAATTAAATGCCCTAGATATTGTACTGAAGAACCTTGTGAGCATTATTTTGGTTGTGCTAGACAATTTGAAAGAGAATTCACAATTCGTGGTTTTATTCAGTATGATGATAGAATAAATCAATTTTTTTCATCTGCTTTTAGATCTGCATTAAACACTGGAGGGAATTCGTCAAAAGGTTATGCCAGTACTTTAACTGGCTTTGTTGCATCTGTAACTGCAATTCTAGAAAAACAAAAAACAAAGAAAAAAGAAGTTATCCCTACATTGAATTTATCACCTAATCAAGAAAAGGTTTTATTTGACCAATTTTGTCATCAATCATTTGCTAGTAAACTATCCAAAATAGTTTTTCCAATAATCAATGAGTTTTCAAATCAAATGAGTGTTTTGCTTAATACATGTGGAATTAAAAAAACTTTGACTAAAAAATTTAGTTCTCTTTCAGATTTAAAGAGCTTCTATACTTCCTTTATAGAAAATAAAAGTAGTCTGATAAAAGTAAACATTAATCCCAACTTGGATAAGGCTTTAAATACTGATAATGGCTATGACACTGATGTTCAAGAAAAATTGATAGAAATAATTAATAATAGTTTACAAGAAGCAATTTTAGAAATTGAAGTAATTCATAATGAACCAGAGATAAACAATGTCGATGAGGTGTTGGTTGAGATTAACCAAAGCATCATTTCTTTTCAGAAAATGTTCACTCAAATATCCCTTAAAGACATTTGTGAAGAAGGGTTGGCTTCTATTTCTGAGCAAGCTCATGTATCGTTTAATAATCACCAAAAATCTAAATCATTATTACAACGTTGGTATAGACCGAATTTAAAAAATAAGTCTAGCATGGAAAAATTTAATGTAAAAATAGGGAGTCTTTTTCAAGCAGAACTGAAAACATGGGTTGTCATGAGTATTTTTCGAAAAGCATACAACAAATGGAGACCAACAGAAAGTTGTGAAGTTCCTGTTGATAAAAAAGGCTTAGTTTTAATACATTCTACTTTAGCAGAATATGGAGTCTTAACCGGTAGTTATATGCTACCATATCAAAATGTCGAAAACGAAGAGATAAAGGACAATCAAAAAAAGTATTTTATGAAAATTGATTGCTATGAAATAACTGAATGGCTTGCTGCTGATTAAACTTTTATTAGAATTAACTTTTGAAGTTTCCTTCCGGTTTATTTTAAAACTGTTTTTGGTACTCCATTTATAATTTTGCATTGTTTTGTGTATATATTTATTTCATAACTATGTATCAAAGAAAAATTGTTTTTTTTTTTAGAATGTTAAGTGGAAAAACGTAGTTCCCCACTGTACTGATCTATATATATATATATATATATATATATATATATATATATATATATATATATATATATATATATATATATATATATATATATATATATATATATATATATATATATATATATATATATAATATATATATATATAAATCTGCTCCCACCCTCTAAATGTGTTCTATATAAGGGGCCATCCATGAAGTACGTACGCAGGGATGGGGAGGGGGTTTGCCAAAAGCGTACAAGCGCAAACAAGGGGAGGAGGAGGGGTATTAAAGACAGTGAGTACGTACGCGGTTTGACTATCTCTCCTAAACATGATTTTATTGTTTTTAAAACATTGAACTTCACGTGTGTAACAAATCAGAATAGTGTTTTTTTTTTCTGACCAGTTTTTTTTTCTAGCTTCAGAAAAAAAAAACGAGTTAATTTTGAAAAAAAAACAATGCGTACGTACGCGGAGAGGGGGGTCTTTGAAAGCGTACAGGTTTGTAAAAGGGGGAGAGGGTCTTAAATCAGTGATTTTACTGAGTACGTATTTTATGGATGCCCCCTAATATAAAAACACTAGATTTAACATTTTTTGCCGAACCTTGCTTTGAAAAATGGCCCTCTACTCAAAATAGGTTGCCAACCATTAGTTTGACATAATGTTGCGTCTAACCTACCGTTGCGTCTGTTACACAAGTTTGAAGTTTTAAAGGCTATAACTGAATATTTAGTATTCTTCTAACAATATCTTCTAGAACAAAAGCTTTCCAAAATAAAAACACTAAAAAACCTACATACTAAACCTATCTTATAGCTTTAAACTTATTGTTAACAATATAATATATATGTTAACACTATAAAAAGCTTTTAATTTTTTTTAACTTTAAAAAACTTTATAATTTTAAACTGACTGTTAACAATATCAACTTAAATGATTACGGGCAAATCCGATTTTAATTATAGCGTGTTAACAAAAAGGTTATTAAGAATAAAACCTTTTTTAAAACTTTTTTTATTTTTTTTTCCTTTATAAAATTATTTAAAATCTAATATATATATTTTCAGTATTCTTAGCTTCTTATTAAATGTTCTTAGCTTCTTATTAAATCCAGCTTCTTATTAAATGTTTCACTATATTTTGTTCAATAAATATGCGGAGAACTACCGTACGCCTCAATTTTTTCATTGCGCCTCTAGACCTTCTTTGCGGTCGTGCGGGTCTTTAAAAAAACTCTGAAGGTCTTCCGTTTTCGCTACGCGGTCGTGCGGGTCTAAATGTAAACTCAGAAGGCCTTCAGATACCTTTACGCATATAGATGTCACCCCTCCTATGTGTACAGAGAAATTCCTGTAAATGTTGAAAAAGTGATTGACCGTTTTGCGAATTCGGGAAATCGTAAATTAGAATTCGTAATATGATTAATTAAAATAATCGACAAACCAAGTATGCTTTTTTTATAAACGACTAAATATACTAAATACAAAAAAATGTTTTTTCAAATCATGTAAGGCGGTGGGATGTGGGGTGAGGGGCAATTGCCCCTATTTCCCTCCTATGGATCCGCCCTTGTGTGTAGCCGAGAATAAACAAATAAAAAAGTTTCTGTTTTTTAATTTTTTTTTTTATCATTTATAAAGAGCTGGTAAATTAAGTAGTAGGTTTTATGCTTATTTTTTTAATATTCATAATCCAATATTCATATCTCCATATAGCTGGTTAACATGACTGTTGGACTTTAACAAATCAGTATCATCAACATACATAATTGAGTTTAATTTTGCAGATACATTACCGAAGTCGTTTATATTTAGTCGTTTATTCATTTATTTTTAAAGATGAGAAAACGTTTTTAATTTATTTTACCGTTAATTCACTGTCAATTTTTTTCTTTTTTTCTTTTAAGTGCCACTAGAAGTTATACAGTCTTATCACAGAGCACCATGGACAAGCATTTAATAGGAATTTCACGCCTCCAGAGATGGGTTTTGAACTACGGATCTTACGTTTTTTGAGGCAAGTACGCAACCACTGCCCAACGGCTGCTAATAATAATAGTAATAATAAATTATTATATATTTTTCTACTACTAATAATAAAATATTATTAGTAGAATTTAAATTAATAAATTTGGCAATGTTAGTGAAAAAAATTGTTTAACTACTTTAAGATTGTATAGGGTAGTGATTATTAAAATCATTAATAGTAATATTGAGAGGAAGTGATGGTATTAGAAACCATTATGTTATTAATTACGTTCTATAATTTTTTGATATCATATTTACTTTCCGCGACTTTGGTTAGGGTTAGAGGTTGGGGGCATTACTCCATGTCTCCGACCTCTAACCCTAATTAAATCTATTCCTTCCTATCTCAGCAGCGAATCATTTTAAAGTAAGCAAAATTGGTATTTGGTCAAAAATTATAAAAATAAAAGTCTAGTCCATTTTAAATATACTTATTAATAAAATTTATTATTAAGTTTATTTAAATTGCGCCGTAAACGAAGTCGGCTGGAAACGGAGACTTTCATCCGTTTTTTGCATCACATTCATGGTCACATATAGAATTAGAACTAAAATCATCATAACATTGCTAAACTTACCTGTTTTCATTTACAACTAATCACTTTGTTTTATTATTCTTCCGCTTTCTAGAACGCCTACTAATAGCCCGGGTGAATAAAAATTAGCAATTGCTTTTACTCAGGAATTGGTCAGCTTTACGTGAATAAAAATATTAGGAGTTTTGTTCAAATTTTTATTCACGTAAAGTTAAGCAATTTACTTAGTAATTGTACGGCATTACGTAAATAAAAACTTAAAGAAAATTCGTTTAGCTTTTATTCACGTAAAGCTGACCAATTACTGAGTGAAAGCAATTGCTTGTTTTTATTCACCCGGCCTAATATCTACTCCGTTCTTCAACGAACTCTATCGTTCTTCAACGAACTCTATCGTCTACATTTTCGTAATTAGTTTGCATTATAACATATTTAAAATATAAATAGCAATAATTTGCAATAATTTAATAATTAATTGAAAGTTTAATAATTTTAATAATTAATGCAAAATGCAGTTAGTAGTCATTATCGTTTTCATAAAAATATTCAGTTTTGAAAGTACACATCACGTCGTTTGTTTTGATCAAATTGATTAGTTGTTGGATTTGTTTGATTTTGCTTACTAAGTAGGATTTGTCTATTTTTGCACAATATTAGTAATTTATCTACGAAGTTACAGTAAGGAAGAGTTTGCTTTTGCTCATAAATCTTTCATAAGCCAATGACAACCATTGTCTACTATAGTAGGTCCGTTGAATAAAAAAAAGCAAGTGCTTTTACTCAGTGTTTTTGAAGTAATTGGTCAGCTTTACGTCGATAAAAGTTTGAGCAAAAATCCCTAAATATTTTATTGACGTAAAACAAAGTAACTACCCAAAAAACGCAGAGTAAAAGCGGTTTTTTTTTTTTTTATTCACCCAGTTACATATCTCGTCATTGGTAAACATTGTATTTATCTGATTTTACATGGGAGCTCTTTATATGGTTTTTAGCACATTAATTAAAACGTTTATAGTTTGTGAAAGGATTAGTAATAAAACCATCTCAAGTTCCTCTTTGAACTGGTTGTGGAAATGTAACACATATTACACGTCAAAAGTACCTGTTAATTGAGCTAAATATGATGACAAAGGAGGATACTAGATTTACCAAGAATTCCTGAAACAACATTTTCCTTAAAAGAGAAATTTGGTGGTACTCGAAGTTTGGGTATCATCAAAATATTTTTTTTAGATTAAACAATAGTATTTAGATCTTTAGCTAAATATTATTGTTTTTTTTTTAAATAAATATGTATTTATTTTAACTTTTATTTATAAAAATTACTTATATCTTTGTTAAGTGCGTTATTACCATCTAATTTTCAAAGTTTTGAATTATTTTTTAATTTGCAACAATTTTTAATTAAAAAAAAAAGTCCTTAAAAAATAAAAAAGTTTTAACAAACGAAAAAATTCTTTTACTATCGATCTTTTTGCATTTCAACTCATTTCTTCAATTTATCTTCAAAATTTTGTGTATTTTTCTTTTTCAAAGTTAATTTTAAATTAAATTTAACATTATATTAGTTGTAACTAAACCATATATCTCCACAATATTTTTAACATTATTTTGGTTGAAACTAAACCATATATCTCCACAATATTTTTACTTTGATTGTACTCAAATTATTTTGATCATTTGAACTCTAATTTTAATCTAAATTTTACTGACCAATTATTTTTTCTGAAACCGTACGAACAAGTTATTTTTTATTTTTTTTAATAAAAAATAAATTTTTACTAAAACCGTAACGCTGTATTTAAAAATTTACTTTTATCAAAAACTTTGGGACATAACAATTTTTACAGCACGCAGACCAAATATTTTTTCAACTTGCAGAAAATAAAAAAGGGGGATGATAACCCAAAGCCTTCTCTCGCTATTGCGAGTGTCCATGCAGTAGAATGAAATTTTAATGTGTCCCTACACATTAAAAATCGTATGTTTTTCTGTTTCATTTTTAAATTATGTTTTGTTTCATGTTTGAATAATAATCTTTAAACCAAATAATTGTTTTTTATTCTTTTAGTTTCTTTTATTCTTTATTTTAGTTTCTGCAGTTAAAAGTGTCGAAAGCTTCTGGTTCAGCAATTAAATACTCAAATGTTTAACATTCTTTATTGAATACATCTGATATTCAATTAACGAATCAGTTTTTTACTAAATAATTAGTTGAACTATTTTTTTGAAGCTAATTTGTTTATTGTATAGCATGGTTTATTGTTTGTTTGTTTGTTTATAATATTTTTTGAGGTGCTTCAAAAAATATTATAAACAAACTCTGTGATAAGACCTAACAGTCTTATTACAGAGCTCCGCGGTTGAGCACTTAACTAAGAAATTTACTCCTCCTTCTTTACAGATGAACTCTCTTATGAAAATTGAGAGCTCGCATTGAACCCTGGATCTTTTGCTTCTAAAGTAAGTGCTCTAACCACAGTGCCACAGCTGTTATTAAACATTTTTATACATAGCATTAAATCATCTATTGTACACAATACGTTCCTCTAATTTTGAACAACAAACTAAGACAGAAATGATTCTGTAGTTTGAAACAATAGTTCAGGGCCGACGCGAGTAGGGGTCACGTGGAGGGGTGCCATTACAACTTTTTCCGTCTAAAAAAAAAAAAAAAAAAAAAAAAGTCCTCGTTTTTTAAAATTTACCGACTGCCATAACGACATTTGCCGACTGACTTTACCGACTAACCTATCGACAGGGTCTACATTTGCCGACTAACTAGTCAAAAAGGGTCACATTTGCCGACTAAGGGTCAAATTTGCCGACTGAAAGTCATTGATGGGGGGGGGGGGGGGTGTTACACCGCCACACCCCCCTATCGCGCCGGCCTTGCAATAGTTACATCACCAGAAACAATAGTTAGACAACCAGACTTAAAAGTTACAGTGATTTTAGCGACTATTGTGACACAACACTTTTTTTTCAATTTTAAAAGTCAAAAATATGAAACAATAACAATTAAATGATATATCAAAAACTCATTTAACTATATCTTTGTTTACACTTTTGTTTTGTTTTTTATTGCCTGTTTATTTTATCGTCTGCAATGGTTCATTTTAAACACTTCCGTAATATTTTTACTAGGATAAAAATATTTCATATAGGATAAGATTCAAACTTTATGAAAAATGATAGTATTTTTTATTTTTGCCCTGCTTTAAGAAAAAATGGGTTTTTAGGCAAAAAATTTTTTTTTTACCAATTTATTTTTTGAAAGGCCTATTTTTTGTCGTTACGCTACTGGATAAAAGGTGATAACTATAAGAAAAAAAAGAATTAGTAGTAACTTTAAAAGTTATGTAAAAAAAAACTTGATATTTTTAAAGTTGTTATAAAAAGGTTCTAGCGATTTGGTTCTTATATCTAATAATCAAACTGAAGTAGAGTGAAGGCAAATGCTGCCAAAATAACAGAAATATAAAGTTTAGAAAAATTGACTTTTGGCCACGGATAAAAAATTCTCGACCACAGACTGACACTGCGCCTCAGGGATTTCTCGGAATTATTGTTTTCAAAATAAACGTTTTATTTATGATCGAGGGGTTGTCAACGTGCAATTGATAGACATGAGTTTTATTGGTAGTCAAAAGATAATCATAATGATTATTATAATTAAAATTGTATCATTGTTATAAAGATTACATTTACTTTAATTAGACTTGTTTTAATCAGCGTATAGTTTACTCTGTTAAAAGATTTAAAGGTCATCGGTATACTTTAAATAAAATCTCTCTCTCTCTCTCTCTCTCTCTCTCTCTCTCTCTCTCTCTCTCTCTCTCTCTCTCTATATATATATATATATATATATATATATATATATATATATATATATATATATATATATATATATATATATATATATATATATATATATATATATATATATATATATATATATATATATATATATATACAGCTTTTATTACTTAAGTAAGAATTTCTCCTTTTTTTGATATTTTAGTTGTTTCAATTACTTTCAATTACAAATACGTCAAGTTCCATATAACCAGGAGTAGTTAGCAATTAGATATAACCAGCAAGGATACCACCAAATTTGAAAGCATTTTTTCGTCTAGTTTAAATAAAATTTTCCTGATTAGTCTAGAAAAAAGTGTGCATTTCAACTTTTTATTAAGTTTTTATTCAATAAATTGTATGGCACCTGGTTCCCACCCAGTATTAATATTCTTTTAATCACTGTTTAATGTTTATAATGATTTGTCAATACCATGTTGAAAGTATTTTGGCATGTTTTACTTCTTTGGTTGTGTATTTTATTGGTCCACCACTATCTTAACTTTTATAACAACTTTTATTGTAAATAAATACAACTGATGTTCTCATCTCAAAACTTGCATCCAATATGTATATTAATGTAAATAAAAATTTATAATAATATACATTGGGAACATCAGTTGTATTTATTTACTTGAAGCGTTAAGATAGCAGTAGACTAATAAAAAAACAATTGAAGAAGAAAAACATGTTAAAAGAAGAAACTTTGTATCTACAAACATATAACTAATTAAAAGAAAATGCCAGCCTATTAGATGATAAAAGAGTTTGAGACTGGTCAACAGAAATTTTCTGGTTTCCCCTAATCCTGAACACTTAATTCTAATACAAAATCCTAAACCCTTAACGTTTATTTAACTTAATAAATTAGGGAAGTTGTCAAGCAATCTTCATTAACAAATTATTAACACTTGTTTTATATTAGACTTATTATATTTACCAGCTTAATAGATTTTCTGTATTATTTTGACTATTATTGTTATTTCTCTCTCTCTCTATATATATATATATACACTATTTATTTTTATGTAGCTGCTTAACCTGATATTATGATATATAATCCTACAAGTTCTTGTTTTGGTATCAAAAAAAAACAAGTTTTAACAATATACAAATGGATATAAATCACTCACTTATTATGAAAAAAATGTACAGCTATGATTGCAAATTAAGAAGTTACTTGATTGGTAAAGGATAGATTATTTGTTATTGTTACATACATATTGTTACTTACATATTATTGTTACTTAAATTATTGTATTTTTTTTTGTAATTATTGTACTGTTACTAACATATTATAAAAATACATACTACATATTAAAACAAAATTTTAATTATAATAATAAAACAAGTACATGCTATGAAGTCAAAATTTAGGAGTTCAACTTTTAAATTGTTTTCTTAGCCATATTTAGTAACTCTTGACAAAATGATATTTTAAATGGGACCAGATTTAATAAATATTTGTGTCAAGAGGTAACATTTGTTCCGAGCAAGTCTTAATTTTTTTTATTTGGTTAGTATACCATCTGTCATATCCAACATATTTAACATAAATCAAGTCATTATACAAACAATATATTTTTTTATCGTGTTAAAAATGTTGAATTTTTTTTTACCAGAAAGTGATGATTTGCAGAAAACAACAATTTTTTGTTTTCATTTGAAGAAAAGTGCAGAGTTTTCCTAAGGTCAAGAAGGCCAATAGAGTGGAAGAGGCTACTTTATTGGTGGTACTTTATTGGGATTCTTAAAATAGTCCCACTTTTCATCCTCTCTCAACTTTATAACCCTTTCACCCTCTCTCAATTTTATAGCTCCGAAACACAAACCTTGACAAACAAGGCTGCTGCACAGAGAAATAAGTGGAGCCCTGTACTACCAGGGATAGAAGTCAGAGCTTTTCGCTTGCACAGTATTGCACAGTAAACAGTTGAGTTGCACGATAAACACTTGCTTGCATAAATGCTGCAAAATAAACTGTTTCTGACAGTTTGAAAGCTTTGGGCAAGATACAAAAGTGTTGAAAATAGGTGCCAGATGAATTGAATGAAAAACCGAAAAAACTCTTGTGTAATTTTGTTTCAAAGAAAATCTGTTTTGGATCGAATTATTACTGGTGATAAATAATATTTTAAGAATTCCAAACAGAAAAATTATAGGTTAATTCGGGACAACCATTAAAACTGCAAAACCATATAAATTCAGCAAAAAGGCAATGTTCTGAGTTTGGTGGAGCCAGAAAAGTGTTGTGAAACTAATTGTCACAGACAGCAAATGATTAATTTGAACCATGCATTGATAGAAAAATGATTGGAATGAACGATAAGACCTGACAAAGTAATTTTTTACATGGCAATGTACCTGCACACAAAGCAAAACCTATTCAGAATACAGTTAAAATACTATCTAGATATAATATTTATAAAATATTCTCTTTATAAAAATCTATACTCAACGATTCCTCTTCTCCATGGTTTTCAAGTCAAGCTTCACTCTTCTCCATGGTTTTCCTTTCATTGTGCTGCTGCAATTTTCAATTGTAAATATTACTTCCATATCTATCACCAAAACAATTCTTCAGAAAGCAGATATCTGTTTACTATTGCTAGAAACAATTGTAAAAAAGTTTTTTTTAACACCAAAGCATTTCACCTCGAAAATTAGGCTTCAGAGACTTCTGGAGAATCTTTAACAGAATCTCCAGAAGAATTCACCTCTCTTTCATGGTTCAGATTTTGTTAATTCACCTATAGATAAAGCTGAATTGTTTGCTAAAAACTTTTCATCAATCTCATCTATTAATTCTACTAATCACTTTCTACCTTATATACCTGATAAACTGGTTGATCGGTTGCTTGACATTTGTATCACTCCAGCTTCTGTAATTGAAGTGATTTTCTGCTTAGACTCTTCTACAACTTGTGGCCCAGACAACATACCTGTTATAGTCTTGCAGAATTGTTCTTTGGAGCTGTCGTCTATACTTTTAAAACTTTACAAGTGCTTATCAGATTCTTGTTCTCCAGCCTGCTGGAAAGCAGCATCTGTTATCCCTATTTTTAAAAATTCTGAAGAGAAATCTGACTTGTCTTACTACCTTCCCATTAGTCTTCTTTCTACCATAAGCAAAAATTGTGAGTATTTTATTAACAAACACTTATTCTCTCATCTTAAATCTAATATCTTACTTTCTGCTATAGCATGGAACTCTCAGTGGCTTGTGAACTTTAACTCTGATAAAATTAATTTTTTTTTCAGCTAACTGTTATTGCATCAATCTAGATCTTCCCATATTTATGAACAGTAATGTTCTCAATTAGTCATCTACCCTTCGGCTTCTAAGATCAATTCTTACTTTCAATCTTTCTTTGAAATCAAATTCATTGCTAAGTTAGCATCTGCCAAGTTTACATTTCTTTAATGCGCTCGCCACTTTCAAACTCCGGATTCTACTTTTTATCTCTACAAATTTCAAATAGTGCTTTCAAAGAATCTACTCCTTTTCTGGAGTAGATTCTTTGAATGGTGCCCTTTTTCTTTTAGACAACGGGCAAAAACACATTGTAAACATAGTTGGACCTGCTCTTGCAGCCAATCTTCAACCATTGTCATTATAATGTTGCTTCTCTTTCTCTTTTCTGTAAATACTATAGTGAGTGCTGTTTCAAAGAGCTAGTGTTTCTTGTGCCATTTACAAAAAATTATTCTCATGTTACTCGTCATTCAATTAAGTCTCATCCTTTTACTGTGACTGTTTTTAAGTGCTCCGAAATTTGTTATTTATCTGCTTTTTCCTCTAACATTAGTTCTTTGGAATTCGCTCCTTTTATTTTGATTCCTGATTCATATAATTTTTGTATTAACTGTATGTTAATTTTTGTCTTGCTTTTAAACTTTAGCCCCTTCTGACTGAAATTTGTTTATATTGATGGAACATGCAGTGGCTGAGGGAGCAGCAAATCAGTTTCAATAAAGAATTCAAAAATTGACATAAGTTCATTGAGAAATTTTAAATTTTATAGTAAATTATATATATAATTATATAAAAAATTTGCCTCAAATTGAAGGGTGTTTAAACTTTTTGTCATACAAATGAACGTAAAAAAATTTAAAATGTTTTTTTTTTTTTTTATTTCATTCAATTTATTTTCTTTTTTGCATATCTATTTTATCATATTATTAATTGTATTACTATTAGCGATATAATTGTATATTTTATTATTAGGCGTTAGTCATATTTATAGTATTTATATTTTTATTATACATTACTACTACTACTTTGTTATTACTGTCACTATTTTTATTACTATTGCTATTTTTGTGATTGTTATTATTATTATTGTTGTTATTATTATTATCTGTTATTATTGTTATATTGTAAATATTTTTATCATAAACTTCATCTTTGTTTTATTATTGTATAGTTACTAATATTGTTATATTGTTTCTGGTGTAATAATCTTATTAATACCAATATCTTTATTTCTAAACAAATTTATTATGTCTAAACTCTGCAAAATTTTTGAAAAAGTTATACATGCTAATCATCATTCACTTCAATGCAACCACTGCCTAAGTTCAAACATCAAGAAATGTAATTCTTTAAATAATAATGATTTTAGTTTATTAAAAAATCCTTCCATGAATTATTGGCTTTCTATTATCTTCCATGAATTATTGGTACTGTATATTTCGGATAATGAACTACATCTTCAAACTTCAATTGAAAATATATTACATCTTTATGATCTGCCAAATGACCTTTTTCTCTTTCCCTGCTCCCAAGAATCTGATACTTTTAATCAACTTAATAATTAGTTTACTTATCAGCTAAATAACAACGACGATGGTGATGCGAACATAATTGAGAGCCCAATTAATTGTAAATACATTTTTAAATAACTTTTCAAACATCAATATTAATTGTTTTTCTCTATTTCATTAAAATATCGCTTCATTAGTTAAACATTTTGATGAATTAACCTCATTTTTATCTCTAATAAATTATGAATTTAGAATAATTGGAATTACAGAAACTAAGCTGAAATCTGGTTTATTCCCAACAAATCCAATAAATCTTAGTGGATGTATTTATGAACATACTCCAACAAAAACTTTATTTAGGGGTGCCGTACTTTATATTTCTAATAAACTAGTTTATAAATTTAGAAATGATTTACTTATGTATAAACCCCATTTCTTAGAGTCTGTATTTATTGAAACCATTTTCCCTAAAAAGTCAAATATCATAGTCAGCTGTTTTTATTGCCATACTAACATGGATATTAATGAGTTTAGTATTTCATATCTAGCTATTCTATTTGAAAAACTTGCTGTTGAAAATAATAAAACTATCTTTATAATGGGTGATTTTAATGTAGATCTTATAAAAGCAAACTAATTTAAACTTGGAATACTTGATAATTTAATCTTGGAGTATTTGAATACCATTGCTTAAAACAACTTTCTTCCTTTTATTTCTTTACTGACAAGAATTACCAATTCCTATTTTCTAATTCAACTTCTAAAAGATATTTTTTCAGGCAATCTAACTATTAGAATATTGAATCATTTGCAATAAGTAATCATTTTAATAGTAATACAAATAAATCATACGATTTATTTGTATTACTATTAAAAACTTTGATTACTTTATCATAGTTGATTTTTAAGTAATCATTCCTGAATTCTTTACTATTTAATTTTTTGAAGTTTCAAAAGATTAAATAGTAGAATAGTATTGCTTTTTCGAGAATTAATCTTTATTTTTTTAAAAGATGAATAAATTAGAAACTGGGGCAAATGATTCAAAAATCGTAAGATTTCTTCACTATCTTTAACTCTCTTTTGGAGAAACACGCACCACTATAAAAATTAAGTAATCATGGTTTAACTCGAAGCCTAAAACCATGGATTACCTAAACAATTTTAACCTCGATAAAAAAACAAAACAATATATTTAAGAAGTTTCTTAAAACAAAAAATTTTTATGACAAACTAATTTTTGAAAAAAATTACAGAACCTATAAAAAATTACTAGTAACATTTATTCAAAGAAGCAAAAACACTTTTCTAACTACTTTACTACCAATAGCAATAGTTTGAGAGCTACGTGTAAGGGTATTAGAACTTTATATAATATACTTTTGAATGATATCTCATATCCATCTTGTATATCTTTAAACAATAACATTATAAATGATCCTCTTGGAACTTTTCAATTCTTATTTTATTTTAATCCCCGAAGAACTGCAAAAAAATTAATTGTCATCTCATACTAATATCCATGAGTATTTAAAAACATCAAATACCGACTCTCCTTTCATTAGACCTACTGAAAAAGATGAAATTATATCATTTATTTTTTCTCTAAATAATGGCAAGGCTTCTGGTCTAAACAGCGTTCCAACCTTTTTTCTCAAACTTCTTGCTAATGATATTTCTTCAGTACTTTCTAAACTATTTAATCTCTCATTCGCTACTGGTATATTCCCTAATATTTTAAAAACTGTATCTGTTAAACCAATCCATAAAAAGGACTCAAAACTTGACTGCAACAAATATAGACCAATATCATTATTATCAAATATCAGCAAAATTCTCAAAAAATTAATGTATGCTTGTATCTACCATTTTCTTAATAATTCTAAGGGTCTCTATCACTGCCAGTTTGGATTTCGTTTAAAACACTCTACTTTCCATATTATTATTAGCATTACTGAATGACTCATGGTGTAATTGATAGTAGTTCTTATGCTTGTGGCGTCTTTATAGATCTCCAAAAGCATATGATACAGTTGACCATAAGATTTTAATTGAAAAATTGTATCACTATGGTATACAGGGTATTGCTAATGATTGGTTTTCATCTTAAATTAACAATCGTACTCAGTTAGTCTTGATTAATGGGTTTCAATACTCAAGTAAAGTTATTAAGTATGGTGTCCCAGAGGGTTCTGTTCTAGAACCTTTACTGTTTTTAATATATATTAATGATCTGCCTCACTCTATAAATAATTCAATTGTTTATCATTTTGCTGGTGACACTAATCTTCAATGTAAAATAAATCAATGGTGCATCTTTTTAAAAAAGTTAATTCAGATCTCCATCATTTGTTTCATTAGTTAAATAGTAACCGTCTTTACCTAAATATCAATAAAACTGAATTTATTATTTTTCACCCTCCAAAAAAAAAGATGGATAGTAATAATGTGAAAATTAGAATTAATGGTAAAAGACTTTTCCCATCTAAAAATATAAAATACCTTGAGCTATTTCTTAACAAAAACCTATCATAGTACTATCAACTAGTTCAATTAAATAATAAACTCTCACATGCCAATAGTATGCTGTCATTAATATGGCATTATGTTCCCCAACATATTTTAATATCAATTTACTATTCCTTGTTCTTTTCACATCTAAGTTATTGTTGTACTGTTTGAAGTCAAAAAGGTAGTTTTCTATTACATCATATAAACAGTTTACAACACACTTCCTAAAGAATTCCTTTCTCTTTATAATTTTTTTATAAGAAATTCTCCTTTATGATCTAATATCAAAAACAGGTTTTCTGAATTAAAAATACTAAAATTTCAAGATCTTGTAAAGCTTTATAATTGCCTCTCTGTGTTTAATTTTTCAAAATAAACTACCAAATTTGTTCAATAATTTTTCTTCTTAAAACAAGTGACAGACACAAATATTACACTGGAAATACTGAAAATTTTAACTTGCACACTTCCTTTTTCAACCTCATCAAATATGGCAAGCTCTCAAGCAATAAAACATCGATGTATTTCCCACTGGAACTAAATTATACCATTTATAAAAACAAATATTTTAACTAAATATCCTTTTATTACCAATATTTTTCTTATCAATCTAAAGTAATTTAAGATATTTTTATTTGAATATATACTTAATGAATATTAGTTTTATCTTTTATTATTATTGCTTTTTATATATTACTGTATTTATAAAACTATTATTACTTTTATTTTATATTGTCTTTTTTAACTCTACTAATATTAACTAATATTATTACTATTATCATTAATTTACCTTTGTTTTATAAATCTTATTAATATTATTTATGATGATAGTGATGGTGATTCATATATATGTCACTATATGAGTGACACCTAACATTATTTATGTGAGTGTTTAAATATTATTGTAAATTTTCATACTTTATGATTAAATAAGTTAGTAAATATATATATGTATATATATACATATATATATATATATATATATATATATATATATATATATATATATATATATATATATATATATATATATATATATATATATATACATATATATATATATATATATATATATATATATATATATATATATATATATATATATACATATATATATATATATATATTAGGGTGGTCCATAAAACAACTTTTTTGAGAAAAACCTGCTGACACCCCCTAAATGTGTTTTATCTAATGCAAAAACACTAGGTTTAAAATTTTTTTGAACAAAAATTATTTTTAGGGGTAGCTCAAGGCCCTCAAAAATTTGACGGGTCCCTAATATTTTGAAAAAAAAACTTTTTTTAAAGTATGTCAACCTGGTACTCAAAAGAAGCGATATTGTATAAAAACTTCAAAAATAATAATCATTTTACATAAAAAACATGCCTAAAAAAAATTATTCTCAAAAAACCTGAAAATATTGACTTTTTTTATTTTCAGCTTAAAAACAATAGTTTTTATGCATTTATACCTAAAAAAATTATTTTTATAAAAAATTATTATCATTTTTAAATTTTTTATATAATTTTGCTTATTTTGAGTACCAGGTTGACATACTTTAGAAAAAGTTTTTTTTTCAAAATATTAGGGACCCGTCAAATTTTTGAGGGCCTTGAGCTACCCCTAAAAATAATTTTTGTTCAAAAAAATTTTAAACCTAGTGTTTTTGCATTAGATAAAACACATTTAGGGGGTGTCAGCAGGTTTTTCTCAAAAAAGTTGTTTTATGGACCACCCTAATATATATATATATATATATATATATATATATATATATATATATGTGTGTGTGTGTGTGTGTGTGTGTGTGTGTGTGTGTGTGTATATATATATATATATATATATAAATATATATATATATATATATATATATATATATATATATGTATATATATATATATATATATATATATATATATATATATATATATATATATATATATATATATATATATATATATATATACATATATATATTTACTTTATATATATATATATATATATATATATATATATATATATATATATATATGCAATCCTGCAACCTGCAAAACTGCAAATTCATGAATCTTCTACATTTAGGGGGTGCATATCTGGACTACAGATAGTTTAAAAAGAGTAGGCTAAAACTTTATATTTTTTTATTTCAACAGATTTTCCTTTTAGAAAAGAGAGTTCTATTAATGTTCTTTGTAATGTCAACTACAATATTATATTATACTATAGATATTAGGTGTTCAAGTTTAAATAAGGTTATACACACAATATTAATGGCTAAATTTGTCAGATTATTCAATGCTAATTATGCAGATTTGTACTATCCACAACGATATCTTTTAACTGGAGGAAAGTTATATATGGTTCGATTTACATGATAAATTATTTAAATCTAGCTTGCTTCTTGTTTACAAGTTTATTGTGATGAAATAATTGCTACACTAAAAAATCATTCATCCATTAAAAAAAATAAAGTTTTAATAAATTTTATTTCAATATTTTTTAAGTTGTGGAAAATTTGTGAAAGATATTTGTTATAAATATGAGCACTGTGCAGTTCACACACAGATGAAGATCAAAAAAGGTAATGAATAACTTTGATTTTGCAATTGTTATGCTCAACAACAATTTGTTTAAATTTTAAACAACTGTGTACCGTTTTTTACCCATCAACTAAAGTTTTTAGTGAAAAAGAACATCCTAGAGAACCGCCAGCTGTTTTTCCTAACATACCAGCAGGAATTATCTTTTTTAGTATATGTCAGGAGTTCTTATTATTTCTTTCAATTTTTAGTTTTTCTGGATTTTCAAAAGGTTTTCTGTAAATAAAGTTTAAATTTTTGCAATATATTTGTTGTTTAACTCTTTCAGTTATTACTCATAAAATAAGTTTCAAAAAAATTGGGAAAGTCAATGGCTCAAAGCTAAGTTAAAACAAATATATAAAATATAAAACAAATTCCAAATTTTTCCAGATTTTTTTGCAAAATTTTTTTCTCATTTTTAAAGTATAGCTTGGATGATCATTGCATAACAGCTGTCATAGTTTACCAATTTTTAAACCCAGAACAATAAAATTGTCATCAATTTTGTATAAGTATAAGAAATACAACATCAGATGTAATAAATAGCTTTTAAGAACATGATTTTTTTTAATTTGTTAAAAGAAAGATTCTTTCATAGAAATGATCTTATTGTCACAACATAATAATGATGATGTTGTTTACATTCAGTCTAAAAAATTAGTATTTGTTATTTCAAAGTTTTTAACTGTCATCAATTGGAAGTTAACATTAACTTTGTTTCCCCATGGATCATCTTGCAGTACTCCCATTCTTCTATCAATTAAGGTATCATTATGTTGTAAGTATTGGTCGGTCTTTGATGAGATCATTAATTAAAAAATTAAGGTGAAAAAATTAAAATTAAATTTACTATTAAAAAATTGTATTACTCAAACATAAGGATCAAATAGGAAAGTTATCAAATTTACTTACTCTCCTGATATAATAACTCAAGTAATTGAATATTTTGCTATATCTAGGTCTCAGTACAACCAGATTTCTATTGATCATAAATTACCAATTATAAGAACTTTGATAAGAATCACTTTAAAACGTTGGATTAAAAGATAGTTTTTCAAAAATGTTATAATGAGTATTTAAGTTAGCAACATAAAGTTTATATCAATTCCACATATCATAGAGGTGTATTGTTTAGAAAGGTGTTCTTGTCAAAATTTTGTTAGCTTTAATGGTAAAATGTTTATTGGTGAGCCAGAGCTTCTAGTAAAAAAAATTCCAGTTAGTCGCTTAGGTTCTGAGTTTTTTTTTTATACAATGCAAACCAGCAATTAAAATAATTAACAATCAACCCAACACAAAACTGCTATCAATTATTGCTGACGAAAATAGAGTAAATCCAAAGTTTTTTGAATAAATAAAGTTGAAGAAAAACTTTATTGCAGATATAATAAGAAAACATTTGTTGTTTGATTATGTTTGTGTCGTGAAGTGGTTTTGGAGTAATTGATTAACTGAGAAAATGTTGAAAACGTTTTTGAGTTTAATGGTAATGAGCCTGTAGCAAAATAAATTTAATAAATTTTTATGAGTTGGAATATGTCAATCGTTTAAAGTCTAGCAAGTTAAATCAAGTTTCAATCTCACCAAAACCAATTAAACGAAAGTTGACACTGAGTTTTTTGTGATGAAACAATTAGTGCATTTAAAAACTATCTTTTCATAAAAAAGATAAAGTTCTTAGCATCATTAAATTCACCTAATGCACAATAAAATCTTTCAGTCACAGCAGAGTGATAGGATGTGATGATTGGGCGAGTTTAAAGAAAAGTATGAGATAAAAGATTTATAGAGATGAAAAGAAAAAACTATTCACAAGCTAGGGTCAAAGACAATTCATAAATAAAGGAGTGTAAATAAGTGATTAGGGTTGTCTGAAAAATGAATCCCAAAGTTAACTATCTGAGTAAGAGATAGGAAAATGCATAAGAGTCAGCGGTGTTAGAGCCAAGTCGTTTAGTGTGATAAGCATTAAAGTTTCCAATAGCAACAATATTGGCTGAAGGGTAAAAAAAAGAAGGCATGGTCAAAAAAATAATCATAAAAGATTTAATAAAAGAGTGCAGCCTCTAGAAAAAGGAAAACAATAACTAAGGAAGAGAAAGGGGATAGAGTGAAGAAAAAAAAGGGCTAAGTGATTGCACCAAAAAAAAAAAAATGGTCAAAGGATTCAAACCTGATTTCGTGACAAAAAGTTGAATTTATAAGTATGTACACTCCTAAGCCAAGCATGTGACTATTGGAGTCTTTGTGAATCAAATAATAGTACCCAACAACATCGAGATCGAAAGTAAGAACAGTGGAGTTTAAATTAGTCTCAAAGAACAAGTAAGTCTGGTGAATTTTGTTAGAAGTGAGATTCAACTGTTGGAAGGTTGCTTTTCAGAACACTAATATTTGTAAAAGATATATTTTTTTTTTTTTTAGTTTACATTATTTATATGTCGAATATAAACATATAAACATATAAACTTAATCTGGAAGAAGATCATGTTTCGATCTTGTCTCCAGAACCATATAAATATTACAATATAAATATAATATAAAATAATACAGGTAGTTAGCAACAAAATAACAATCCGAAAAATTTGAAAAAAAAATGGTTAAAATAATAACTCAAAAATATTTAAACATATTATCCGTTGAAAAAATAATATTCTTTAGCTTGTTTTTAAAAACAGAAAAAGAGATAGATAAATCTAAATTAGACTGGACAATTTTATTCCAGAGATAAGGTGCTCAATAATCAATACAAAGTTGATTAAACTTTGACTAACGGGTTCTTTTAAATAGTTATTATTTTGGTAACTATATTTATTCTTTACTTTAAAGGTAAATAATGGGCTGTTCATACAACAAAATGTAAAACATAAAGTATTATACAAGTTAAGTTCATAAACGTTTAACACATTCATATCCTTGAATAAAGGTTTGGTGTTTGAAAAATGATTTAAAAAATATATTATTTGTATTGCATGTTTCTGATGGCGCTAAAGACGTTGCAACTTACTTTTACCTGTGCTTCCCCAGGCAATACTTGCATAGTTTATATAGCTATGAATAATTAAGTTATATATTTGTTTTAAATTATTTTTATTTAAATAATTTCTGGCCTTGTAGAGGATTCCAATACTTTTTGCAACTTTTGTTGTGATATAATCAGTATGAGTTTTCTATGTCAATACCTAAAAAAATACCTAAATACCTAAATAATAGGAAATTGAAAACGGAATCTTTTTTTATTTCTAATTTATCAATATAAAGTTTAGGTAAGTCATTAGACAAAAAATGTTTTTTTATCGAGGAGTTAGAAAAGATTCACTTTGTTTTGTCAATATTTAAAGTTAGTTTATTGTATTTAAACCAAGTAGAAATTTGTATAAGTTCTTTATTCGTATTCGTATGAAAAATTTTGTTAATGTCTTTGTTTAATAAAGATAAATCGGTATCGTCTGCAAACATGATGCTCTTAAGGTTCGAGGCCTTAGATCCTTGATGTATACTAAAAATAGAAATTGACCAAAAAAAACTCCTGAGGAACACCACATTTTATTTCCATTAATGTTTTATTTTGAAGAAAAATAGGGAGCAATTCTTCTCCGTAGTAGACGATTTGCTTTTTATTTGATAAGTAGCTTTTAAACCATTTGATCAATTTACCAGTTATTTTGTAGAACTCAAGTTTTTAAGTCAGTTATCATGATTGACTTTATCAAAAGCCTTTCATAAATGGACAAAAAAACCAAGTGTTTATTGTGATTTAGCAAAAAAATTTGATACTTTGTGGTATATTTAAACAGTTAGGTGGTGGAGATAATTTTTATGTTTAATATTTTGGGTTACTTTTAGTATGATTTAATTTTAAAACGAGTTTAACTCATTTATAGATAGAGTACAGCCTCCCAAGCAATGTGCTATGCGGTTAGTCAACATTGAAAAGCATTTTTTAGAATGTGAAAATAAATACATTGTCCTGGGATTGTTCACAACTGATCCATTAGAGAAAACTTTTAGCAAGCTTTGTCAAGGTTCTGGATGAATCTATTTTATTACTGCTCAGTCTGCCATAAAATAAATTAGAATCTAACATGCAAAACCTTCTCTACAGTTAGAAATGGATAGTTTTGATGATTGTAACAATGTTCATTCCTGTAATAATTGTTTTAAATGAGCAGGAGTGTGGTGTTTTTGATAGCTTGCTTGAAGTCAAACAGAGTACTTTTAATAAAATATCTAACAATAATAAAATCTCCAAGATGTTGCAAGGAGTCTATGCAAAAAGTTTTGAAAGCAAAAAGTTCAAAATTTTCATTAAAACCAGTATTTTTTTAAACTTTATAATATAAAATAATCTTTTATAAAAATTATATTAAAATTTATTAATTTTATAACTTTTTTTAAAGCTTTTTTACCCTCTCTATCAGCATCTAATTTACTTATTAGTACTTCACTCAAGCTTCAGTCAATAAAAATTTTATTGCATTGTCAAGGCCTGTATTAAAAACAACTTAAAAATTATAATTTTTTTGTTCTCGTTATAGTTGGCATTTTGATTTTGTAAAGTTGCTATTATTGGAACTGTGAAGATGTGTATTACAATAATTTGTTTGTAATACATTTATTTGTTTATAATAATGTCTGTGTGTGTGCGTGTGTGTGTAAATAAAAATAAAATTTTTTACAAAACATTCTTAGTAAAAAATTTAACTTTCAGATTTTATGATTTTAATTTTTTGAAGTTTTTTTTTTTGAAGATTTAATAAGCACAAGATTTTCTGAAGAAAGAAAAAGTGATTCTTCAAATGACTCTTCAAGTTCTTCAAATGGGTCATCAGATTCTTTAAACAACAGTCCGGCATGTATAAACATTTTTGATGAAGTTGAAAGTAAATGGCTGTTGTTATATGACGGAGACTTCTTGTTACAATGTGTCCCTATTTTACTACAAGGTACATTTTTTTTACAAGCTTTTTAATATTTAGTATAATATTTTTTTGCTTTAAAATTTTAGCTTTTTTTATGTCAATGGGTATTAGCTTTTTATGTCAGCGAATTTCAGTTCATAATGTTAGTGTATCCAATGGGTTTTAGATTTTTATGTCTTTGGATTCAGTGGATGTTTGATTTGTCTTATTATATTAATTCTTAATCATTAATAATTAGTTATTGATATTTTTTTTTTATAAATATCTTGTAAGTTGAAAAAAGTTTTTTTTTAGTTATTTATTTTGTTCCTTGTTATAATTCATGTTAAACATTTTTTTACTTTTTTTAGTTTTTTTTTAGTGTTTTTGTTTAGTGTTTTTAATTTAAAAAATGTAACATTAAATAAAAAAATATCAACCACAGTATAATAAATAAGTTGTGTTCTTTAAAAAAATTAAAACTATGAATTATTAAATAATGTTATAATTAATGGAATGCATTAAATTATTCTGCCAATATAGGCATCATCAGTGCATACAATTAGACATGATTAGAAATTTATTATTTAAATTTTATCTTTGGAAAGTTAAAAGTTTTAAGTCATAAAATGAAAAGAACCGAAGTGAGAATGATGGAAAAAGACTTTAAAAAATAGTTTGTGTAATATGTGTCTTTTTTGTGTGGAAAATAGATATACGATAAGTATCCTTATGGTGGCATTCTTATTCTATCATGATTGTTATTGTTAACATGATGGTGGTTGTTTCGGATATTAGAATAAGATATGTTTAAAAATTATTTTTAAACTTATCTTATTATTTCTTATTCTAATATCATGGAGACATTTTTAGAAATATTTTTCAACAATTCCCACAATAGTTCCCATTTACAAAAATATAAAGGAGATAATTTTTGTAAATGGGAACTATTGTGGGAATTGAAAACATTTTCATTATAATCACCATTTACAAAAAGTTTATAAATTTACTTTTGTTTTGTACTGTTTATAAAGGTTTTTTTTCATTTAAATTGAGGTGGATTTGGCTTAAATTTGCACAGAAAATATTTACCTTTCTCAAGTAAAATCACAGAAAAAAAGTTCTTTAGAAATTTAGAATCAAATTATTTAAAAAATATATACGAACATCTCATGATTATTTCCCCAACAAATATCAAATCACAAAATATAAGATTGCAACAAAGTGACAGAATTTAATTTTACAGAATTATAAATTATTTACGCTTCTGTAAAGTTACGGAATCATAAATGATTTATGCTTTTGTAAAGTTACAAAATCATAAATTATTATTTTCTGTAAAGTGACAGAAGAAATAATTTACTATTTGCTACTTGCAAGTTTTTAAAGGATTATATACAAAAAAATCATTGATTTTACTTCTTTATATCATTTTCACTTTTTCTTTACAAAATAAAAAAATGGAAGTTATTTTACTCAGAAAAAATATTTTTTTACCAAGTTTCTAGCGATGAAAAAATTCGATAATATTGCAAAAGTTATCACAGGAAAAAAAGTTCTATAGCATTTCTATAAACTTTTTAAACATTTGGCCTATGAAAATTCTATAAAATTCTTTAGAATTTCTATAGAATTTCTGTTTACTTCTATAGAAGTTTTGATAAAACTTTTTTTTTCTACTTTTTTTTCTGTAGAAAAAAAAGTTTTATAGCAACTTCTACGAAAATTAATAGAAATTCTATATTATCGAATTTTGCAATATTAATTAATTGTTTTAATTGAAGCAGTTTTCCAGTTTTTTTAAATATACCATGATTGTAAACTTTACAGTTATTAATATTCAAATATCATGAGGAAAGTGTCATCGACAGACACCATACCTCGTCTTTCCTTTATTTGTAATATTAGCTCATCCATAAGTTTGTTGCTCAACATGGTGCTCAACATGGTGCTCAACATGGTGCTCAACATGGTGCTCAACATGGTGTTTTGCTGTGTAAATTTTAGCTGTATAAAAGTCTACATCTTTGCAACACATTTGCAACACATTTGCAACACATTTGCAACACAATCATTCTACAGTAACAATTTAAGGCTGCAAATCGAATATATTTTTAGCAAGCAAATATTTTTTTATAAAAATGCTTTATCATTGCTAGTGGTTTCCTTTATTAGGTTCTAGTGTCTAAAGTTCTTTAAGTAAGTCTCACGTCTCTGTTGTGCATTATATCATTTTTTTGTGGGTGAATTAATATATATTTTTTAACGATTTTTTAACACTGGATCTATATTTGCATATCAAATAATCAGATCACTTTTTGATTAAAAAACTTTAAATTGTATTTGTATTTGGTTAAAATGTATTTGCAGTCCCATAAACTAGGTTGTTTTTTAAAATCTATAATTAAGTAAAATTCTTTATATTAATAAAATTCATAAATTATTTGGATTTTAATATTTTTCTAGTGCTTCAATAATTGTCTTTATAAAATTAAAAAAAAAAAACTATTTGTCAGACCTTAAAGTTAAAATAAAGAGATTGGAGAAGAATATTGCCATTTTGATCATTTATCTCTCCCTAGAAAATGATGAAATGTATATTTTCTGAAATTTGAAATAGTTCACACCCAAATAGAAGATTGTATTAAAAAACTGCCGTTTTCCCAAACCTCTCAAAGCGTTAACAATTCTATTGATACTTTCATTAAAATTATTTATTGCTAAATAGAATATTACTGATTCTCCATTCAATTTTTTTTCTGCTTCAGAACAAATTTCTGTAAAAAAAAAAAAGTACTACACGCATGAGCGACCAACGTCAAATAGGTTTTGATTGCTTACTTTGCGCCAGCTCAAAGTATTTATCTGCACAGAAATCTCCAAAAAAATCTGAATTAAGAATTGGCTCAAGGTTTTGTTGTTGTCAGAAAATTATTTTTTTTTGCATATCAATCCCATAATTATTGCACTACATTAAATAATTCTATTTTAGATTTCACTACATTAAATAATTCTATTTTTAAAAGAGTTAATGTATAAAAAATATTTCAAAAATATTTGATTTTAAAAACATTTAAAAAACATTCAAAAAATATTTTCAAAACAAATATCCCTATATGTTCTGTTTTTTTTTTTTTTATCTCTACTTTTTATCTTTGTATGAGACATAATGCTGATACTGAAGACGAATACACATGAAGACATAATAGAAATAAAGCTGATACTGAAGACAAATATTACGTACCCCCAACACCTAAGTAACTAGTATATGGCAATTTAAAAATTCAACAGCTGATGAAAGGTAGTAATTGCTCATACACTTTCCATAACAGAAGATGTTTGTTGATGATTAGCAAAACATTTATTAATTGTTTGTCAATCCTGATGTTCTTTTCAATCAATTTTCAATTCTGGTGTTATTGGTGTTCAATTTGGTGTTCCTTTTTTTTTCTTCCAAAAAATACTGTTTACAATTTTTTGAGAACACAGCATTGTCTATATATATGCCTGCTAAAGTAGATATTGATGTAACTATACCAGTAAATGTCAAGTTTTTAACTAAAATTTGACATAATTGCTTCATCAGATGTAACATTTTAAATGTTTTTAGTTTCTAAAGCTGCTTTGTTAGTAACCTTTTAAGTTTCAGTTTTTTATGCATTGTATAGTTTTTTATTAACTTAAATGATTTTTTTGCTCAAAAGTTACTTTACTTCGAAAAAAAACTAGAGGAGAATGAGGTATTGGCAAACAGCTGAGCGGTAATGCGAATTGAAGACACCAGTTATACAAAATTGATCATACTTATTGCTTATCAATTATCACAAACCCTCAAAAGCAATTTTTATAACTCTTATTATAAAATAAAAATTTAGGTCAAAAATAAAACCATTAGTGTTCAGAATTACCCAACGTATATGGGGTAATTCCGAACACACTTTGGGTAATCAAACACAGTTGTGTAACAGCGAAGTGCAAAAATTATACTATGCAACAACAATAACAAAAAGAGTGGTTTTATATGCATAGTAGCTACAACAGGAATATTACTCAAAAAAAAAGTTGCATGAAATTATCAGAAACGTTAGGATCAAATTATCGTGAACAACAATCGCAATTTCATTATACAATTTCAAGTCTGGAACTGAGCATGGGATTCCCTCTCAAAAGATAAAAAAAAGTTTTCAAATATTCTTTTCTATTATACTGTTTTGACCCTGTTTGGAGTTACGCTGCGTCAATGTCTGCCAATTCAGCTAAAAATTGTGTAGTTGGCTGTACATTGAATTATGGGATGTCTTGCATGACCATATTATAAACAACATAAATTTATTATACATCTTTGTTGTCTGCTAAATATATTATATACTATAAAATTATTAAATTTTCCAGAATTAAGTTGCTTTTTTTATAAATACTTACAATATTAAATATGCCAGCCTTTTGCTCAGCCATCAGTTGTGTAAACAAGTGTGGAAAGAATGTTGGAAATAGTATATCTTTTTTTAGATTTCAAAGGATAAAAATAGGTAAGTAATTATTAGTCAAATCAAATTTATTAAATAACTAGTATATCAAGAATTTAAGGAAGCTTTTAAAACACTGTTTTACTTTAAATTTTATGAAACAAAAAGTCATTTATAAATATTATGATATAAATAATTTCACTAAATTAATTAGGTTAACCTATTACTTAGATGCAAGCTTTGGGTTCGTAATTGTTGTTGTCGAGATCTCGATACAAAATCATGTGAAGAACTTTATCTTAACTATACTATTTGTAGTGAACATTTTGATTCTTCCCAATACTATCTTGCCAATAATGGAAGTAAAAGAACACTTGTAACTGCTGCACCAACAATTTTTAACTTTCCAAATCAACCTTCTAATTAATTAATTTCAAGTATTATCTCAAGTTAAGATTTGTCCACTTAAAAATCTGAAGATAAAGCATGATATGTTAAAAAAATGTGATGGTTCAATATAACATATTATTAATTTGTCTAAAAAATATTTAACTAATACTAACTTCAATTTTTTGAAAGTCAATTACGTATGAATAATCATGTCAAACAAGGAAACGTTGGACTGTTAAAGATAATGTTTTAGCTTTGAGAATCATGTATCGCAGTCCACAACCTTTTAAAATGTTTAGAAAGGTTTTTTCGTTACCTTTTAGAAGCAATATTTTAATGTTCCTTGAAAAACCTCTTGGGACCCTAGAATCTGGTTTTTCCAAAAAGGTTATGGCTTTACTAAAAATGCAAATAGATACCATAAAAAAATTAGAACAAAACTGTAGCCTTGTTTTTAATGAAATGTCTTTAAAGCAACATCTTGGTTATGACAAAAACAATGACAAGATCAATCTAATGGCAAACCAATAAACAAAGTACTTGTATTGATGCTCCACATGTTGTCAACGAAATGGAAGCATATTTTTACAGTAATACTACTATGTGTTCAACCAATTTAGCTAAGATAGTAAATAATTCTATGATTCATTTACATAAAATAGGTTTAGCTGTAAGATGTCTTGTTTATGATCAAAGCTCAAGTAATATAAGAGCTCTCAAATATTTAGGATTTTCATTACTAAATCAACAAATTTCATATTCAACTACAGGAGCAAAAGTTTATATAATATATGATCCACCACATCTTATAAAAATTGCTAGAAACAAATAAATAAAACATGGTATTTTATCTGATAGTAAAATAATATTGTCTAAGCATCTGGAAGAACTTTATTATTTAGACAAGTTTAATACTGTTCAACTTGTGCCAAAGTTGACAGATCGTCATTTAGATCCAGGATCACTATTAGCCATGCGAGTAAAATTGGCAACACAAATTTTTTAGTAGTCAAGTTGCTACTCCTTTGACTGAATATCAACAGCATTTATATCAATATATATCAATTTATATCAATAATTATATCAATAACATTTTTTATCAAAAATATAGATATTTTATTTGACATCTCGAACTCTCGTAAACTAAAAGCTGATAAATCAACATGCTCTGCATTAACTCTAAATAGTAGTTTTATAAGCTTGAAGATTTAAGAAATTGGATTAAAGAATTGTATTTTTCTGGTGTTCGCAGCTAGAAAGCTATATCTAGTCATTGGGGTTTAGATGTCACTATTTTTAATACTCTTTGCCTTGCAAACGAGTTGCTTCATGAGGATTTTTTTATGTTTGCACAGCTAAATTTAATCAGTCTGTTTAGAAATATTTTTTTTGCATTAATATGAAGCAAAGGAGGCTGGAATGACAAACCAACAGAAATGCAGTTTAAATCAGCATATAAAAATGTCTTAATACTCCTTTCAATAGAACAATTCAACTCTAACAGCAATTGTTTCCCTGAATCAGATTTCTCAGCTGCAGTTACCATTGACTCAGTTACCAACATAGTATTTGAGAATAAAATTTTTGCAAATGAACAATTGATTTTCAAACAGCCAACTGCATTATTTAGATAGAAACAGCTACCTTATGCATCACAAAATATTTCAACTGATTCAGTTTCACAGTTAACTAAACAAGTTTTGAAATTAATTGCAGATGATTTGATAAAGAAGGTTTAAGTCTGTCAAAAATGTGTACAAGTTCTTTCAAGTGTGACACGCTGTGAAAATAACTCATTTAATACTGATTCTTTTTAACAAAACCCACTTCACAAAATGGAAACTGTTTTTATAACGCAAATGAAACTTTTATTAAATTAAAAAAACTTTTCTCCTAAAATAAGATTTCCTGCTTATCCATCATATATGACTGTTATATTTGCAAAAATAGTTTTTGATTTTTTATTTTCCTCACCAATAAATATTTCAAATAAGTCAAACTCAGTTAGCCTCATTATTATTAAACTAAAGATATAAATATTTTTGTTGATTCATTTTCTATAAATTTTTTAAACATGATTTGAACTTCAAATAATATTGTTTAAAAACAAGTTTACATGATAAATAAAAGTATTATACTATTACTGTATACACCACAAAACACTCAGTTTAAAACAGATTTGAATGCTGTAATATTTTTTTTTGTTAATGGTTGTACTATCTAGATTAAATTTGGTCGAAAAAGTTCAATGAAAAAGAGGGCAAGGGGAGGGAAGAGGGGTGAAGTGTTGCTCAAATATTGGTTTAAATCCTCTTCTTTAATTTCTAGATTTTTACTGAACATATCTTGTCTTTTAAAAAATATGTACAAAATAATATTTGCATTAATATTTTTTGATATATTTTACAAAAATTTAAATTAAAGAGGTAGGGTCATTCTTTTACCTTTTTTGTTTAAAAGTTAAAAGTACATGGGTTTACTAGTGCCAACTTAGCACTTTTTGAGATAAATTATTTTTTTCTGATAAAAAACTAGTTTTTATTAGGTATTACATGGAAAAAAAAATTGTGCAATAATCTATGAATTTAACATTCACATTTCCATAAACTGCAGTCTAAGATTATTTTTACATACAACTATCACATTAGCGCTGCTTATATAATGACATCTTTTCTTATGTCAACAATTTATGTATCTGTTATATCTATTGGCGATATTTTGCAACGAATTTACATTATTTAAACTAGTATATCTTCTCAACAAATCATGCCTTTGAAATAATTAAATTTAACTATATATTTTTTTAGTAACCTTGATTTTTGAGCAATGTCTACTGTTTTGCCCACTGTGCGCGGGCCAAAAAAAAAATTTTTTTCATTAAAAAAGTTTTGCGTTTAAACTTACATACATTTATTATTATTTAATTAATTTCATAAAAATGTGTTTATTCTTATTTCGAAGTGTTTTAATTTATTTTTATTTTCAATTAATTTTATTCAATTAATAATTGTGTAAGAAAATAAAAAAAGAAAATATACGGACTCTGCGTCTGATTTTTTTCTATATTTAAGTTGAACTTTAATTTAAAAAAATTGTTGTTATTATTATAATTATAAAATGAATATATAAAATAAAATATAGATTTGATATAAGACATTATAGTATTAAAGATGTTGGATAATTTGAAATTAGTTGTGATTTATCTTATCTGCAAAAAGATGTGTATACATACCATTTTTTTTCAAAACTATGTATATATATGGTGGCGCAAAAAGGCTTGTCTTATAAATATTCTATATATTTAGACAATATATATATATTATATATATATATTATTCTTATGAATACTTAGTTGAAAAATGGTGAAAAAAATGTTTATGGTTGTCCTAAAAATTACTCAACACAGAAGTAAAAGTCAAAAGAATATAAAGGGTCAGTTTAAAGATTATAGAAGAAAAACACGTTGGATAAAATGTATTCCTAATACAAATTTTAAAGTGACAAGCAACTCTGTAGTCTGTGAATTAAAATAAACTAAAAGGTAGAGAATGACCAAAAAATCAACGGAAATTTTTTTTTAATTTGACTCATTGCCTGAAAAACCTTGAAAAACCACCAATGGATCTTGAATGTTGTTTGGCTTTGTCTACCTAATCAAAATATCCAAAATGGAAGAGAAAAAAAAGATTTTGTAAAAAAAGAGAACTTGAAATAAAAAAAAAGAGAGATTTTGTATGAAAATGTTGTTGAACTTTCTGTTTGAGTAATATTGTAAAATAATCTTTTTCTGTCTAAAATTTCTGACAAAACATGTAATGCTCTATTTAATCATCCTGAAACCTCGTTTTAAACATAAATGGAGACTGCTGATTTTATTAAACTGGTTGTCACATGGTGGAAAATTTTAAATTTAAAAAGTTTGGGTGTAAATTGTAGGTTTAATGATGATCGACAAGCTGTTATCAGAGATCGAAATGATGAGCGATTAAAGTTTATTTGAGATTTTGAAGAAGTATTTTTACGTATAACAAGAAATCAGGGAAAATACAAAAAACAATTAACAAATGATGCTCGGCATTCCATAAATTATACATATGTAAAGAAATTGTTGAGCTGTCAAAAATACTTATAAGAGAAACACACAATAATGTTGTGCTGTTTTTAAACATGTACCGTAAGCTTGGGTGGCTTTGGCCCATTTTGCATCTTAATGTCTATTGCATGAAAGCCACAAAAGTTATTTCCTCAAACACTAAGTATTTTTAGAAGTGCATAGAAAGGACAGTTAGAACTATCTGTCTCCCATTTGAAAATTATTTACCTGAAGTATCTTCTGGGTGGTTTAAATGGTGGGCCAAAGTCGCTCTATGTGTTAGGGTGACTTTAACCCAACCCTGTAAAAAGAAACTAAAGGAAGCAAAACAACAATAAGAACAACAATATTTAGGCAAAGAAAATAAATTTACAAAAATAAAGTGACAGAAAAAGATTTAGTAACAAGGTTCTTGTATACAGTAAATAAAATATAGGCACAAACTAAACAAGTATAGGTACCAAGTAAACAAAACAGTTTAGGTATAAAGTAAACAAAAATGACAAAAATAATGTTTTAAAAAATTTAGTGAAAAAGTTCTGGAACTGAATAAATTCCTCTTTTCGAAATTTTCTTTGGTTCCTCAATAAAATCGACTATTTCAGACTGGGGAAAAAAAAGTTGCTCTGCTAGTAGTGACCATTTCCAGTTAAAACCATTTTTTTCATAATAGTAATTTCTGCTCCATTTTTTCTTAATTTTTTCAACTGCAGAAAAAACAATTTTAAGAGGTTTTTTTAAATTTTTCATTAGTTTCATTAAATAATATTAGTTATTAAATTAATTAGTTATAAAGTTTACTAATTGATTAGCTAAATATAAATAACTCAAAATAAATAAACAAACCTGTCCAGGATTTAACTCTCCATTGCATTTAACAATTACATAACAATTCTCAACAAGATTTAATAATTTCTCCTTTTTACAAACATTTTTTGTTTTATCAATATTTTGAAAGTTCTTTTTGCCTAATGCTGAATGATCTAAAGATTCTGTATAACTTTCTACAACTAAACTTATATCTGCAAACATTAGATTAGAAGTCTCAGTAGTTCCAGTATTTGTACTTGGGCCAGCAAAGTCAATGTTGTTAGTCTCAATTGTATTTATAATACTGATAGGTGTATCTACATTATTTGAATTTAATCTATTATTTTCATTTATAACATATCTGTTTAACATAAGCTTTTACCTGGGACAGCACATACTTTACGTCGCTTTGGTTTTTAGAACCATCTGAGGGATCATCCCGTGACTTACATAAATGATCTAAAAATGATTGGCTTACTAAATCAGTAGTTGAGTCTAAACCTACATTACAGCATGGTAGTCGTGAAAGCACTTGAGACTTGTCGAATGAAAAAATTCCAGTTTTGCGAAAACCAGCTCTTAGGTTATCATTCCCATGTTCATTTAAGTTGGTAGTTAAACGGTCTAAAAGTCTAGGAAATTCATCTTTAGAAAGAGAGAAACTTTAAAGTTGTCTTGTTAACCTGACAGTTATTCATTGACACTTTTTTTTTTGTCGAAATTTGTTAATTGCTTTAAGTTTATATTTTATGAATTTAAAAATATTATATTTATTTAAGCGCTAACATATATTCTTATTTATAGGTTACCCTAACAGTATTTTAATTAACTTTAATTTTTTACCTGATTTGAAACTTGTTTTTATTTCATTGTTCAGGCAACTTTATAAATTGAAACATCAATTTAAAAATTGTTTATTATATAAATTTTTATTTTATCTGATGCATTTTATAACGAGAGACGTCAAACAGATAATATTCATCTTATTGATTTTATAAAATACTGGTCCCCACATTTTTTTCTAAGTTTTGCGTGTACAGCCCATGACACGATATTTAAAAACGTCGTGATACATTGTTTTTGACGATCTAATTTTGTATAGGTAATATTATTGTTAATGAAAATTTTTTTTGCAACACTTTAAATTTTTCGGTTTTATTTTAAACTTGTTGAAATTTTTTTTCAACAACAAGTTTAAAATAAAAATTCTCAATTTTCAATTTAGTCGTGTTAAAATTTATTTCTTACTACAGGAAGTTCAATGGAAGGTTGTTCGTTGGCTCGATTAGCCAATCCGACATTAAAAGATATTTTTGAATTTGAAATTGATCTTAATGTTGTTGTTGGAACCGTGAGTCGAATGCAGTTTGAAGCTTGCTATGAACCGTTGGATCAAAGTAAAGCATTTTTTCACTATGTCATTAAAAACAACTTGGCTGATGATGTAAATATATGTATAAATTTACCTGAAGATATCGAAAATGAAACTGTTTTTACTGTCTCTGATCAAATTCAATCCAAGCAGTATTTGTCGGGTATAGTGTTGAAAAAATTTATTTATAATAGTCAACCGACAACAAATAATCCACTTGAAACCATTAGTGTGCGGGGAATACAAGGATTATACAGCGAGACGTGTAAAAAAGCAATCGTAGGTTGTTCAGCTTTTTTAAGCCTTAACACTGAAACTAATAATAAAAATAATATGAAACTAAATCTATCAGAGTTGGCAACACAAGCAAAAAATCAGTTAATTTATTTAGGTAACAAACTCCAAGAGTTTATAGAAGTAGATAGTAGGAGTATTGAAATCTTCACAAGATCTTTGAATGAGTTTAATAGGCTTAATGAAATGATAATTGCCAATGATGTTAAAGGTTATGAAATGAATTGGAGTGAAAGTGAATATGAAACTCAATATTCTGAGTTTAGTATTAAAGACGGTTTGTGTTCTAAAATAATAGATTTCGATGATAATAAACAAAACGAAAAACTTGATGACCGGTTGAAAATCAATAATTTTTTAACTGAGCACGAGATATCTTTAAGATGTGATATTCCTTTAAAATCTCTACAGAATGAGATTATAGCTGCTCTTACGGAATGGACTTGTAAGTTTACAGCACTTCAGAGTTTAACTATTGAAATGCAAAAATTTTGTAGTGACATAAAAGTTATTCTTCTTAACTTTTTTAATATATGTTTTGATAAATATGTTTTACAAACCTTTCCAAATATATACTTTAGAGTCCTTGATGATTTAATTTTGGCGTGGTCAAATGATAAAAGCAATTTGAATGAATCGATAAATTTAGCTCGTTTAATTTGCAATATAAAAAGATTTAACGAGCCTAATCTTTCTTATCATATGTTATTTAACAAAGCATTTAATGAATTTATTCAACCTGAACTTAATAATGCAATTAGGTTAATTGAAGAAAGTTTATCTTCTAATAAAAAAAGAATCTCTACTGAAATTCTTATTGATAATGTACCCTGCTTTTATGCGCCATTTTGGCCCGAACCTGCTTCTGCTTGGGTAACAAGAAAAAGAATTTGGCCTGATAATCAACTCGTCGAGTCAATTCAGCGTAATGGCTTTCATTTTGTCCCAAAATCTTTACCAGAAGGTGAGGAAAAATTGGAATGGCGTTTGTCCTTTTCTGCAGCAGAATCTGTTTTAAGTCTACATCGAACAGAAAAACAAAGTTACATTTACTTTCTTTTCAAGTCAGTGTTTTACCGGTTTGTAAAAACGTATTCACTTGAAAAATCATTAACCTCGTATCTATGCAAAACAGTTATGATGTGGGTTTGTGAAAAACAACCACTCTCGTGGTGGGAAGCAATATCACCTGAAGAGGGGGTTTTATATTTGTTAAGGAAGCTTAATAAAGGTATTAAACAAAAAAAAATAAAGCATTACTTTATTGAAGACTTAAACTTACTAGAACATTATCCATGTGATGTTTTAATTTCTGCTAAGTTGAGTTTGTTTGATTTAGAAAATAATTTTGGTTATAAGTTACAATCTTTATTAGAATCAATGAGTAAAAAGATAGAAGGAGCTCAAGATAATTTAACCATGAAGTACGAAAATTTAAAGAACAACATTAAGCAAACGAGTCTTTTTCATTTTTCGGCAGCATTTATTTATAAGCAAAATTCTTTGTATAAAATGAAATGCGTGTTGGTAAATTTAGTTAAAATGTTTTGGTACCAGTATTTTGTGAAAACTAACGGTATTTATGAAGAAATATCTAGAATAAAAGCTCATGCTATATTTGATGCTACCCAAATTGATGCTATTCAAAAAATAATGCAATTCCATGAGTATGAAGTGTTGAAACAGACGTATATGGCCCAGAAAAAAAAACTTGATAAAAACATCTTTCGACTTACAGCGTTAGATAAGTCAATATCTACTTATTTTTCTGGATTAAAATCATTAATAATGCTTAGCTGTTCTAATTGCAGCGTTTGTGGACAAAGAATATTGTGTGGAAGTAAAAGGTTTTTTTGCAGTACCTGCATCAATCAGGAAGGTTTTGAAATATGTTTAATTTGTTTTAATAATACAAAGGATAAGTTTAAATATTCAATTAAAAATCAATTAGATAACACTGATTTACAACTTCCGTATCTTGTTCCTAATTCGCCTTGTATTGCTCAATTTGATAATTTTTCATTGTTTTGTAAAAATAAATCTGGGTTTGAATTTTTTGAATCGAAACAAATGCACAAAGAATCTGACCTTAGGCAAAATTTAAAACTTAACTCGTTTGTAGAGCCAACTTTATTTATAGAAAGTATCAGTCAACAGTTCTTAGAACCTGATGTAAAGGAACAAAACAACTTATCTGTTATCAGTATCTGTCCCTTCTATGAAGAAAATCACCAATTTCAATTGAATGAATGTACGCGTGCTTTTTGCTTTACAAAATTTTATGACCCGCCTTCTGATGAACGCTACGCCAAATTTTTTTTTGACAAAATGCAGCACTGCATACAGAAATACTATGACGTCGCTACTAGGTGTGTTCCTTTAAAATATTCAACAAATATGCGACGAGATTTACCTGGGGAACTAATGAAACAAACCCCCTTGCATAAATATTTATGCCCTGTCAGCGAAGATAATTTGATAAGTAATACAACCAAATCAAAATTTGAAAATAACCAAGAATATTCTTCTGATGTTTTAAAAGACGAGACAGAGAAATTATACAACGAGTTTAATGGTGTCATTAAAAGTTTGAGGGCGGATGAAAAAAGGATTTTAAAATTACGTAATTTAATTCAAATTTTTGAAAACATTTTTTAACCTTGTGGAAATAACATTTATAACATGTAAAACATATTTTTAGTATATTTTAGCCATTTTGACATTAAAAATTTGATCGAAACTTATATATTTGGCTCACTACTAATGTCTACTTTGGATCACTACTACTGCAATCAAAATTTTTTGGAATTTTTGTAAAGAATTTATGACAAACTTTGATAATAATTTTATTTTTAAATAACATGAAAAAGAGAAACATTTAAGTACTAAATAAGATATTTAAATATTTTGTGCTTAATTTCAATAAAGAATCAAAATCAATTGAAAATTGTCTTTTTTCAATACAAAATAAGATACCCGTAAAAATACCACTTAAGACAACTGGGTCAAAAGCAAGTTTGTAAAAACCATAATAAATAATTTAAAGTTACAAAACAAAAGCATTTGCCAATTTTCAGTCAGAAAAAATTCAAATTCGCCGTTTTTCCAATTTAGGGCCGTCCGCTCAAAAGCAATAAAGCTTTTGTAGATCAATTTCGACTTTTTTAATGAACAATAGCTTTTTAAATTTATAAATATCTATGAATACCAGGGCTTGTTTTTTTATAAGAGGCAATTGGATCAAAATCTCCTTAAAAACTTAATCTTTAAAAACTATAAAAACTTTCGTTAAAAGTTAGAGCTCTAAGGCAAAAAAAAAAAAAAAAATTAAGTATACAAGCATAAAAATGATTAAAAGTATATTAAAACGAAATTAATACATACGTAACAATGTAACATCATTTAACACACACACACACATATATATATATATATATATATATATATATATATATATATATATATATATATATATATATATATATATATATATATATATATATATATATATATATATATATATATATATCTACACTAAAACATCTATATTGAAACATCTACAATGAAACTTCTACACTGAAAGTATATTAAGTCAAAATGTTTTACATCGTAAAGTTAGAACAATAAAGGATTTTTTATTTATTTTTGTTTTTATATGCATTGATACATTTGATATACACTGACATTATTGCTTATGCAGACGATATAGCCCTTCAAAGTCCTACTCTTTTTGGGCAACAAGGTTTGGTTAATAAAGCGCAATGCAAAAAACTCTATATCTGACTAAACACTTTATTATAGAGATGTCATAAGTATTCGGTGACTTTCGACAACTTTTTTTATTATTGCTCCAAATATTATTGTTGCTCCAAATATTGCAAAAAACTTGGCTTAATACAAAATTGTAACAAAAAAAAAGCATATAAAGGAATACATTTAACTATTATTTTTAATTTCTGTTTTAACGAATTATTAGCATAATTGATAAAAACAATTATATTAAATCTATGGTAAGTTGTGATAAAAATATTTTCATCGTTTGATGGTAATGAATGACTGTTTTTAAGGGTTTGCTGTGGGTTAAGCAACAGTTTTATGTGTTAACTAATTTCAGTTGAAAGTGGACTTTTTCCGTAACTTCGTACGTGTAATTGGTTTGATCGTTTTTATTTAAATTTCTTTTTCTTACAAAGTGAAGTAGAACCATCACTAGTTAAAATCCCGGTGATGGTTCATCGAGGTCTATCAGCCTTTCACTGAAAAAAATCTTACTTAATCTTTTCCCATTAAAGTATGCCTCAAGTTCATGTAAGCATTCTATAGCAAGCATTCTATAACGGAATTTCAATAGACCTATATAGTCAATTTGGGCGGACCGCTGTAGTTTTGCTCATCGGTCACTTAATTACCCATTAGAAGCAGCCGCCAAAAGTGGCTAGCTGATTCTTACCCACTATTAACATGTTGGAAAGTTATCAGCTTTCCATTTATAACGGCAGCCACTATTGGCCCAATAAGTAACTAATGAGCAAAACTTCAACAAATTGCTAAAAAATGCCTATATAGGTTCACAGGAAATCCACTAAAACAATGTTTCCTAGATAGTTGGAACCCAACAACTATGTCGCCAAATTTTCGGCCTAGTGCCGAATGTTTGGTATTTAGTATTTATCAAAATCATCATTCTAATTTGACATCTCTAATTTTTTATCTTAAAATATAAACAATCGCATTATTCAATTTCAACCAATATCCACAGTTTCTATAAAATCTGGAGTTGGTTTTTGTTAACCGGTAACTATAGTGTATTTGCTCTAATATCTGGCTATACCGAATCTATCAACGGCTCAGAAACTATAATAACACATTTCCTAATAACTTAGAGTTGGAAAAACAGCATTAAGGTTCTTCAAATTACAAAAACGAATTGTCTACCGCGCTCATTCGAAACAAGTTAAATCTGTTTATCTGACTACTGAGCAATCCGACTTGTTTTTCCCTGACTTTGACTGAAATATCTAATATTACGAAAAATAATCAATCTTTTATATTTCTCATTGTCATCCTAATTAAGCAAACAATGCTTGGTGCAATAAAAAATAAACAAAAAAAAAACAACAATTTATTAAACAAAAGCATGCAATCTGAATTATTTTCAATGTGGCCCGTTTTATAAAACAGACCACATTGAATAAATGCATATAAAAATAACAAATAATGCATGAGAATATGTATACACATTCCCAATCATTATTTGTTAGTTCTATTACGAATGTCTACAAAATAAATGTCTATAATCTTCTTATATTTAAGTTGAAAATTAATATAGCATATCTTCTAAAATATTTTACCCACTATTCAAAATAAATGAGAACAGATATCTAACCACATTCTCAAAAAGTTACATTAGATTCAATTTCTATTAGAGGTACAAAATTATGGAATAAAAAGTTAGCTAATTCACTAAAAACAAAAGCAAGGCTTAATGAGTCCAAATTGAGGCAAAAACTATTGATGAACGGCGTAGTGCTTAGCTTTTTCTGTTAACTGTTGCGACTGATAAACTTACAAAACCTTTACAAGGTTAGTATCACTTTTTTTACGATAGAAATTATTCAGAAGGATGTTAATATTAATTCTTTTTTATGTGCTCTTTTGCTTTTGATATATATTTTTTATTATTATAATTTTGTTTAAGTATCTTATTACAGAGTACCATGGATGAGCATTTATTTGGAAGTTCACGCCTTCTTTCTAACCGATGTCGCAAAAACTCCAGAGGTGGGGTTTGAACCACGGAACCTTTGTTTCTGAAGCAAGTACGTCACAACTGCTCCACGGCTGCTCATATTTCAGTTTTTACAGAACGAATTCTAAACTAGAATTCTAAACAGAAGATAGTAGTTTATTTTAAGTTTATTGTTCTTCTATTTAGTTGAGCAGTTGATACACTAAGATGATTTTTTTGCTCGGATCACGTTTTTAATATGCAGAAAAAAATATACCAGTTGATTGATGTAATAAAGTTTAATATTGAATCGTAATCACCATTGCTTTAACTAAACAACTAAGATCACTTTCCGGAAACGGTTTGAAACTAAAATTCCTCAAGTGATACTAAAGCCGCCCTCAGTATTATTACCTAATATAGCATTAGAAGATAATTTTAAAATAGAATTACTGGTCTAAATAAATAATAAGTCCATTATATGGTTTGAGAAACAATAGGATGTCTAGACGTAGGAAATGTGATATGTAAAAGTTACAGACAATGAAATAGCCATCATAGGACTTCCTAATTAAGCTTTGAGGTAATTTGAAGGATTCATCGATATATTATAATAAATTAGCACCATTTGGTTTATGTATAACCTAGATAAGTATGTTTTTATTGTTATTTTTTACAGATACCAATATTTGTTTGAGAAAAGCTTTGTAGAACTAAATACCTTTATATTAGTAATTAGTAAGATAGTCTCGACGTCTTGCTTTAGCAATCTTTTTTTCAAAGTGAGTTAATGTTTTAATTTAAAATTTGTTGTAAGCGAAACAATTAAGCATTATAATCGCAATAATTCGCCTGTTCATTTATGTTCACTAGATGCTGAAAAGGTTTTTGACAGCTACAACTGGGATGTTCTTTTTAATAAACTTTATTTTGATAAAAATCTACCTCTCCAAATAGTTAACAATATATCTTCTGTATACCGTAGCGGCAGTGCAACTGTCTCATACCTAGGTTGCAAATCAGTCTCATTTGATCTTAAGCGAGGAGTGAGACAAGGATCGATTTTCTCACCCTACCTATATAACATATACTCGAAACTATAAAAAATGATGAAATTGTTGGTACTACTATATATGGAAACTTGACTTGTGTTGTAGCTTATGCTGACGACATCATTCTTCTCAGCTCTACTCTCTCGGGCCCCTTAATCATCTCGGCTTTACTTGGGATACAATAAAATCAATTTTTGCTTCACTAAATAGAATAAATATTGATAGTAGGTATCAAATTTCCGGGCAACAGTGCAAACTCTTATTCAATCTGGAATCCGGTTTGCACATCCAAGTTCTATTATCCAATTATATAAATCATTAGCAGTTCCGACGTTAACCCACGGTCTAGAGCTCTGTGAAAATAAAGATGCAACAATGAAAAGACTCGACACATTTGGAAGGAACGCAGTTAAATCAACTTTTAATGTCTCCAAGTATAGTAAAAACTATATACACTCTCTATTTAAAATTAAGGAGATGTCAAATTATATACACCAAAACAAAATAAATCTATTTATCCGCCATTTAAACAATAAAGTAACCTTTGAAATCATTAACTCCCAACTTAACTACTGTTCAGCTAAATTTTCTTTTTTAGATGATATAAAAGAATTATGTGATAATCATAAACTGAATATGAAAACCTAATGCTGGTTAAAAAAAAAAGTAAAACTTAAAGTCTTAGAGGGTGTAATTCCTGAAGCTACTCTTCATATTTTGGTATACGCGGTTCAATGTTGGAATGTTAAAGAACAGCGAACAATTTTTAAAAAGACATTTGAAGAAAACATTCCTAAATAATACTTTATTTTATCTCTTTTTTCTAGTTTGTGTTTTTATCTTGTAAATTTATTTTACAGAGGGTGATTAATAAAATAATAATAATAACAACAATAGCTTTACTATTGTACTTTGCATTAAAAGTTTACGATATCATGCCTACCCCCTAACTAAAGTGTATATTTATGAGTTAATACAGTTTGTTTTAATTTTTTAGATATAAATAAATAAAAAGCTCACTATTTAAAGTATTAGTCAAGATTAGTATTAAAGCTAAAAAAATAGTCTAAAGAGTTTTTAGCTATATAATAATAACAAAAAGTACTTAAGTTGCTGTTTATATACATGCATATTTTTAAAAATGACAACTTTTAAATAAAAAAATTTGAAAAAATTGGCCTGGGCCCCTATTAACTCTGGACCCTCCTGATGTATATATATATATATATATATATATATATATATATATATATATATATATATATATATATATATATATATATATATATATATATATATATATATATATATATACATTCTACATATACACACACACATTCTAATTCAAAAATTTACCGATAACTGAACCTAGTTTGAATCATGTCTCATGTCTATGTAGACATAATTAACATATGTAATGGCTTTTTATTAATAATTATTTTTATTTGTTTTTTTTTTCCTGATTACTAAGATTATATATTAATGTTAAAAATTGCATTACATTTCTTAAACGCACTTAAAAAACACATTCGATGTTTAAAAAAGTAACTTTAATTTAACATCATAATTTGAGGCGTAACTGAAACATTTTTATAAAGCAACCAAACACAATAAAAAATATAATATAAACAGTTTTTAATTTGAAAAATGTTTTTGTTGAGAAAAGCCATGAACTGTAACAAATTCCTTTTAATGGTGTAATTTTTTATTTTTTTAAATATCAATTAACAATCCTGTTTGTTTGTTTCTATCCATTTCAAAAGTAGTTAGATTAGCGTGAGTGTCTGGGTTTAACGAGTTACTTAATTCGAGGTTGTCGGCACAAATGTCACTAGGAGGTGTCGAGAAATTAACTGACTGTTTGTTATCGAAAATTGAATCATTATCGTTCGTCAATATGTTTAACGTTTTAGGATTTTCAAAAGAAAAAATATCGTTTTTTGATTCATCTTCGAAACTTAAGCTATCAAAAAATAAATTTTCTTGTTTTATTTCCGTAGGTAGATTATCTCCATTACTGTTTTCCGTTTGCTTCATAGATTTTTGTAACAATGTTGCGAAACAATCGAAATTATACTTGTTTTCCATGATTGCTTTCAACTAAAAAAAGAAAAGAAAAGAGAGATAAAAACCAACTAAATCAAAAACAAAACAAAACAAAAAAAAACAACAAATAAACAAACCTGTGAATTAAATTCGGATTTAAACAAGTTCATTTCTTTGCGAAAACCACGAGAAGCCTCAAGCGTTTTTGCTTGGCATTCACGTAACTCGGCAATTTCTTCTAAGTTTAACTGCAAAAATCAAACACACACATAAAAATGATAGCATGTAATCAGCCAATCAGAAATCATATCAAAGTTTCTTTGTTGATGCTCGTCACTGCTTATTATTCTTAAAAGTTAAAAACATAGTAAAAAAAAAAAATACCTGCATTTGTTGTAGACCTTCACAGGTAACTGCATATTTCTTTTGGATTATTTTCGGTCTGAGGATTGGTTTTTCTCCTTTCATATAACTAGAAAATGATATTTATAAAATAAATTATCCTTTGAGTAGAAAAAAATTAGCATTAGTTTTATACTTTTTACCTGTTGAATTCATCTTCAGATATATTTAACGACTGCGCATCTAAATTATCGGTAATGAACGAAACTGCACAACACTAAAAAACAGTTTTGTTTGAATTCATATAAAATCTCATTATCAGAATCAAAACACATTAAAAAAACCAAAAACATTTATAAAATATATTATATATATATATATATATATATATTTATATATATATATTATATTATATATATATAAATATATATATTAGTGATTCATTCATGTTAAATTAATTCACACATTTATTTTCACATTTATGAATCTATATAATTTTTACTTCTTGCCTTGTTTAGTCTAGATAGTTTACTTGCTTTACAAATTTAAATATATTGGGACACAATAATATATATATATATATATATATATATATATATATATATATATATATATATATATATATATATATATATATATATATATATATATATATACATATATATATATATATATATATATATATATATATATATATATATATATATATATATATATATATATATATATATATATATATATATATATATATATATATATATATATATATATATATATATATATATATATATTATTGTGTCCCAACAACTTTTTTAAAAAATGTCTGCTTCCATCCTCTAAATGTGTTCTATATAATAAAATAATACTGGAATAGAAAAAAAAATATTTTATTTAAAAATTAGAAGAAAAAATATTTTAAGCAAAATAAAAATATCAATTTTAATTATTGTTCAAAATAAACGCATTTTGTTTAAATTAACAAAAAATGTTATATATAAATATTTTTATTTAGACATGATAAACTTTAATGTTAAAAACTATTTTTTCATGTCTTTCTAACAATTCTTTTCAACAATTATTTTTTAAAAAACGTTTTGGAAAAAAAAAACATGTTTATATAATTTAAAAATATTATATATAACACTTCCTAATAATTCAAATAAAATTTGTTCGTTTATAAAACACTAATCAGAAGTAATTTGTAACTTAATTTAAAAACGTTTAAAGATATTATAACAAGCATTAAAGATTTTATCACTTGTTAAAAATAATCTGTTAATAGCAATTTTGAAGATTCAACTACAGTTAAATGAGGACATCCGTAAATGATACTAATCATTTCATAGACATCCAGCAATAAATAAAGGTGGGAGGTGAGGTAGGAGTGGGGGTAGGGTTTGGATGGAGGAGAGGATACTGAAAACTTTGACAATAATTGACAATTGGGAAGGGGGGGGGCGTTAAATCCAAAATGATATCAAAATAAAATATTTAAGTTTATATGGCAGATTTTAAACGTATTTACATCTACAATGTGGTATAGAAATGGTGTATTTGCATTGTGGGAATTTGATATAAATTTCTCAAAGACATTAAATAAATTAAAAAACCAATGTTTTTTTATTGTATTACCATTTGACTGCAAATCTAATTGTTTGTAAATATCAACTAATTGTATATAAAATGAACAATTGCTATTTGCTCCCGAACGGATTATAAAATGTGCTTCAAAGCAAACACACAAAGTCATTGGTCTTATTGATGGTCTCATATGGAAATGCTTATCCCGATAAAAAGAAGGCTAATATTCAGAAAGAAGTCCATAGTCTATGGAACTCATTAAAGGAAGAGAAACTCAAGCATAAGGATCTTGAATCAAAGTTAATGTATATAATCAATTCGTTGAATGAAAAGCAATGAAGTTCAAAAGCAAGTAATTGTTGTTTTGGGCCAATACTCCAAAACAGTCAGCCTCCACGTATATTCCTCTTGAATTTGACAAGTTTGTAGAACCCATTAAGATTGATCTTTGATTAATAATCAAGTCCATTAATTTCCAATTTGTTGACCACTAAAAATAAAACAAGAACAGTGGCTCAAGATCATATCAACTCTGAGATCTAAATTGTGAAGTTGCTGGACTGAAGACTAGAAAGAGAAGCGAATTAATTGCTGAAGCTGAAGAGGATGATTTGAAAAAGAAAAAGAGGAAACTAGCTAATCTAGTCAAAGAGCTGATCAAGAAAAAGTATGATCAAGCTCAACAGAAGAAAACTAGAGAACTGAAAAAAGCTAGAATAGAGGAAATCAGAAAACAACAAGAGTTGACAAAGGTTATGCTAACAGGAACATTTTACTGAGACTACTAATAGTTCACAAAAACCAGTCATGCACACAATTACACATACATAATACATAGTTTGAGAATAAAAAAATTAACAATATTTCATCAAGTTAAACTAAGCAAACATGTTACCAAATTTGTGAAATAATAACCTCCTTCACCAGCCATTAATTTGCTTGGATTACAAAACCGAGTTATATATCTATACAAAAAAAAAAAAAAAAAAAAGTCAAAAAAATCAAAACAAATTATTAAAAAAGAAAAAAATGTTTAAAGAACAACATACTGAATATTTGAATGTAGCAAGGTTGGATTGCACTTCAAAACAACATAAATAAGAGCAGGTAGAAAGTCGTCAGCACTTGCAATGAGTTCATTTTGAGCAATTTGAAGCATCTCTTTTGTAAGTTAAGAAAATATTTTATTTTAATTTAAAAAGAAAAGCAATAATTTAATATTAAAAATTACAAAAGTAAATGAAAAGATACGAAATATTGCAATGCTACAGTTAACAATACAGGCTAACTTATCTTGAGGAGCTCTTTTAGTATTCATCTCTTGTAAGTCTAGGGAATAAAAATAAATTTTAGTTAGTTGCAGATACAGCATTTATATAAACTTAGCATCATATTAATTAGACAAACTTTTGTGTTTGAAAAAGTAGAAAGATAAAAGCTAAATTGTTTCCAGGAAAAAAATAAATAATTGTATGTTTACAATATTTGAGTGACTTAAATATTTATTAAAACAAAATATTAAATTGAAACCTTGAAAAGCTTTGTTTAAAAGTTTCTGGACATCCGAATTGTTTAGGTCAATATTAACTTCAAGCTGTTCATAAGTGACCCAATGTAAGCTGCGTATTTTTTTTTGGATAGAAATATCTTTTTTCTCGTCATCACTTGATGGCTGACTAAATGCACTAAATTTAAAATAAAAAATAATTTACTAATATAAATATATAACATAATATTATATTAATATGGTAGTGGTGTAATGGTAGAACACTTGTGAGCAAGAAGTTTTGAGTTTGATGCCTACCATATTGATGTACCTTGTTAAACTTTTTTTGCAACAAACTTGTTTGTCAAGGCTTATGTTTTGGGGTTATTAAGTTGAGTTTATATTTATGTGTGTGTGTGTGTGTGTGTGTGTGTGTGTGTGTGTGTGTGTGTGTGTGTGTAAGTATATATATATATATTATATACATATATATATTATATATATATAATGTATATATATTTATATGTGTATATATATATATATTTATACATATAAAATCATATATTATCTATATGTATATTTGTTTACATTAGGGCTTAGTAAATGGTTAAAATTGCAACAGGTTAACAGGTTTAATATTCAGTTTTCTCAAAAACAAAAACCGTTTTTTTTCTTTCTGTTTTAGACACGTGGCATGTGGTATCCCACTGTAAGTTTGAATTAGTAAAATTAAAAAAAATTATTTTAACTTTCATTTCTTTTGGCATGCATATTTTTTTAGTTTAGTTAAGACTAAGTTTATATCATACTTTTTTAACCATTATTCTACTATATTCTATATTCTCTATTATTTTAGAATTAGCTATTTTAAACATGTGACAAGTGGTATGACACTGTAAGTTTAAATAAGTTGTAAAATTAATTTTTTTATATAGTTACTTGCATTTTTTTTGGTCTGCATATTTAATCTTGTTTTGATTTATCATAGTTTTTAAAAGGTTAGAGACTTTATTTTTTGCTCCTGATAGGTATTGATGTATGTGAAATGTATAGAGTCTTTCAGTTATCAGATAATATCAAGGTAATCTTATACTTTTTTTTTAATTTACATTTTAATAAAGATATAATTTACTTGTTCCATTTAACTTTATCTTTAAAAAAACGATATCAGAGATAATTAAAATAACAAAATTTAGAATAGAAATTTGTATATAATGAATTACCAAAAACATTTTCTATAGTGCTATCAGTAACATTTTATTTTGGTTCTATACTAGGTATGTTATTAAATTTCCATATTTTCCTTATTTTATTTTATATTAATCTTTAAGGAGTTGTCAGCATGGTGTCCGATTTAAAGTGCGAACCTGTGTACGAGTAACAACAGTATTCAAAACCAAAACCTATTTAAACCAACCAATCCAAAACCAAAACCTATTTAAACCAACCAATCCAAAACCAAAACCTATTTAAACCAACCAATCCAAAACTAGCGACAAAAAATCTTGGCATTGGTTTATTTTAAACATATATTATATATATGTGTGTTTTTTATATAAATGTACTAGCTTGAGTATAGTGTATCAATTTTTTTTTAATGTATTTTTATTGTAATTTAGAGTATATTGGATTAAATGTTATAAATATTTGATTAGTTTTCAATTTTCGGTTAAAACGTTTTAATGTAGAATATCGAAATAAAATAATGCAATTAAATAAAAATGCAAACATTAACAAATATAAGGATTATTTGGTTATGAAGTCACAATTCTGGCCTCTCTAATTTTAGATTTTAGTGATTTTAACGAAATAATCACTAAAATAACTTATTAACACATTTATTTCATAGGAATAACAACCGCGGAAAATTTGCTGCCTAGTGTAATAACTCCTTAATTTTAATGGATTATTCGTTGCACTAACGAAATAAATCCGTAAATTCAACAGACTATTCCTAACAGACTTCAATTCGTTAAAATTTTAATTTGTTAACTTAACGGATTTCATGTTAGTGCAATAGCGACAGATACAATTCGTTGTATATTACGGATTTTTTCTTAGAGTGTAGTAGTTTTAGTCAAAGCTTGCCAACTCTATTTAGATTTTTAATTCTTTAAAATATACGTAATCGATATTGTAAAACTGTCACTTGAAAAAGTATGTCTTTGTTGCTTTGACACAAAGGAAATAAGTATTGCCACAAGTATTACAAATTAAGTAACAATTTTTAGAATATAAAAAATTGTACACAATATTAAAAAAATTGACAACTACAAGTTTTCCATTAAACAATTTTAAAATTGACTCTAATAATGATACGTTTTTTTGCAATCTTTAACAATAAATATTCAATCTTTAACAATAATTATTCAATCTAAATATATTCTTGCATTACTAAATAAGAATTTTGAGAATATTTGTTCCCGAGGATAAATTGACCAAATAAATGCTGTTAATTAAATTAAAACTAGAAAATAACTAAAGAAATTCTTTAGTAATTTATGATTAAAAATTTTTTTTTCTATAATCTGAATAAAAAAATATTTTAGATTTCTACAATGACAATCTTTCAAATGAAATTTCAATAAGTTATTAAGTCTCTAGACCTATACTTTAGAGACAAAAATCACACTAACATGGAGACGGCTAACATGGAGACGGCTAACATGGAGACGGCTAACATGGAGACGGCTAACATGGAGACGGCTAGCTTCAACTAATACTACAAACTTTTATTGCCATACCTTTACTATTTTGTTTTAATCAAAAAAAAATTGAAAAAATTCACACTTTTTTAAAACATTCTCTTTAATATAAACACAAGTTATCTTGGCACTTGGGGATCCCTTTAACAGCTTTGCAACAAGTTTTCATGCTTTTGAATAAATTTAAAAATAAATATTTCCATATTTTTTCTTTTTTTCATATTTCATTCAAAAATTCAAGAGTCTTAAGTTTTTTGGTCTTTTTTAAACTGAAATTGTCAACCATTGGAATAAAAATGTCTAGTCAAGATCCCCCAAAAGTTTTCAATGGAGTTCAAGTCTGGTGACTTGACAGGTCAGTTAAAAACATTAATTGAACTTTTAATTAGCTAATCTTTTGTCACCTTTGATGTGTGAATACTTGCACCATATAGCTGAAAAATGGAATCTTCAATGTAATTGAGGTGAAAAAAAGACTTAAATTTATACTATAATCTTTTGGTAACCATCAAAAAAATGAAAGTTGAGACTTTCCTAAAGCAATAAAAACTACCCATTGACTAAACCTCCACCAGGATGTCTTTAAGAAAAAAAATTGTTCTTTCTTTGCGCAGATCATGCCTAATACTGAAAGCCATCAAAGCCAAATTAAACTTTTTTTATCTGAAAAGATAACATTTTTGCATTCATCATCCCATCCCTTTTTATCTTGTGCTCATGTAATCCATTTGGTAATGTAATTTTTTGTCAACAAAAGTACTTCTTCCTTTTTGGTATAAACTAAGTTTGAAAATTCATTTATTATTGAATCCTAGATATGCCAACAGTTAATTGAAGCTATTGCTGAAGATCTCTGGATGAAGATAATCCTTTTGATGCTTCTAGAAGGTGCATCATCACTGATTTGGTTAATTTTGGAGGTACTCTAGACTATAAAGATAGTTATAGTCAAACAGTTAGACTATAGCTATCGGGATGCTTCAAATAACTTGTAATTATGTCACTTGATTAATTTATTTAATTGATTAATAATTTAATTATACAATTCTTTTTAATGCTGAACCCTGCTTTTTTAAATGCAATAATTTGATCACCTTCAAAATCAGTAAATTTTGTTTATTTGGGAATAATTAAAAACGATGAATCAATTAAAAATAATATAAAAAAGTAATTTTTTGTACTTAAGATTATTATGAGGTCAGTGGTATGAATGAAATAGTTAATAAAAACTTTTTGAAAAAGCAAAATTAACTAATTACTTTAACAATTGTAAATAAAAAAATTTAGGATAATGAATTCTTTATCTGTTCTGAATAATGAATACTCGATCTGGTCAGGATAACGAATACTTTATCACCTTAGTTTGTCTTAAAAAAAGATTTTTTTGAGTTGAAAAGCAAAACTTTGCTTTTCATAAAATATTTTTAAAAATTTACTCACATTTTATAAATATGTGTCATAATATATTTTTCAATGTTATCCATCATACGCTCAAGTTTTTCTGCAGGCAAATCACGAAATGAAGGATGGGACTGAATATGATTTCCCATTTTCTAAAATAAAGACTACACATCATCAAAAATTTGAGGAGAAATAGCAAGTAGATATGTTAAAGTAACTTTTTAGGCAATGTTTTAAATATAATAAGTGTTTAAACAAATTCAAGAGACAATGTTGAAAAAGTATATTTGAGATTTAATAGATAAAAATACTATTAAATATTTATTGCATCAAAAACCAGAGTTAATTTCAAAATGCAAACACAAAAACAAGTAAAATCAAAATGATATTTTGAAAAACAGATTATTCAGGTCATATTTCAAAAATCCTGAAAATTTTTACCTAAAAATATCCAGAAAAAATAATGAAATAAATTTTAGGAAATAATTCGGAAATATGAATGCATTTTGCGTAATTAGGAACATCTCATGTGTTTGAAAAGAAATGCATTACTTGTACACGCATACATATAATGTATAATAAAACATAAAATATAAACATTATTTGTACAAGCAAAAATTTAAATACTTTAATTTTTGACATAAGCAAAACAGTGGTGTCAGGCTTTGATGTTATGAGGCTTGGCTGACAAGTTTGCAATTTTTTTTTTTATTTTCTTTTAGAGTTTTACTTCGAAGTAGTTTTTTGTTTTTAACTATTAATGTTGTCAACTTTTTAAAATTTTCTATTAAAGTTTTATAAACTAAGTGCATCAATGCAAATATAAATCAACTGTTGTAGCCCTAGTCATAGTGGAGTGTAAACACATCGACTGACAGAAGGTGCAGTGGTGTCTACATACATCGACTGACTTTATTAGAAACAGGTGCAGTGGTGTCTACATACATCGACTGAGGGTTTAGGTTTTGGCTTTTCTATATATGAAAAGTACTCCAATACTTATTTAAATAGGGTTTACAAATTAATTATTATACAAATTAATATTTATATAATAAATATTAATTTATATAATAAATATTAATTTTTATATAAATTTATATTATATAAAATATTTATAATTTTATATTACTATATTTATAATTTTATATTATTTATTATATAAATTTATATAATTTATATAACAAATACTAATTTATATATAATAAATTAATATTTATATAATAAAGGGTCGATGTAGGTTTTTTTATAAGAAAAGTACATCAATACTAATTTAAATAGGGTTTATAAATTTTTTTTATATGAGTTAATTTAATTTATATAAAAAAATTTATAAACTAAATTACACTATATTCTTAGGTGAAATAGTCAAAATAATTAATAATAAATATCGGCAAACAAATAAGAAAAAATAATTGCACACCCGTACAAATAATCTCCAACCTAACTAAATATAGTATGGAGTAATTGATAAACAATACCTTAGCTGTTTTAATTATTTGATAACAAAGTTACAAATAGATAAATAAATTTTTTTTGTATTTCTAAACTATTTGGATATTCAGAAAAAATAAATTCAGAATATAAATATAAATATTCAGAATTCCAGAAATCAGAAAAATTCTCTGATAAAGTCTCTGATAAAAATAAATAGTCTTAATAACTAAATCCTTAAAATGGCAATTTCATGAGGTGCTACAATAAGCTGGCTTTGATTTGCTTTTTCTGAATGTTTCACAAGGCTTATATTAACACTAAGTTTTAAATACAATTTTTCAGAGTTTTCCATAATCAGAGTTTTACAATCCAAATTTTGTATTATTATCAAGGTTGAAACACAAGGTTTAAATAAGTGATGTCCTTATTGTAGGCTATTTTCTGTCATTCTGCATTTTTTTTCTGCCCACTTGCATCGGTATTGGAATTGATGCCGAAGGATAAAAAATGCTGAAATACCTGATAAATAAAATAACAATAATAACAATGTTTCTGGCCAGAATTATCACAATGATCATAATTATCATATTTTTTTTTAGAGTCGATTTTTTTAGGTCTAAGGCAACTGTATATCTTATTGCATAGAACACTATGCACAATCTACAATCGAATCAAGTTCTCTAACAATTAATCAAAAAACATAACTACAGTACCTAAAAATACAAAACATTAACATATTGTTTCTTTTACAAATATTGGTGTCTTTAAAGTAAATTATAAACCATTCAACTTCTTGCAAAACCACTACTTGTTATTTGTAAAACTATTTTAAATTTCATTACTGGTTTCATATTTAAGTTACTGGTTTCATACTTAATTAGCTCATATTTAGGTAACAGTGTTAATTGTTATTATCCTTTGATTTGCATAATAAAAATTTGCAAGAATAAAAAATACAGAAAAGTCAACAAAACTTGTTATTTACAAGTATACAGTATGATTCTGAGAAGAAGTACTACCCTACAACACAAGTTTCTTGTATCAAATATAATAAAATTTATTAACAATTATCTAGAAATTAAAATAGTTCATTTAAGTATAAAATGTTTGTAGCAATAATAATAAATTTAACTTAAAGCAAAATTATATAATTTATTATAAAATCATGAGAATTTATATCTTATCTGCGTGTAGTGGTAGAACGCTTGCCTTATAAGCAAGAAGTTCCGCATTTAATAACCACCAAGTCACAGGCAGTACCGCGCTCAACTTGTTTCTCCATGCAGCGACCTTGTTTGTCAAGGTTCGTCTTATATAGCATATATTACATGATACTTTTTTAATGAAAATTTCATTTAAGACTATTAAAATATTTCATCAAAACATTAAGTAAAATTTTGAAAAAAAAAATTCACTGATTTAACTTACCACATAAAAATCCTGAACAATCAAACTCTGTTGCTGTACAGAAAGCTCCTGATTTTGCAAAATACCAATAATAAACCTAAGTTTAAAAAATTTAAATTTGAAATAAATAAAATTTATAAAAAACCAAAACTTATAAAGCAAATTTGTATGTCAACTTGAACATCTAGGTGTCCATAAAGTGCAATATAAAACCTTCAAATGGCCAAAAATATCTTTAAAGAAGTTACTTGAGCGCAGTAGAAGGAGGCATGTGTAAAAAACTAGCCAGCATCATTTGTGAATTATAAAATCATTCAAGCAATCAAAAATCAAAAGTTGATGTACTAATTAACTGCAGTGGTTGTTGAAGGTACTGTAATTGCAAAATTATGGGGTTTACTCATTGCTTGCCATCAAAAATTCTGGATATTTCATGAAAAAAGCAAAAACTTTTGACAATATTGCCCAATATAATCTACCCAAAACTGCATGTATTTTTCTAGATAATCGAATTGAAAATCGTATCAACAATGGAATTTAATTTCCTTTTTGGTGTAGTCAATTACATGTGTAAAAACTCACTTTAGGAAAAAAAATTAATGTTTTGGCCAACAATTTTAACAACAAATTTAACATTAATCAAAAACCACTGTAATCTTAAGATGGCTAGAACTTTTATCTTTTAGATCTTATTTTATTCTGTTTTTAATTTTCTTATATATAATATAAAAATACATTTGCAGCATAGAACTGATGTAAAAATTTTTAATAAGTCACAAAATTTATTCCATTTTACATTTCCTGGTTTAGATTACATTTCACTAATTCTTTATCAGAAACTAAAATTATTTATCAGAAACTAAAATTATTTATCAGAAACTAAAATTATTTATCAGAAACTAAATATTACAATTGTAACCATGGTAATATTTGAACTAAGTAAAATTAAAATAGCATTACATAACTTTATGTCAGCTCATTTGATAAGTAATCTCAGAAAATAGTAGTATTTGTAGAAAGAAGAAATAAACACGACATTTCTATGACATTTGCAAAATGTAAAAAATATTGAAAAGTAGATTCATCTACAATTCACAATATGTTTTTTACATTATGTCTAAAAAAAATCATATTTAGAAGACTCTAAGACATATGTGTAGTGCTGTGTATGTAATATGCTTTTTTTTTTAATTGAACGCTGTACTTCCAAAACGTGGCAAGTCACATTTTTTTCAAAAGGTTATTTAAAAAAATTATTTTTTCAGGAAAAGTTGATGCTTCGGATAAATTTTTTTTTCTGATTTAAGATCTTTATATTACTTTATATGATGTAAGCACTTATTACTTTATATGATGTAAGCACTTATTACTTTATATGAGCTACAAAAAAAATTTTCATACAATTTTTTACAGGAGAAACATTTTTCACTCATACAGTGTTCAATTATGCGTAGTACTTAGAATTAGTTTACACGTTTATAAATGTTTAATATTAGTTTACATTAGAGCCTACTGCTATTGTGAAGAAATAAAAGAGAAATAAACATGCCAGTTAAGAACATATTATAATCTTAATGATTGGTACATTGAGAAAGTTTAGAGCAGGTATAAATTAATTAAAGTTAAAATGTATACAAAAAAACTATAAAAAATACTCTGTCAAATGTTGCTTTTAAGTCACGAAGGGCTTTGGATCAGACAGACTTTAGAAAACACATTAAAGTGTTTGTGACAGAAATGTGAACATAGAAAAATCTCAGGAACCATACTAATTACTAAGCATGGGTCAGAAACTCCATATAGTAAAAGCACATGTTTCTATTTTGCTTCAGAGTGTTTTTAGTGAACAAACGTTTAATGTCAGAACATACACAGAGAAAATTTTTTGGCCTATTTAAATAAAATTCCATCTAATCCAAGATAAGTGACAATTTCAATTTTGAAACTTATCACTAATGTGACAAAAAATTTCTAAAATACAAGTTTTAAAAATAAATGTTCTCTATTAAAAAAATTTGACATTTTCTTTATAAAGAACATTTTAGATTTCTGGAAAAGAAAGTTTTATTTTTAGACGAAAAAAAAAGTTGATAGTTTTCTAATGTTTTAAATTTTAGAAAGGACTTGTAAGCAAAGTAAATGGGGTAAAAAAAATTTTTGTGGCACTTAACATTCAGCTTTCTACACATGGTATAGTTTTGTTGAATAATAAAAAATATTCGACAATTCCAATATGTTATTTTTAGTAGTTATGCACTGGCCTATAAGAAAAAGAACTTAATAAACTTCAGCATCAGGCCTTGTTTTAAAGCGATACAAAGCTTGCAATTTAGGTATGTGTTAAACTAGTTTAAATAAAGCAATTTTGGTTGTGCAACTTTTTAATATTTTTTAATAATTAAATAATTTGAAAGATATCTTTTAGGTGGTAGGATAAAAAAAGTAATTAATGTTATAAACTTGAATGTTATAATGCTTGAATGACATTTATGTAAAAAAATTTGTTACAAAAGTTTAAATAATAACTACGTTCAATATAAGCACTATTAAAAAATAGAATAAATTCAGATAAAACTAAAAACAAATGCAATTTAATTTCTATTTAAATTTTATTTAAAAATATTACAATAGATTGTTTAATAAAAAAAATTTTCCTTAAAAAAAAATTAGTTTACTTTCACTCTAATGTTTTTTTATTTTTTTTTTTACTAAAAATTAAATTTCTTACGAACATGTATGTTACACTTTTTTTTAACAAACGTTAAACTTTTTTTTTGTAATAAGTTATACTTTTCATTTGTTAATCACTAAATTTTTTAAAAATGAAAAATCATTAGCAAAGCTGCAATTATGAATTTAAGAAAATTACATTTTTTATTTAAAACAAGGCCTGCAACAAGTTCAGAAAGTAAATATTTCATAAAAACTATAAAATTCTTTTTGAGTCTTGATACAACTTATTCAAATTAGTTTTAGTTATTTGACATTATACTAACCTTACATACATATCAGGGTGTTTAATCAAATTATATACATATCTGGGTGTCTAACCTAAATCAATCACTTTTTACTACCAAAGGTTTGAACAACACATAAAGTTGTTGCTGGATATTTCTACAGATAAAACATGTCAATAGATGTTTTTAAATATAAGCAATTATAAATAATCAATTCAATTTATGGATGTATTGTTAAATTTTATTCTAATTTAATTCAAAAATCTTTTAAAATTTTAACAAAAAATTCTTATAGCATAAAAAATGTTAACTAAAACCATAAATTAAAAATACAGAGTCATGATTAAAAAGATGGATTCTTACAATGAATTAAAAGATGCATTCTTACAATGAGTTAAAAGATACATTTTTACAATCAATTAAAAAATGCATTCTTACAATTAATTAAAAGATGCATTCTTACAATTAATTAAAAGATACATTTTTACAATTAATTAAAAGATGCATTCTTACAATTAATTAAAAGATACATTCTTACAATTAATTAAAAGATACATTCTTACAATGAGTTAAAAGATACATTCTTACAATGAATTAAAAGATGCATTCTTACAATGAATTAAAAGATACATTCTTACAATGAGTTAAAAGTTCAAACAGAGTAAGGAGAGGGTTTAAAAAGCAAAATTACTATCAAGTTAATTAATTGATCAACACAAAGCAAAATCAAAATAGTGATAATATCAAAATGCAGTAGTGATGAGTGGTAGAGCACTGAAATCATAAGTTCAAAGTTTCGAGTTTGAACCCCACCACGTCCCTGATAATACCAGCTGCCTTGTTCATCAAAGTTTGTATTTCGGAGTTATAGACTTTTTTTTTATTTCACCTCCCCAAGGCCGCTACAGACGGCCACTACAGACAAGGAGGCTACTTAATTGTGGTTATAACCCTCTTTCAACTCTATAACTCCGAAACACGAACCTTGATAAACAAGGCCGCTGCGTGAAGAAACAAGTTGAGCACGGTACTACCAGGGACGTGGTGGGGATCGAACTTGGAACCTCTCGCTTATAAAGGGAGCGCTCTACCACTACACCACTACCGCATTATGTGCGCTCTTCCACTACACCACTACCGCATATATTATATTACCGCATATTACTTGATAGAGGGTTGTAACCACAATTAAAAAGTAGCCTCCTTGACTGTAGTGGCCTTCATGGCCTTGGTAAGATGAATTAATATAAAAAAGAAAAAAAAAGTAATTTAATTGTTTAACACAAAGCAAAAAATGTTATCAAGTGATTCCATTGTTCACCACAATGGGTCTTTAAGTAATTTATCAATAATTCATTATGTCCAAACTTCAATAAATTATTTATTAAAGTTTGGATAACTTTTTGAACATATTGCAAAAATAACTTATTTTTGCAATATGTTTAAAAACTGTATAGTAATTATATGGTTTAGTATATATAAAGGAAGTATTAATGTAAATGCAATATTATAAGTAGTATTGCAATTATTGTAAATAATATTTAAACAAAACCTGTTGCATCTATCTTTTATATCTTTGGAAGCAGGTTTCTTTAAAGCTTTCAGAAAATCAATAAAATCTCGAGATGTTGTCATAATTTCTTCTTTTGCAACTGAAGAAAAAAATTTATAAAATTATAACAAATACAAATCATTTTGGTGTTTTTTAAAGTTATCCATCATTAAGTTTTTTAAAGATTTTCTACATTAAAAAATTTATTATATATATGAGTTTTGCTTTAATTAAAATTTTTATATATTCTTTTGATTTTAAATTAAGATTCAAATAATACATATTGTTAAATAATACATATTGTTATTTCATAATTCTTATTTTTATTTAGTTACTTCTTTAAACTTCAATTTTTTTAATTTTCACTAAACTTGAATACAATTAAAAAAATCTTGCATAAAAACGTTTGAAATCAATCCTAACCATCAAACTTTAGCTTTCTTCCAGAATCTGTGTAGCTTTGAGCTTCTACTTTGACATTTGGACTTTTTGTAAAAAACTTTTTTATGCTATCCCTAAAAATAAAAAAATTATCTAATTTGCAACAAGAAAATAAACTAAATAAACTGACCATATCAATAAAGGTTTAGCTGTGCATAAAAAGTTATTAATAACACTACACAGAAATAGCCATATGTGAGAGAGGGGATTATAGGATATTTACTGACTGAGACTTTTGTTTTTTAAATAAAATAAGAAGTTAAAAAAAAAGTTAAAACTTCATGTCCATCATATGTTAACTGTATCCAAACCTTGATTTGATATATTTACAGAAGTCCTTATAGATATTTTAGTGTGATCCCATCAATCAAATTTTATATACACACATATACACATGAGCATGTGTATATACATATATGTCAAGTCTTTTACTAAAGGACATAAAGATTTTAAAAAACCTCTTGGATTCCTGTTTCTGCTTTTTCTTTTCTTCAAACTTATCGAACTTTAACTGAGATACATTAGATTCAGACGTTGATAAAATATCTAATTAAAAAATAATTTCTTAAATTTTTTTTTTTTTAATTAGAGAATTTTAGTTATCTAAAATTCTCTTATTCAAATTTAAATATAATTGTAAGTAAAAATAATTATTAAAAGTAATATTTTAATAATATTAAATACTGTAAACTATTAAAAAGCTGTAAATTATAACAGTAACTTAAGCAATTTTAAACCTCACTAAATAAGCATATTATGAGTTATTATTTAAATGAGAGATATTATGTTAAAAAATAGCAGTTACAAACTTATGTACAAAAGATTTTGTTTTGTACTGACAACCCCCCTCCCCTATCTCTTACTGCAAATTGGCAGATGGAGAGAATTTAGAGTTAATAAATAAATAAAAAATTTTGCAATGAAATTTTTTTGCATTAAATTATGCCTAGGTTCCTTTTAAACTTTTAAAACAAGAAAATACTATTAAACTGCTAATTTTGTAAAAAAAAAAAATCAAAAATAACACTGTGTTTATAAATTAGCTTCAGAATCAAAAATAACACTGTGTTTATAAATAAGCTTCAGAATCAAAAGCACAAGTAGGCCATGTTTTTATATTTTTATTTTACTAACAAATAATAAAATATAAAACATTTAATCACTAGGTTAAAGCCCTTTTTTATTTGTAGTGAAACAAACAAAAAAAATGTTTGATATAAAAACATCTTACATATGTTTTTACATCAGACATGTAACTATAATGTAGACATTTTTTTTAATTATCTAGATGAAGATTTTGATAAACAGTTTTAATTTCAAAAACTATTTTGATTTACATCTTTAAAATACTGAAAAAATTCAAAAATAGGAAAGTTAATAAAATCTGAATGAATACTTCTAACTGAATAAACATTACAATCTGACTAAATAGTTGTTAACAATTAAATTATTATGACACTATTGATAGTGAATAGTTGTGTGAACTTAATTAGAAAATTAATTTTAGTTATTAAAACTTTACAAACTTTTAGAAAGAAATTCTGACCTAACTCAGGAATAGGTGCAGATAGCAATTCTTCATAACCAGGTTTACTTTGAAATGATACTTCCTTAAAACATTTTGAACAATACCCTTCCCATGCTGGGTTTCCAAAAAATCCACATCTAAGTTTTCAATTAAACAATTAAATAATTAATTTAAATATTAACCAATAATAATAATAATAACTAACCAAATCAAACAACTTAAACAAAACTACAAATGATTACCCAGTTTTACAATAAAGTACAGCACCAAGACGTTTTGATGATGACGGAATTCTGTTATGGTGGTCTTCAAGCCATGCCATTTATTGATATTATTAGTTAATCTTGTATTAGGAATTACAAAAATTATTAATACTAGCTATAAGCAATTACAAATGTTAGAAAAGCTATGAAAACTTTAAAACAATAATTAATTATAAGTATATAATAGATATCATATAACTATTGAATATTAATAAATAAATGATAGGCCAATTGGCTTGTTTTTAACTTGATTATTTATAAAAATTAAAGTATTATATATATCATTTGCCATATATTAGACCTCACTTGTTGTTTTTTTGATAAAACATCAATTCAAAAATGAAATAAGTTAGTAAATAATTAATTTTTTATAAATTTAAGTGAAATATAATTACATATATAATAAGGAAGTTTAAGTTAGGGCTGTTCAGAATAGTTAGGTTTAAGCCATTTTTAAAAATGCTGATTTAAACCAAAAAGTAAAAAACAAGGGACAATCTCTATCTATATTATTAATGTAAATGTTTAATATAAATGTATAAATTTAAAAGCATTAAGAGAAAAATGTAATTATTAAAAGCAGAAAGAGAATAGAGTTAAAGAGCAAGAAAATGGTCAATAGAAGATTTGAAAAGTTGTAGGTTTTAGAGAAAAGTTGTATATTGTAGAGTCAAGTAAACATGATGATGGGAGAAGGAAAATGGGAAGTATGGGAAAAAAAAAAAACGAAAAAAGTTTTTAGAGCATGCAGGGACAGATGAAAGATTTTGCTGAATAATGAGTCAAGCAAAAATTAGTTTTAGTAAATGGAACTAGAAATGAAAGCTTTTTTGAGCAATGACCATAAAACTTTTTTAGAAAAGAGGAAGAGATGTAGAAAAGAGGAAGAAACTTTACAAAGATGGGTGAGAGGCCCAAGCTTGGCAGAGCGAATCCAACTAAAATGCATTTTTACAATGCATTTTTGGTCTAGAAAAGAAAGTGCATCATTCGAAAAACTAGCCCAAATATGACAACAGTATTCCAAACAAGGGCTAATAAGAGAATATTTAAGGTAGAGAATAAAAAAAATATTAAAAGAAATAATTTATGCAAATCACAATATTCACAGAGCTAACTTGAATTAAGAAATTTAGTGTGATTGCTTGAAAATATTTTCTTATCTAAATCACCATTATATTAGAAGATATATAAAAAGGTTGGAAACATTGAACAAGGGTGAATATAATAGATAAGAATATAGAACAAATGCACACCATTATTGAAAAAAACACTCATGCTAATATGATACAACTGAGCCCCTAACATCAATTAAATGTTTAGAATCAATTTTATTGTTCATAATGTTTTTAAAAAAAAAGAAAAGAAAAAAAAGATAAAGTTAAGATATATAAGTAAGAATTATCTCTATTCAGAAACAACCTATGGAGAATACTTGTTACAGAGGATGAGTTGTAGTTTTATTTAAAATAAGTTAATAAAATAAATTTATCATTTAAAAAAAATATTTAAACTGATAACATTATAACACTTTATTCTGACTTAAAAAAGTGCAAAGTAACTGTTTAACACTTAACACTGAAACATTTAACACTGAAACATTTAACACTGGAACATTTAACACTGAACACTGAAACATTTAACACTGAACACTGAAACATTTAACACTGAACTTCTTTACTTTGTTCATTCTAACGTACAAAATCTCTCCTAAAATATTTGTATGGAGCTTAGCACAAATTTTTTTTCTCAATGTTCACATTTTTTTCTCAAAATCTACCTCAATGTTCATTTTATTAGAGAATATAACATTTTGTCAGATGCTATCAGACCAATTTCTATATTCATTGCATCAGGGTATCCTTGCCTTTTTATGTTTTATGTCTTGTTTTCTTGCATCAAGATCACCATATATAAATGTTTTTAGAAAAAACTATTTAAAAAGTTCTTGCATTCGCATTAGTTTCTGATATATTGTTTAATTTATGGATAAGAGCTGTGGGTGATAATTTTCTGTCATGTTTCATTAAGCAAATTAATAAACACTTATCTCTTTGTTTTGTTATAGTTGTACAACAACTATAACAAAACAAAGAGATAAGTGTTGTTGACTATGTTGTTGGACAAACAGATCATCTCTAAAGCTTTATGTCAACTATTTCATTAAAACGTTTTTTTATTTTATTATTTTGTTATTAACGTTTTTTTTTCCTATAAATTTCATTATACAATTTTGAAAACTGTTTTCTAAATAATTACAATCAATTAGGATTTAACACATAAAAAAACAAGTTAGAACAAATTTATGGCCAATGATGTAAATATTTATGCTAAAAACTGCTTTATGTACTGCAGGTTTTTATTTGCAGGTTATGTATTGCAGGTTATGATTGCAAACTATGTATTGTAGGTTATGATTGCAAACTATGTATTGCAGGTTATGTATTGCAGAATAAATTTTTTTATTTTGCCTAGACTATTAAAAAACCTTTGGAGTTTTGATTAAAATTATTTTCATATGATTATTATTATTATTTTTTTTCAAAACTTTATGTATTACTTTTTAATATTTATAACCTAACTGATTTAAAAAAAAAAAAAAAAAAATTATTGTTGCCCAAAACCCAAACCCTCAGCTGATGTAGCAGCAACTCTCTTGTGTGATCTCCCTAACTCAGTTATGTACTGAAACCTTAACAGCTCTCTAATTTTAAGCAAATTTAATGTTTAGTAAAATCTTGTAAAATTGTTTAGCATTACTTAAAAATTCAAAACAAAAATTTAATGTTTAAAATTTATTTGTTTTACATGACTATAAAATATTTTTCATCAATAATGACATGAAATAGAATGCAATATAAATAAACAGTAACACATAGTTTCACATATATCAAAAAAATTAGATAAAAATAAAGTATTTAACATTTTCTATAATAAATTTTTATTTTGACACCACTGAATTTAGCTGATCTCTTATCTTTCCTAGTCCATCTAACATGGTGTCAAGTGTTTGCTTAGAGAGTTGAACAGTTTTCACTTGCACTTTTTCTTCATTAGAGTTTCCATAATCAGCAACCTTAAAAAATAATTTCAGCTTTTTAATCAGAATAATTACATATATATATATATATATATATATATATATATATATATATATATATATATATATATATATATATATATATATATATATATATATGTTAGGGTAGCCCTTATATTTAAACTTTTAAATTATTTAGCTCCCAACCCTATTTCTTGTTCCAATCATGAAAATAATGATCAATACAAAATTTTAGCGTTACAACTTCGGACAACTGTAAGTCGACCCTCATCGTCCATGAAGATTCGAAATTATATATATATATATATATATATATATATATATATATATATATATATATATATATATATATATATATATATATATATATATATATATATATATAAAATAGAAAATGTATTATTATAGTATAATAATAATAATACAAATACTCTTGTGCGTTTAAGAGTGCTCAATACTATTAAATAATAAAGCAATATTTATTTATTTATATTAAATGAATAAAAACAACTTTTGATGGAACTCTGAGTTTCATGCCTTTCGGCAATCATCAGTCATTGTGTATTTCCTCACTTAAAAACCGTTTAAAAATTACAAATTAAAATTACGGTGGAACGAGTTCTGACGTTACCAAACAAAACAAAACAAAACAAAAAGACGTCAAAGGTTTTAGTCCCCGGTATCAAATAAGGATAGTAAAAATTTTTTTGAATGCCGGCACTTTGATATTATTTCATATCTTTTATTAAGTAAGTTTTCTCCTTTATATGATAATATGTGAAACTTTTGATGCTTGATTGTAGGGCTTACATTGTGCTTTTATCTTCCATGTAATCACAGGATTTATATGTTTCGATTTTAGCTCCCATATTTCTTTGGAAAGTTCAGTGTCATTTTTATATTTGGGTGCATTGAAAGATTTAAGATGGTTGGCATATCTTAATTTAAATGTGGTTTCACTTATACCGAAATAAACTTTATCTTTGCATTGAGGATCACCAGAACTTACAGTGGCTTCGTATACGATATTGCTAAAAAGGCATTGGTTATTTAACGGACAAATATTTTTGTCTATGCAGTTACATTTTTTTGATGTTTTATTTTTATCGCTATGTAAAATTTTGTTATTATGTGTATTTATTAAAGACTTGACATTAGGCATGCAACTATAGCTTACTTTAACATAGTTTCGATTAAAAATTTTATGAAGCCTGCGTCCTACTGGAAAGTGTTGGTCAACTAAAGCTAAAAAGCGATTTCCAATTTTAGTTTCAACATTTTTGCTAAACGGGGGGTTGTACCGTATAATTTTACGTTTGCGATGTCTTTTTTGATTTTTGTTTATTTGCGGTTGGTAGGTGAGTTTTGAATTGTATCCTGATTTACGTAAAGCCTCTTCATACGGAATAATTGAGTTATTGAACACAGTTTCATTTACTGCCATATTCGATAATCTTAACTCAATAGTGCGAGGGATTTCTATTAATATATTAGGTGGATGGTTGGACTCTGAATGAACATACATAAGTTGGTTATTAGGTTTACAATACGGTTGAAAAGAACTGTCAATCAGGTTCAATGTTACATCGAAAATTGATAATTTTAATATTACATTGGATGGAGATAAGTAGGTTGTTACTTTTAAAAATATGTGTAAAATGCTTTTTGATTTTTTCCATTTGCTGGCCGCTTTTGTTTTCAAAAATAACAAGCCCGTCGTCACGATACAAGCCAAAATTATTTTTATCGTATTGTTGAGAGAGCTGAAACAACATAAAAATACCAACTAGTTCACAAACTTCAGCTCCATCAAATGCTCCCATTGTGACATCAAATAATCCGCCTCTTTTCTTTACCCAAGCTTGGTTGTTATTAAAAATTAAAGATTTTATTGCATGATATATTATTTTTTTATTGTCATTTTTTATAATAACATGTTGTTCGGCGAAACTGATTGCGTTGGTAAGAATGTTCTCACTAATAGATGGGTAAAAATCATTTATATCAAAAATTAGAAATTTGCAAAGGTGTTTATTTTTGATTTTTTTAAACCAATCGATAACAAAATGGGTGCTTTGCCATTGATTCAACTGTAGTTTATTTTTTAATTTTTGAATAATTTTAGATAAAATAACTTTACTAATTCTTCCTACCTCGTTTTTCGAAGGGTTTAAAAGGCGAACTGAAGGGTTGTTAATAAAATTATCCTTATGGTCTTTTAATGTAAAAAACAGCCAGACGATTCGTTTATCTCAATATTGTTATACACTTCATGGTGGATTAAAAGGTTTTTTCCTTCCTTAATTATTTGATCTTTTAATTCTGGCATCGACTTTTTGTAGGTAGAAGTAATTGCGTTTGTTAACAGTTTGTTGTATTCATCTTTAGATAATTTATATAAATTAGATGTTTTGTGTGCCTTTATTAATGTTTTATGCGACGTACGTATGGATTTTAAGTCTTTTTGCATATTATTTTGAAACTTACAGTTTACGTTGCAAAATTTTATTGACTTAACTAAGTTTATAAGGTCTTTTTCGAAAGAACGCATTTCATTTATTTGTGGTGGGCATTTTGATTATTTGATTCCGTAGTCTGTATAATTTGAATAATTTCTTGGGTAGTTATTTATGAAAAAGAACGCCTTCCATCTCATTTTCTTTATGAGCATTTCTGTTTTGTTTAGTAGTTTTAATTTATATTCTTTTTCAGATGGAATCGGTATATTTTTGATTGAACATTTCAAGTTTATTTTTTCCATTTTTGTTGACGACTTGAGAAGAGTGCTCAACTTGTAGGAGCAAATTTATACAAAATAGAAAATGTATTATTATGGTATAATAATAATACAAATACTCTTGTGCGTTTAACTATATATATATATATATATATATATATATATATATATATATATATATATATATATATATATATATATATATATATATATATATATATATATATATATATATATAGTAGAAAATAAAAATATGTGATTTTCACAACTTTAAGTTTCATGCTATTACAATCATCAGGTGAAATACAAATATAGTTTGTTCGTTTAAAAATTATATACATACAATATATATATATATATATATATATATATATATATATATATATATATATATATATATATATATATATATATATATATATATATATATATATATATTGTAATATATAATATATATTGTATTGTATATAATTTTTAAACGAACAAATTATATTTATATTTCACCTGATGATTGTAACAGCATAAAACTTAAAGTTTTTTGTCAGAAAAAAAAATAGACAGGCTTTTTTATAGATGAAAGCGGCATTCAAAACGCCTTATGAAACAATAACAAGTAAATTTACTTCAATTTTTCCTAATGACTTGGCTACGTATCCAAACAAAAAAATCACTCAATATATGTTGAATAAATTGTCTCCTTGTCCGTAAATGGAAAACGTCACTGAAATTGAGATAAAATGTGGTTTTTATAGCATGTTTTATTGTTGTGACTATGATAGCCCCGTGATTGAAGCATCAGTTTTTTCCAAAAAGCAGAAAGAAAATCAAACTTGATCAACTTTGTCAACTTTATCATTTACTATAAGAGATTTGAAAACCGGAATCAATTCAATCTAAAAATTAAAACTTGTTTCAACACTTTGTCCTTTATTGTTCCCTAATACAATAGAATTTTAGGAAATTTTGTTAATTGTTTTTACATTTAATTCTTTAATTTCAAAATTATATATAATAAAGGTTTTACGCGCATAGAAATTTTCTCGTTATTTTTATTATTCCGTTTTGTATTATTACTTATTTCATCTTCTAAATACATTTATTTTACATTAAAAATTTTTTAATTTTAAACAGATGCAACTAATATAAATTTTACATTAAAAATTTTTTAATTTTAAACAGATGCAACTAATATAAATTGTTTTTTAATTATTAATTGTTTTTTACTTGCGTAGGAAGGTCAAAAACATTATGGGGAGGGCGGAAACAGAAATTAAAGCAAAAAATAGAATTTGAATGAAATTTTAAGAATTTCGATGATTGCGATCTCCAACCCCCCTCCTCCTGTTCTTAAGACAGCGATATTAGTTATGAAATTCTTAATAGTTAATTGTTGTTTTATTATAATAATTATAATATAATAATTATTTTTATAATATAACAATAACTATAATTGTTATAGTAAAACTATAATTAACTATAAAGAATTTCAAAACATAGTATAGTCGAATCATTTTTCCTAAATCAACGCATAAGGCGTTTTGAAAAAAAAATTTAAAATTAAAAGCAGATATTATTTTTAAGGCGTTTTTTGAAACAAGTAATCTTTATAAACTTTTTCACAATTTTTAAAAAATAATTATTCAATATTGTTTGATATCATCTATATTAGCTTATTTTATAAAAAAGTCAATTTTAAATTTTTTGATCTAAAGGCGTTTTGAAAAAGGGCTGTAGCGTTGCGTTTTAAAATAATAATTGGGTGCTTATATTGACCACCAAGAAGCAGCTTAGATG